>CM029651.1:55842790-56442790 GCA_017311315.1 Dendrocalamus latiflorus
TGTGATAGCACATGTTGTTCAGATTCCTAGTGATCCGATCAAGCATGAGTTGACAAAAGCAGATTGGTGTTGATCCATTGTTTACAATGTCTCATTGTGTGCAGTGGACCATCAACCTCCAGTATGTGCCTTTAAAGCTTCAAGTTGTAGTCTTCTTCACTAAGGCTTAGACACAGGAACAGCATCGGCTTCATCTACTCAAACCTAGTGCCTCAAATCCTCCTGGCCCTCCTCTCAGAGCCTTAGATCCTCCTGACCCACCTTAGTTTGAGGGGGGGTGTTAAGAGTCTTGTACATATTAGTGTCTAACTTTCTCTCTCTTAGCCTGTGAGGCCCAAGTAGCCCATGAGGCCCAACTTATCATGTATATATATGACTTCTCATAATGAATAAGATGCATAGTTGCGAATAGCAAAAATATCTCTCCTCTCTAAAATTAACATGGCCAAAGAACAAATTTTGTTAAAGAGACCACACAACAAGTCTTGTATCACCTAGTCACCAGTCAGGTAGCGTTGGCAGCAACGAGCAGTCAAATCGAGTCGGTGGATGCGGAAGGGTGACTTAAGTACCACAAGGAAAGGCACGAGATGGCAGCAAGAAAATGAGAGCATGGAGGGATTTTGCGAGCGCTCTCTCTACCCATTCGGACAATAGGAGGCGATAAAACAGTGTAAAGATGCGTTGCGGTGATGGGATAGGGTGAGGCGGTGTTGACAGTTGCGCTAGCCGTTCAAAACCATGGGTGACTCGGGCGGAATGGTGGACGAGCGTTGGAATGGAGTCAGCTGCTCACAACAGACATCGAACAAGCGCAAGCGACAAGTCTAAGGTGGTGATGTAGAGACTGAAGCCTATAGCGTGGGTCCTGGTCCCAGCGGTGGCGGCGCGCTCTACTCTCACGTGGACATGGTGGCGGAAGGGGTGGCATGAGGTGGAAGAAGGCACTTGACACGCTAGCCTGGCGCATCAGTGAGAGAGGGAGTCGAGGCGGGGGTGACACGAAGATGGGCTGGAACAGCATCAGGTGCAGGTGAGCAAAGGTGGGTCGCTACTAGATTTTGGCGAAAATGAGAGTGCCAAAAAGAAAATTGATTTTGAATTTTTCAAAAGGCTGAGAGGTTTGTGAAATATTTAAACATAGTAAATGAACAAAAAATTTCAAAATCTTTTGGGAGGCTCCTGATACTGTCTAGTTTTTACTAAAAGTAATTTCAAGTTTCTCCAAGTTTTTTCTCTAAAATTCAATCGCTACTATTTTTACTAAGGAAATATTTTAATTAGGTAGCCAAAAATGCAAAAAAAACTCATAAATTTCAATTATTATTAAGCACGATTCAACATAAATTGCAATTTTTTGGGCTGCTACAAGACCTAACCCCCTTTGGAAGAATCTTAACCTTGAGATTCGGATGGCCCGGAAAAGAGATACGTAAACTTGTTCGGCTGAGAAACGTGAAAGACATCATACACATCTCAAAGTTCGGGTGGTAGCTCTAATTGGTATGCCATTTCTCCTTTCCTTGCAATTATCCAATATGGTTCAATGTAACTCAATGCCAACTTTCCTCGGATGTGAAACTGGCATGTGGCTATGAGGGGTGAGACTTTAAGATACACATAATCATCTATCTTGAAACTCAAATCTCTATGATGATGATCAACATATCTCTTCTATATAGATTGTGCTTCCTTCAATTGGGTCCTCATCAATTGGACTTGTTCCTCGGCTTCCTTGATCGATGCCGGTCCAAACACTTATCTTTACCCAGTCTCGAACCAGTTGAGAGGAGTCCTACACTTCTATACAAGGCTTCAAAAGGTGACACTTGTAGGGTTGCTTAATAACTATTGTTGTATAAGAACACATCATATAGCAAGCATTTTTTCCAATTTGGTCCATAGGATAGCATGCAAGCACTGAGCATATTGTCCAAAATATGATTTACTCTTCTCAGTTTGACCTCAAGTGACGTGGATCGAACCTCAAGATAAGATTAAATCCAAGGATTGTCCGATCTTTCACAATGGTAGAACTGCTAGATACAAGTGGAGCATGAATTACAGGATGTAATCCATACTAAGATAGCTAAATTTCTCTCCCATACACACCACAACACATGAATGAGATAGGGATCAAAGATCCAGCGGGTAAAAACAAACACCACGATTGGAATCCACACGCAAAGATGAGAAATCTCGATGGACTCAAGAACTCGCACACACGATAAACATGGATGAACCCTAATGGCCAATGACACACACAGAGTGTTAGTTCATAATCCAAACAAATCTCACAAACATGGCGCGCAACCCTACCTTTATATAGGCATAAAACATGCATATATTATCTTCACTTGTACTCGAAGTTCCTAAACCTACTTGACCTGCAAAACGAAGTAACCAAGACACATTCTAAGTAATTGATATGCACGCACATCTCCTACCAGAGCTACCACAAAACAAATAGAATCAACACCTTTGGATTAACATGATGATCTGCAGGTGGGCCCCATCCCATGGCGCATAAGGAAAGAAACAAGCGTGGAATTGGCCTCGGACATGCCGACACTAGCTTGAACTCTTGCCAACAGAGAAACAACGTAGAACTCTACATTTCTTGGTGTGGTTCCCTGCTTCCTCCTTTATCTTGTGACCTATCTCATGGAATAATAACAGAAAAGGACTCCTCTGAAGCTTCCTGGTTTAGCACGTGAGTTACCAAACAATTGGTCTGGAAACACATCATGCCAGCCATTGGATTTTGTGGAACACATGCATGCAGGCCTCCTAGATCTAACGTCAGCACACGCACATGTGTAGGACTCAGCTCCATGCACAGCTACGGCATACACAAATCTCTACGCATCGATAGAACAAGCACGCCTGCGCGCACCCTGCACACATGCATATGTCCTAATCCTTGCGCACTAATGGTGTTGCCCATCCAAGACTTTTTCACATGTGAACAAATCACACACAGATTGCATGCATGCGGATAGCTGCCCACACACTGCTTGACACGAACGCATGCTCCTCATGCATAGGTCCAGCACCTATGCTCGCTGCCTTTTTCATGCAGCTAGTCACCTCCCTAGGCACGACATTAGTCAGGATTTCTTAGGCCGCATCATCCTCTACTCATTCAAGCGAAACCATCCTCAATTTCGTGTTAGTTTTCAAGTCTTCACGAACAGATTGAATGGGGCCTAAAAAAATTTCAATAGCTTTGACCTCCTTTGTCTTTTCTCTCCCCGTGGGCATGCATGGTGTGAATTGATATCGTGTCAACACCTTCATCTCCTCCCACGTGGAACACCATGGCTCTTCTCGGTGGTCTCGATCTTCTTGCACGTTGTACCACCATCTTCGAGCACGATCAGAAAAGGCTCTTTTCGCAATTACTATCTTTGTGATAGAACAGAATGTGCGATTCATTAATAATTGCTCCATAGCTTCCACACATACGAAGTAATCTTCAGGAGTTATCATCGTTGTTAGCTTCAGCATGGTTGGCGATAGCATCTCCAAGAACTTTGCATCGGCCAAGGCAGCCGGCGTGAATCCACCACGAGCAACCATCACTCTAATACCAAATGATGTGGATCAAACCTCGAGTTGAGATTAAATTCAAGGGTTCCCGGATCTTTCACAGTAGTAGAACAGCTAGATACAAGTAGAGCATGAATTACAGGATGTAATCCGTACTAACATAGCTAAATTTCTCTCCTGTACACAACACAGCACACGAACGAGAAATAGGGATCAAAGATCCAACAGGTAAAAACCAACACCATGATTAGAATCCACACGCAAAGATGAGAAATCTTGATGGACTCAAGAACTCGTACACACGATAAATAGGGATGAACCCTAATGGCCAATGACACATACAGTGTTTAAATCATAATCTAAACTAATCTCTCATACATGGTGCACAACCCTACCTTTATATAAGCATAAAACATGCATATATTATCTTGACTTGTAGTCAAAGTTCCTATACCGACTTGACCTGCAAAACTAAGAAACCAGGACACATTATAAGTATTTGATATGCATGTACAACTCCTAACTGTGCTAGCACAAAACAAACCAAATCAACACCCTAGTGCGCCATCTTTATTTGGATTAACTTGATGTTTTGCAGGTGGGCCCTATCCTATGGCGCATAAGAAACAAGCATGGAATTGGCCTCAGACGTGCCGGCCCTAGCTGGAACTCTTGCCAACAGAGAAATAACGTAGAACTCCAGATTTCTTGGCATGGTTCCATGCTTCCTCCTTTATCTTGTGATCTATCTCTTGGAATAATAATAGAAGGACTCCTCTGAAGCTTTCTAGTTTATCACATGAGTTACCAAACAATTGATCTAGAAACACATCGTGCCAGCCTTAGGATTTTGTGGGACATGCATGCACGCCTCCTGGATTAAATGTCAACACACGCACACGTGTAGGAATTAGCTCCATGCACGGCTGTGGCATACACAAATCTCTACGCATTGATGGAACAGGCTCACCTGCGCGCACTCCGCACACATGCATGTCCCAATCCTTGCACACCAATGGTGTTGCCCATCCAATTGTTTTCACATGTGAAAAAATCATGCACAGATTGCGTGGACACGGACGGCTGCCCACACGCTGCTTCACACGAACACTTGCTCCTCATGGATAGGTCCAGCACCTATGCTCGTTGCCCTCTTCGTGCATCTAGTCACCTGCCTAGGCACGGCATGAGTTAGGATTTCTTGGGCCGCATCATCCTTCCCTCCTTCAAGTGGAACCATCCTCGTTTTCATGTTTGCCTTCAAGTCTTCATGAATAGATTTCACGGGGGCCAAAACATTTTAGCAGCTTCAACCTTCTTTGTCTTTTCTCTTGTCATGGGCGTGCATGGTCTAAATTGATATCGTGCCATCACCTTCATCTCCTCCCACTCGGAACACCATGGCTCTTCTCACCAGTCTCGATCTTCTTGCACAATATCCCACCATCTTAGAACACTATCAGAAAAGATTCTTTTCGCAATTCTCACCTTCGTGATAGAAGAGAGTTTGCGATTCTTGAAGAATTGCACCATAGCTTCCACCCATACAAAGTAATCTTTAGGAGTTGTCCTTGTCGTTAACTTCGGCATGGTTGGCGGCAACATCTCCAAGAACTTTGCATCGGCCAAGGCAGCCCGCACGAATCCAACATGAGCAACCATCGCTTTGATACCAAATGATTGAAGAGAATGGCCCAAGATCAAACACAAATACACAAGGATTTTTGCCGAGCGGCGAAACGCCCGCTTTTCCTTTTTATTCTCCACTTACTCACCTGAGCAATACAAAGTGAATTATATAACAAAAGAGACTCTAACAGATGGATCCGGTTTTCCCGTGATCCACTCACAACTAAACCTGAACATGCAATCCGCACGCTACGGAAATAACTGAATGACGCTGACTTCATCCCATGCGCCTCCTGAGCAACTAAGACCCGTAGCTGGCCGCACAGACTCACGCCTCGACGAACGGTGGTGCATGCCACACACGCGCACTCAACGCGCATCCCACGGGACTTACCTCTGTGGCGTGGTTTATTCCAACAATGATGTGGATTGTGTTAAGGATAGAATAGGAGATAGAATAGGATTGTTATTTCTTTCCTTATATGCCCCTTGTATATCCCCCTTGTACTCTTTATATATAGGGGGATTTGCTCATGTGCCCCAAAGTTTAATGGCGTTTGCTCATTTGTCCCATCATGTCTCACTGACATATGGGCCCTGGACCCGCATGTCAGTGAGACATCATAGGGCAAATGAGCAAACACCATTAAACTTTGGGGCAGGGGAGAAATTTTTCCCTTATATATATTGCCCTTTGGGCCTCATGAATAGATGAACAATATTCATAACATGGTATCAGAGCTTAGGTTAAACCCTATCCTCGATCTACTTCCGCCCTAGCCGCCGCTGCTCGGGACACCTTTGTCCGTGCAGCCGCCGCTGACGCTCGGGTGACCTCTGCTCCTCGAGCCGCCGCCGCCGCCCGGGCCACCATCGCCCGAGTCGCCGCCGCCGCCCGGGCCACCATCGCTCGAGTCGCCGCCGCCACCGCACGAGCCGCTGTCGCCCGAGCCGAATCTTCATCAGATCCACCGCCGTCATCTGCTGTCATTCCTTTGCTCTGCCGCTGACGCCAGATCTGCTGCTGCCGTCGGACGCCACTTCCCGTGGTCGTCGCCGGGCCACGGCCACCAGGTCGCCGCCGCCGTCGCCCGCTCCTCCGGCCGAGCCGGGTCGCCGACGTCATCGTGTCGCCGCCGCCATCGCCCGCTCCTCCGACCGCTCTGGGTCGCCGGCCGCCGCTGACGCTCAGGTTGGTCTGCAGCTCTCTGGATGTTAGCCAGTGAAGAGCCGGCCTATATAGTCTTGTAAAGAAAAAAAAGAGCAAAAACAAACGTTGTTCTAACGGCCGCACTGTCCAGCGCCGCCTGTTAGACTTCGTTGCCTTGGTCGCCGCGCCATCCAGCGCCGCCTACCGATGGCTTCCATTCCATCTACTGCGATCCCATTCTCGGGAACAAAGCTCCATGGAACAAACTACAGGTTATGGTCTTCCCTTATGGAGATCACACTTGATGGTCTCCGCCTTTGGGGACATATTACCGGTGCCCGTACTTCCCCACCACCGCCGGTTCAGCCTCCTCCTAGGCAGTCTACTTCTGCATCTCCTGGAGCAGATGAGGCTGCTAAGAAGATGGCAGAGGTTGACGCTGCTGATGAGGCTTTTCAGTATGCTATTGACGCTTTCGAGCGCTGGTGTGCTGATGAGGCCCATGTTCGTGCCATCCTTGTGGTCAGCGTTGATGACTCCATTCATCCAGATATTGTTGGTCTGCGTTCTACTCGACAGATCTGGGAGTATTTGCGTGAGCGGTACCAGCAGAGCAGTGATGCTCAGTTCTTTTCGCTTCACCGTGAGTTGGAGACGCCTCGCCAGGGATATTCTTCCGTCGACGACTTCTTTCGAGCTCTGGCTAGTCTCTGGCGATAGCTAGATGAGCTGGCTTCTCCGCTGTGCCAGGAGTGCCACAAGGTTCAGAAGGCGGATCATGATCGCCTTCGTGTTTATGATTTTGTTTGCCATCTTCGCCCAGAGTTTGAGCCTGTCAGAGCTCAACTACTGAGCCGCTCGCCACAACCGACTGTCACTGAGGCTCTTTCAACACTTCGGGCTGAGGAGCTTCGTCTCGGGTTAGCAGCGCAGTCTGTTCCGACTGTACTTGCTGCTCCTTCAACTACACCGACGATTCCTGCTACGACTACGGTTCCTGCCCAGGTGCCTGTTTCCGCTCCTGCCTTTGCACCAACTGGAGTTCAATGCAACTACTGCAAGAACTTCGGGCATGACTACCAGAGTTGTGCGGTGCGGAAAAAGCAGAATAAGGCGTGTGGGAGTGGACGGTCTAAGGGGGCGCAGGGAGGCCCTTCCTTCACTGGAGGACAAACCAGCTCATCAGGATCTCAGCGAGGTGACTCTGTTCAGCAACTCTGCCAGGCTCTACTTCAGCAGCGCTCTCACAGCTCAGCGGGTTCTGCCAGTCTAGCTCAGACGTCTCCCCAGGTACCTCTTGGGTTCTCGATTCTGGTGCCTCTTTCCACATGACACCAGATTCCACATCTCTCACTTCAGTAGGACCTCCTGCCCTTCCTATCTTTGTACAGACTGCTGATGGTACTTCCTTATCTGTTAGTTGTCAGGGCACTCTTTTGACCACCGATTTCTCTGTTCCAGCTATTTCCCATGTTCCCCAACTAACCATGCAGCTTCTTTCAGTGGGACAGCTCACTGACCTTGGTTGTAGGGTTGGTTTTGACTCTCACACCTGTTTCGTTCAGGATCGACAGACAGGGACGATACTTGGGACTGGCCGGCGCCGTAGGGATCGTCAGGGTCTCTACATTCTCGACCGTCTTCGTCTTCTGCCCCCTTCAGTTGCTCCTACCACGTCTCCTGCCACGTCTACCTCCACTGCCACTGCTGCCACCACTCCTGGAGTTTTTGTGTAGTGGCATCACCGCTTAGGTCACCTGTGTGGGTCTCGTCTTTTGTCATTAGTTCGTCAGGGTGTCTTTGGACGTGTTACTGTTGACACGTCCATGTTTTGTCGAGGTTGTAAGCTGGGCAAGCAGCTACAACTTCCTTATCATTCTAGCGAGTCCTTGTCTTCTCATCCTTTTGATTTAGTTCATTCAGATGTATGGGGACCTACGCCTATTATCTCCAAATGCGGGTATAAATTCTATGTTATTTTCATTGATGACTATTCCCGTTTTACTTGGCTTTTCCCTATGTCTAATCGTGGTCAGTTTCTTGCGATCTATCGTAGATTTGCCATGATGGTTCGTACTCAGTTTGAGTCCTCTATTCGTACCTTTCGACGTGATTATGCTGGCGAGTACTGTTCTAGTGCGTTCAGACAATTTCTTTCTGAGCAGGGCACTCTTTATCAGTCTTCTTGTCCGGGTGCCCACGCTCAAAATGGGGTTGCTGAACGCAAGCATCGTCATCTGATTGAGACTGCTTGCAGCCTTCTTCTTGCTTCTCACGTTCCCCCACAGTTCTGGGCTGAGCCTGTTTCTACGGCTGCATATCTCATTAATATGCAGCCTTCCACTGCTCTTAAGGATGTCAGTCCTATAGAGCGTCTCTACTCTAGAGCCTCCAGTACAATCATCTTCGTGTTGTTGGCTGCACCTATTTTGTCCTGCTGCCGCCTCGTGAGCACACTAAACTGACAGCCCAGTCAGTCGAGTGTGTGTTTCTTGGGTACAGTTATGAGCATAAGGGTTATCGTTGCTATGATCCTTCTACTCGACGGATTAGGATCTCACGGGATGTTGTCTTTGATGAATCTCGACCTTTCTTCTATCGAGATTCGGCTCCTCACACTGCTTCCACCATCGAGACGATCTCCTGGTTGTCTCTCCCTGACTCGTCACCCATTTCCCCCCTCCCCCCGCCTTCGGTACCTTCACCTCCTGTGTTGCCTCCTGCAGCACCGCCTCTTGTTCCTATGGCACCACCGTCTCGTTTCTCTGGGGTGCACTACTCTAGACGTCCTCGTACTTCACCAGATCCCTCTCCTGGTCTCTTGCCGACGCCGACGTCTGATTCATCTGATGATGCTCCTCGTTCCGCCCTTCATGACCGGGCAACCATTCGGCCTCCTGATCGTCTTGTTTTTACTTCGACAGCTCATGCTCTCTCTGTCACTGAGCCTAGTTCCACAAAAGTCTGAAGAGGGGTATGGTTTGCATTTAATCCTTTATTCCTTTAGTGGTTTAAGGCTCTTTAGCATGATTTCTCAGCTCTCTCTTGAAGAACCAGAATTGGAGAGTATGTTGTTTGAAAATGAGTCTACTATGATGACACGAGAAGAAAATGAGCACAAAGTTGAAGTATAAGAGTCTCATGATGTCTTTTAATTAGACTTGCCACTGGAATTTGAGTTTGTTATGTAACTTAAGTTGAACCACTCCTATGTTGGCAAGTGGCTACTTGCTTTTGGTTGAACCCTGCATTTATATTTCTATGTTTGAACTTGGCTACTTGTTAATTTTTATCACTTATCAATTGTTATTGCTCTATTGCTTTGATTGTTCAAGAATCAAATATACATGTTATCTTTGTAGTCTTGCTGATCAATGATCATGTTACTTTTTTCCCAGGTTAATAGAATTCTTATTTCTAGAAATGGTATTCATATGAACAATTAAACATATCATGAATTGACTGCAAGAAGAATGAATAGGCGAGCGTCTATCATCTTTGAGAGGTACATATTCCGAGTTTACTTTACATTATTTCAGTTTGACAAGCATGAAGAAATATAAAAATAATACATATATGTAATTTATTCTTATTATTTAAATATATATAGATGTGTCATCATATCGATATTTTTGGGAAAATGGTGAATCACCATATTGGTGTCATGTTGACGTATCTGTGCCTGTGCATCACAACCTTCATCTCCTCCTAGGTGGTGTAGAACGGATCGCCTTCTCAATCCTGATTCCACTATAAGTTAATCCATCATTGCAATGCATCACCAATCAATCTTGTCTTGGCTAGTCTCATCTTCTTGTTAGAAGAGAGTCTCCAGCCCTAGAAAATCTTACAGATCTTCCACCCACTTGCAGTAATCCTCCAGAGTGCTCCTGGTGAATAGTGGCATCGTGCGCACCAGTAATCTCAACACGTGACTATCATCAGGTGTCATAATCTTCTTCCACCATCAAGCAACGCAGGCTCTGATATGAAATGATGCGTTTCGAACCTCCAGATTAAATCTATAGGTTTCCCGAACATTCATGGTGGAACTGTGGTCAAGATTAGTAGAACACCATGGCTCTTCTCACCAGTCTCGATCTTCTTGCACATTATCCCACCATCTTAGAACACTATCAGAAAAGATTCTTTTCGCAATTCTCACCTTCGTGATAGAAGAGAGTTTGCGATTCTTAAAGAATTGCACCATAGCTTCCACCCATACAAAGTAATCTTTAGGAGTTGTCCTTGTCGTTAACTTCGGCATGGTTAGCGGCAGCATCTCCAAGAACTTTGCATCGGCCAAGGCAGCCTGCACGAATCCAACATGAGCAACCATCGCTTTGATACCAAATGATGTGGATTGCACCTTGATACGAGATTAAATCCAATGAATGCCCGATCTTTCATGGTGGTAGAACAACGATATAAAAGTGGAGCACGAATTATAGGTTGTAATCCATACTAAGATAGCTAAATTTCTCTCCCGTACACACCACAACACACAAATGAGAAATAGGGATCAAAGATCCAGCGGGTAAAAACCAACACCACAATTAGAATCCACATGCAAAGATGAGAATTCTCGATGGACTCTCAAGAACTTGCACACACGATAAACAGGGATGAACCCTAATAGGCAATGACCAACAACACATGGTGTTTAATTCATAATCCAAACTAATCTCTCATACATGGCACACAACACTACCTTTATATAGGCATAAAACATGCATATATTATCTTGACTTGTGCTCAAAGTTACTAAACCGAATTGACCTGCAAAACTAAGTAACCAGGACACATTCTAAGTAATTGATATGCACGTACATCTCATATCGGAGCTAGCACAAAACAAACTAAATCAACACCCTGGTGCGCCATCTTTATTTGGATAAACTTGATGATTTGTAGGTGGGCCCCATCCCATGGCGCATAAGAAACAAGCATGGAAATGGCCTGAGACGTGTCGTCCCTTGCTGGAACTCTCGCCCACAGAGAAACAACCAGGGCCGGTCCTGGGATTTTAAGGACCCGGGGCGAAATTAGAAATAGGGGCCCTAGTATAAATATCTAAATATAAATCTACACACACACACATATATATATAATTTTACCAACAAACACTTAAAATGTGTTATGTATTAAAGAAAACTTCATATCAAAGAGTTCATATATATTACCGTAAAAATTTCTTCTAACATTTCTAGATGCGAAGTCATTGATGATGGTATTGATATCAATCTCATCCAATAATTTCTTCTCAATACATAAAGTTGCCAAACCGTTTAACCACTCTTGAGACATTGTTGACCTTAAATGATTCTTCAACAATTTCAACTTTGAAAAGTTTCTTTCAGCTGATGCCACAGTCATAGGCATAGTAAATAAAATCCGATAAACAATAGAAATATTAGGATAACAATCTGCTTCTCTGACAAACTCAAAGATCTCCATAGCAGACATTGGTTTATCTGATAAAGTCAATTGCATAACACTTAACTCGGAAATTAGATCATTTAACTCAACATCAGATGAACCATCTAGAGAGAAAGTTTCTGCAAATTTTGTACAACATTCTTTTAATTTAGTTCGATCCAATGACTTCAATGTTGTTGAACTCATTAAAAATCCAAATATACTTCCGAATGTTTAGAGTTCTTGAAATCTACTTTTCAATGAATTGATTGCCATATCAACCATAACAAAAAAATAATTAACTTCAAATTCCTTCTCAGCTTGCAAAACTGCTTCATCACAATCAATTTCATTAAACTGTTTCTTCCTAAGAACACGCCGCTTAACTGGAAATGATGGCTCTACATTCATTTGAGCTGCAATATCTTTGGCAAAGATCATACTCAAAGCAAACCCTTCATTCTATATATAAGTATTAAAGTATTTAACCATGCCTTCTATTTGTTGCATGTATATACTCTACATAGTATACGGGGGGCCCCTGGATTTTGGGGGCCCGGGGCGGCCGCCCCTCTCGCCCCCCTCAGGGCCGGCCATGGAAACAACATAGAATTCCAAATTTCTTGGCGTGGTTCCTTTCTTCCTCCTTTATCTTGTGATCTATCTCTTGGAATAATAACAAAAAGGACTCCTCTGAAGCTTCCTGGTTTAGCACGTGAGTTGCCAAACAATTGGTCTAGAAACACATCGTGCCATACTTAGGATTTTTTCGAAGGCATGCATGCAGACCTCCTGGATCAAACGAGAACACAGCACACATTTACGACTCAGCTCCATGCATAGCTGCGGCATACACAAATCATTACGCATCGATAGAACAGGCATGACTGCGTGCTCTCCGTGCACATGCATATGTCCCAATCCTTGCGCACCAACGGTGTTTGCCATCCCAGACTTTTCACACATGAACAAATCACAAATAGATTGCAAGCCCGCGGATGGCTGCCCACATGCCGCATGACTTGACACGATCACATGCTCTTCATGCACACATCCAGAACCTATGCTCGCTGCCTTCTTCATGCTGCTAGTCACCTCCCAAGTATGGCTTGAGTTTGGATTTCTTGGGCCGCATAGTCCTCCCCTCCTTCAGGCGAAACCGTCGTCAGTTTCGTGTTATTCTTCAAGTATTCATGAACAGAATGGACGAGGGCCAAAAAAATTTCAGCAGCTTCGACCTTCTGTGTCTTTTCTCTCCTTGTGGGCATGTGTTGAGTGAATTGATGTCGTGTCAACACCTTCATCTCCTCCCACGTGGAACACCGTGGCACTTCTCGTCAGTCTTGATCTTCTTGCACGTTGTCCCATCATCTTTGAACACTATTAGAAAAGATTCTTTTCAGAATTCTCATCTTCGTGATAGAAGATTGTGTGCGATTCTTGAAGAATTGCTCCATAGCTTCCACTCATATGATGTAATCTTTAGGAGTTGTCCTCGTCGTTGGCCAAGGAAGCCGACGTGAATCCACCATGAGCAACCATCGCTCTGATACCAAATGATGTGGATCGAACCTCAAGATGAGATTAAATCCAATGGTTGCCCTATCTTTCATGATGGTAGAACAGCTAGATACAAGTGGAGCACACATTATAGGATGTAATCCATACTAAGATAAATTTCTCTCCGGTACACACCATAGCATATGAACGAGAAATAAGGATCAAAGATCCAGCAGGTAAAAACCAACACCGCGATTGGAATCCGCACGCATAGATGAGATCTCAATGGACTCTCAAGAACTTGCAGACATGATAAACAAGGATGAACCCTAATGGCCAACGGCCAACGACACACATGTTGTTTAATTCATAACCAAACTAATCTCTCATACATTGTGCACAATCCTACCTTTATATAGGCAAAAAACATGCATATATTATCTTGACTTGTACTCGAAGTTACCAAACCGACTTGACCTGCAAAAACTATGTAACCAGGACACATTCTAAGTAATTGATATGCATGTACATCTCATATAGGAGCTAGCACAAAACAAACCGAATCAACACCCTAGTGCACCATCTTTATTTGGATTAACTTGATGACCTGCTGGTGGGCCCCATACTATGGTGCATAAGGAAAGAAACAAGTGTGGAATTGGCCTCGGACATGCCACCCTATCTGGAACTCTCACCAACAGAGATTTCTTGGTGTGGTTCCCTACTTCCTCCTTTACTTTGGATCTATCTCTTGGAATAATAATAGAAAAGGACTCATCTAAAGCTTCCTGGTTTAGCATGTGAGTTACCAAACAATTGGCCTGGAAACACATCGTGCCAGCCTTAGGATTTTGTGGAACGCATGCATGTAGGCCTCCTAGATCAAACGTCAACACACATGTGTAGGACTCAGCTCCATGCATGGCTGTGGCATACACAAATCTCTATGCATTGATGGAACAAGCATGGCTGCGCACACATGCATAAGTCCCAATCCTTGTGCACCAATGGTGTTGCCCATTCAAGACGTTTCACACGTGAACAAATCACGCACAGATTGCATGACCACGAACGGCTGCCTACACGCCGCTTGACACGAATGCATGCTCCTCATGCACAGGTCTAGCATCTATGCTCGCTGTGTTCCTTCATGTTGCTAGTCACCTCCCCAGCCCCCAGGTATGGCATAAGTTAGGATTTCTTGGGCTGCATCATCCCCCCTCCTTCAAGCGAAACCATCCGTGGTTTCATGTTAGTCTTCAAGTCTTCTTGAACAGATTGAACACAGGCCAAAAAATTTCAACTGCTTTGACCTCCTTCTTTGTCTTTTCTCTCCTCGTTGGCGTGCATGGTGTGAATTGATCTTGTGTCAACACCTTCGCCTCCTTCCACGTGAACACCATGGCCCTTCTCGCTAGTCTCGATCTTCTTGTATGTTGTCCCACCACTTTGAACATGATCAAAAAAGGTTCTTTTCGTAATTCTCATCTTTGTGATAGAAGAGAGCTTGTGATTCTTGAATAATTGCTCCATTGCTTCCACCCATACGAAGTAATCTTCAGGAGATGTCCTCGTCGTTAGCTTCGGCATGGTTGGCCGTAGCATCGCCAAGAACTTTGCATCGACCAAGGCAACTGGCATGAATCCAACATGAGCAACCACTGCTCTGATACCAAATGATGTGGATCGAACCTCGAGATGAGATTAAATCCAAGGGTTGCCCGATCTTTCACGATGGTAGAACAACTAGATACAAGTGGAGCACGAATTATAGGATGTAATCTATACTACGATAGCTAAATTTCTCTCCCATACATACCGCAACATACAAACAAGAAATACGGATCAAAGATCTAGTGGGTAAAACCAACACCACAATTGGAATCCACACGCAAAGATTGGAAATATCGATGGACTCTTAAGAACTCGCACACACGATAAAAAGGGATTAACCCTAATGGCCAATGGCCAACGACACACACGAAGTTTAATTCATAATTCAAACTATTCTCTCATACATGGCGCACAACCCTACTTTATATAGGCATAAAACATGCATATATTATCTTGACTTGTACTCGAAGTTCCTAAACTGACTTGACCTGCAAAACTAAGTAACAAGGACACATTCTAAGTAATTGATATGCACGTACATCTCCTATCAAACCTAGCACAAAACAAACTGAATGAACACCCTGGTGCACCATCTTTATTTGGATTAACTTGATCCGCAGGTAGGCCCCATCCCGTGACGCATGAGGAAAGAAACAAGCATGGAATTGGCCCCGGACTTACCGACCCTGCTGGAACTCTCGCCAACAGAGAAACAACATAGAACTCCATATTTCTCTACGCGGCTCCCTACTTCCTCCTTTATCCTGTGATCTCCCTTCGAATAATAATAATAGAAAATGGCCCCTCTAAAGCTTCCTAGTTTAGCACATGATTTACCAAACAATTGGTTTGGAAACACATCATGCTAGCCTTATGATATTGTGGAACGCATGCATGGAGGCCTCCTGGATCAAACATCAACACACGCACACGTGCAGGACTCAGCTCCATGCATGGCTATAGCATACACAAATCTCTACACATCGATGGAACAGGCATGCTTGGGCGCACTCCCCACACATGCATATGTCCCAATCCTTGCGCACCAACGATGTTTCCCATCCAAGACTTTTCACACGTGAACAAATCACGCATAGATTGCATGCAACTCGACATGAATGCATGCTCCTCATGTACAGGTCTAGCACCTAAGCTCGCTGCCTTCATGTAGCTAGTCACATCCCTAGGCACGGCATGAGTTAGGATTTCTTGGGTTTCACCTCCAATGTGGCCACGAACCCTTCCTCAACTAGCTCTAGGTTGAGTCACTGAAATGCTTCATGTAATGCTGGTTGATTCTGCTGAGCATGATGGTGTTGCAATACGAATTTTGGCTTAAAGCATCAGCCACTACATTTGCTTAGTCCTTAATCAATTCCAACCATCTGCTTTGTCTTAGTTTCAGATCTAACTGAGTGAAAATATACTTCAAACTTTTGTGATCCATATATATCTCACAATAGTTACCGATAAGGCAATGTCGCCAAATCCTTAAAGCATGCACCACTGCTGCCAATTCCATGTCCTAGTTGGGATAATTCACTTCATGAGGCCTCAATTTCCATAAGGCATAAGCTACAACCTTGCCCTCTTTGCATCAACACACAACCGAGTACATGGTGAGATGCATCACAATAGATATCGAATCTCTTGTATATTTCTGATAGAACTAACACAGGTGTTGTGGTCAATCTCTTCTTCAACTCTAGGAAACTTCTCTGACATTGAACAGTCCATTCAAAGTTGTTTTCCTCCTTCAACAATTGAGTTGCTGGTCTTGCAATTTTGGAGAAGTTCTTGATGAACCGACAGTAGTATCCGACCAAATCGAGGAAAATTCGGACATCCATAATAGTTTGGGGCTGTTCCCAATCCAACACATCTCTGACCTTACTTGGGTCTATGGAAACTCCACCTTCGAATAGCACATGACCTAGTAATGCAACTTCCTTTAACCAAAACTTGCATTTCATGAACTTTGTGTACAACTTGTGCTCGTGAAAATTTTCCAACACTAATCTCAAATGATATTCATGTTCTTTCATGCTCCTCGAATATACATGAATATCATCATTAAAAACCATCACAAATCTGTCCAAAAACTCCAAAAAATACTTTACTCATGAGATTCATGAAGTATGTGGGGGCATTTGTCAATACGAAAGACATTCGGTGTATTGTACAAACCATAACGGTTAGAGTGTTAGTCGCTGGACTCTTGCTCTTGGTGATAGCAAGATCCTTACTCTCATGGAGAGGATGACACTAGGAGATGGGGCAAGTTTTCTTGTTTATTGCTCACACAATGCCATACCAACCTGAGGGGTTGGAGATACATATTTATAGGCTGAGAACCAGCCAAGCATATGCTAAGATGCTATCCTAGATGCTGTCCTAAAGCGGTCAATATGCTGTCCTAAAGCAAAAGCAGATGCTGTCCTAAAAGCAGATGCTGTCCTAAAAGTAGATGCTGTCCTAAAAGCAGATGCTGTCCTAAAGCAAAAGCAGATGCTGTCCTAAAAGCAGATGCTGTCCTAAAGCAAAAGCAGATGCTGTCCTAAAGCAGTCAAAAAACAAAAAAACTACCACAGCCCCACAAAGACCACAGTACAGGGACTTATTCATCATTCTCCCCCTAAGTCTTGTGCGTTGTCTTGTGGGAGGATCGAACCATCCTGATCTTGGAGCAGAGCTCAAGGAACTTGATCCTTCCAAGAGGCTTGGTGAGCAGATCCGCAAGCTGATCCGTGGTGTTGATGTAGCTTGCCTTGATGCTTCCTTCATCCAAGCAGCCTCGGATGAAATGGTACTTCACCCGGATGTGCTTGCTCCGTTCATGAAAAACGGGGTTCTTTGCCAGGGCTAGAGCGGACTTGCTGTCCACCCTGAGCTCCACTGCTTCAGTGTCCCTGCCGAGGAGATCACCAAGCAGTCGAGCGAGCTAGAGCGCCTGAGTCGAAGCGGTGGAAGCCGCTATGTACTCGGCCTCACAGCTAGACAGGGCCACCACCTGCTGCTTGACTGACTGCCAGCTAACGAGGCACTTGCCGAGGAAGAAGAGAATCCCGCTTGTGCTCTTGCTGGTGTCAATGTCGCCTGCGTGGTCGCTGTCGCTGTACCCGATGAAGTGTGCCGCGCCGGGACACCTCGGGTAGTGCAAGCCGTAGTCGGAGGTGCCCGCAACATAGCGGAGGATCCTCTTTACGGCCTGCTGATGCTCCGTCGTCGGTCGCTGCATGAACCGACTGACGTAGCCGACGGCGAACGCCAAATCCGGACGCGTGTGGACGAGGTAGCGAAGGCTGCCCACGATGCGCCGGTACTGCGTCGCGTCCACCTCCTCCGCCGTGCTGTCGCGGCTCAGCTTCAGCCTTTCCTCCATAGGAGTGTGGGCTGGGTTGCAGTCGGTGAGCCCGCCCAGCTCGACGGTGCGCTTGGCGTAGGCGGTCTGACGAAGGGAGATACCGGAGCTGTCCTGGTGGACCTCGATCCCCAGGTAGAAGGAGAGGAGCCCCAAGTCGCTCATCTGGAAGGAGGTCTTCATCTCCGCCTTGAACGCCTCGACCTCGGCCTCCTTGGAGCCGGTGATCACCAGGTCGTCGACGTAGACGCCTACCAGCAGAGCATTGCCGCCTTTGCCCCGCCGGTAGACCGCAGCCTCGTGTGCGCTCTGCTGGAACCCCATTTGCTTGAGGGTGGAGTCCAGCTTAGCGTTCCAGGCTCGTGGTGCCTGCCGCAAGCCGTAGAGGGCCTTGCGCAGGCGGAGAACCTTGCCCTCCTTGCCGGGGATGACGAATCCCGGCGGCTGACGGACGTAGACCTCCTCCTTTAAATCGCCGTTGAGGAAGGCGGACTTGACGTCCATGTGATGGACGCGCCAATCCTCCTGGGCTGCAAGTGCGAGGAGAAGACGAACGGACTCCATGCGCGCGACGGGTGCGAAGGCGTCATCGAAGTCGACCCCCTCCTGCTGCACGAAGCCTCGTGCTACCAAGCGAGCCTTGTGCTTGACGATGGCGCCGGCTTCATCCCGCTTCAGCTTGAACACCCACTTAAGGGTGATCGCGTGGTGACCGGCAGGAAGATCCGCCAGCTCCCACGTCCGGTTCCGCTCGACGGCGTCCATCTCCTGCTTCATCGCGACACGCCACGCCGAGTCTCCCTCCGCCTCAGCGAAGGAGCGAGGCTCGCCGTCGTCGCACGCCAAGTGCAGCTCCGCCTCGAAGTCGCGCTGCGCCAGTCCAGGGACGGGCAACTCGCCGAGGATGTTGTCCATGGTACGATAGCGCAAAGGTTCGTCGTCGTGGTAGACGTCGACGCGGTCCTCGTCGTGAGATAGCGGAGTAGCGAACTCCACCATGCGCTGCTCGTCGTGGACCGAAGCTGTTGGGGCCGATCCCGGTGGTGTGGCCGCCGGTGCAGGAGAGTGGTGAGCCGGTGGTGAAGAGTGGGGCGTAGCCGGTGCCGAAGGTGGTGGAGCACTCGCCGGAGCTGGTGGCGAGCAAGGTGTCGAGGTGGACGAGCTCGGTGAAGACGAGCTGCTAGCTCCCCCGGCTCTCTCGAAGTGGACGTAGTCGATAACAAAGTCCCTGAGAGTCGAAGTCGAACCGTCGTCCACCGCCTTGTCCCACGTCCAGCCTCGCCCTTCGTCGAACACAACGTCACGCGAGATGCGGACTCGCTGTGTGTCAGGGTCGAGGATGCGGTAGGCCTTCGAGCCCTCCGCGTAGCCGATGAACACTCCCGGAGTGCTCCTGTCGTCGAGCTTACCGATGTGGCCAAGCTCCTTGGCGAACGCGAGGGAGCCGAAGACCCGCAAGTGGGAGACCGCCGGCTTGCGCCCATGCCAAGCCTCGTACGGCGTCCTGCCGTCGAGCGCCTTGGTAGGCGAGCGGTTGAGGATGTAGACGGCCGTCACCACCGCCTCTCCCCAGAAGACAGCCGGCATCCCCCTCTGCTTGAGGAGGGCCCGAGCCATCCCCACAACCGTCTGGTTGCGCCGCTCGACAACGCCGTTCCGCTGCGGGCTGTACGGCGCGGAGTAGTGGCGCTGAATGCCCTCATCAGCGCAGTACGACGCGAATTCAGCCACCGTGAATTCGCCGCCGTTGTCTGTGCGCAGCACGCGCAGCTTGCGGCCGCACTCCGCCTCCGCAACAGCCTGCGTGCGCCTGATGGCGTCCGCAGCCTCTCCCTTGCTGCCGAGGACCATCACCCACATGTAGCGGGAGAGGTCGTCGACGAGCAGCAGGAAGTAGCGTCGTCCTCCTGGTGTGGCCGGTGTCACCGGGCCACACAAGTCCCCGTGCACGAGCTCGAGCCTCTCCTTGGCTCGGAAACTCGCCTGCTGGGGAAAGGGGAGTCGCCTCTGCTTCGTCAACACGCAGACATCGCAGAGCTGCTCCACATGGTCAAGGCACGGCAGGCCTCGCACCATTTCCGTGGCACTGAGCCGCTTCAGGGCCTCGAAGTGAAGGTGCCCAAAGCGCTCGTGCCACTGCCACGCCTCGTCGTCCCGACGAGCTGCGAGACAGATGGGTTGTGCCACCTGCACGTGAAGAGTGTAGAGTCGATTTGCGCCTCTGGTTACCTTGGCAAGGAGGCGGCGTCGAAGATCCCAAATCCGCAGCACCCCGTGCTCGATCTCGACACGCGAGCCGTTCTCATCCAGCTGTCCCAAGCTGATGATGGAGTTCCGCAGATCGGGGATGTAGTAGACGCCGGTGAGCAGCCGGTGCTCGCCAGTCTTGGCGACGAAGACGACAGAGCCGACGCCCTTGATCTCCACGGCGGAGGCATCGCCGAACTTGACGGTGCCTCGAACGCCTGAGTCGAGCTCGGAGAAGAACTCCCGCCGCCCGGTCATGTGGTGGGTGGCGCCGGTGTCGAGGCACCACCCGTCGGTCTTGTCATTGCCGGAACTGTCGCCGAGGAGGGCGTGTGCTTTTGGCTCGTCAAGGTGGAGGAGAGCCACTGCGGCCGGTGCCGCTGGAGGTAGTTCGATGCTCGCATGAGCAATGAACAGGACCGGCTGCTCCTCCGCTTGCGCGACGTGGGCCTGGCCGCGTCGTGGCTGTCGACACTCCTTGGCCCAGTGACCAAGCTTGCCGCAGTTGTGGCAAGAGTCGTCTCGTGCCGGCTTTTGCTTGCCAGCATCGCCGCCCTGGGCGCCTTTGCGCGGCTTGCCGCGCTTGCCACTCTTGCGGCCGCCTGTCGTGGAAGAAGGCTCCCCCTTCTTCTTGTCACCTTGGCCGGCTTCCCACTGCTCCCGAGTGAGGAGGAGCTTCCCGCCAATGGTGACGGGTCCCGAGGGGCGCTGTGGCTCATCGCTGTCAACGACCTTGAGGCGACCCAACGCCTCCTCGATCGTCATCGTGGAGAGGTCCAGCAGAGACTCGATCGAGCGAACCATCTGCTTGTACTTCTCGGGGATGCAGCGGAAGAGCTTTTCCACAGCTCTCTCCTCGCCGTAGGTGTCGTCACCGAACTGCACCAACTTCTGCAACAGAGTGTTGAGACGGAGAGCAAAGTCATCAACGTCCTCACCTGGCTTGAAGGCCAGGTGCTCCCACTCCGTGCGTAGTGCCTGCAGTGTAGACTTGCGGGCGCGGTCGCTGCCGATGCGTGCTGCAGCGATGGCGTCCCAAGCCTCTTTGACAGTCCGCTTGTTGGTAAGCGAGAACTGCATCTCGGGCGGGACTGCGGCGATGAGAGCATCCAGCGCCCGTCGATCCTGGTCGTAGTCGACGTCGCCGTACCGGACTGCATCCCACATATGCCGTACCTGGAGCTTTACCCTCATCACCGCAGCCCACTCGACGTAGTTGGTCTTGGTGAGGGTAGGCCACCCGCCGCCGGGGCCGACGTCCCTGACGACAGCCTGGTACTCGTGGTGACCACGGTACCGAACCGGGGAGAGAGAGCCACGTTGCCTGTGAGGGCCGCGCTCTCCGTCGACCCGTACGCCGCCGCCGTGCGTGCCTCCTCCAGGAGCGCCGCCGGCGCGTCCGCGCCTGTCTGGGCTGCCGCCGCGCTCGTGGGCGTGCGCGGCTACCCATTGCGCCGCTCGCCCTTGCGCTGCCTCCCTCTCCAGCAGCTGAGGGTCCGCGTCGGCGCCGCCATCAACAGAGCCGGAGCTGCTGTTGCTGCCGCGCAGAGCCTTGACCTCTGCTGCTGCCGCACGCGCTTCATCTGCCGCCGCCGCTGCTTCCACCTCCGCCCTGGCTGCTGCCAGCTCCGCCGCTGCCAGCCTTGACGCCCTTTCCGCCGCCGCAGCGGTCTCTGCCGCCGCTCGCTCGCGCTGCTCTGCCGCGACGAGCTCGGCCGTCTGCTGACGCCGCATGCTCGAGGCGACCGAGCGCTGAGACTGCCCTGCGGACATGGCGCGCTACTGGGGGGCTGTTGCGTGGAGAGAGGGCTGCTTCTGACGAGCTGCCGTCCGTCTCCGGAGAGGAGTGAGCGGGGACAGCCGGAGCTGCTGCTGCTACCGGCCGGGGCTGCTGCGAGGCCGGAGAAGGAGATGAGCAGGAGATGCTCAGGCTACAGGATACTAAGGCTCTGATACCACTTGTTAGTCGCTGGACTCTTGCTCTTGGTGATAGCAAGATCCTTACTCTCATGGAGAGGATGACACTAGGAGATGGGGCAAGTTTTCTTGTTTATTGCTCACACAATGCCATACCAACCTGAGGGGTTGGAGATACATATTTATAGGCTGAGAACCAGCCAAGCATATGCTAAGATGCTATCCTAGATGCTGTCCTAAAGCGGTCAATATGCTGTCCTAAAGCAAAAGCAGATGCTGTCCTAAAAGCAGATGCTGTCCTAAAAGTAGATGCTGTCCTAAAGCAAAAGCAGATGCTGTCCTAAAAGCAGATGCTGTCCTAAAGCAAAAGCAGATGCTGTCCTAAAGCAGTCAAAAAACAAAAAAAACTACCACAGCCCCACAAAGACCACGGTACAGGGACTTATTCATCATAGAGAAGGTTGTCTTCGGAATATCCTCCGGTATGATTTTCAACTGATGGCAGCCTAACCTCAAATCAATTTTGAAGAAGACACGGGCTCCATTCATCTGGTCGAACAAGTCATCAATCCTTGGTAGCAGGTACTTGTCCTTGATAGTCACCTCGTTCAATGGCTAGTAATCAACACATCATCAAACTGTGATCCTTCTTCTTAACAAATAGCACGGGTGATCCCCACGGTGATGAGCTCAGTCTGATGAAACCCTTGGCTTGCAGCTCTCTGATTTGCTTCTTCAACTCAACCAATTCATTTAGCGGCATCTGATAGGGTCTTTTTTATATCGGTGTGGTTCCGGGCAGCAGCTCAATCACGAACTCCATGCCTCTATCTAGTGGCTTTCCGAGCAATCCTATTGGGAATACATCGGTGTTAGATATGTAATATAGCTGTGTATTTACCCTATTGTGTAAGGGGTTTCCTGCATATATGCCATACTTATACATGTATATATATTGGCCCATTGGCCTCATGATAAATATAAGTGCTATTCACAACATGGTATCAGAGCTTACCTAGGATTTTTCTTTGTCAAGACATCACCGCTGCTGGTTCATCTTCACCAGTAACTGCTACTGCTTGGTTCTTGCCCACCACCATTGCTGCTCTTCTCTACAGCGACTCCATCCGTTGCTTGGCCGTCACCCGTACTCGTTCCGTTGTCGGCTGTTTGTAGCCACTGCCCGTCGCCAGTCGCTTTGTCTGATCCCCTTGCTGCCAGGCACAACTGCCTGTTGTTGGATCCCCTCAATCCACCGACCGCTTCATCACCTGGTCGAAGTTATCGCTGCCCAATCGAAGCCCCCTCATCGCCTTGTCGAAGTCATCGTTGACTGCCTCGTCCGACGCCGGCTACTTCGATCCCTCACCACCTTGAGATCCCCTTAATCTGTCGGCTACATCGCCCAGTCAAAGTCATCGCTACCTAGTGGAAGCCCCCTCACTACCCAGCCAATGTCGTCAACGCTCGTGCTTGGCTGCTTGTTATCGGCAATCTCGTCCGATGATGGCTTCTTCGATCCCTCGGCGCCTCAATCTGTAGGCATCAATCTGTCGCTCGATCCGGCGTCTCACTCCGGATATTCCGCCTGTGAGTCCGCCACTCATCCGTGACTTTCGTCGCCTGTGAGTCCACTGCTCACTCGTGGCTATTGCTCTCAATGATGATTGGTTAGTTTTTCTTGATTGATCGAAAGAAACAAAAAGGAAAAAGAAGAAGAAAAAAAGAAAAAGAGGTAAAGAAATGTCATCCTTTCCAGACACTGTTTCTATTCCTCACTGCCCAGCGATCTTCGGTGGTCTCAATTACCGGGACTGGTTTCAGCACATACTCCACATGCGTGGTCAGCGTCTTTGGGAGTTTTTCATCGGTGAGTTGCCTTGTCCGTCTTGCCCTGCTCCACCTATTGAGCCTGTGCTCCCGAAGAATGCTTCTGAAGACACTCGTAATGAGGCATATTATGCTTTTGAGGATGCCATGGAGACTTTCCAGACCCAGTATGCTGCCTACAAGACATGGACCGATGAGGATGCTTGTGCCTATGCTATTATGGTTTCTAGCATGGAGGTGCATCTCACTGGTGATGTTGTTGGCTTGGCTTCTGCACAGACAATGTGGGCGCATCTGCACAACTTTTACGAGCTATCAGGTGATTCCGTGTACCTTGCTGTTGTGCGTCAGGAGCAATCGCTGCAGCAGGGAGATGACACTGTGGATGAGTTCTATGCTCAGTTGTCCGCGGTATGGTATCGGATTGACTCTTTGGGACCAAATATTTGCCACAGTTGTCAGTGTTGTTAGCGTCAGCAGTCTCACCTGGAGCTTCATCGCATCTACGACTTCTTGACACATCTCCAGTCTAAGTTTGAGTAGACTCGTGCTCAGTTGCTGGCTTGCTACCCTCATGTGACTCTGTTAGAGGCTCTTGCAGCTATTCGTACTGAGGAGGTTCGTCTTCGTGGTGTGGGTCTACTGTCGTCACCGTCATTTCCTTCATTTTGGCAGCTCCTCCCGCTTCTACACCTGCTATGCCTCCAGTTACTCCTTCACTGGTTCTGCCTCCACTAGTGATAGCTGCTATTGGTAGGAGACTCCACTGCACCTATTGCAACAAGGATGGACATGTGGAGCAGTTCTGCTTCAGGAAAAAGAAGAATTTTCATCTTGATGGCCATCCTTCTAAGGGCATTGGAGGTTCCTCTCAGAGGAGCTCTAGTGCCTCTGACACTCGGGAGCTTCTTACATTGCTGCGTTGCATGGTTGCCTTTACACCGTTCGGTTCTGCTAGTTCTGCTTCATAGTCTTCTAGTGAGAGGCCACCTTCTACTTCTCCTTCCTCAGGTGTATCACCATGGATTCTTGATTCTGGTACTTCCTTTCATATGACATCTGATTCCACCAGTCTCACTTCCATTAGTCCTTTAGCTGCTGCTATCAATGCTCAAATAGCAAATGATACCTCTCTTTCTACTGTAGGACAAGGCACTCTTTCAAATTCATCCTTTCATGTTCCTGCTATTTCTCAAGTTGTAAAACTAACCATGCAGCTCATCTGTCAGTTAGCTCACTGATTATGGTTGTCGTATTATTCTCGATTCTAATTCTTGTGTTCAGGATCATCGCACGATGACTCTAGTTCGTATTGCCCCTTGCCGTCATGACTCACGATGGCTCTGAGAGCTTGGCTGGCTTCATCATCCTTCTGCTGCCCCTGTCAGTCTTGTCGCCTCCGCCACCACCTCCGCATCTGTTGCATTCCACCACGTCTTTTGCTAAGTGGTATTATCATTTAGGACACCTTTGTGGGTTGTGTCTGTTTTCATTAGTTCATTGTGGTCTTATAGGGTTTGTGTCTGGTGATGCTTCTCTAAATTGTCAGGGTTGTAAGCTTGGTAAATAGCTTCAACTCCCCTATCCTTCCAGTGAGTCAGTGTCTCAGCTGTCTCAGCATCCATTTGATCTTGTTCATTCCAATGTATGGGTCCAGCTCCTTTCGTTTTGAAAGGAGGTCATCGATATTATATAATTTTTTATTGAAGATTTTTCTCAGCACACATGGATATATTTTGTCATCTCATGGTGGTTCTACACATATACAAGACTTTTCCACCATGGTCCATACTTAGTTTGACTCCTATTCATGTTTTTCATGATGATTCCACTGGGGAGTACTTGTCGGGAGTCCTTCGTGGTTTTCTTGCTGAGTAGGGCACTCTCTCAGTTTTCTAGCCCCGATGCTCTTGCCCAGAATGGTGTGGCTGAACAAAAGCATCGTCATCTTCTTGAGATAACATGTGCCCTCCTGCTTACTTCTGTTGTTCCACCACACTTTTTGGCTGAGGCTATTTCTACTGCCACTTTTCTTATCAATATTCAACCCTCTTCTACTCTTCAGGGAAGAATACCAGTTGAGCATCTCTGTGGCAAGACTCCTGATTATTCCAGTCTTCACCTCTTTGGGTGTGTGCTACGTTCTTCTTGCACCCCGTGAGCACACCAAGCTGACTGCTCGGTCGGTGGAGCGCATTTTCTGGGCTATAGCACCGAGCACAAGGGATATCATTATTAGGATCCTGTTGGCCGATGGATGTGGAATTCTCGGGGTGTTACCTTTGATTAATCTCATCCTTGCTATGTCCTTCTTCCTCCACTTCAGCATCTCTTGTCAAGCCACTTTATTTCTTGACTTTTCCTTCCACCCCAATAGTCACCACTCCTCCACAACCTTTGGTCTCTCCGGTGCCTCCTTCACAATTGGCGCTTTCTTCGCCACTGACATCCTCTCCAATGGTTCCTCTTGGCCTTGCTCCTTCTTATCTTCTCTACTATACTCATCGTCTACGAGTTGAGGATTCTTCTGATGTGCCCTATCCTTCTGATGGGTCATCCTCCTCGGCCACTCCATGATATGCTCTTCGTGATCGCCAGTCTATTCGGCCTCCTAAGTGTTTTGGCTTTGCTGCTGCTCTTGCCAAACCGACTTCTTATTGTGATGCTGCTATTCATCAAGAGTGGCAACATGCAATGGCAAAGGAGATCGCTGCCCTTGAGCATACAAGTACATGGGATCTTGTTTCTCTTCCTGCACAGGTTACTCCTATCACATGCAAGTGGCATGTGGTTTTTAGCAAGAGCATGGCTATGATTATGATGAGACTTTTGCTCCTATGGCTTACATTACCACTGTTTGCACTCTTCTAGTTGTGGCGTCTATTCAGGCATGGTCCACCTCTCAGCTTGATATCAAGAATGTCTTTGTCAATGGTGAGCTACATGAGGAGGTTTATATGCAGCCACCACCGAGATATTCTGTTCCTGAGGGTATGGTTTGTCATCTTCGCAAATCTCTATGGTCTCAAGCAAACTTCTTGTGCCTGGTTTGATCGTTTCTCTTCTGTTGTCACTGCAGCTGGTTTCTCTGCTAGTGCTCACGATCCTGCTCTTTTTATTCACACTTTGCCTCGTGGTCGGATGCTTCTCCTTTTGTATGTTGATGATATGATCATTACTAGAGATGATTATTAGTACATCACTTTTGTCAAGGAGCGTCTTAGTGAGCAGTTTCTCATGTCTGATCTGGGTCCTCTTCTTGGGATTGATGTTGTTTATACTCCTAAGGGCTTCTATCCTACGAAAAGTATATCTAGGATCTTCTTAATCATGCTTCTCTTACTGATCAGCACACAGCTAAGACTCCCATGGAGGTTAATGTTCATTTTTATCCCACTGATAGTGAGCCTCTTGCTTATCCTACTCACTATCATTATCTTATTGGGAGCTTTGTTTATCTTGGTCACTTATCTTGACATTTCATACACTGTGCATATCTTGAGTTGGTTTGTTTCTGCTCCCACTCAACTCCAATATAATCATCTTCTTCGTGTTCTACAATACCTTTGTGGAACCATCTCTCATTGTCTATTTTTTCCCTCGCTCCATCTCTTTACAGCTCTAAGCATATTCTGATGTCACCTGGGCTAGTGATCACTCTGATCGCCGGTTTCTCTGCCTATTGTGTTTTTCTTAGTGGTTCTCTCATCGTTTGGAAGACTAAAAAGTAGACAACAGTTTCTCGTTTGAGTGCTGAGGCTGAATTGCGAACTATGGCTTTGTTGACTGTGGAGGTTACTTGGCTACAGTGGTTATTTGAGGATTTTGGTGTTTCTATTTCTGCACCGACTTCTCTTTTGTATGACAGTACAAGTGTTATTAGCATTGCTAAAGATCTAGTGAAGCATGAACTTACAAAGCATATTGGTGTTGATGCTTCCTACATGCAGACAGAGGTGCAGGATCAGGTTGTTGCTCTTCAGTATGTGCCTTCAGAGCTTCAGTTGGCAGACTTCTTCACAAAGGCATAGACCAGATCCCAGCCAGCTTCTATCTCTCCAAACTTCATGTTGTTGATCCACTATAAGTTTGAGGGGGGTGTTAGATATGTATTATAGCTGTGTATTTACTCTGTTGTGTAAGGGTTTTCCTACATATATGCCATACCTGTACATGTATATATATTGGCCCATTGGTCTCATGATGAATATAAGTGCTATTCATAACAATCGGAATACTCACATACAACTAGTGCTTGACTTATCTCCTTGCTTAAAAGGCAATTGAGAGAGGAAAGAGATGGCTCAGCTTGGTAGGAAGCAAACTTCACCAAACTCCCATCTACACTAATAAGGGCGATTGATCTACTAGCACAATCTATTTGTCCTTTGTGCTTGGATAGCCAATTTATCCCTAGGATGACATCTAATCCTTGCGATTCAAGTACTATCATGCTCGCTGGAAACTTAACCCCATTAATTTCTATGCGAGCACTTAGGCAAACCCATTTTGTTCTCATTTCCGAACCCGGTGACTGAACTACCAAAGGGTTATCTAGCAATTCCATTTCCATCCATTGTTATGCAACAAATTTATTTGATATGAAGGAATGGGAAGCTCTGAAATCAAATAAAACCATTACAGGGGCTGAGTTAATGAGAAACATACCCAACACCATCGGGTGCCTCCTGAGCTTCTTCAACAGTCTCATAGTTCACCCATCCTCGATCGACATTCTAAGCAGGCCTCAAGGCTCGGTTCTGAACTTGCAGGGCTCCACAGCCTTGTCCTTGCATTGGCGGCCTCATGGGTGCACAAGGTGGCACATTCTGGATGGCACCTTGCACCCTCTTCGAGCATCGAGTTGCATAGTGTCCATACTCACTGCAGTGGAAGCAATCAACACCGGTGACCTTGTTGCTGCCTCCTGATGGCTACCCACCATAGTAGGGAGGTTGAACGGTTTGTTGTAGCAGTCGTGGGGCTGGTACTTGGTACCTTGGTGGCTGCGGTATGGGCAAAAGGGCAGCGAGCAGCTGCCACATGCGCGGTGTTTGCGAACTACTGCTTGCTGATTTTTGTGTAGCCCACTTCTGCTTGCGCGACTCCTTGAGTACACGGCGCTTATCCTAACATGTGATATCCTTGTTCACCAAGGTCTGGAAGTTTGGGAAATCCAACAAAGCAAGTACTAGCTATAGGTCTTGGTTGAGATGCTCTCTGAAAAGCTCCATCTTTCCAGCTTCGTCTGGAATGTTGATAGGGGCATACCGAGCAAGATAGTTGAAGCGATGCAAGTACTCGATCACGGACATGCTACCTTGCCTCAAAGACCTGAACAACATCTTCTTAATATCCATAAGACCAGTTGGAATGTGTCTTGCGAAAAGCCTCCTTGAAGGCTGTCCAAGTGATCACTTGACCTTTCGGTTGCATGGCCTGGAAGTTGTTCCACCATGTGCTCGCTGCGCCTTGAAGTTGGTGTGAAGTGAACAACACCTTCTCGTGGTCATCACACTGAGAAATAATCAACTTTCTCTCCACAGCCTGCTACCAATCATCGGCATCCAAAGGTTCTTCTCAGTGGGCAAAGACCTATGGCTGAGTTCACAGGAATTCACCCAACCTGGACTGTTGTTGATTCGTAGCGGCTCTTCTTTCCTCTACTGCCATAGGGGCTGCACCAAAGTTGGCGCTGTTCTGACCGATCTACTGAAGGATAAGAGTTTGTGCATGGCGATTCTACTCGATCTAGGCATGCACTTGGGCCATGGAAAGGGTCATGGGCAGCTCAACTCCATGCTCCTCATCATGCTGATTTTGATAATGCTCATGCCCCTCACATTGGTTGGGATGCAGCGTGTTTGGCTGTGGTGGTGGGTAGCGTGATTGGGTACCGATGGCTGTGATCCGGATGCTCCCATACTACCCAAAAGCTTATCCATGGAACGGCTTCTCGGTCCAATCATCTTCCGATAAACCACTTGTTACAAATGCACTTGCGGATAAGAGGGAATGAGCATGAGGTAAGTGGGACCGTGGGGGTATGGCACTTGTTACAAACCCGAATGGATAGCGCACAACTGATTTAACATAGAGTTAAGTTTTGCATTGTGCATGAAACATAACCCCCATGGGCAAATAGATGAACCACACAGCACATAAGTAGCATATTACAACCATCACATAACAACATCTACATGCACTCATTCATTACAAAACGGTACTTAGCTCACACAAAAGAACACCATGTAGTGAATTCTAGCAATCTAGCACCATAGGTCTAGTCCTCGGCACCATGGATCCTCTCGTCGATGTCGGCTCCCTCGGGAACAATCTCCCCTTCCTCCAGCTCGGATTCCTCTAAGACACTCAGAGTTTGGACAAGATGGCATTGTGTGGCATGCAAACCCTCCCATCCAACACCAACGAGAGCATAGACGTGACACCACCCCATCGCGGACATGCGGGGGCAACGCAATAGATCCAGGGTAAGGGGCCGGCTCCCGAAGTACTGTGCCACCACGAACGGTTGACTAGACAGTGGGGGTCGGCATGGGAATGGGATCTTTGGATAACACCCTATGCTCCAACCCCATCACAATGAATAGTTCGATGCGCCTTTCAAGGTATGCCACCTAACGGTGAGTTACCAGTAGCTCACGCACCTTCTGGCGGTGATACCAATTCAAGTCAGCAACAAAGTCCGCATGGTAATGGAGGGTCGAATCAGTGTCGCTGAGGTTTTTGCTATAGAGGTTATAGTCTCTAGACTCTGGACAGGACAGGTGGTAGCGGTACATGTCGGATAGCTCCAGAAGCATGTGGCGAAGATGAACTATGGCCGTCTATGCAACATCATTGATGGCCATAAAGAAAGTGGATCCATATCCTTCGAAGTGACGTGGAGGTCCTCTATTGTGAGCTTGGGCATAAATGAGCACCTCTACATGGTACTCATATGATACCTGGCTACCGATGATCCGATACACTAAGTACTCCAAGTTCTGAGTTAAGCCGACGTGCTGTAGCATGTTGGCCAAGATGCCGGGCAAACCCATCATCTTCATCATGGCCTAGAAATGGCAAAGCACCCACAAGACCACATACAATTTGGAGGGGAAATATTAGTAACCATTTTGTAAACCAAATAAGAAAAAGGCACAGAAAGATGCTAAGATGGAAGACAAGTGCAGCAGTATATAGAACTTATATTTTTCACAACATTTGATTAGATCTGCAAATAAAAATTTAATACCATATCTCCTTAGACTAACGACTCTGCTAAATAATGTTCAATCTGTAGTCAATATGGCTCTGATACCAACACTATTGGACCTGCAAAATTAATTCAGAATTCTATGTGTTTACCATGCTAGTCCCATGATCAGTGGGTAGCACACACATACAACAACATTCATAGCACATCCATGCACGATCAAATAAAGAAAGTATCATGATATAATTAATAGTCGAAATTAAGTCAAATAGTTCACATGGCATAAAGTTGCAGCAAAAACAAAGATAAAAAGACAACAAAAGCCAGCTAGTATGCCTTAGCCTAACCACAGGCAACTAACTGGGATTGAACCTCAAAGATCGGCATCATCGTCACCAAAACCCGTTGTGTAAAAGTAACATTATGACGGGTCTTCTTCCACATCCTCTGAATATGTTCAACAAGCAATCACGAGTATGAAATTGTACTCCACAAGACTTTTAAGCAAAGGTTATGTAGTATGCAAGACTATGTCAAGAAAGATGGCTACCCTACCAAGTTTTCCATTTTTGCACCAGACAAGCGTTCATTGGCAATAATGAGTAGTAGATTGTAATGGAAGTTGTAAGAGCATTTGAATTTGATAAGCAAATAAGACTAGAGTATAAATAACATATCTATACAAGTGGCTTGCTGCCATATAATCTAAAACAATGGTGAAACCCATCCGTCGTGCAAGCTATCCAAGGAATCCCTGCCCATGCATTCCCTGAACCACTTTGCAAAACATAAAACTACTAGGGTGGAAGATCCACCAAGTCATCCATGACTGGGGACAACTATTTGAATAGATTTACACTCTGCAGAGGTCGTACAACTTTACCCACATGACATAAACATACCACCAACATAAGATCATCCCCAGCATCACCATGAACTTTTTCATTACTATTGTCACCCCATTCATTGTCCCATTGGAACTCTTCTAGGACCAATGGGTTACCATTGCTACCTTCCTCACACAACTTTTGAAACCTAGTTGCCATTTTTCTGTTGTATTGAATGTACACTAAAGTATTCAACTTTTGTGTTCCAACCGGTTCCTTTTTTTGGTATGGGTCTGCATTTGCAAAAGGAAAATATCACACCCTACTACAAAATAAAGACATGATGACATGAAGAATTGAATAGTAATAGTTACTTACAGACTCAAAAGGCACTCCAATTGCGCTCACACCCAGAGGCTGAACAACAAAGACCAATATACACTTTGCAAATGATTGGAACTCATGAGCAATGCCACCATATGCAGACCACCAAAGAACTAAAAAGAACATATGCATAGTGATCTATGTTAGAACTGAGAACTTTCAAGTATGAAAAATTGAAAAGATAGAAAATATGTTAGAACTTACGATGACTCTTTATTTGTTGTTCTCTGATTGCCATTGGAGCTGAAAAGATATGGCCTATCTTACCCATATACTGATCATGTTGCCTACTGATCTTGTCTAGAAGATCATCATCGGTGACCATCTTCCAGCACGTCATTGAACAATGACAGCCTACCAACTTCTCATTTATCTATTTTCTGCAATTCATAAAACCTACTTGGATTCAAGAACAATGCAACACCTTATAACTTCTGCTCCATTTGGTCTTTCCACCTCTTGTCTATGATTTTGTTCACCTTCTCTAGTAATTTCCCCTATTTTCAAAAGCTATATTGATCTTCTTCCTAGTAGAATCCATGGTTGCAGCAACCTCTGCCATTATTGGCCTCTCATCACCATCGATGATCCTCTAACACAATGAGAAGAGGTTGTGATGCTTTAATGTAGTTTTGCATTGCATTCCAAAACTAAGTAGAAAGCATAATTTCTGCCACCTTTTTCCCAGTCTCTGTGCTTGCCAATTTAGAATTATTGCAATTATCACTAACAAAGAGACACTTCAAAGCTTGCTTGTGCTTAAACAAACTATGCAAAGTAAGGAATGACGTAGTAAATCGAGTAGCCGCTGGTCTCACAAGATCCCCTCCTGCCCTCTCCCTCATTGCATCAAGAAGCTTCCCATGCTAATAAATAAACATGTTCACCCGTCTCACATTTGCAATGCACTTCTTGAACATTGGGAAACTTCCCAATGCCCTCCAACATAAGGTTCAAGCATTGGGCAACACAAGGGGTCCAAAATAAGGTAGGAATCTTCTATATTAGAATTTTGCCTGTTGCAACTCTGCTGTGTGGTTTTCTACATAGCCTGTCCCAAACCAGAAAAAACAAGCGTTGTGCTACGCTCGGCGAGCCAATGTAAGAAAAAGCCACCTTTTCATGGAATGAAGCGCAAAAGATTTTCGTTGGAGCGTAAACCACGTAGCGACATGCCATATCGGAACACGGGTGTGGTGATAAATGAGCAAGCGCCAAATGTAGTGGAAAATGTGCAAGGGTCTTCGCACTTTATTTGACGAGTGCAAGAGGCAAGGAAGCTAGCCGAGGAGAGTAGGATCTATCTAGGTAGTTGGAATGTAGGGTCATTAACAGGTAAGAGAGTTAGTTGATACAGCTATTAGGAGACGTGTAAATATCTTGTGTGTACAAGAGACTAAGTGGATGGGTCAGAAGGCAAAGGAGGTGGAGCATACTGGCTTCAAGTTATGGTATACTGGAGCAGAACAAAGTAGAAATAGAATGGGCATCTTAATCAATAAGAGCCTCAAGAGCGGAGTTGTCGATGTGTGATTGAGGGATAGGATTATCCTAGTCAAGCTAATCTTTAGCGACTTAGTTTTGAATGTTGTTAGTGCATATGCTCCACAAGTAGGTCTGGGTGAGGCCACTAAGCGGCAATTTTGGGAAGATCTAGATGACATGGTTATAAGTGTACCTAACAGTGATAAGCTTTTCTTAGGAGGTAATTTCAATGTTCATGTTGGTACAACTAGTGGGGGTTTTAGAGAGTGCATGGGGGTTTTGGTTATGGTGATAGGAAGCAAGAAGAAGATATCTTGAAATTTGTCGTAGCCTATGACCTCATGATAGCTAACACCTTTTTTAGAAAGAGACATTCCCATTTAGTTATCTTTAGCAGTGGTCAGCATTCTAGCCAAATTGATTTTGTCCTTGTTAGGAGGGAGGACAAATGAGCCTGCATAGATTGTAAGGTTATACTTGGAGAGTGTGTTGTCCATCTACATAAGTTGGTAGTCTCCGACTTTTGTTTTAGGATACGGGTTCGACAGGCTAAGGTCGCCAAATTCATGAGGACAAAGTGGTGGAAACTCAAAGGGGATGCCTCACAAGTGTTTAAGGAGAGGATGATTGTGGAAGGGATATGGAACGTGGGAGAAGTTGACTATGATGAGCATGAAGGTGATTTTCTTGACACGATAGCTGATGGAGAGGTATAGGGAGAAAAACAAGGATCTTCACATGGTGTTTATCCACTTGGAGAAAGCCTATGACAAAGTTCCAAGAAAGGCCATGTGGTGGGCACTTGAAAGGAAAAAAGTACCAACAAAGTACGCTACCCTACTCAAGGATATGTATGAAGATGTTGTGACTAACGTTAGAGCGGGTGATAGCGATACTAATGACTTTCGTATTAAGATAGGATTGCACCAAGTGTCAGCATTGAGCCCATATATTTTTGCCCTAGTAATGGACAAGGTCACGTGGGACACACAAGTAGATATCCCTTGGTATATGGGTTTCACTGATAATGTGGTGCTAGTAGTATTCTAATGTTAAGTAGGCATATCTTCTGTATTTACTTATATGTCTAGGGTTGTCTTTGCATATAGTCCCTTGTACTCTATAAATATTTGCCCATTGGGTCTCATGAATACACACAATATTCATAACATGGCATCGGAGCTAGGGCACTAACCTACCTCCTTCTGCTGCCATCCTCCGCAGCCATCACCCTTGTCGCCGCCATCGGCCATTGCGACACACTAGATTGGCCGCAGCCTCTGCCGCCACCATCGGGCTACCATGGCCACCGAATCTAGCTACCAACTTTGACCGCCACGGTCGATGCTAGCCATCGTCTTGTAGTTGCCCATGAAGGATTGAGCTGCATATCAGTTGCCACCTCTGCCGCCGCCGTCATCACCTACCACTGCCGTCAGCCACTACCTTTGTTGACGCTACCGCCGCTATCCCTAACCGTCGCAACCCACCAGATCACACGCTTCTGCGAATAGAAACCCTGGATCGGTTTCAATAAACCGCGTCAGTTTCCAAAAATATATTAAAAATCTCCTTCTTCACATCGATCTAACCATTGTGCCGTCTAGCGCCGCCTGTTAGACTTTGTTGCCTTGGTCGTTGCGCCATCCAGCACCGCCTACCAATGGCTTCTGTTTCATTAGCTGCAATCCCATTCTCAGGAAAAAAGCTCCATGGGACGAACTACTGGTTGTAATCTTCACTCATAGAGATCACGCTCAATGGTCTCCGTCTCTGGGGACATGTCACTAGTGCACGACCTTGTCCGCTATTACTAGTTTAGCCTCCTCCCCGACAACCTACTTCTGCACCTCCTGCAGGAGATGAGGCCACCAAGGAGGCAGAGGCTGACGCTGCTGATGAGGCCTTCCAGTATGCTATTGAGGCTTTCAAGTGTTGGTGTACTGATGAGGTCCGTGTTCGAGCCATCCTGGTGGTTAGCATTGATGACTCCATCTAGCTAGACATTGTTGGTTTGTGTTCCACTCGTTAGATCTGGAAGCACTTGTGCGAGCAATACCAACAGAGCAGTGATGCTCGGTTCTTTTCACTTCAGCATGAGTTGGAGATGCTTCACCAGGCGAACTCCTCCATCGATGACTTCTACCGAGCCCTGGCTAGTCTCTGGTGCCAGCTAGACGAGCTTGCTTCTCCGCTTTTCCAGTAGTGTCATAAGGTGTCGAAGGTGGATCATGACCGCCTTCGCCTTTATGACTTCATCTGCTATCTTCGCTCAGAGTTTCAGCATGTCATGGCTCAACTGGTGAGCTGCTCGGCTCGACCAATTGTCACCGATGCCCTTTTGACTCTTCTTGCTGAGGAGCTTCGTTGCGAGTTAGCAGCACAGTTTTTTCCAGTTGTGCTTGCTGCCCTTCTTCTACGACTACACTAATGGCTTCTATTTTGACTATAGTCCCTGCCTAGGTGCTTATTTCCACCAACTGGGGTTTAGTGCAATTATTACAAGAACTTCGGGCACGACTACCAAAGTTGTATGGTGCGAAAAAAGCGAAACAAGGTTTGTCGGGGTGGACAATCCAAGGGGCAGAGAGGCCCTTGAGCACCCTAAAACCCTAACTCCCTAAAACCCTAGACCCTAAAACCCTAAACCCCTCTACAGGAGGATAGATCAGCACATGATCAGGTTCTCAGCGAGGTAACTCTATTCAGTGGCTCTACCTGACTCCTTTTCAGCAGCTCTCTCACAGCTCAGTAGGTTCTACCAATCTAGCTCGGACGTCTCCTTCAGGTCTACTTGTTTTCTGGACTCTAGTGCCTTTTTCCATGGCACCGGACTCCACATCTCTCACTTTAGTAGGACCTCCTATTTTTTCTGTCTCTGTCTAGATAGCTGACAATACTCCTCTGTCTATTAGCCATCAGGATACTTTTTTGTCCACTGACTTATGTTCCAACTATTTCCCATGTTCCCCGGCTTACCATGTAGCTTCTCTCAAGAGGTGAGCTCATTGATCTTGGCTATATGGTTGTTTTTTACTCACTCCTATTTCGTTCAGGATCAACAGACAAGGATGGTACATGGGACTGGTTGGCACCGTAGGGATTATTAGGGTCTCTACATCCTTGGCCGCCTCCATCTTCCGTCTATTATGTCTACCTCCACCGCCACTACTTCCACCACCTTAGTGGCATCACCATTTATGTCACTTGTGTTGGGTCTCACCTTTCTTCATTAGTTTGTTAGGGTGTTCTTGGACATGTTACTGTTGACAAGACCATATTTTGTTAGGGTTGTAAGCTGGGCAAGCATCTACAACTTCCTTATTATTCTAGTGAGTCCTTGTCTTCTTGTCCTTTTGACTTAGTTCATTCAGATATATGGGGATCTAGGCCTATTATCTTTAAAGGCAGGAATAAGTTTTATGTGATTTTCATTGATGATTATTCCTGTTTTACATGGCTTTTCCTTATGTCTAATCATGGTCAGTTTCTTGTGATCTACCATAGCTTTGCAATGATGGTTCTTACTCAATGTGATTCTTCCATCTGTACTTTTCGTTGTGATTCTACTGGCGAATAGTGTTCTGGCACTTTTAGATAGTTTCTTTCTGAGCAGGGTACTCTTTACCAGTCTTTTTGTCCTGGTGCCCATGCTCAGAATGGGCTTACTGAGCGCAAACACCATCATCTAATTGAAACTGCCCACACTCCTTGCCTCTCATGTTCCACAACAGTTCTGGGCTGAGGCTATTTCTACGGCTGCATATCTCATCAATATATAGCCTTTCATTGCTCTTAAGGGTGTCAGTCCTATAGAGCGTTTCTACTCTCGAGCCTCCACTACACTCACCTTCGTGTTTTTCACTGCACCTATTTTGTCCTGATGCAGTATCATAAGTGCACCAAACTGTCGGCACAGTCAGCTGAGTGTGTTTTCTTGGTTATTGCTCTAAGCATAAGGGTTGTCTCTTTTTGACCCTTCATCCATTTCTCCACTAGCACAGTCTTCCCCTGGTCTATCCCCAGTGGTTCCTTCTGTACCCCCGCCTTCTGTGTTGCCTCCTACAACACTACCTCTTGTCCCTAAGGCGCCACTGTCTTGGTTCTTTGGTGTTCACTGCTCTAGGCGTCCTCATCCTCCACCAGCCGCCTCTCCTGGTATCTTGCCGACACCTTCATCGTACTCTCCTGATGATGCTCCTTATTACGCCCTTTGTGACTGGACATCCCTTTGGCCTCCTTATCGTCTTGGCTTTGCTCCGACAACTCATGCTCTCTCTTTCACTGAGCCTAGTTCTTATCATGAGGCTGCTCATTCTAAGTGGCAGCTCGCTATGGCAGAGGAGCTCAATGCTCTTTAGCATACAGGGACTTGGGATATTGTACCAGCACCTGTGCGTGCTCTCCCTATTACGTGCAAGTGGGTGTACAAGATTAAGACCCAGTGTGATGGTACTATCGAGCGCTACACGGCTTGTCTTGCATCTCGCGGTTTCCAGTAGGAGTACGGTCTTGACTATGATGAGATTTTTGCCCCTGTTGCCCATATGACCATTGTTCGCACTCTTATTGCGGTGGCTTCTATTCATCGGTGGTCTATTTCTCAACTAGATGTTTAGAATGCCTTTCTTAATTGTGTTTTGCATGAGGAGGTCTACATGCAACCACCACCTGGGTATTATGTTCCAGATGGGCACGTCTGTCGTCTCTGTCGTGCTCTTTATTGTCTCAATCAGGCTCCTCATGCCTAGTTTGCACATTTCACCTCGGTGATGGCCATTGCCGGTTTCACTGTTAGCTCCCATGATCTAGCTCTTTTTGTTCATGTCTGACCTTGGGGTAGGATACTGCTTCTTCTGTATGTGGATGACATGCTCATCGCTGGTGATTATTCCTCGTTCATCACGTATGTGAAGAAGCATCTTGTGAGCAGTTTCTGATGACTGATCTTGGTTCTCTTACGTACTTTCTTGGGATTGCGGTCACTTCCACGCCTAAGGGCTACTACCTCTCTCAGCAGAAGTATGTCGAGGATCTTCTTGATCATTCTGGTCTGACTGACTCACACTGCTAAGACTCCTATGGAGCTATCCCTTCAGCTTCGTGCCACCGATGATGATCTTCTTGAGGATTCTACTCAATATTGCCATCTAGTTGGGAGTCTGGTGCATCTTGTGAGCACTCGCCTTGATATTGCTCATGTTCATATCTTGAGTTAGTTCATGGCTCGCTCTACCCACCTTCACTACAGTCACCTTCTTTGTGTTCTTCGTTACTTGCGTGGAACTATCTCTCATTGTTTGTTTTTCCCTAGCTCCAACTCATTACAGCTTCAAGCGTACCTCGATGCAACCTGGGCTAGTGATTCTTCTTATTATCGTTCTCTTTCTGCTTATTGTATTTTTCTTAGCGCCTCCCTGATTGTTTGGAAGACAAAGAAGCAGACTACAGTTTCTCGTTCGAGTGCTAAGACTGAGTTGAGAGCTATGGCAGCAATGACAGTAGTGGTTACTTGGTTGAGGTGGCTACCTGTAGATATTGGAGTGCTTGTAATGGGATCCACGACTCTTTTGTCTGACAGTACAGGTGCTATAAGTATAGCATGTTACCCAGTGAAGCATAAGCTGACCAAGCACATTGGTGTGGATGCTTCGTACACTTGCTCACAGGTGTAGGAGGGAGTGCTTGCTTTATAGTTTATACCCTCAAAGTTATAGATTGCTGACTTTTTCACAAAGCCATAGACAATGGTGCAACATCTGTATTTTCTCTCCAAACTTAGTGTGTGTGATCCACCATGAGTTTGAGGGGAGGTGTTAGAGTAGGCATATCTCTTTTGTATTTATTTACATGTGTAGGGTTGTCTTTGCAATATAGTCACTTATACTCTCTATATATATTGTCCATTGGGCCTCATGAATACACACACAATATTCATAACACTAAAATGTGTCTACTAGGCCGTATACTCGGTCGAATATGAGCAACGGGTGCCCCTACCTATTAGCTAGTTATTTGCAAAATCGAGCTGGTTATGCCACATAATAGGCTAATTATGTCGTATAATCACTACTAGGTTGGGTGACCGGTCGAGTACCGTTTACCAATTTTTAGAACCTTGGGTGCTAGTTGATGAGAGTACGATAGGTGTGGAGTTGTGAAGGAAGACTTTAGAATCAAATGGCTTTAGAGTTAGTAGAATTAAAACTAAGTATATGAGATGTGATTTTAGTTGTGCCAGGGAAAATGATGGAGATGTTAGTCTAGACAGACAAGTAGTGCCTAGGAATGTCACTTTTCGATATTTGGGATCGATGCTATAGTGGGACGGAGAGATTGATGAAGACGTGAACCACAAAATAAAAGCAGGGTAAGTGAAATGGTGCCAAACATCAAGTGTCCTATGTGATAAAAAAAGTACCTAAAAAGTTTAAGTGTAAGTTCCGTAGGACAACGATTAGACCTGCAATGTTCTATGTAGCGGAATACTGGGCGACTAAAGGACAACATGTACAGAAAATGAGTGTAGCAGAGATGAGGATGCTGCAGTGGATCTGTGGTCACACTAGTAGGATCGAATCCGCAATGATGATATATGTGATAGGGTGGGGGTAGCACCAATTGAAGAGAAGCTTGTCCAACATCGCTTGAAATGGTTTGGACATCTCCAACGGAGGCTTTCTAAGGCACTAGTGCATAGTGGAATTTTAACACGTACCGAAAAGATAAGAGGTAGAGATCGACCAAGACTGATGTGGGAGGAAGCAGTTAAAAGAGACAAGGGATTGGAATGTATCCAAAGAGTTGGCTTTGGATAGGAATGCATGGAAGTTTGTGATCAACGTACCAAAACCATGACAAGATGAAGGTTTAGGGGGCAGTGTTTTAGGATCTTGGTTCAGATGGTAGGATGTAGGGCATAGGGTTTTAACCTTGTTGGCTTTATTACAAGGTTCTCGTTTCTTTGACTTTGAGTAGGTTTCATTCCTAGCCTACCCCAACTTGTTTGAGACAAAAGTGTTTGTTGTTGTTGTAGTAGAATTTTACCTACAGCCTTCATGTTAGCCCTATTATCCGTGACAATCTAAACAACATAATCCCTTCCAATTTCATCATTTTTGCCCTCAAGCAACCTTGCTAACAACTGTGTATCAGCTGACACATTTGATGCATTAACAATATCTAAAAAGAAAGTGCCCTCTGGGCTGTTCACAAATAAATTTATCTAATGTCTTCTCCTATCAGTCCATCCATCAGACATGAGTGTGCAACCATATTCAGCCCAAGCCAACTCATGCTTTTCTCTCAACTTATATGTCTTCTTAGACTTCTCAAGCAATGGCAGCCTCAAGTCATGAAAAGTTAGCGAACTATACCCAAGACCATACTGCCTCACAGGTTCAAGCATAACCTCCCATGTCTTTGAGTTGGCAACATTGAATGGTATGCCACATTCATAGAAAAAATCAACAATATGCATACCGACCGTCTCCTTTTCTTTCTTGCTCCTCCTTGACAATGTAGTTTGAGAAAGCGCCCCTTTAGCATGCCTCTCATGAACAACATCTTCTGGTGGCTTCCAAAGCATAGAAGAAATTCATTTAGAGGTCTTCGGTTGAGGCTCTAACTCTTTGTTATGTAGCAAAAGCGATAGCTTCCTTTTAAGAGCTGTCCTTGAACTTGGTTGGTCAGGGTAGGCTTTTCCTGATTGTGCAGCTCAAGCTTTTGCTTGTGGTTGCTCCTCTTCATCAGCACCATCAAAAGCACATCCTCTATCTTAAGCTTCTTCTTCATCATCAAGCTCGATGGGTTTGTTGCTCACATTCTTCTTCAAATAGTCTTCCATCTCCTTCATGATAGCTATGGTTGTATTTTGGCATTTCTCCACTTCTCCAAAGCCCCCTGCAAGGTGTTGTTTCATTCTCCTCACTCCAGAATGCATCCTCTTGCCACAAAGAATACATTGGACGACATTCTTCTAACTCAAGTTTGGCCAAAAGCAGTATTGCCATGCTAGTTCTTTGGACTTTATCGCCTTCTGCTGAGGATCCTTTCATGGATCATATTGCTCCCTATTCTCGGTCACTGGAATTTGGTCAGCCATGATGCCTATGCAAATCAAGAATCAATGGACATATTGATTATTGGTGTGGATGCTTCACACACTCGCTCACAGATGAAGGACGGAGTGCTTCCTCCACAGTTTGTGCCCTTAGAGTTATAGATTGTTGACTTCTTCACGAAGCCACAGATTAGGGTGCAACATTTGTATTTTTCTCTCCAAACTTAGTGTGTGTGATCCACCATGAGTTTGAGGGGAGGTGTTAAGAGTAGTCATATCTCTTTTGTATTTACTTACATGTGTAGGGTTGTCTTTGCAATATAGTCCCTTATGCTCTCTATATATATTGCCCATTGGGCCTCATGAATACACACACAATATTCGTAATACAAGTAATAGGTGCCCCTACTTGTTAGCCAGTTATCTGCATAATCGGGCAGGTTATATAATCACTACTAGGTTGGGTGACCGGTCAACTACTGGTTATCGATTTTTAGAACCTTGGGTGCTATTTGATGAGAGTAGGATAGGCGTCGATAGAAAACTAGAGTTGTGGAGGAAGACTTTAGAATCGAATGGCTTCAGACTTAGTAGGGCTAAAGCTGAGTATATAATGTGTGATTTCAGCTATGCCAGGGTAGATGATATAGATGTTACTCTGCATGGACAAGTAGAGCCTAGGAATGACACTTTTTGATATTTGGGATCGATGCTACAGTAGGAAGGAGAGATTGGTGAAGACATGAGCCACAAGATAAAAGCGGGGTAGATGAAATGGCTCTAAGCATCGGGTATCCTGTGTGATAAAAAATTCCCTCAAAAGTTAAAAGGTATGTTCTATAGGACGATGATCAGATCTGCGATGCTATATGTAGCGGACTACTAGGCAATTAAAAGACAACATGTATGGAAGATGAATGTAGCAGAGATGAGGATGCTATGATGGATCTGTGGTCGCACAGGGCGGGATCGAATCCACAATGAAATACGTGATAGGGTGGGGGTAGCACCAATTGAAGAGAAGCTTGTCCCATATCACTTGAGATGGTTTGAACATCTCTTCTCCAAACCCCCTACAAGGTATTGTTTCATTCTCCTCACTTCGGAATGCATCCCCTTGCCACAGATAATAGATTGGACGGCATCCTTCTTACTCAAGTTTGGCCAAAAGCTGTATTGCCATGCCGGGTCTTTGGACTTATTGCCTTCCACTTAGGATCCTTTGATGGATCATACTGCTCCCTATTCTCAGTCACCGAAACTTGGTCAACCATGATGCCAATGCAAATCAGAATGAATGGAATCAATGGACATATTGATTATTGAACAATGGTACATGCTGCTACTTTTAGTTTACTTCTAGTTCTAGCCATGTACTCATCTGCTACAATAGAATAGAGCAGCTACTACATCCACATCTGCTACTCTGCCACTACTAGAACTAAAACTCTGCTACTACTACTTGCTGCTAGTATATTACTACTAGTACTTGCTGATACTACTACTCTAGTAGTACTAGTAGTATTTAGTACATTGCTACTTGCTAGCCACTGCTGCTACTACTAGATCTACAAGAAGTCGAGTGTATTAGAGCAAAACAGAGCATATCAACATTCAACAAAATAGGCACCAAAGCAGAGAGAAGGGAGCTCTGGAGAATTCGTACAAACAATCACTCGTTGCTGGGAGCTTTATCCTCCTCGCACTACTAAAAACAGGGTGAAAGAATCTCCCGCGTTCAGTCTGTGGAGGCCGACCATCGTAGTTGCCTCTACACCGAGTAGGTCTTAAAGTCTACTTTGACTTGCGGCAAGTTGCCTCAACACCGCTAGTAAGGGTCCAATGGGAAAGGGATGGAGGGAGACGAACCCAAAGACCAAGGTGACACTTGCCGACGGTGGCCTGAGCTAGGGGTGAAGGTGATGGGTGCTACGACTTTGCGAGATGACAGAAAGGGTGAAGGCAAGAACCAGTGACAGCAGCTTGCTAGTTGTTAGGGTTTGGGTGCCAAGACCAGCTTTATACTCCCTTCAACCTAACTCTGGACCACCCCAACTCACACGTCAAGTTGCAAAAAAAATTGCACGAAGTCACGCGCTCTCCCGCGCTCGCACCCTTTCCCACGCTTTTCACAAGTCGCCTGACTTGTCTCTCCATGTTGTCCAGTTGACAGCAAGTCATGGAAGGAAGACAATGAAGCTCACTGGAGATGAGGTGGTGCGAAGGTTGGCTCACTGGCGCCATGGAAGATGCCTCATGTTCCCAGTAAACCAAAGGACGAATGGCTCAGATTCTTGCTCGAATGAATGCGAGTGGCGAGCTAGAGTAAAAGGACGCGGAAGGATGGCTTCAGTACCACAAGGAAAGGTGCAAGATGGCGTCAAGACAACGAGAGCATGGAGGGATTTTGTGAGCGCTCTCACTCTCCGCTTGTTTAGACAATACAAGGTGGCAGAATGGCATAAAGAGGTGCTACAATGGTCGGATGCGGTGAGGCAGAGACAACAGTTGCGCCAGGCGTTCAAAACTGTCGGCGAAAGATGGCGACGACATCGGCTACACACGGCGGACAGCAAACATACGCGAGTGGCTAGTCCAGGGCAGCGAGGTGGAGACAAGGCTTGCAGTATGGGTCCTAGCCCCAGTACACAGTGGGAGAGGGCAGTAGTGTGGAGCGCTCGCGTGCGCGCAGACACACTGGCGGAAGGGGGTGGCATGCGATGGAAGAAGGCGCCTAACGTGCGGGCTCGGCGCAACAGCCTGGGAGGCGGGTGGGGGTGACACAAAGATGGGGCATGGTTAGGTCAGAATGGCATCAGGCATAGGCTAGCGAAGGTGGGTTATGGCTGGATTCGGCACAAAACGAGGGCAGGAAAAAGAAAATTGATTTTAAATTTTTTGAAAGCTTGAGAGGTTTGAGGAATTTTAAACACAGTAAATTAACTCTTAAAATTTTGAATTTTTTTGGGGAGAGGCTCCTGATACTATCTAGTTTTTACTAAAAATTAGTTTCAAAAACTTTCCAGCTTTAATTTTTCTCAAAAAATCAAACACTACTGTTTTTAATAGGGAGATATTTTAATTAGGTAGCCAAAAATGCAAAAAAACTCAGAAATGCAATTACTATTAATTAATCACGGTTCAACATAAATTACATTTTTTGGGGTTGTTACAAGAAGAGAGAAGTCAATGGGAGGCGGTGGGCAGGAGGTGGAGGGATGGACAGCAGCTGGCAGGAGCGGTGTGAAGGCGATGACAGTGGCGAGAGGCGAATAGGGAGAGGGGTGATTGGAGGGGTAGGGCAAGCTGCAAGGATAGGTTTTTGATGTGGTTGGCATTGGGCTGGGCTTGTAGTGCCCTTTTGTTTGTGGTTTAAGGCCAATAAGTATCAGAGAAATACCAGGAAGTATCAATGGAGTATTGTGATTAATTTTATTAATTTTGGAAATTAAATTATGTTGATACAATATCGTGCCGTATCAGAGTTGTATCGGTATCCGATACATATCACAATACACGTACTGCACCTTGGCAGAGTATCGGGTTATCGTAGGCATGGATGATAGACAAAGCCCTAGACTATGTTACAATAAAAGAATAGAAGGGAATATGTCTTTTCACTGATGAAGATGTAGGACCGATGCTAGCAATCAGAGGGGGTGAAGGGTGGTCTGACCACAGGGGCAAGGGCGGCCTGACCATTGTGGCTGGTCTGACAACAGGTCCAGGGCTAGTCTGACCAGTCCCATGTTCCCAGGCCTATCAAGGCAAAACTCAAATTCAAAACTTGCCAAAATCTCATCGAAACTTCCAAATTTTGCATGAGACTTGTTCAAGACAATAGGAACCTAAACCAATCAAGAATCAAAAGATTCTTGGGCTTGGATTCACTAAATAGAAGAGAATTAAATATAGGCCACAAGAACACCAAAAACCCTAGAACTCAAATTACTTCTTACTCGTGATGATCTAAGTCATAAAGTCTTCAATATCTATTCTCACGTGTCCTAGCTAGGTAATTTAAGCAAGAAATCAGGCTAGAGCTCCCACGATCACGAAATCACAAATCTTGCTCAAGAACACGAACCGGGCATAATCTTGATTCTTGCTATAGTGGTGATCTAGATGGGCAACGATTGATCAACTAGGATCTTCTAGTGCCTCTTACTCATCATGGATCATAGCAAGACCAAGAGAGCTCAGGAGAAGAAATCACATCAGGAACATGACACAAGCAAAGTTCAAGACAAGAACAACAAGCAATTTGAGAGGAAAGGTTTGATCTTCATTACCACATAGAGAGAAACGGTTACGATAGTATGGAGATTACAAGGTGCTCCCAAAGCACCACTCTTTCCACTCCAACTCTCTATCAAACTATGGAAGGAGGCAAGGTGGAAGGACAAAAACATCAACCCTAGAATCCTTAGATCTAACACATCCTCTCCTTCCCTTTAGTAACCAGCAACAAACCCTAATTTGTTCAACCCATTAAGACATCCGGGGAACCCGTTAACACCATTAACATGGGTTTTACATATGCACGCTTCTCAAAGAATTTACAAGACAACCCACTAAACCATTAGCAATTGATCCACTTAGCATTTTCGGCTCTCTTTGACCTAAACCACTTCTCCTTTGCACCTCCCTATGCGGTTTTGATCAAGGCACCAACCCGGTATTTGGCTAACTACCAAAATACATTCAACAAAGCTTTTAGACACCTTCCCTTGACTCTGTCTTCACCTTCACATCAAAGCATCTCCATAAGCTTTGACACATAGCCCGTAGTGCCCAATGACTAGCTCTCACGTCTTGACACATTCAATCTTCCACAAACCATCTCTACATGCATCGGCCTTGTCACTTGGCGCACCACGTGCACCAGCTCGTTTCTTCACGATCCTTGTCAGCTCTGTGCTTCCCACTTGAGCCACGCATCCTCAGCTGGACTTACATGACCACACGGACCTCAGCTCCCCTGCCTAGTCCCAGTCACTTGCCATTGACTGCTAACATTCTCCAAGCCACCTTAACATCCAAAGACCAAGCAACCATCTCGAGCACAAATTCCTTGCACTTGACTCACATTAGTCAAAACAATGCATCATGCAACTCAACACAACCAACCAATGGCGCATGCCGTGCACCCACACAAACCACTCAAAAACACCTCACTGTTCTCTGATCCACATCCATCAATCTGACTGCCATAACCATGCTGGTCAAACCGCCATAACCATGTCAGTTTGACCACCATGGTTTGACCAGTCTAATCGCTTAACAACACCAAAAAACATGCACTTTCAGCTCCATTTTCCATTTCTAGTGGAACCAAGTGCAAACACATCCCCAAACAAGCCTACGCAAGTGCTTGTTGTGGAATTGCCAAAAGACAATATGGCCAGTCTGACCGCTTACCCCATGGCGGTCAGACCGCCATCCATCAGCTGGTCAGACCGCCTTCCCTATGGCGGTTAGACTACTGGGCACACAACTTGATGAACAGGTCAAGGCTAGTCTGACCACCATCCTAGGTCTAGTCAGACCGCCTGAGACCTGACAACAACTCTCAAATTCTGAATTTTCTAAAACTTTTGCAAAATTCAATTTCAACTCAACCAATGTGGCAATTGTTCATCATAAACATATTCTAGAACTTCTACATGGTCTCTCAATCTCCCCCTTGATGAACACATTGGCAACTACTCTAAAAATGCAAATTTGAGTTGATTTTAGAAAATAGAAGAGAATTTCGGAAAAGAGAACTCTACTTGGTTCAAAAAGTGAATAGAAGTTGAAAATGGCCAAGTGGTCTAGAATATGGAGTGAAGAAACTAGAAAGAGAAAGTTTTGAACATAAACACTCTAAAGCCATTTAAACTTGGGAAATTCTCACTCTAAGTCCATATGAAAGAGCAATTGTACATTTAGACCTTGGTCATGGTGAGAAGAAGCTAAGCAAATCAAGATTTTGCAACAAAGCTCCAAAATCCAAAACTCCCATATTTTCTCCCCTTAGCCCAATTCATGTATTTTTGCCACAATTTCTCCACATTTGACAATGAATTTATCAAGTAAAGAAGGGAAGGAGTTAATGAAGACTAAGATGCAAACACTATTTTTGGTAATTTTTAGATTTTAGTTGGATTGGGAGCTTTAAAATTAGACTAGCTAGAAGTGATTACATGGATTAAAAACATGTCAAGCTGCCTCCAAATCACAAGTATAGTTAGAGGGATCCTAAACCGAGTCATGACAAGGCAATGTACAAAATGAGCTAAGATTCTAAGTCACGCAAAAGAGATGCTAAAGAGCTCCAAAGTGACTCAAGCTAAGAGCCTATTTGATCATTGCCATTGACTAGATAAATGACTTATTATGGTAGAGCAAGTCCTAGACTAGGAGCTATCTAAACTGGCCCCAAGCTTCAGTACAAGTTTTAACTCACATCTATATGGTTCATCTCAGTAAAGCATGTCCCTAGACTAGGAGTCGTCTGCAACTGCTTCCTGAGTTACAACCAATTTGAATTAATTTCATTCGGTCAATTTGATTGATCTGAAGCCATTGTCAACCATATCAAGTAGAAAGCTTAAAAAAATGGTCTTGGTCATACATAACTCTCCCTGAGTTCATGCCAAGTGCAATGGCAAGCAGTTTCATGAGAAAAGAATGCTAAGATGCAATTATATTATAAGCTCAATTGAGATCATCTAAAGCAATGAAATGGCAAGAGCTACTAAATACTCTACAATGGAACTAAAAAGCTCTAGCCAAGCTAGACTTAGACTCAAAACTCAAATAAGCAATTTGCTAGGCAGGAATCAGAAAATGATCACTAAAACTATACTATTCACAAGATCTAGCCTAGACAACTTTAGTTCAAGTTGCACAATTTTTAAATGAACTAGTCATGGCACAAGCTAAACTACACAAGTAAGCACATGATAAAAAAGCTTAGTAAAGCAGACATGATTGGATACATAGAATGAGCATGGATCTAAGTTACCCTGATACAAGATACGAGTATGGCGATATAGATACAACTATACCGCAAAACGATATTTTCCAAAATCAGGGATACATCGATATGGCAAGTATATATGTATTTAAAAATAAAAATGTAGAGTGGCTACGAGGGAGCGACAAACTAAGATTAGCTTGACGAATGCTATATATTCTTTGCCTCACTCGCTAGCATTGTTGTGGTTCAGTCATAGTCTCGCAGATGCACTCAGCCACTCGCTCTTCATACCTCAGTCCATGCAAATGTGTCATATAGACAATATGAGACATTTCAGTATATCACTAGTAATAAACTTGCAATTTTTATCAAAAATTCGAAGTAGAGAAAAGATGGCTTACCCAACAAAATCTGACCTCATATCACTTGAATCTTTCATCAATAATCTTGAACACAATAAATCTTACCAAAAAAGCATTAGTGAATAGTAAAATAAAAAATCATAGAGAATTAGATATACATAGTCCAGCAACATAACATAACATAGGATGATAGGAATAGGTTACTAGGCACCAGGCCAAATTTAATTGTTCCAAGATTCCATCATAAGAAATAGGAATGAATTAAACTAATACTGAATATCTTCATGATGTGATTACTCCACCTCGTAAGGTCACTATCCTTCCTCGTCTCCACATATGAACCCCTCAAATTCTAGCTCATCTAGTGTGAGATCAGCAGCTTCAAGAATGCCAACACCACCAATGGACTTGAAGCCATCACCCCCAACATCCCACATTCGGGCTGGCCCCATGGAATAATCATCAGAGTTTCTTGATAGGAGACGCATGTTGTTTTGCACAAACACTAAATCCTTAGCATGTTCTGGCATGAGCCTATTTCTCCTCATGCTATGGACAAAACCATAGGTACTCCAATTTCTTTCATAGCAAGAAGAAGACCATGGCTGCCCAAGTAATTTGAAAGCAAATGCTTTCAGTTCTAGGGTCCTAACTCCATAAATGCCCCACCATTGCTTTGGTTCAAGATGGGCTCTATATTCAATTGAATAAAAATTATGATGTCAATATATAGAAAAGGCCACAGTTTGAACTTAATTTATGTAGCATACAATCACATGAATAATGTCAAATACTGCAAAGTTCATACCATCTTACCAATCTCAAGCTCTTCATAAAATGAACTCAAAGAAGCTCACTAAGGACTGAATGATGTTTCATGAGAGCTTGTCTTGTATCTGCATTTAAAGATATACATGAGCGACAAATCAGAAGTATGGCATGTTAAGAGTCTTGTACATATTAGTGTCTTATCTCTCTCAGCCCGTGAGGCCCACGTAGCCCATGAGACCCAACTAACCATGTATATATATGACTTCTAATGATGAATAAGATGCACAGTTGTGAATAACAAAAATATCTCTCCTGTCTAAAATTAACATGGTATCAGAGCATGGTTAGGGTTAGGGATTGGACCTCTTCTGCTGCCACCACCACTGAGAGGCCCAGAGAGAAGTGACCGCATGGCAACCAGATCCAGCCATGCCTGATAGCACATTGTCTATTCGAGATATCGTTCTCCAGCACCATCTTCATCATCCACCCAGTGCCACCGTTCTCGCAATTGTCGGATCCAATCGCCATCTTCTCCCCTTAGTCGGATCCAGCCATCATCTCTCTCCTCGCCCGGATCCAGCCTCTGCGTGTCCCCAGCACCATCCTCATCTCCAACTCTGGCGCAATCGTCCTCATCTGACCACCCTTTGCTAGCCGCCCATGATCTGCCCAGCTTAGATTTGCTCACGCCGCTAGCTCTCCTTCACCAACCACTTGAGATCGACCTGGCTCAGATCTGCTTATGTCGCTAGCTCTAGGCTAAGCTGCCGTCATCATTCTTGTCTGCTTCAAGCCCAATGCCACCGATTGCCTCTCCAGATTCCCACCACTAGCCTCCTCGGATTGCTTCCCATTGGCCTCCTCTCCAAGCCTGATGCCGCCATCAAGATCTAGTTCTTACTATCGGGCTCTGCTGCTGTCCTCTGTTATGCTACTGTTGTTAGCTCTGTTGTGCTTACGATGCGTCAAGATGGCAAAATCTGACTCGTGGTTTGGGGGTTCATCTTTCTTGCTCACTGATATCTAACTTGATGGGCCGAAATATCAAGCATGGGTTTCTCAGTCAAGACTGTTAGATATGTATTACATAGCTGTGTATTTACTCTGTTGTTTGAGGGGTTTCCAGCATATATGCCCTACCTGTACATGTATATATATGGGCCTACTGGCCTCATAATGAATACAAGCATTATTCCAACATGGTATCAGAGCATAAGGTTTCGTCATACCTAGGGTTTCGTCAAACCTAGGGTTTTGCCTGGCTCGTTTTCCACCACCGCTTGCTTTTTCCACCGCCGCTCGTTGCCGTTCTTCATCAGGGTCACGGTCGGTGAGATCGGGCCGCCTCCGTCCCGATCCTGCCCGAGTCCGTCGCTGCCGGCGTCGCGCGAGACCATTGCCGCCGCTGTCGGTGAAGATCGGGACGCCGCTGTCGCTGTCGGAGAAGATCGGGACGCCGCCGTCCAGATCCCGCCCGAGATCGCCATCGCCAAACGCCGCTCCGACCCTGCCCGAGGTCGTCGCCGCCGGCGTCGCGCGAGGCTGCCGCCGTCCAGATCCCGCCCGAGACCGCCGTCGCCGATCCCACGTCCGAGGCCGTCGCTCCGCCCCCGCCCGAGGCCGTTGCTCCGCCGCCGGCGTCGCAGGCCGCCGCTCCGCCCCCGCCGGAGGCTGTCGCCGCCGGCGTCGCCAGGTGCTGCCCGACTCGCGACTCGCCTCTCTGTTTGGTGCGGTCGGTCGGTTTATAAAACCGACCGAATTGAATTAAAAAAAGCAAAAAAAGAAAGAAAAAAATGTCTTCTTTTGTAGGCACCGTTTCTGTTCCTCGTTGCCCGGTGATCTTCGATGGTCTCAATTATCGGGACAGGTTTCAGCACATGCGCATCCACATGCGTGGTCAGTGCCTTTGGGACTTTCTTACTGGCGAGTTGCCTTGCCCGTCTCGCCCTACTCCACCTGTTGAGCCTGTCATCCTGAGGGATGGTTCCGAAGATGCTCGTACAAGGGCGGCTGAGGCTTTTGAGGATGCCATGGAGACTTTTCAGACTCAGTATGCTGCTTACAAAACATGGATTGATGAGGATACTCGTGCCTCTTCTATTTTGGTTGCTAGCATGGAGGTGCATCTCAGTATGCTGCTTGACTGGCTTCGCCTTCCTTCCGCTGCCCCAGTCAGTCGTCTTGCCTCCACCCCTCTCTCTGCAGCCGCTGCATCCTCCACCGCATCGTTTGCTCAATGGCATCATCGCTTACGACATGTTTGTGGTTCCCGTATGTCTTCCTTACTTCGTGGAGGTCTTTTAGGGTCTGTGTCTGGTGATGCTTCTCGAACTTGTCTGGGTTGTAAGCTTGGCAAACAGCTTCAACTCCCTTTTCCTTCTAGTGACTCAGTATCTCAGCGTCCTATTGATCTTGTTCATTCTGATGTTTGGGGACCAGCTCCTTTTGTTTTGAAAGGAGGTCATCAATATTATATCATTTTTATTGATGATTTTTCTCGTCATACATGGATATACTTTATGTCATCTCATAGTGAGGTTTTATCTATCTACAAGACTTTTGCCACCAAGGTTCGCACTCAGTTTGACTCTCCAATTTGTGTTTTTCGCGCTGATTCCACTCGAGAGTACTTGTCGGGAGCACTTCGTGGTTTTCTTGCTGAGCAAGGCACTCTCTCTCAGTTTTCTTGTCCAAGTGCTCATGCTCAGAATGGTCTGGCTGAACGCAAGCATCGTCATCTTCTTGAGACAGCTCGTGCTCTCATGATTGCTTCTGCTGTTCCACCACATTTCTGGGCTGAGGCTGTTTCTACTGCCAGATTCTTGATCAACATTCAGCCCTCCTCTGCTCTTCAGGGTGGGATCCCAGTTGAGCGTATCTATGGCCAGACTCCTGATTATTCCAGTCTACTGCCAGATTCTTGATCAACATTCAGCCCTCCTTTTTGGGTGTGTGTGCTATGTCCTTCTTGCACCTCGTGAACGTACCAAACTGACCACTCAGTCAGTTGAGTGCGTTTTTCTGGGCTACAGTGCTGAGCACAAGGGATATCGTTGTTGGGATCCTGTTGGCCGATGGCTGCGGATTTCTCGGGATGTTACTTTTGATGAGTCTCGTCCTTTCTATCCTCGTCCTTCTCCTTCCTTCACTTCAGCATCTGTTGTCTAGCCGCTTTCATTTCTGACTTTTCCTTCCAGTCCTATAGTCACTAATCCACCGCAGTCTTTGGTCTCTCCGGTGCCTCCTTCTCGGTCAGCACCTTCCTCACCACCGACATCCTCTCCCGAGGTTGCTCCTGATCTTGTTCCTTATCCTCTCTACTATACTCGTCGCCCGTGAGTTGAGGATCCTTCTGATACGCCCTCTCCCTCTGACGAGTCATCCCCTTTGGCCTCTCCTCGTTATACTCTTCGCGATCGCCAGTCTATTCGGCCTCCTGAGCGTTTTGGTTTTGCTGTCGCTGCTCTTGCCGAACCGACTTCTTATCGTGATGCTGTTGTTCATCAGGAGTGGCAGCATGCGATGGCGGAGGAGATCGCTACCCTTGAGCGTACTGGCACGTGGGATCTTGTTCCTCTTCCTGTGCGTGTTACTCCTATCACGTGCAAGTGGGTCTATAAGGTTAAGACTCACTCTGATGGTTCTCTTGAGCGTTACAAGGCTCATCTTGTAGCGTGTGGTTTTCAGCAGGAGCATGGCCGTGACTATGATGAGACATTTGCTCCTATCGCTCATATGACCACCGTTCGCACTCTCCTTGCTGTGGCCTCTGTTCGACAGTGGTCTATCTCTCAGTTGGACGCCAAGAATGCCTTTCTCAATGGCAAGTTGCGTGAGGTCTACATGCAGCCACCCCCTGGGTATTCTGTTCCTGAGGGTATGGTTTGTCGTCTTCGCCGATCTCTCTATGACCTCAAGCAAGCTCCTCGTGCCTGGTTTGATCGTTTCTCCTCTGTTGTCACTGCAGCTGGTTTTTCGGCGAGTGCTCATGATCCTGCTCTTTTTATTCATACTTCATCTCGTGGTCGGACACTTCTCCTTTTGTATGTTGATGATATGATTATTATTGGAGATGATTCTCAGTATATCACTTTTGTCAAGGAGCGTCTTCATGAGCAGTTTCTTAGGTCTGATCTGGGTCCTCTTCGCTACTTTCTTGGGATTGAGGTTATTTCTACTCCTGAGGGTTTCTATTTGTCCCAAGAAAAGTATATCCAGGATCTTCTTGCTCGTGCCTCTCTTACTGATCAACGGACAGCTGAGACTCCCATGGAGCTCAATGTTCATCTTTGTCCCACTAATGGTGAGCCTCTTGCTGATTCTACTCGTTATTGTCATCTTGTTGGAAGCCTTGTTTATCTTGGTGTCACTCATCCCGACATTTCATACCCTGTGCATATCTTGAATCAGTTTGTTTCTGCTCCCACTCAGCTCCACTATAGTCATCTTCTTCGTGTTCTACAATACCTTCGTGGAACTATCTCTCGTCGTCTCTTTTTCCCTCGCTCCAGCTCTTTACAGCTCCAGGCATACTCTGATGCCACCTGGGCTAGTGATCCCTCTGATCGCCGGTCTCTCTCTGCTTATTGCGTTTTTCTTGGTGGTTCTCTCATTGCTTGGAAGACTAAGAAGCAGACATCAGTTTCTCGTTCGAGTGCTGAGGCTAAGTTGCGAGCTATGGCTTTGTTGACTGCGGAGGTTACTTGGCTACGGTGGTTACTTGGGGACTTTGGTGTTTCTGTTTCTGCACCGACTCCTCTTTTGTCTGACAGTACAGGTGCTATTAGCATTGCTAAAGATCTGGTGAAGCATGAACGTACAAAGCATATTGGTGTTGGTGCTTCGTACATGCGGACACAGGTGCAGGATCAGGTTGTTGCTCTTCAGTATGTGCCTTCCAAGCTTCAGTTGGCAGACTTTTTCACAAAGGCACAAACCAGGGCCCAGCACAGCTTTCATCTCTCCAAACTTCATGTTGTTGATCCACCATAAGTTTGAGGGGGGTATTAGATATGTATTACATAGCTGTGTATTTACTCTGTTGTTTGAGGGGTTTCCTGCATATATGCACCTGTACATGTATATATATATGGGCCTATTGGCCTCATAATGAATACAAGCATTATTCCAACAAAGACTACTCTGAGGGGTTATGGTTTGGCTTCTCATTTGATGGATGATCCTCCTGATCCAAAGAAGGTCGATGCTGAGGCAATAAAGACTTGGCAAAAAGAAGATGAATGTGTTATAACTTGTTTAGTTCTGAGCGTTAATGTTTCTCTAAGGATGAGTCTTGAGTATCATAATTTAGCCAAGCAAAAGCAAATGTGGCTGTACTTTGAGAAGAGATATGTTTAGTCCAGTGGTGCTCTTCACTTCACATTGCTCAAGAACCTTCATAATATTCAGCAATAAGACATGTCCGTAGAGGAGTATTATTGTACTTTCACTATCATTGCTGGCCCTCTAGAGTATATGACACCGAAGGCTACTACTGCTTGTCAGTCCTGCGTTGCCAAAGAGGAGTATGCTCAACAGGTATTTATGTATCAGTTTGTGATGGTGCTTCAATCAGAGTTTAAGCCAGTTCATACTCAGCTGCTCAACTATCCTACTCCACCAACTTTGACTAAGGCACTATCCAATTTGATTGCAGAGGAGACTCATCTTCACTCACTTGTGCCTGCCTCAGGATGCTCACCACATGCTGTTCTGGGTCTTTCACAGTGGTTTGGAGCCACCAGAGCTACATCAACGAGTGTTGTTTTGTTCTCATTGCAGGAGGACTGATCATCTTATTGACAAGTGCTTCAAGTTACATCCAGACTAGCTTGTTGACTATCATACTAGACATCCATTTGATCATCGCCATAGGGCACCTACTGAAGTAGTCACTGCAGCCACACCTCCTATGACTTCTGGATCAATGTCTGCTTTGACTTCAATTGAATCATCTTCCTCTAGCGCTGCTCATTCTTTGGTTTGGACTCGAGTGCCTCTTTTTATGTTATATCAAATAGCTCTTAGCTTGTTGCCTACAAGCCCGTGACTGATGGTGCTTATGTTCACACTACAGATTGTAAACCTTGCTTTATTACCCATCAAGGCATTGTCTCTACATCTCGCTTCTCTATTGCTAATGTGTCTTTTGTTCCTTAGTTATCTATGAATCTTCTTTCTATTGGTCAACTTACTGATATGATTTTTTTCATTGGATTTGATGATTCTTCTTACTTCATTCAGGATTGTTAGAGCAGAAGAGTGATTTTTTCTGGCCATCGCCGTTGAGGCTCCCCTAGTCTCCATGTCTTAGACGACTCCTTGTCCCTTCCATCAGTATGTTGAAGCCCTCAGTATTGTTAAGGATATAAGGGTATTAGTGTCTTCCTATTTTAGGGTTTGGTTTTGTCCCCCTTGAGTCTTGTACTATATATTGCCCCTTTGGGTTGTGCAATACATTAACAATTTATCTATTCATCCATAGATCTGACACGGTATCAAAGCCAGCAGCTAGGGTTAGGGTTTCCCAACCCTAGCCACCACCAGGCTACTGCTGCTACCGCCATCATCGGTCGTAGTTGCCACCATCAGGCTGCCGCCTCTACTTCCTCTTCCACTACTGCTGCCCCTGGGAGGATCAATCTCCACTCTCGGGGGTAGCCATGTCTTTATGGGTGGAGCATTATGGGCTGCCGCAGTCATCATCGTCGTCGACAATCTCCTTCGCTTGCCAGATCTAGTCCGACTGTGGAGACCTAGGCTTCTTCCTCATGCCCTGGGTTATCGGGCTCGCCTACGAGTTCCTCTTTGTCTGCTTCGTTAGGGACCATCGTCGTTACCCATTGGTTGTACCGCCAATAGAGCTGACTACCGTGTGCTCGCCCTAAATGCCGCCCGGATCCGTACGCCATCTTCGGATTCTTCCCAGCCATCGTCCTCTCTAGATTTGGCCTCAGCATCCACCCCTCGGTCGCTGTGCCTTGGATCCGGCCTCTGCGCCAGATCCAGCTCACCGCCGACTAGAGGCTCGAGTTTCATCTCCATCTCCTCCGCCTTCTTTGTGTCGTCGGCGTTGGGGGGAAGTGGAGAGACAAGAGGCAGAGAGAGTGTGTCTTGGCTACTCTCCTGGCGTGACAACGCTTCTTCTCTATTACCTGCTCTCCTGGCGAGGAAGAGGCAGAACTGGTGGGAAGGATTCAACCGTACTCTTACATTTACTTCAGGATCAACTGTTTTGAGTGGAGTCACCGCAGAGGATCAAGATGTCAAGGTTGAGTAATCAGTTGTTTGTGAAGCCACAACTACTGTTGCTATTAGTATCTGCAGCTTTAGAATTTTGGTGTTTGTGTTTCTACTGTTAGTATCTGCAGCTTTGCGTATTTACTTTTGAGTCTTCTATTGCATCTATCCAAATCCATAGCATCTATCTTTCAGTCTGTTCAAGCCATGCGAGTCCACAAATTTCTGTGTTAGTCAGTCGATTACTTTGCTAGCAATGGTCCATCCCCTTAGATTGAGTCTGGTCTTCTTTTTGTATGGCCGCAATTGCCGCTCTTCTCTCTAAGATGTTGCTGATCATAGAAGTTTTAAGGCTACTGCTTCTTTCTGAGATGCCGCCCCGAGTTTTAAGGCCGCCGTGCTTTCTTTTCGTGACGTCGTCGTCTCGGACTTCGATCTGTGCCGCCATGCTTTATAGGCTGCCGTACAACCCCAAATGGAGATCTTCTAGCCTCGTTACAATTTTCAAGAGTTGCATGCTACGACATCTTCAAGACTCGGATTTTGGATTTCACTATTTTAGTGTCAACCCTTTCAAATGCAATGCTATTGCATACGCCTTGCATTTGAGGGAGTGTTAAGGATATAAGGGTATTTGTGGTATTTTCTAATTTCTAGGGTTTAACCTTATGTGTCCTATGTACTGTATGTATAGCCCTTTGGGCTAAGATCAATACAACTAACCTTTGTTCATCCTTCAACGCATCTAACATGGTATCAGATCTAACAAGTACCATATGCTATGTCATCATCTCATTCTCCTGTTGGTTCTTCCTCTAGCAAGTGGCATCATAGACTTGGTCATCTGCGTGGAGCTCACCTCACTACTCTACTTCAGCAGTGTTCCTTAGGTTGTGTCACTGTTGAGTCTAGTTTCACTATACCAATTGTAAATTGGGGAAACAACTACAATTGCCATGTTCTAGAAGTACCTCTCTATCTTGTCGTCCTTTTGATTTGGTACATTCTGATGATTGGGGTCCTCCTTTTGCTTCCAAGGGTGGTCACAGTTATTATGTCATATGTATTGATGATCGCTCCAAATATACGTGATCTACCTTATGAAACATCGTTATCAATTGGTTTCTATTTATCAATATTTCGCTAAGATGGTTCATACTCAATTTTCTTCTTCCATTCGTGTTTTTCATTCTGACTCTGGAAGAGAGTATATTTCATTAGATTTTCATCAATTTCTTTCTAATCGTACTCTCCCTAAGCTCTCGTGTTCAGGTGCTCATGCTCAAAATGGTGTTGTTGAGTGAAAGCATTGTGACATCATTAAGACAGCTCGTTCTCTTCTTATTTCATCCTTTGTTCCCTCTCTTTTTTGGGGGAAGCAGTCTCTACGGCGGTCTATCTCATCAATCTTCAGCCTTCCTCCAAACTTCAGGGCAAGTGTCCTGGTGAGATCCTATATGGAGCACCTCCTCGATATGATCATCTTCTTGTATTTGGTTGCACCTGCTATATTCTTTTGGCACCTCGTGAGCGTACAAAGCTAAGCGCTTAGTTAGTTGAGTGTGTCTTTTTGAGTTATAGTCTTGAGCATAAGGGTTATCGTTGCTATGATCCTTCGGCACGTCGTATTCGCATATTTAGTGATGTGACCTTTATTGAGTATCGACCCTTCTTTTCTCATCCTTCCACTCGTCCCACTTCTTCCATAGATTCAACCTCTTTTTTGTGTCTACCTCCCATTCCTTAAATAGATTTGTCATCTTCTGTTCATTCTTAAAATACATCTTCTCCACCAATTTCACCTTCTACTATGTCTCCTCCACCAACTCCACCAATTTCTGACACTTCCACTTTTCCCTTTCACTATCATAGCCGACAGAGATCCTTCTGATCCTCAATCCTTCGCTCCTCCACTTGACCCTTCGGCCAGTACCACGTATTCTGACGATCGTTCTACTACATCACGGTATGTCCTACGTGATCGTTCTTCTATTCAGGCACCAAAGAGATGGGGTTTCCCTCCTACAAGTGCAGTATCTGTTCCACCTATCAGGAAGCAGCCAGTGTACTTGAGTGGCAGTTGACTATGACCGAGCTTACAACGCTAGAGCATATAGGTACTTGGGATCTTGTTCCACTATCATCTGGAGCTGTTCCTATAACTTGGAAGTGGGTGTACAACATAAAGAATAAGTCTGATGGTTCACTGGAGCAATACAAGGCTCGTCTTGTTGCAAGAGGTTTTCAGTAGGCTTATGGAAACTCATTGTGATGAGACTTTTCCTCTAGTTGCTCATATGATTACAATCTGTACTCTCATTGCTATTGCAGTGGTACGCTCATGGGCTATATCTCATATGGATGTCAAGAATGCCTTTCTTCATGGTGATCTACATGAGGAAGTCTATATGCAGCCATCCATAGGTGTTGAGGCTCCTACAGGATATGTTTGCCATCTTTGATATGCTCTATAAGGTCTCAGCCAAGCTCCATGTTCTTGGTTTGAGCATTTTTGTTCTATAATTTGAGTTGCTGGTTTTTCTCTGAGTAAGCGTGATCCTGCCTTGTTCGTTAACACTTCTCAACAGGGTCATACATTGCTTCTGTTGTATGTGGATGATATGCTGATCATAGGAGACATGGACTATGTGACATTTGAAAGAAGAAATTGAGTGAATAATTTATGATGTTAGATTTGGGACCACTCAGCTACTTCCTGGGGATTGAGATTCATTCTGATGGTGATGGCTATTATCTATCTCATCATCGATATGTTCAGGATTTGCTTGCTCGTTCTGGCCTAACTGATACTCGCAATGCTGCCACACCTATGGAGCTTCACTTGCAGCTTTGTCCTACTGATGGTGCACCATTGACTGATCCTTCCCACTATCATCAGCTTGCTGGGAGTCTTGTTTATCTCACGGTGACCAGGTCGGACTCAGCTTGTGGAATCATCAAGAACCACAACTTGCAATGGCATGTAGTTGATTTTAATATCTAGTACCTTGCACAATTCAGGAACCGAGTCTTGTTTATCTCAAGCTCTCTATTAGGTTGGGACTTCTTAAACAACTCAGCTACACACACAACTTCCTAAATAATTCAGTTGAAAAGATAGAAACTAAATACTCAGCATATCCTTTTACATCTCGGATTGCCTTTCCTAACAGCAATTTGAAGCAATTTCCAAAGCCAACTTGATTTTAATATCTGGTGCGCCATCTTGACTTGGTGTTCTCAGATTGCAGGTGAACCCCACCCTAAATTGTGCAAGTAGAGAAAGAAATGAGGATGTGGTCTTGGTTGTGCCGGTCCCATTATGCATGCATATGGCACCAAGAAACTCCCTCCTAGTTTATCTGAAAAGATTGCATGGAATTCTCCATGTTTCTCTTGGTTGTTTTCCTTAACTGTAGCCCAACTTCTTTTTGTTTGTGCATTGCTTTTATTCCCCACATGCAAAACATCTCTATTTCCTTTTAACTAAACTGAAGCACAATTTGTTGTGTTGCATGCGCCCATCTTGCATGCATCGACTGCATGCTGCAGATGAGCCCATCTTCCATGCATGTGGCCCATGCATGCGTTCCTCTCTTTTTTTCCTTCTTCTCATGCATCACATCTTCTCTCTTTAGTAGATCCTGAACTTAATTCATGTGGAACAATTTGAACACAAGTATTAAATTCAGAAGCACGGTTCATAACTATGGCCGCATCATCCTCCGCTCCTTCAAGTGAAACAATCATTGGTTTCCAGTTGGTCTTTGAGTCTTCATCTGCAACTTGTATGGGGGGCTAAAAAAATTCAGCAGCTTGGACCGCCTTCTTCATTTTGTTCCTCATGACCTTGTGTGTTAGCAATGCGTAAAGATATTGTGTCAACACCTTCATCTCCCAGGTTGTGTAGAACGGATCGCCTTGTCGATCCCGATGCAACTGTAAGTTAATCCACTGTTACAATGCATCACTAATCAATGCTGTCTTGGCCGGTCTCATTTTCTTTTTAGAAGAGCGTTTCCAACCCTAGAAAAAGTCTTCCAAATCTTCTACCCACTTGCACTAGTCCTCCGTAGTGCCCCTGGCGAATAGTGGCATTGTGCGAGCCGTTAACCTCAACACACGCCAATCATCAAACATCATCATCTTCTTCCACCTGCGAGCAACGAAAGCACTGATACCAAATGTTGCCCGTGGTGGAATAGCGATAGAGATAAGTAGAATGGTGTTGAATCAATCTAGAAGGGAAAGAAACAATGCCGCGCAGCAAGCACCACCAAAACGTACCATTGATTTAGGCACGAATTAGTGAGTTGAACCACAAGGATTTTGCACGCAGCCCAAGAATACGCTTCTTGATCTACAAAGCAAATACAAACCCCAGATGTGAAACTCTTGACTAGTAACACAACCACAGGGAATTCAACCCTAATGCCCAATGGCCAACACACATGGTGTCTAATTCATTATCAAAACTCTGCCTTTACATGACGCACCGACTAGGCTATTTATAGCCACACAAATGCACACAACTTACTAAACAACTCAGCTAAAATGATAGAAACTAAATACTCGGCCTCTCCTTTTACATCTCGGATTGCCTTTCCTAACAGCAATTTGAAGCAATTTCCCAAGCCAACTTGATTTTAATATCCGTGCGCCTCGGACTGCAGGTGGACTCCACCCTAAATTGCGCGAGCAGAGAAAGAAATGAGGATTTGATCTCAGTTGTGCCGGCCCCATTATGCATGTGTATGGCAACAAGAAACTCCCTCCTAGTTTGTCCCCAAATATTGCATGGAATTCTGATCTATCTCGGTTGTTTTCCTTACCTGTAGCATGTCTTCTTTTAATTTGTGCATTGCTTTTATTCCACGAATGCAAAATATCTCTATTTCCTTTTAACTAAACTAAAGCACAATTTGTTGTGTTGTTGTGCCCATCTTGCATGCATCGACTGCATGCACGCAAACGAGCCCATCTTCCATGCATGTGGCCTGAAATTAATTCATGTGGAATAATTTGAACAAAAGAATTAAATTCAGATGAATGGTTCATAACTATGGCCGCATCATCCTCCCCTCCTTCAAGCGAAACCATCCTCGGTTTCAAGTTGGTTTTGGAGTCTTCATCCGTAACATGTACGGGAGCCAAAAAATTTCTATAACTTGGACTGCCTTCTTTGTCTTCTACCTCATGGACTTGTGTGGTGGTGATGCAAATTGGTATCGCATCAACACCTTCATCTCCTCCCAGGTGGTGCAGAATGGATCGCCTTCTCGATCCTGATCCCATATAAGTTTATCCACCATTGCAGTGTGTCGCCGATCAATGCCATCTTTCCTAGTCTCATCTTCTTGCTAGAAGAGTCTCTAGCCCTAGAAAAAGTCTTCAAGATCTTCCATCCACTTACAGTAGTCCTCCAGAGTGCTCCTGGTGAATAGTGCCATTATGCGCGACGGTAACCTCAACACGTGCCTATCATCAGGCATCATCATCTTCTTCAACCAGCGAGCAACAAAAGCTTTGATACGCAATGATGTGTATCAAACCTCGAGAGGAGATTAAATCCGCAGGTTGCCCAAACTTTCACGGTGGAGATAAGTAGAATGACGTTGAATCAATCTACAAGAGAAACAATGCCACGCAGCAAGCACCACCAAACTGTACCAATGATTTAGGCACGAATTAGTGAGTTGAACCACAAGGATTCAGCATGCAACCCAAGAATAAGATTCTTGATCTACAAAGCAAACACAAACCCTAGACTGGAAACTCTTGATAGGTGACATAGGGAATTCAACCCTAATGGCCAATGGCTAACACACATGGTGCCTAATACATTATCAAAACTACCTTTACATGATGCACTAACTGGTCTATTTATAGCCGCACATGCACACTTCTTCCTAAAAAACTCAGCTATGCACACAAGTTCCCAAACAACTCAACTAAAAAGGTAGAAACTAAATATTCGGCATATCCTTTTACATCTCGGATTGCATTTCCTAACGGCAATTTGGAGCAATTTCCTAAGCCAACTTGATTTTAATATCTGGTGGTACAATTTGACTTGGTGATCTTGGACTGCAGATGGACCCCACGCTAAATTGCGCAAGCAGAAAAAGAAATGAAGATTTGACCTCAGTTGTGTTAGTCCCAATATGCATGCGTATGGCACCAAGAAACTCCCTACTAGTTTATCTCCAAATATTGCATGGAATTCCTCTTGGTTGTTTTCCTTACCTGTAGCTTAGCTTCTTTTTCTTTATACATTGCTTTTATTCCACGAATGCAAAATATCTCTATCTCCTTTTAACTGAACAAAAGCACAATTTGTTGTGCTGCATGCGCCCATCTTGAATTCATCAACTACATGCATGCAGAAGAGCCCACCTTCCATGCATGTGGCCATGCATGCATTCCTCCTTTCTTTCTTTTTCTATCTTCACATGTAGCACGTCTTGTTTCTCTTGCGTAGATCCTGAAATTAATTCATGCGGAACAATTTGAACACAAGAATTAAATTCAGAAGCATGGGTTGTAACTATGGCCACATCATCCTCCCCTCCTTCAAGCAAAACCGTCCTCAGTTTCGAGTTGGTCTTTGAGCCTTCATCCACAACTTGTGTGGGGGCCAAAAAATTTCTGTAGCTTGGACAGCCTTCTTCGTCTTCTTCCTCATGGGCTTGCATGGTGGTAGCTCAAATTGATGTCACGTCAGTACATCACTTTTGTTAAGGAGCATCTTAGCAGTTTCTCCTATCTGATCTGGGTTATTACTAGAGATGATTCTCAGTACGTCTCGCTACTTTCTTGGGATTGAGGTTATTTCTACACCTGAGGGCTTCTATCTGTCCCAAGAAAAGTATATCCAGGATCTTCTTGATTGTGCTTCTTACTGATTAGTGCAAAATAGACTCCTAGTGAGCTTAATGTTCATCTTCAGCCACTGATGGTGAGCCTCTTACTGATCCTACTCGCTATCGTCACCTTGTTGGGAGTCTTGTTTATCTTGGTGTCACTCATCCTAACATTTCATATCCTGTGCATATCTTGAGTCAGTTTATCTCTGCTCCCACTCAACTCCACTATAGTCATCCTCGTGTTCTACGATATCTTAGTGGAACCATCACTCACTGTCTCTTTTTCCCTCGCTCCAGCTCTCTACAGTTCCAAGCATATTCTGATGCCACCTGGAGTAGCAATCACTCTGATCATCTCTCTCTCTCTCTCTCTCTCTGCCTATTTTGTCTCTGCCTATTTTGTTTTTCTCTGTAATTCTCTCATTGCTTGGAAGACTAAGAAGCAGACAGTAGTTTCTCTTCGAGTGTTGAGGCAGAGTTGCGAGCTATGGCTTTGTTGACTGTAGAGGTTACTTGGCTATGGTATTTACTTGAGGATTTTGGTGTTTATGTTTCTATACCAACTCTTTTGTCTGACAGTACAGGTGCTATTAGCATTGTTAAAGATCTAATGAAGCATGAGCTTACCAAGTATATTGGTGTTGATGCTTCTTACATGCGAACATGGGTGTAGGACCAGGTTGTTGCTCTTCAGTATGTGCCTTCAGAGCTTCAGTTGGCAGACTTCTTCATGAAGGCACAGGCCAGAGCCCAACACAGCTTCTCTCCAAACTTCATGTTAATCCACCATAAATTTGAGAGGGGTGTTAGATGTGTATTATTAGCTATATATTTTCTCTGTTGTATAAGGGGTATTCAACATATATGCCATACCTTTACTTGTATATACATTGGACTCATAATGAAAACAAGGGCTATTCATAACAGTAGTAAGCTATGGTTGAGTTGGTTGCCTTGGATCGTACTGGTACGTGGGACCTTGTTCCTTTACCTGCTCATGTTGTTCCTATTACTTGCAAGTGGGTGTTTAAGGTTAACACCAAGTCCGACAGCTCTGTTGAGAGGTGCAAGGCTCAACTTATTGCTCATTTTTAGGAGGCACATGGTCGTGATTATGATGAGACATTTTCTCCTATTGCTCATATGACAATGGTTCGCACACTCATTGTTGTGGCTGATGTTTGCTCTTGGACAATCTCTAAGATGGATGTGAAAAATGCTTTTCTTCATGGTGATATGCACAAAATTTAGGGGGAGCGGGTCTTCTGTGTGACAACACTAGTGCTATACAGATTACTACTGGTCCAATGAGGCATGACCTTACTAAGCACATTGGTGTGGATGCGCCCTTTACAAGTTCTCATTGTCAGCAGAAGACTATTGCTCTCCAGTATGTGCCATCTGATATTCAAGTTGCTGATTTCTTCACCAAGGCTCAAACTAGATAGCAACATCACTTCTATATCTCCAAACTCCATTTTTCACATCCTCCTAACCCATGTGAGTTCGAGGGGGTGTTATGTATAAATGTATATATGGCCCACTAGGCCCATTAGTCCAAGAGTTGTACTGTACTATATAAACCTATTGGTATTCATCTAATAGAATTGAAATCTTTAGATTGTTACAATACATACTTAGAGAAGCATTGGAAGCTTGGCTCCATGAAGAGGTGGACTCCACCATGTGCAAAATTGCGATGATCATTTCACATCATGAATCAATGCTATCTCAGTAACAAGTATCCACATTAAAGTATTTAGCCTCTAGCCTTGTGTAGGTTGCATTGCATGAAATTTTTCTTCAAAAGTGTGTTCTTGCTCTTGTTCAAAAACTTCATTATTACAATCTCAAGTAAGATGGGCAATGGCACATTAACGGGGAATGCTAAATCATAATCATGTATATCACATCTCTAACTGTGTCCAAATTAATTAAGTGCTAGTATTTAATTTCCAAATTTGAGCCTTTTAGCCAAAAGTCAAAATTTTAAAAATTATTAGTATATCTTTGAAAAACTAGATGCAAAATGTATACAAATGCATTTCAAAGGTTTCCCAAACATTTTGATTTTAGAATAATTATGTTCACAAGGGTATTTATAACTTATACATGCAAATAGATGCTCAAAATACCCTCACATGCCCATGTTGGCAATCCTGAAGAATTTTCTTGAAAATGTGCTAGTTTTGCAAAATGAAAGCATAATTTGGTTAAAAACTATCTTCAAAAGGAATTTATCTTTGGCATATAGTTGGAAATGCTCCAAAAGCAGTTTATGTTCCTTTGTGAAAGTTTTGGAGCAAATTACATCACTATCTAATTTCTCCTCAAATTTCATTCTTTGGTGTGCATTTGTTGAACCCCGGTTTGACCAGACCCCCTCATCAGCCTGAACGGTCCTTCCCAGCGGTCGGACCGGTCCTTCACAGCGGTCAGACCGCCCCTTTGAAGTTGGTTTGACTGAGACCTGGGATGTTTGGCTGATGCTGTCTCATTTGTTGATTTCCACCTCCTTGAGCCATTTTTTGTTGCTTCCGAAGTCAAGTTGACCCTTATTTTCCTTGCTAGCAACCCTGAAGTGATTTCCTTAATTCCAAATGCCATCATGATCATATTTGTGATACTTATTAGTGGTATTTTCTCAACAGGTAGCAATTTTGATCATGTTGATCTCGACATTTCCTTCATCTAATTCTTTTTTGCCAACCAAATTTCTGTGACCAAACTCAACCTCTCTCCTAGTTGTCTGATTTCAAGTTTTTCAAGTGGTTTACAAGTGATACCCCCATTGTTCAAGTGACATCTTCAAGTGGTGCTCACAAGTGGATTTCAATTTTTCAAGAAAAAATCAAGTGCCCAAAATCAATTGTCCCTACAAGCAGTATATGTGTCAATTTGGAAGTTACTTACAAGTGATATCTTTTACTCATGGCATCATATACAAATTGAGTATTCAAGTGAGTTTTCACGGAAAGATTTTCATCCAAAAGGAAAATACCACAAGAATCACTCTAGGACAAACATAGGGAAAAGAAGAAGTTTTGGTGCTTGATGATAAAGGGGGAGAAAAATCTACAATTTCAGATTGGTCATTAGTAAAGGTGAAATTGCAAAATGGAGTTTACATAAGATTTAGGGTGGTAGAAAAAACATTTGTGACAAGGAGAAGAACCTTTGTGTAAGGGAGAGTTTTTCTCTAAAAGGGTTTTTCTTAGTGAAAAACATATTAAACATTTTGGACTTGCTCAAAAAGGGGTAAATATTAATATTGGGAAAACTATTTTATCTATTCACCAAAAGTGGTTAATGGATCTTGTGAATTCATGTTTTACATTCTCTATGCTTAATTGTCTTTTATTTAATTGTTACATTCCTTGGATTCAAAATATAGGCTGAACCCACTTCTAGCCAAACTTGGATATGTGCATATTGTTCAAGCTCACATTCTTTTATGCACATATTTAGGGGGAGTTCACTCTATATTTTAAGGTTTTATTCGTATTGATCCTTGTTCTCCATCTATATATATTAAGGATCCTTACTTTGAAACATATCCCTTGTGTATATAAATCTTGTGTTGTTCATATATACTCAAGTTCATTAAATTCAATTATTTGCAATCGTGTTGAATCAGTTTGTCACCAATCATCAAAAGGGGGGAGATTGAAGGATTTGGACACTTCATTATGTCTTACTGATGAGTTTTGGTAATTTGTAACAAATGGATTTTTGTGTTGCCATCAATTATCAAAAAGGTGGAGATTGAAGAATCTAGCCCCACCATTATGTGTTAATGGTGAGTTTTGGCAATTGATGACAACCGTTTGTGGGATTAACAATTTTCATTGAGTGTGTGAAACAGGTAAGGTCCCATGATGACAAACACCTTGGATGGCATCTTGTGTTCATGGTCATCAAGTCAAGGTTTAGAATGAAAGATGGCATTGTTAGATGTGTATTACATAGCTGTGTATTTACCCCATTGTATATGGGGTTTCCTGCATATATGCCACCTGTACATGTATATATATTGGCCCTTTGGCCACATGATGAATACATGCGTTATTCAACATGGTATCAGAGCCGGTTTCGTCATACCTAGGGTTTCATCATACCTAGGGTTTTGCCTGCTTGTCGCTTGTTACCACTTTTCCACCACCACTCGTCGCCGTTTGGTTGCTGTCACTGGGTCCTTCACTCAGATCGGGACGCCGCCTCTTCTGGGTGACGCCAGATCCAATCGCGTGTCGCGGGCCGTCGCCGTCATCACGCGCGCTGGGCAGGCCGGCGCCCCTTTTTCTTCACTTCCTTCTGCGCCTCCTGCCCTCCTTTTGGTCTTCTTGACCGAGTCGGTCATTTGAGAGCACGAACTGTCGGTCGGTTGTATTTGACCGAACAGAGGAGGTATCAAAAAAAAGCAAAAAGAGAGAGAGAGAGAGAGAGAGAGAAAAGCAAAAAAATATGTCTTCTTCTGCAGGCACCGTTTCTGTTCCTCGTTGCCCGGTGATCTTCGATGGTCTCAATTATCGGGACAGGTTTCAGCACATGCGCATCCACATGCGTGGTCAGCGCCTTTGGGAGTTTCTTACGGGCGAGTTGCCTTGCCCGTCTCGTCCTACTCCACCTGTTGAGCCTGTACTCCCGAAGGATGCTTCCGAAGATGCTCGTATAAAGGCTTCCAAGGCTTTTGAGAATGCCATGGAGACTTTTCAGACTCAGTATGCTGCTTACAAGACATGGATCGATGAAGATGCTCGTGCCTCTGCTATTTTGGTTGCTAGCATGGAGGTGCATCTCACTGGTGATGTTGTTGGACTGGCTTCTGCACATGCAATGTGGACGCATCTACGCAGCCGCTACGAGCCATCTGGTGATTCCTTATACCTTGCTGTTGTGCGACAGGAGCAGTCGCTGCAGTAGGGAGATACCACTGTGGATGAGTTCTATGCTCAGTTGTCTACGATATGGCGTCAGATCGACTCTTTGGGGCCAGATGTTTGCCGCACCTGTCAGCGTCAGCAGTCTCACATGGAGCTTCACCGCATCTATGACTTTTTGACACGCCTCCGGCTTGAGTTTGAGTAGACTCGTGCTCAGTTGCTGGCTCGCCATCCTCGTGTGACTTTGTTGGAGGCCCTTGCAGTTGTTCGTACTGAGGAGATTCGACTTCGTGGAGTGGGTCTGCTATCCTCATCATCATCACTTCCTTCGATTTTGGTGGCTTCTCCGGCTTCTACACCCGCTGTGCATTTGCCTCCACCAGCTGTGTCTTCACCAGTGACAGCTGCTGTTGGTAAGGGCCTTCACTGCACCTATTGCAACAAGGATGGATATGTGGAACAATTTTGCTACAAGAAGAAGGATCTTCGTCGTGGTGCTCGTCCTCCGACGGGCACTGGAGGTTCCTCCTCTCAGCAGAGTTCTGGTACCTCTGACACTCAGCAGCTTCTCACATTGCTAGGCTGCATGGTTGCTTCTGCATCGTCTGGTTCTGCTGGTTCTGCTGCTCAGTCTTCCGGTGAGAGACCACCTTCTACTTCTCCTTCCTCAGGTACATCACCTTGGATTCTTGATTCGGGTGCTTCTTTTCATATGATATCTGATTCCACCTGTCTTACTTCCATTAGTCCTTTAGCTACTCCTATCACTGTCCACACAGCAGATGGTACCTCTCTTTCTGTCACAGGACGAGGCACTCTTTCAAATTCCTCTTTTCATGTTCCTGATGTTTCTCATGTTCCAAAACTAACCATGCAGCTCATCTCTGCTGGCCAGCTCACCGATCATGGTTGTCGTGTTATTTTCGATTCTGATTCTTGTTGTGTTCAGGATCGTCGCACGGCGACTCTGGTTGGTACTGGCCCTCGCCGCCGTGACTCACAACAGCTCTGGGAGCTTGAGTGGCTTCGCCTTCCTTCCGCTGCCCCAGTTAGTCGTCTCGCCTCCACCCCTCTCTCTGCAGCCGCTGCATCCTCCACCGCATCGTTTGCTCAGTGGCATCATCGCTTAGGACATCTTTGTGGTTCCCGTATGTCTTCCTTACTTCATCGAGGTCTTTTAGGGCCTGTGTGTGGTGATGCCTCTCTACATTGTCAGGGTTGTAAGCTTGGCAAACAGCATCAACTCCCTTATCCTTCTAGTTAGTCAGTGTCTCAGCGTCCCTTTGATCTTCTTCATTATGATGTATGGGGACTAGCTCCTTTTGTTTCGAAAGGTCATCGATATTATATCATTTTTATTGATGATTTTTCTAGACATACATGGATATACTTTATGTCATCTCGTAGTGAGGTTTTATCTATCTACAAGACCTTTGCCACCATGATTCGCACTCAGTTTGACTCTCCTATTCGTGTTTTTCGCGCTGATTCCGCTGGAGAGTACTTGTCGGGAGCCCTTCGTGGTTTTCTTGCTGAGCAGGGCACTCTCTCTCAGTTTTCTTGTCCAAGTGCTCATGCTCAGAATGGTCTGGCTGAACGCAAGCATCGTCATCTTCTTGAGACAGCTCGTGCTCTCATGATTGCTTCTGCTGTTCCACCACATTTCTGGGTTGAGGCTGTTTCTACTGCCAGTTTCTTGATCAACATTCAGCCCTCCTCTGCTCTTCAGGGTGGGATCCCAGTTGAGCGTATCTATGGCCAGACTCCTGATTATTCCAGTCTTCGCCTCTTTGGGTGTGTGTGTGCTATGTTCTTCTTACACCTCGTGAGCGCACCAAACTAACCGCTCAGTCAGTTGAGTGCGATTTTCTGGGCTACAGTGCTGAGCACAAGGGATATCGTTGTTGGGATCCTGTTGGCCGACGAATGCGGATTTCTCGGGATGTTACTTTTGATGAGTCTCGTCCTTTCTATCCTCGTCCTTCTCCTTCCTCCACTTCAGCATCTGTTGTCGAGCCGCTTTCATTTCTGACTTTTCCTTCCAGTCCTATAGTCACCACTCCACCACAGCCTTTGGTCTCTCCGGTGCCTCCTTCTCAGTCAGCACCTTCCTCACCACCGGCATCGTCTCCCGAGGTTGCTTCTGATCTTGTTCCTTCTTATCCTCAATACTATACTCGTCGCCCGCGAGTTGAGGTTCCTTCTGATATGCCCTCTCCTTCTGACGGGTCATCCCCTTTGGTCCCTCCTCGTTATTCACTTCGCGATCGCCAGTCTATTCGGCCTCCTGAGCGTTTTGGTTTTGCTGCCGCTGCTCTTGCCAAGCCTTCTTATCGTGAAGCCGTTGTTCATCAGGAGCGGCAGCATGCGATGGCGGAGGAGATTGCTGCCCTTGAGCGTACTGGCACGTGGGATCTTGTTCCTCTTCCTGCGCGTGTTACTCCTATCACGTGCAAGTGAGTCTATAAGGTTAAGACTCGCTTTGATGGTTCTCTTGAGCGTTACAAGGCTCGTCTTGTCGCGCGTGGTTTCCAGCAGGAGCATGGCCGTGACTATGATGAGACTTTTGCTCCTGTCGCTCACATGACCACCGTTTGTACTCTTCTTGCTGTGGCCTCTGTTCGACAGTGGTCTATCTCTCAGTTGGACGTCAAGAATGCCTTTCTCAATGGCGAGTTGTGTGAGGAGGTCTACATGCAGCCACCCCCTGGGTATTCTGTTCCTGAGGGTATGGTTTGTCGTTTCGCCGATCTCTCTATGGCCTCAAGCAAGCTCCTCGTGCCTGGTTTGATCGTTTCTCCTCTGTTGTCACTGCAGCTGGTCTTTCGGCGAGTGCTCATGATTCTGCTCTTTTTATCCACACTTCATCTCGTGGTCGGACGCTTCTCCTTTTGTATGTTGATGATATGATCATTACTGGAGATGATCCTCAGTATATCACTTTTATGAAGGAGCGGCTTCATGAGCAGTTTCTTATGTCTGATCTAGGTCCTCTTCGCTACTTTCTTGGGATTGAGGTTATTTCTACTCCTGAGGGTTTCTATCTGTCCCAAGAAAAGTATATCCAGGATCTTCTTGATCGTGCCTCTCTTACTGATCAGCGGACAACTGAGACCCCCATGGAGCTTAATGTTCATCTTCGTCCCATGGATGGTGAGCCTCTTGCTGATCCTACTCGCTATCGTCATCTTGTTGGGAGTCTTGTTTATCTTGGTGTCACTCGTCCTGACATTTCGTACCCTGTGCATATCTTGAGTCAGTTTGTTTCCGCTCCCACTCAGCTCCACTATAGTCATCTTCTTTGTGTTCTGCGATATCTTCGTGGAACTATCTCTCGTCGTCTCTTTTTCCCTCGCTCCAGCTCTTTACAGCTCCAGGCATATTCTGATGCCACCTGGGCTAGTGATCCCTCTGATCGCCGGTCTCTCTCTGCTTATTGCGTTTTTCTTGGTGGTTCTCTCATTTCTTGGAAGACTAAGAAGCAGACAACAGTTTCTCGTTTGAGTGCTGAGGCTGAGTTGCGAGCTATGGCTTTGTTGACTGCGGAGGTTACTTGGCTACGGTGGTTACTTGAGGACTTTGGTGTTTCTGTTTCTGCACCGACTCCTCTTTTGTCTGACAGTACAGGTGCTATTAGCATTGCTAAAGATCCGATGAAGCATGAGCTTACAAAGCATATTGGTGTTGATGCTTCCTACATGCGGACACAGGTGCAGGACCACATTGTTGCTCTTCAGTATGTGCCTTCCGAGCTTCAGTTGGCAGATTTCTTCACAAAGGCACAAACCAGGGCTCAGCACAATTTTCATCTCTCCAAACTTCATGTTGTTGATCCACCATAAGTTTGAGGGGGGTGTTAGATGTGTATTACATAGCTGTGTATTTACCCCATTGTATAAGGGGTTTCCTGCATATATGCCACCTGTACATGTATATATATTGGCCCTTTGGCCACATGATGAATACATGCGTTATTCAACAGGCATCATGTGTTGATAGTCATCAAGTTGAGATTTTGAAGTGGTAGATGGCTTCATGTGTTAAAGGCCATTACATCAAGAGGATGCATTATGTGTTAGATGCACGTCAAGACAAGGACTCAGACTTGAAGGTGTTCGCCATCAAGCTTCAAGATAATGCACAAAGCAAACATATAACTAGAATAGGTTAAGAATATGTTCCTAGTCTCTTACCGGTCTCGGTGTTTGGTTGGGAGACCGGATTGCTAGTGTAGGTTGCCGTACTATATGAGGGGTCTTGTCTAGTAGCTTGAATCTCATTATGTGTTGATAGCTCAATATCACTTTCTCTAGCTCTCTGTGGCATGGTGCTATTATTTGTGAACGTATTTTGCAGATAATTGAGACTCATGCATCTAATCCTTGTAGCATGCGACTAAAGTTTGCAAAAATGTTTTTACAAATGGTTGAAGTCCATGCACCTACTCCTTGTTGCATGATGCTAAGGTTTGCAAATGTGTTTTGCAAATAGTTGAATCTCATGTATAATCCTTGTAACATGTGACTTAAGTTTTCGAATGTGTTTTGCAAACAGTTTGAGTCTATGTCCCTCAACCTTGAGTCATGATTCTAAAGTGTGAATGTGTTTTTCACCTTGTCATGAATCATGTTTTAATCCTTGTGTGCACGGTACTACAATTTGTGAATGCGTTTTGCAAATTTGTCATGCATCACTGTCCCTGCTGGAAATTACACAACGATATGACCGCCATGTGTTGGCTAGTCTAACTAGACAGCGCTATGACCGAACATGTGTTGACAGCTGTACAGCTGGGGAATTTTAGCATTGTCATGCAAGGGTAGTCTAACCAGCTCCATGCAAGCGGTATGACCGGTCGGCAGTATGACCGGCCATCGTGGCGGTTTGACCGGATCCATGCGAACGGTCTGACCAGCCCAAGCGGTATGACTACACTTTGTGTGCCGATTTCTTACTCTAGAACGCTATTTTTGTGCGACTTTGGTCGAGCGGTCTAACCAGCCTTCCTGGCAGTCTGATCGGCCGATGGTCGGACTGGACCTTGTGTGGATGGGCAACGGCTGTAATGGCTATTTTTCTAAATGTTGCAGAGGACGGCGGTACGACGGGCCATTAGTTGGCAGTAGTACATGCCACAGCTGTTTTTGCTGAAATGTTGTCCCAACGGCTAGTTCTGTGTGTGGGCTATAGATGCCCACCATGGCTGGTTGGGACAAAGGTTGATGTATTCCATCTTATTCTCTTAAGTTAGTGTGTCTCCTTTTAATTGTGCATGTGTTACAACTTGTGAGCAAGGAGAGAAGTCTCTAGTTGCATTGGTTGCTTCTATAGGTGGATTGAGAATCCATTTGTGCATGTGTTGCACTTGGTGAGAATCAAGCAAGAGGCTTGACTTGACACTCTTGGAGGTTGCCGACTCCTAGACGGCGTGTAGGCATTGTTGTTCAGCGATCTTCTCAAGAAGCTTGTGAGAAGGCATGGAGTGCTGTGAAGGTTGAAGCTCACCTACCTGGAGGGAGAAAGAGCTACCACTAGTGGATTTGAGGTGGTTTGTTTAATTTGTAGAGCCAGTCCAATTCGTTTGGGCTTACCTCAACATTAACTAGGGGAGACCGGCAAATCTCTGAACACCACAGTAAAAAGAGACCGTGTCAATTGTGGTTTGCTTTCTTGTGCTCAATTTACAATCATAGAATTGAATTGCTCTCTTGTCACTCTAGGATTGCAAACCTTGACTTAAAATTAAGTTGTTGGTGCATTTAGTGAGAATAGTTGATTTAGGCCTTAATTGTGCGAAACCGATTTGATTTACACTTCCGCACATAAACATGGTTTTACCCAAAGAGAATTTTACAAGCGCCTACTCACCCCCTCTAGTTGGCCTCCTCGACCTTACAAGTGATACCAGAGCTTAGTATCTTATTCTATTAGGCTCTACCGCCTAGAGAGTAAAGGATGATGACTACCAGCATAGTGCACCTTAGTGAGACACATCAATTTAATGGTACAAATTACACTCTTGGAAAATCTGTATGTCATGTTACTTTAAGGCCATGAGCTCTAAAATATGGCAGATTGTACATGTGGGTTTTTCTCCTATAGATCCTCTTGCTCCAACAAATGAGGAAGAGAAAAACTTACATCTTGACACTCAAGCAATTAATGCTTTATTTAGTGCATTGGAGTGTAGAGGTGTTCAATGATGTATGCAATCTCAAGAGCACTCATGAAATGTGGACACAACCTCAACAAACTTATGAAAGGTCCACCTCAACCAAGGATAATTGCATAGAAGAGTGGATGTCGGGAGAAAAGTGCTCAATGTCTAGCTCCGACAACGATGATTCCACAAGCCCATCCACATCACCTCATTGCTTTATGACCAACAGTAATCAAAAGAATTCTTGTGAGGAGCTAAAGGAAGCTCACGAGACTCTCCATCTCAAGGACCTCACCAAGCCTAAGGTGGATATAGGCATTACATGTGATCTACTAGTTGACATGCCATGCATGGCTCCTAACCCTTTCATTTCATCTAAGGTTAGTATATCCACCTCTTGCAATGATTTAATTGACATACCTTGTTGCTCTAAATTAGATACCTCTATTTCCTCATTGTGAGACTAACCTTGTAGAGGAAAATGAAGAGCACAAGGTCCAAGTCACGAAATTGAACAATGACTTGGAAAGGTGTTATAATGGGAAGGCCTCTCTTGACAAACTCTTACGCAATCAAAGGAAATCAGACAACAACAGAGGAATTGGCTGTTGGAATAGTTCCACATTGGTTGTGGAAGGGCAAGGGACCTAACTTAAAAGTGGGGGAGTCCCTCACCTCATTGGCTAGCTTTTGGGGTGAGAAGGCCCTTACGATCCAACAAGTGGTATCAGAGCCCGGTTCTAACATCTCTGGCCCAATGGACACTAGTGTGTGAATGCCTGATGGACTGTGACCCTGAGGGACCATCGGTGTGTACGGTGAAAGGGCGGTGAAGGGCTGAAGGACACCAATGTGTGAAGGAGGAGATTGTTGGAATAGTTCCACATTGGTTGTGGAAGGGCAAGAGACCTAACTTAAAAGTGGGGGAGTCCCTCACCTCATTGGCTAGCTTTTGGGGTGAGAAGGCCCTTACGATCCAACATTGGCTTCATCTCCAAGAAGGAGAAGAGCAAAACAAAGCACAATGCAAGACACATGAATAACATCAAGTGCTTTGGAAGCAATGGGAAGGGACACTATGCCTTGGTGTGCCCTAGCCAAGTGGATGACAAGTCAAGATCATGAAGCAAGAGGCATGCCGGCAATGAGCAAGATAACAAGACAAGAAAGGGAAGCACAGGCCAAACTTGCTACAATTGCCGGGAAAAGTTACACATTGGCAAAGAGTGTCCAATGGGTAAAACTCCCAAGCCTACTCTTTATAATGATCAATACTTGCTTTGGAGGGATGGAAATGGCAAGGTGATTGCTAGATGTGTTAATTCACATAAGTCTATTGCTAGGACCATTTGGGTGCCCAAATCTCTTGTGACTAACATCTATGGATCCAACCGAGTTTGGGTACCAAAAAAGTGCTTAAATGCTTAATAGGTACTTTGAGGAGCATTAGAAGCTCGGCTCCATGAAGAGGTGAACCCCACTATGTGCAAAATTGGAACCAAACTTGAGGATAATCATTTCCCATCATGAATCAATGATATATAGCCTCTAGCCTTGTGTAGGTTGCATTGCATGAAAATCTATTTCAAAAGTGTGTTCTTGCTCTTGTTCAAAAACTTTATTATTGTAATCTTGAGCAAGATGGGTAGTGGCACATTAAGGGAGAGTGCTAACTCACAATCATGAATATCACATCCCTAAGTGTGCCTAAATTAATTAAGTGGTGGTATTGACTTTCCAAAATCGAGCTTTTTAGCCAAAAGTCAAAAATTTCGAAATTGTTAGTATATCTTTGAAAACTAGATGCAAAATGTGTTTTGCTATTTGTGCCAAAAATATTGAAATATATTGGTCCACAAGGGTATTTGTAACTTATACATACAAATGGATCCTCAAAATACCCACACATGCTCATTTTGGCAATCTTGAAGAATTTTCTTGAAATGAGCTTGTTTTGTAAAATGAAAGCATAATTTGGATAAAATCTATCTTCAAAAGGAATTTATCTTTGGCATATAGTTGGAAATGCTCAAAAAAGTAGTTTGTATTTCTTTGTGGAAGTTTTTGGGCAAATTACAATACTATCTAATTTCTCCTCCTCAAATTTCATTCTTTAGTGTTCATTATGTTGCACCCCGATCTAATCGGACCCCCTCAGCTATCGGATGGTCCTACCTAGCGGTCGGTCAACCCCTTCGAAGCCGGTCTGACCAGGACCTGGGAAGTTTGGTTAATTTTGTGTCATTTGTTTTTTTCCATCTCCTTCAGCCATTATTGTTGCTTCCCAAGTCAAGTTGATCCTTTTTTTCCTTGCTAGCTACACTCACGTGATTTCCTTGATTCCAAATGCCACCATGATCATATTTGTGATATTTACAAGTGGTATTCTCTCAAGAGATCGCAATTTTGATCATCTTGTCCTTGGCATTTGCTTCATCTAATTCTTTCCTTGCCAACCAAGTGGTTTACAAGTGATACCCTCATTGTTCAAGTGATATCTTCAAGTGGTGCTCACAAGTGGATTTTAATTTTTCAAGAAAAAATCAAGTGCCAAAAATCAATTGTCCCTACAAGTGGTATATGTGTCAAATTGGAAGCTACTTAAAAGTGATATCTTTTACTCATGGCATCATATACAAATTGAGTATTCAAGTGAGTTTTCATGGAAAAGAGTTTCATCCAAAAGGAAAATACCACAAGAATCACTCTTGGACAAACATAGAGAAAAGAAGAAGTTTTGGTGCTTGATGATAAAGGGGGAGAGAAATCTACAATTTCAAATTGGTCATTAGTAAAGTTGAAATTGCAAATTGGAGTTTACATAAGATTTAGGGGGTAGAAAAAAACCTTTGTGTCTCAAAGGACAAGAAAGAGATGGCAAGGAGAAGAACGTTTGTGTAAGGAGATTTTCTCTAAAAGGGTTCTTCTTAGTGAAAAACATATTAAACATTTTGGGCTGGCTTAAAAAGGGTAAAGTATTAATATTAGGATATTGTTTTATCTATTCGCCCAAAATGGTTTATGGATCTTGTAAATGCATGTTCTACATTCTATAGACTTAATTGTCTTTTATTCAATTGTTGTATTCCTTGGATCCAAAATGTAGGTTGAACTCCAATTCAAGTCATACTTGGAAATGTACATATTGTTCCAACTCAGATTCTTGTATGCACATATTTACGGGAGTTCACTCTATATTTTGAGGTTTCATTCATATTGATCCTTGTTCTCTCCATCCATATATATTAAGAATCTTTACTTTGAAACGTATCCCTTGAGTATGTAAAACTTGTGTGGCTCATATATAATCAAGTTGATTTAAATTCAATTATTCGCAATCGTGTTGAATCGGTATGTCACCAATCACCAACAATGGGGAGATTGAAGGATCTAGACATTCCATTATGTGTTAATGGCAAGTTCTGGTGATTAGTAACAAACTTATTTTTGTGTTGCTATCAATTACCAAAAAGGGGAGATTGAAGAATCTAGCCCCGCCATTATGTATTAATGGTGAGTTTTGGCAATTAATGACAACCGTTTGTGGGCCTAACATTTTTCATTTTGTGAAATAGGTAAGGTCCCACGATGATGAACACTTTGGATGGCATCATGGGTTGATGGTTACTTTAAGGCCATGAGCCCTAAAATATGGTGGATTGTAAATGTCGGTTTTTCTCCTCCTATGGATCCTCTTGCTCCAACAAATGAGGGAGAGGAAAACATACATCTTGACGCTCAAGCAATTAACACTTTATTTAGTGCTTTGAGTGTAGAGGTGTTTAGTGATGTATGCGATCTCAAGAGCACTCATGAGATGTGGATACAACTTCAAGAAACTTATGAAAGGTCCACCTCTACTAAGGATACTTGCATAGAAGTGTATGTCGGGACAAGAATGCTCAATATCTAGCTCCGACAATGATGAGTCCACAAGCCCATCCACACCACCTCATTGCTTTATTGCCAACAATAATGAAAAAGATTCTTATAAGGAGCTAAAGGAAGCTCATTGTTAGCGTGTATACGTGAACAGGCACATGTGCCTTTGTCTCCTGTACATGGCGCACTCTAGGCGACACCACGATGCGCACAATCACAGGAGCGGCCTACCACAATTCCAGGAGCTAGCATTGGATACGGCAACAACCTAGGATTATTCCCATGCTTAGCCATTCTATGTTTAGCATGCATGCATGCGTATCGCGTGTATTGCTCCTAGTCTGTTGCCTCCTCTCTCATGTAATCTATATATGTACCATTCCTTGGCTAATGGATATTGTTGTGTGAGTATCCTATTCTTGCACGCTTTTACTCATGAGACTCTCCTTCTCAAGGACCGCATCAAGCCCAAGGTGGATATAGGCATTACATGTGATCTACTAGATGATATGTCATGCATAGCTTCTAGCCCTTACATTTCATCTAAGGTTAGCATATTCACATCTTGTGATAATTTAATTGATATGTCTTGTTGCTCTAAATTAGATGCTTCTATTTTCTTTATGCATTGTGAGACTAACGTTGTAGAGGAAAATGAATAGCAGAATGCCCAAGTCACAAAATTGAACAATAACTTGGAAAGGTACTATAATGGGAAGGCCTCTCTTGATAAACTCTTGAGTAATCAAAGGAAATCAAACAACAAGAGAGGAATTGGCTTCATCTCCAAGAAGGAGAAGAGCAAAACAAAGTACAATGCAAGACACATGAAGAACATCAAGTGCTTTGGAAGCAATGAGAAGGGATACTATGCCTCAGTGTGCCCTAACCAAGTGAATGACAAGTCAAGATCATCAAGAAAGAGGCAAGATGGCAATGAGCAAGATAACAAGACAAGAAAGGGAAGCAAAGGCCAAACTTGCTACAATTACCGGGAAAGTTGCACATTGGTAAAGAGTGTCCTAAGGGTAAAACTCCCAAGCATACTCTTTATAATGATCAATACTTGCTTAGGAAGGATAGAAATGGCAAGGTGGTTGCTAGATGTGTTAGTTCACATAAGTCTATTGCTAGGGCCATTTGGGTGCCAAATCACTTGTGACTAACATCCATAGACCCAACTGTGTTTCTTCAAAAACTTCATTATTGCAATCTTGAGCATTATGGGTAAAGGCACATTAAGGGGGAGTACTAAATCATAATCATCTATACTACATTCCAGTAGTGATTCTTGAAGATTTTTCAAGCGGTTTACAAGTGATACCCTCATTGTTCAAGTGATATCTTCAAGTGATGCTCACAAGTGGATTTCAATTTTTCAAGAGAAAATCAAGTGCCCAAAATCAATTGTCCCAATAAGTGATATACATGTCAAATTGGAAGCTACTTACAAGTGATATCTTTTACCCATAGCATCAGATACAAATTGATTATTCAAGTGAGTTTTCATGGAAAAGAGTTTCATACAAAAGGAAAATAGCACAAGAATCACTCTTGGACAAATATATGGAAAAGAAGTTTTGGTGCTTGATGACTAATAGGGAGAGAACTCTACAATTACAAATTGGTCATTAGTAAAGTTGAAATTGCAAATTGGAGTTTACATAAGATTTAGTGGAAGTAGAAGAAACATTTGTGTCAAAGGACAAGAAAGAGATGACAAGGAGAAGAACCTTTGTGTAAGGGGAAGTTTTTCTCAAAAAGTGTTTTTTAGTGAAAAACACATTAAACATTTTGGGCTTGCCTTAAAAGGGGTAAAGAATGAACATTGGGAAAACTATTTTATCTATTCGCCCAAAATGGTTTATGGATCTTGTGAATATATGCTTTGCATTCTCTATGCTTAATTGTCTTTTATTCAATTGTTGCATTCCTTGAATCTAAAATATAGGTTAAACTCCACTTCAAGTCAAACTTGGATATGCGCATATTGTTCAAACTCACATTCTTGTATGCACACATTTAGGCGAGTTCACTCTATATTTTCCGTTTACATTCATCTTGATCCTTGTTCTCCGTCCATATATATTAAGGGTCCTTTCTTTGAAACATATCCCTTGAGTATATAAAGCTTCTGTAGTTTGTATATACTCAGGTTGATTTAAATTCAACTATTTGCAATCATGCTAAATCAGTTTTTCACCAATCACCAAAATGGGGCAGATTGAAGGCTCTGGACACTCCATTATGTGTTAATGACGAGACTTGGTGATTAGTAGCAAACTGATTTTTGAGTTGTCATCAATTACCAAAAAGGGGGAGATTGAATAATCTAGCCCCACCATTAGGTGTTAATGGTGAGTTTTGGCAATTAATGACAACCATTTGTGGGACTAACATTTTTCATTGAGTTTGTGAAATAGGTAAGATCCCGTGATGATGAACACCTTGGATGGCATCATGTGTTGATGGTCATCAAGTCAAGGTTCAGGATGGCATTGTTAGAATATTAATTCCTTTGTATTTTCTTGTATGTGTATAGCATATTCCCTTGTAATATCCACTTGTACCCTATATATATATAGCCCATTGGGCCTCATAAATATATACACAATATTCATAACATGGTATCAGAGTTAGGGCACTAACCTAGCTCCTTCCACTTCCATACTGTCGTCGCCGTCGTCAAAAGCCACCACCGATTAGGTCGCCACCGTTGCCACCCGAGGACGCCATCGCCCAACACCGCCGCTGCTATGCCATCCCGCTATAGTCGTCGTCATCATCGACCGTCGCAATACAGTCCAAGGCCGTTGCTCCTAGGGACCGCCGCGGCCATCAATCGGGACCACCTCTTTCCACATGACACCGGACCCACATCTCTCACTTCAGTAGGACCTATTTTTCTTATCTCGGTTCAAGCAATTGACGATACTCCTATATCAGTTGTCAGGGCACTTTTGTTCGCTGACTTTTCTGTTCTAGCTGTTTCTCATGCTCCCCAGCTTACCATGCAGCTTCTCTCGGTGGGTCAGCTCACCGATCTCAGCTGTAGGGTTGGTTTTGACTCTCACTCTTGTTTTGTCCAGGATCGATAGGGACGGTACTTGGGACTAGTCGGTATCGTAGGAATCGTCAGGGTCTCTACATCCTCGACCACCTCCACCTTCCATCCACCTCAGTTGCTCCTATCACCTCTATGTCTACCCCCACCGCCACTGCTGCCACTACCTCTGGAGGTTTTGCGCAGTGGCATCACCATTTAGGTAACTTGTGTGGGTCCCACCTTTCTTCATTAGTTCGTTTGGGCGTTCTTAGATGTGTTACTATTGACATGACCATGTTTTGTCATAGTTGTAAACTGGGCAAGCAGCTACAACTTTCTTATCATTCTAGTGAGTCCTTGTCTTCTCATCCTTCTGATTTAGTTCATTCAAAATATGGGGACCTGCGCCTATTATCTCTAAAGGCGAACATAAATTCTATGCAATTTTTATTTATGATTATTCCTATTTGACATGGCTTTTCCCTATGTCAAATCGTGATCAGTTTCTTGTGATCTATCGTAGCTTTGCAACAATGGGTCATACTCAGTTTGAGTCTTTATTTATACTTTTCACTGTGATTCTGTTGGCGAATACTGTTCTGGTGCTTTTAGACAATTTCTTTTTGAGCAGGGCACTCTTTAGTAATCTTCTTGTCTTGGTGCCCATACTCAGAATGGAGTTGTTGAGCGCAAACATTGTCATCTGATTGAGACTGCCTGCATTCTCCTTGCCTCTCATGTTACACCATAGTTCTGGGCTGAGCCTATTTCTACGGCTGCATATCTCATTAATATGCAGTTGTGTAATGCTCTTAAGAATGTCAGTCCTATAGAGCATCTCTACTCTCAAGCCCCCAGTACACACTTTCGTGTTTTTGGCTACACCTATCTTGTCCTGTTGCAGCCTTGTGAGCACACCAAACTGTCAATTTGGTCAGTTAAGTGTGTTTCTTGGTTAGAGTTTTAAGCATAAGGCTCGATGGATCAGGATCTCACAAGGCGTTGTCTTTGATGAATATCGACCTTTCTTCTATCGAGATTTGACTCCTTGTCCTGTTTCCATTGATGACACAATCTCATGGTTGTCTCTTTCTGACTCTTCACCCATTTCTCCACTATCATATTCTTCCCCTGGTCTGTTTCCAGTGGTTCCTTCTGTACACCCGCCTCCTGTGCTACCTCCTGTAGAACTACATCTTGTTCTTGCAGCATCACTGTCTCGTTTCTCTAGTATTCACTACTCTAGATGTCCTCACCCTTCACTAGCCTCCTTTTCTGTTATCTTGCCGACACCAACATCTGATCCTCCTGATGAGGTTCCTCGTTATGCCCTTCATGATTGGACATCCCTTCAGCCTCCTAATCATCTTGGTTTTGCTTTGATAGCTCATGCTCTCTCTGTCACTGAGCCTAGTTCTTATCGTGAGACTGCTCCTCATTCTGAGTGGCAGCTCGCTACAGCAGAGGAGCTTGATGCTCTTCGACGTATGGAGACTTGGTACTATCAAATGTACAAGGCTCGTCGGCCATGACTACAATGAGACTTTTGTCTCTGTTGCCTATATGACCACTATTCACACTTGTTGTGGCTGCTTCTATTCGCTAGTTGTCTATCTCAGATGGATGTTAATAATGCCTTTCTTAATGGTGTTTTGCATGAGGAGGTCAACATGCAGCCACCACCTGGGTATTCTGATCCAGATGGGCACGTCTGTCGTCTTCATCGTGCTCTTTACGGCCACAAGCAGGTTCTTCGTAACTGGTTTGCGTGTTTTACCTCAGTGATTACCGTTGTTGGTTTCACTATTAGTTCCCACGATCCAGCTATTTTTGTCCACGTCATACCTCAGGGTAGGACACTGCTTCTTCTGTATGTGGATGACATGCTCATCACTGGTGATGACTTCTCGTTCATCACATATGTAAAGAAATATCTCAATGAGCAATCTCTGATGACTGATCTTGGTTCTCTTACGTGCTTCCTTGAGATTGAGGTCACTTCCACACCTAAGGGATACTATCTCTCCCAACGAAAGTATATCCAGAATCTTCTTGATTGTTCTGGCCTGACTATCACTCGCACTGCTGAGACTCCCATGGAGTTATCTCTTCAGCTTTGGGCCACTGATGGTGATCTTCCAGAGGATCCTACTCGATATCACCATCTTGTTGGGAGTCTAGTGTATCTTGTGAGCACTCATCCTGATATTGCTCATGTTGTTCATATCTTATAGAGTGTTCATGGCTCGTCCTACCCACCTTCATTACAGTCACTTTCTTCGGGTTCTTCGCTACTTGTGTGGGGATATCTCTCGTTGTTTGTTTTTCCCTAGCTCCAACTATAACAGCTTCACGCGTACTCTGATGCGACCTGGGCTAGTGATCCTTCAAATCGTCATTCTCTTTTTGCTTAATTGTTTTTTTGGCTTCTCCCTGATTGCCTGGAAGACAAAGAAGCATACTGCAGTTTCCCGTTCAAGTGCAAAGGCTGAGTTGAGAGCTATGGCAGTAGTGACAGCAGTGGTTACTTGGTTGAGGTGGCTACTTGCATATTTTGGAGTACCTGTGATGGGACCTACAACTTTTGTCTGATAGTACAAATGCTATCAGTATTGTCTGTGACCCAATGAAGCATGGGCTCACCAAACACATTGGTGTGGATGCTTCATACACTCGCTCAGAAGTGCAGGAGGGAGTGCTTGTTTTATAGTTTGTGCCCTCGAGTTACAAATTGCTGACTTCTTCACGAAGCCACGGACTAGGGTGCAACATTTGTATTTTTCTCTCGAAAGTGTGTGTGATCCACCATGAGTTTGAGGGGGTGTTAGAATAAGAATTCCTTTGTATTTCCTTATATGTGTATAGCATATTCCCTTTATAATATCCCCCTATCCTCTCTACATATACTGCCTATTGGGCCTCATGAATATAAACACAATATTCATAACAGGCATCATGTGTTAATAGTCATCAAGTCGAGATCTCGAAGTGTTGGATGGCTTCATGTGTTCAAGGCCAACAAGTCAAGAGGATGCATCATGTGTTGATGCACATCAAGACAAGGACCTAGACTTGAAGTGGAGGTGTTTGTTATAAAGCTTCAAGAGGATGCGCAAAGCAAAGGTATAATTAGCATAGGATAAGGATGTGTTACTAGTCTTTTACCAGTCTCGGTGTTTGGTTGGAAGACCGGATTGCTAGTATAGATTGTCGTACTACTATAGCTCGAGTCTCATCATGTGTTGATAGCTCAATCTCACTTGCTCTAGGTCTCTGTGGCATGATGCTATTATTTGCAAATGTGTTTTGCAAATAATTGAGGTTCATGCATCTAATCCTTGTAGCATATGACTAGAGTTTTGCAAATGCGTTTTGCAAATGGTTGAAATATCATGCATAATCCTTATAGCATGTGTCTTGAGTTTGCAAATGTGTTTTGCAAACGGTTTGAATCCATGTCCCTAAACCTTGAGTCATGATTCTAAAGTGCCTGAATGTGTTTTACAACTTGTCATCAATCATGTTTTAATCCTTGTATGCATGATACTAAGATTAGCGACTGTGTTTTGCAAATTTGTTGAAGTAGACGCATCTCTGTCCTTGTTGGAAATTGCACAGTGGTATGACTACCATGTGTTGGTTAGACTGACCGTTGTCCGATTTGACCGCCATGTGTTGGCCGGTCTGACAGGGTAACAGGATGACCGGACATGTGTTGACGATTGTACCGCTAGGGAATTTTCAGCATTGCCATGCATTGGTGGTCTGACAGGCTCCATGCGAGCGCTATGAACGGCCGATGGTCTGACCGGCCATCATGGCAGTTTGACTGGGTGGCGGTCTGACTAGATCCATGCAAGCAGTTTGACCAGCCCAAGCGGTATAACCGCACAGCGTGTCGATTGCTTCTCTCCAGAACGCTATTTTTATGCGACTTTGGTTGAGCGGTCTGACCGGCCTTCCTAGCGGTCTGACTAGCTGGTGGTCGGACCAGAGCCTGTGTGGGCAGTCTGACTAGCAGCGGCTATAACTACTATTTTTCTAGCCGTTGCAGAGGGTACGACCGGCCATTAGTTGGCGGTAGTATTGGCCCCAGTTGTTTTTGCTAAAATATTGTCCCAACGGCTAGTTTTGTGTGTGGGCTATAAATACCCACCATGGCCGGTTGGGAGAAAGGCTAATGTATTCCATCTAATTCTATTGGGCTAGTGTGAGCCTCTCCTCTCAATTGTGCATGTGCTGCACTTTGTGAGCAAAAAGAGAAGTCTATAGTTGCATGTGTTGCTTCTAGAAGGTGGATTGAGAATCCGTTTATGCATGTTGCACTTGGAGAGTCAAGCAAGAGGCTTGGATTGTTCCTCTTAGAGGTTGCCGACTCCTAGACGGCGTGGAGGCGTCATGGTTCAATGATCTTCTCAAGAAACTTGTGAGAAAGCCTGGCGTGTTGTGAAGGTTAAAGCTCACCTATCCGGAGGGGGAAACAGCTACCACTAGTGGATTTGAGGTGGTTGGCTTAATTCTTGGAGCCAGTCCAATTCGTTTGGAATTACCTCAACATAGACTAGGAGAGATCGGCAAGACTCCGAACACCACAATAAAAAGAGACAGTGCCAATTGTTGTTTGCTTTCTTATGCTCTATTTACATTCCTATAATTTACATTCCTAGAATTGAATTGGTCGCTTGTCATTCTAGGTTTGCAAACCTTGACATAGACTTAGGTTGTTGGTGTGTTTAGTGAGACAAGTTGGTTTATTAATTGTGTGAAACCGATTTGATTTACCCTTCAGCATATAAACACAGTTTTAGCCAAAGAGAAATTTACAAGCGCCTATTCACCCCCCTCTAGTCAGCCCCCTCGACCTTACAAATGGTATCAAAGCTTGGTCTCTCATTCTATTAGGCTTCACCGCCTAGAGAGTAAAGGATGGTGACTAGTTATGTAGTTCACCTGGGTGAGAAACCTCAATTTAATAGTACAAATTATACTAACTGGAAAATATGCAAGTCATGTTGCTTTAAGGCCGTGAGCCCTAAAATATAGCGGATTGTAAATGTGAGTTTTTCTTCTTCTATGGATCCTCTTGCTCCAACAAATAAGGAAGATAAAAACTTACATCTCGACACTCATACAATTAATGCTTTATTTAGTGCGACTTTGGTCGAGCGGTCTAACCGGCCTTCCTGACAGTCTAATCGACCTTGTGTGGACAGGCAACGGTTGTAACAGCTATTTTTCTAAATGTTGCAGAGGACGGTGGTACAATCGGCCATTAGTTGGTGGTAGTACATGCCATAGCTGTTTTTGCTGAAATGTTGTCCCAACGGCTAGTTCTGTGTGTGGGCTATAAATGGCCGATTGGGAGAAAGGTTGATGTATTCCATCTCATTCTCTTAAGCTAGTGTGTCTCCTTTCAATTGTGCATGTGTTGCACCTCGTGAGGAAGGAGAGAGGTCTCTAGTTGCATTTGTTGCTTCTTGTGGTGGATTGAGAATCCATTTGTGCAAGTGTTGCACTTGGTGAGGGTCAAGCAAGAGGCTTGGCTTGGTACTCTTGGAGGTTACCGACTCCTAGACGGCATGGAGACGTCATTGTTCAGTGATCTTCTCAAAAAAGCTTGTAAGAAGGCCCGACGTGTTATGAAGGTTGAAGCTCACCTACCTAAAGGGGGAAAGAGCTACCACTAGTGGATTTGAGATGATTGCCTTAATTTGTAGAGCCAGTCCAATTGGTTTGGGCTTACCTCAACGTGGACTAAGAGAGACCGGCTAGTCTCTGAACACCACGGCAAAAAGAGACCGTGTCAATTGTGGTTTGCTTTCTTATACTCAATTTACATTCTTATAATTTACATTCCTAGAATTGAATTGCTCTCTTGTCACTCTAGGATTGCAAACCTTGACATAAACATAGATTGTTGGTGCATTTAGTGAGACTAGTTGATTTATGCCTTAATCGCGCAAAACCGATTTCATTTACACTTCCGCATATAAACACAATTTTAGCCAAAGAGAATTTTACAGGCGCCTATTCACCCCCTCTAGTTGACCTCCTCGACCATACAAGTGGTATTAGAGCTTGTTCTCTCATTCTATGAGGCTTCACCGCCTAGAGAGTAAAGGACGGCGACTAGTGGTATAGTGCACCTCAGTGAGACACCTCAATTTAATGGTACAAATTATACTCATATGAAAATCTGCATGTCATGTTATTTTAAGGCCATGAGCCCTAAAATGTGGCGGATTGTAGATGTGGGCTTTTCTTCTCCTATAGATCCTCTTTCTCCAACAAATGAGGAAGAGAAAAAACTTACATCTTGATGCTCAAGAAATTAACACTTGATTTAGAGCTTTTGAGTGTAGAGGTGTTCAATATGTATGTGATCTCAAGAGCACTCATGAGATGTGGACACAACCTCAACAAACTTATGAAAGGTACACCTCAACCAAGGATAATTGCATAGAAGAGTGGATGTCAGGAGAAGAGTGCTCAATGTCTAGCTCCGACAATGATGATTCCACAAGCCCATCCACATCACCTCATTGCTTTATGGCCAACATAATGAAAAGAATTCTTATGAGGAGCTAAAGAAAGCTCAAGAGACTCTCTTTCTCAAGGACATCACCAAGCCCAAGGTGGATATAGGCATTACATGTGATCTAGATGATATGACATGCATAGCTCCTAGCCCTTGCATTTCATCTAAGATTAGCATATCCACCTCCTACGATGATTTAATTGCTATGCCTTGTTGCTCAAAATTGGATGGCTCTATTTCCTCATTATGAGACTAACCTTGTAGAGGAAAATGAAGTTCAAGGCCCAAGTCACGAAATTGAACAATAACTTGGAAAGGTGCTATAAAGGGAAGGCCTCTCTTGATAAACTCTTGAGTAATCAAAGGAAATCAAATGACGAGAGAGGAATTGGCTTAATCTCTAAGAATAAGGAGAAGAGCAAGACAAAGCAAAATGCAAGACACATGAAGAACATCAAGTGCTTTGGATGCAATGAGAAGGGACACTATGTCTGCCCTAACCAACTGGATGATAAGTCAAGATCATCAAGAAAGAGGCAAGCTGGCAATGAGCAAGATAACAAGACAAAAAAGGGAAGCAAAGGCCAAACTTGCTATAATTACCAGAAAAAGGGACACATTGGTAAAGAGTGCCCTACGGGCAAAACACCTAAGCCTACTCTTTATAATGATCAATACTTGCTTAGGAAGGATAGAAATGGCCAGGTGATTGCAAGATGTGTTAGTTCACATAAGTCTATTGCTAGGGCCATTTGAGTTCCCAAATCTGTTGTGATTAACATCCATGGACCCAACCGAGTTTAGGTACCAAAAAGTGCTTAAATGCTTAATAGGTACTTGGAGAAACATTGGAAGCTTGGCTCCTTCATGAAGAGGTGGGACTCTTAACATGTGCAAAACTAGAACCAAACTTGAGGATAATCATTTCACATCATGAATCAATGATATGTCGGTAACAAGTATCCACATTGAAGTATCTAGCCTCTAGCCTTGTGTAGATTGCATTGCAGGAAAATCTATTTCAAAAGTGTGTTCTCACTCCTGTTCAAAAACTTTATTATTGCAATCTTGAGCAAGATGGGCAATGGCACATTAAGGGAGAGTGATAAATCACAATCATGTATATCACATCCCTAAGTTTGCCTAAATTAATTAAGTGGTGGTATTGAATTTCCAAAATTGAGCCTTTTAGCCAAAAGTCAAAAATTTCAAACTTATTAGTATATCTTTGAAAACTTGATGCAAAATGTGTTTTGCCATTGGTGCCAAAAATATTGACATATATTGGTCCACAAGGGTATTTGTAACACATGCAAATGGATCCTCAAAATACCCTCACATGTTTATTTTGGTAATTTTGAAGAATTTTCTTGAAAATGAACTTGTTTTGTAAAATGAAAGCATAATTTGGTTAAAATTATCTTCAAAAGGAATTTATGTTTCACATATAGTTGGCAATGTTCCAAAAGTAATTTGTATTCCTTTGTGGAAGTTTTGGATGTTGCACCCCGGCCTGACCGGACCCCCTCAGTTGTCAAACATCCTTGCCCAGCGGTCGGTCCACCCCTTTGAAGCCGATCTGACCGGGACCTAGGAAGTTTGGCTTATTTTGAGTCATTTGTTGATTCCCATCTCCTTCAGCCATTTTTGTTGCTTCCCAAGTCAAGTTGATCTTTTTTCCTTGCTAGCTACCCGTATGTGATTTCCTTGATTCCAAATGCCATCATGATCGTGTTTGTGATATTTATAGGTCATATTCTCTCAAGAGGTCACAATTTTGATCATCTTGACCTTGGCATTTGCTTCATCTAATTCTTTCCTTGCCGACCAAATTTCTTTAACCAAGCTCAATCTCTCTCCTAGTTGTTTGATTTCCAGTAGTGATTCTTGAAGATTTCTCAATCGGTTTACAAGTGATGCCCTCATTGTTCAAATGATACCCTCATTGTTCAAGTGATATCTTCAAGTGGTGCTCACAAGTCGATTTCAATTTTTCAAGGAAAAAATCATGTGCCCAAAATAATTGTCCCTACAAGTGATATATGTGTCAAATTCATGCCTGTCACAGCGTTGCCTTGGCGACGCCTTGGCGTCCAGGCGCCAGGGAGGATCGCCTCGCCTTGGCCCGAACCCTAGCTTCACCGCCAGGTACGCCGTCCACTCCTCTCCTCTCCGGCCGCGCTCCGGCCGCGCCGCCTCCCTCCCTCCCGCCGTGCCGCCTTCCTCCCTCCCGTGCTCCGGCCACCTCCCTCCAGCGTGCTCCCGCCGTCAGCTTCCCTCTCCAGCATGCTCCCGCCGCCGAGGGGAGGGGAGGCGACAGGGGGAGGCGGCGACAGGGGGAGGCGTCGGGGAGGGGAGGCGCCGGGGGGAGGAGGTGGCGCGCCGGGGAGGAAGTGCTGGGGAGGGGAGGGAGGCGTCGGGGAGAGAGCGGGAGATCGGCGCCGGGGAGGGAGACGAGTAGGAGTCGGGAGAGAGAGTCAGCCGTCGGGAGATGGGAGTCGGGAGAGAATCGGGAGACAAGAGTGGGAGTCGCGAGAGAGAGGAAGTCGGGAGACGAGAGAGACAGGCGGAAGACGAAAGAGGGAGTCGGGAGACGAGTGGGAATCGGGAGATGAATACGCACATATACACGTCCGTCGCCGTGCCCCTTGCCTAGGCGTCGCCGGGCCCTCGCCTAGGCGTCCCGGCGCCTAAGAGGCGCCGTGGTCGCCAATTACGCCGTGACAACCATGCTCAAATTGAAAGCTACTTACAAGTGACATCTTTTACATGTGATCTACTAGATGATATGCCATGCATAGCGTCTAGCCCTAGCATTTCATCTAAGGTTAGCATATCCACCTCCTGCGATGATTTAATTGTTATGCCTTGTTGCTCTAAGTTGGATGCCTCTATTTCCTCATTGTGAGACTAACCTTGTAGAGGAAAATAAAGAGCTCAAGGCCCAAGTCACAAATTTGAACAATGACTTGGAAAGGTGCTATAAAGGGAAGGCCTCTTTTGATAAGCTCTTGAGCAATCAAAGGAAATCAAATGACAAGAGAGGAATTGACTTCATCTGTAAGAGGAAGGAGAAGAGCAAGACAAAGCACAATGCAAAACACATGAAAAATATCAAGTGCTTTAGATGTAATGAGAAGGGACACTATCCCTCGGTGTGCCCTAACCAAGTGGATGACAAGTCAAGATCATTAAGAAAGAGGCAAGCCGGCAATAAGCAAGATAACAAGACAAGAAAGGGAAGCTAAAGTCAAACTTGCTACAATTGCTGGAAAAAGGGACACATTGGTAAAGAGTGCCCTATGCGCAAAATTCCCATACCTACTCTTCTATGATGAAAGGACATGGATACATCAACACGATATGACACCGGCACGGGGATTCACCGTTTTCCCAAAAATACCAATACAGTGACATATATATATATATATATATATATATATATATATATATATATATATATATATATATATATATATATATATATATATATATATATATATATATATATATAAAGAGTAAAGTCCATTACCGGTCCTTAAACTTTTTATGCTGTGTCATCCCGGTCCATAAACTTTTAAAGTATGTCATCCCGGTCCTTAAACTTTAAAAGTGTGACAATTTCTTTTGAAAGTCTATGGACCGGGATGACACAGCATAAAAAGTTCACTGCTACAATTACATAGGATATTGCCACACTTTGAAAGTTTATGGACCGGGATGACACAGCATAAAAAGTTTAACTAAAATAATTTAAAGTGTAAAGTAAACTCGGAATATGTACCTCTCAAAGATGATTGACCCTTGCCTATTCATTCTTCTTGCAGTCAATTCATGATATGTTCAATTGTTCATGTGAATACCATTTCCAGAAATAAGAATTCCGTTAACCTGGGAAAAAAAGTAAGATGATCATTGATCAAAAAGACTACAAAGATAACATGTATATTTGATTCTTGAATAATCAAAGCAATAGAGAAACAACAATTGATATTTGATAAGCGATAAAAATTAATAAGTAGCCAAGTTCGAACATGGAAACTTAAATGTAGGGTTCAACCAAAAGCAAGCAGCCACTAGCCAACATAGGAGTGGTTCAACTTAAGTTACATAACAAACTCAAATTCCAGTGGCAAGACTAATTAAAAGACAGCATGAGACTCTTGGACTTCAAACTTCATCCTCATTTTCTTCTTGGATCATCACAATAAAACTCATCTTCAAACAACACACTCTCCAACTCTGATTCTTCAAGAGAGCTGAGCAATCATGCTGAAGAGCCTTAAACCACTGAAGAAATAAAGGATTAAATGCAAAACATACCCCTCTTCAGACCTTTGTGAAATGGACACGTCCCAGACAAATCCTACAAAACTAAACATATCCATGATCTCCTTTACTATAATCTGCAACAATGAAACATGCACACATAGCTTCTATTTCGTCTGCACTAGAAAATAAAGCATGGAAAAGGTGAATTTTGCATTTAATGAAGCACCCAGAATGGTAGATTCCTGACTATCACTCTCCATTTCCTAATATTTGAACCCTGAACAGCAAAAGACATGCTTCAAACACTTGCAAGCTAATGAGGAAATGATACGATCGGCATGGTTGTAACAGAAATAGGACAGTAGTTCTATAGATAAACAAACATGTCTCCTACTCTCCTCTTATGCAAAAGGGAAAAACACTCATCAACCAAGAGTTTGGACTTTATGTAAATCTCATGCCATGTCCTACTCGCACAGTTGCACTAATAGCTAGTGAAGAGCATCATTGCATCAATAGATTCATTTATTTAGAGAATGAGAATGAAGATTAAAGAAGTGAAGAATAGATTGAAGCTCACTTCATCACTTACATTACTGGGATAGGAGGTGCGGCGGAGGTCCGGAGGTGGTGCTAGAGCCAGCAGCGGAAGGGAGGAGGCGTGACGGAGGTCTAGAGGTGGTCCTGGAGCCGGCGGCGCGAGGGAGGAGGGCTCTCGAGGGAGGGGTGGCACAGCGCGAGGGAGGGGCTGCGGGAGCTGGCGGCGTGAGGGAGGAGTGCCCTTGAGGGAGAGCGGCGCAGCGTGAGGAAGGACCGAAGGAGGTACGGGAGACGGCAGCGTAGTGATCTGGCGGCGTGAGGGAGGAGGGCTTTCGAGGGAGGGGCGACATGGCACGAAGGAGGAGCTACAGGAGCTGGCGGTGCGAGGGAGCAGCTACGAGAGCCAATGCCCACGAGGAGAGCGAGGCAGAAAGCGTGGGGGATTCAGGGTCGATCGGGAAATAGGGTTAGGGTATACGCTTGGTGGGCCATGTCAGACTCACGATCACGCCATGTCCGACACGTGTCAGGAATTTCAAAAATTAATTTTTTTTAAATCAACCGACACGTCACTGACACGTCTTTGCGATGTGTCCGTGTCGTATCCATATTAGACACGGTGTCAGACACAAACAGCAGTAAACCAGCATGTCCGTGCTTCAGGGCTACTCTTAATAATGATCATACTTGCTTAGGAAGTATAGAAATGGCAAGGTGATTGCTAGATGTGTAAGTTCACATAAGTCTATTGCTAGGACCATTTGGGTGCTCAAATCTCTTGTGACTAACATCCATGGACCCAACTGAGTTTGGGTACCAAAAAAGTACTTAAATACTTAATAGGTACTTGGAGAAGTATTGAAAACTTGGCTCCTTCATGAAAAGGTGGACTCCACCATGTGCAAAATTGGAACCAAGCTTGAGGATAATCACTTCACATCATAAATTAATGATGTCGCGGTAACAAGTATCCACATTGAAGTATCTAGCCTCTAGCCTTGTGTTAGTTGCATTGCATGAAAATCTATTTCAAAAGTGTGTTTTTGCTCTTGTTCAAAAACATCATTATTGCAATCTTGAGCAAGATGGGCAGTGGCACATTAAGGGAAGTGCTAAATCATAATCATGTATACGACATAACTAAGCGTGCCTAAATTAATTAAGAGCTAGTATTGAATTTTCAAAACTGATCCTTTTATCCAGAAGTCAAAAAATTCAAAATTATTAGTATATTGTTGAAAACCTAGATGCAAAATGTATACAAATGCATTACAAAGGTTTTAGTTTTGGGAAAATTATTTTCATGAAAAATGAGTAACCCAAAACTAGCTAAATAGTATCTTCTTTTGGATTTAAACTCAAAAATTGCCCAAAATCAATTCTAAAAGGAATTTGAATTTGAAGAGTGTTCAATACCGAAAACCTAGAGTTGGCTATTCTAAACAATTTTGGTATTCAAAATTTTCCCAAAAAACAACCAAACAAAAGTTATTTGGTTTTAAAACTTGTCCAAAATCCTAGTTTGACCTAAGTGGTCACAATCTATTACTTAAGTGACTTTTGCCGTTTGAGCCAAAAATATTGACATATATTGGTTCACAAGGGTATTTATAAGTCATATATGCAAATCGATGCTCAAAATACCCTCACATGCTCATTTTGGCAATCTTGAAAATTGGCTTGTTTTGCAAAATGAAGGTGTAATTTGGTTAAAACTATCTTCAAAAGGAATTTATCTTTGGCATATAGTTGAAAATGCTCCAAAAGCAGTTTATATTCTTTGTGGAAGTTTTGGAGCAAATTACATCACTATCTAATTTCTCCTCAAATTTCATTCTCCAGTGAGCATAATGTTGCACCCTGATCTGACCGGACCCCCTCAACGGTTGAACGATCCTACCCATTGGTCGGAATGCCCCTTTGAAGCCGGTCTGACTGGGACTTGGGAAGTTTGGCTGATTTTCTTATTTGTTGATTTCCATCTCCTTCAGTCATTTTTGTTGCTTCCCAAGTCAAGCCGATCCTTATTTTCCTTGCTAGATACCCTCACATGATTTCCTTGATTCCAAATGCAATCGTGATCATATTTGTGATATTTACTAATGGCATTCTCTCAAGAGGTAGCAATTTTCATCATCTTGACCTCGGCATTTGCTTCATCTAATTCTTTCCTTGCTGACCAAATTTCATTAATGAAGCTCAAGCTCTCTCCTAAGTTGTTTGATTTCAAGTAGTGATTATTGAAGATTTCTCAAGTTGTTTACAAGTGATACCCTCATTGTTCAAGTGATATCTTCAAGTGGTGCTCACAAGTGGATTTCAATTTTTCAAGGGAAAATCAAGTGCCCAAAATCAATTATCCCTACAAGTGGTATATGTGTCAAATTGGAAGCTACTCACAAGTGATATCTTTTACTCGTGGCATCATATACAAATTGAGTATTCAAGTGATTTTTCATGGAAAAGAGTTTATCCTAAAGGAAAATACCACAAGAATCAGCCTTGGACAAATATAGTGAAAAGAAGAAGTTTTGGTGCTTGATGACAAATGGGGAGAGAAATAAACAATTGCAAATTGGACATTAGTAATGTTGAAATTGCAAATTGGAGTTTACATAAAATTTAGGGGGAGTAGAAGAAACATTTCTGTGTTAGAGATAAAGAAAGAGATGACAAGGAGAAGAACCTTTGTGTCAGGGAGAGTTTTTCCTCAAAAAGGTTTTTTCTTAGTAAAAAAACATATTAAACATTTTGGGCTTGCTTGAAAAGGCGTAAAGTACTAATATTGGGAAAACTATTTTATCTATTAGCCCAAAACGGATTATGGACCTTGTGAATGCATGCTTTACATTCCCTACGTTTAATTGTCTTTTATTCAATTGTTGCATTCCTTGGATCCAAAATATAGGTTGAAGTCCACTTCGAGTCAAACTTGGATATGTGTATATTGTTCAAACTCACATTCTTGTATGCACACATTTAGGGGGAGTTCACCCCATATTTGGAGTTTCCATTCGTATTGATCCTTGTTCTCTATCCATATATATTAAGGATCCTTACTTTTACTGTATCCCTTCAATATATAAAGCTTATGTAGTTCATATTGTTACATGTATTATTACTTATATAATTATCCTACTGTATAAAGGTTACCTGCATATATACCATACCTGTACAAGTATATATATTGGCCCATTGACCTCGTGATGAACACAAGCGCTATTCATAATATGGTATCAGAGCATTACCTAGGGTTTTTGTCAAGCCACCGCCACTGCTGGTTCTCTTCTCTAGTCGCCGTAGTCACCTGATTTCTCATATGGCCACCGTTCTTCCTCAGCCACCACTACTCTACATCTACTTCTTGCTACCACTGCTCATCGTCTCCATTAGCCAAGCCACATTGGTGTCATTTTCCACCCGCCTATGAGGCCACCGCCCATCCGTGGACGCCGGTGAACTGTCTACCGATTCATCCGGTTGATAGATCTTCATCTTCGGATCATCGGATCTTCGTTTTCGGTAGCCCGATCGCCAGCTGCACGGGGAAGATTCATCTGGTCGCCAGATCTTTGTCTTTTAGTCACCGGATCTTCATCTTTGGTAGCCCGATCACCGACCGCACAGGGGACACCGCCAGATTTGCACACGCCTAGCGTTGTCTGTTCGTGAGGCTACCGTCCAGGTTGCCGGTGACGTCTTTCGGGCAACAGCCAATGAGATCTTCCGCCGTCGGGATCTTTTACACGCTGGCCACCCCCGCCGAAGCTGCCGCTGCCTGGTTGTATGTCGCCCAACGCCTATGCCTTTGGATCCAGGGCTTCCCCTTTGCTGTCGCTACCGCTGGCCACCGACCACTAGGGAGCTGTCGTTGCCGCCGCTGGGGAGCTTCCACCATCACCACCGCCAGCACCTCTACTTCTATTGCTATGACTCATGCACTCTTTGGTATTGTTTCCTTCCGTATCATATAAGAAAGCAGAGTCATTGAAGGGAAAAAAGAAAAAAAAGAAGAAACAAAAAAGTTGTTCTCTTTGATGGTCTCAATTATCGAGACTGGTCTCAGCACATAAGCTTCCACATGCGTTGTTATCATCTTTGGGAGTTTCTCACAGGCGAGTTGCCTTGTCCACCTCGCCCTGCTCCACCTGCTGAGCCCACACTCCTGAAGACTACTTTTGACGACGTTCGTAAGGAGGCATCTATTGCTTTTGAGGATGCCATTAAGACTTCAGACTCAATATGCTGCCTACAAGACAAGGACTAATGAGGATGCCCGTGCCTCTGCTATTCTGGTTGCTAGCATGGAGGTGCATCTCACTGGGGGTGTGGTTGGTTTGGCTTCAGCACAAGCGATGTGGGCGCATCTGTGCAACCACTATGAGCCTTCTGGTGATTCCTTATATCTTGTTGTTGTGCATCAGGAGCAGTCGTTGCAGTAGGGAGATGCCACTGTGGATGAGTTCTATGCCCAGCTGTATGTGGTGTGGCGTTAGATTCACTCTCTAGGACTGAATGTTTGCCACACGTGTCAGTGCTGTCAGCATCAGCAGTCTCACCTGGAGCTTCATCGAATCTACGACTCCTTGACACGTCTCTAGGTTGAGTTTGAGCAAACTCGTGCTTAATTGCTGGCTCGTCGCCCTCATGTGACTCTGTTAGAAGCCCTTGTAGCTGTTTGCACTGAGATTCGCCTTCGTGTTGCAAGTCTGCTACCGTCACCATCGTTTCCTTCGGTTTTGGCAGCTCCTCCAGCACTACACCTGCTATGCCTCTAGCTACTCCTTCACTAGTGGTGCCTCCACCAGTGACAGCTGCTATTGGTAGGGGCCTCCATTGCACCTACTACAATAAGGATGGACATGTGGAGCGGTTCTGTTATAGGAAGAAGGATTTATGTCGTGGTGGTCATCCTCCAAAGGGCACTGGTGGTTCCTCCTCTCAAAGGAGCTTTGGTGCTTCAGATACTCAGGAGCTTCTTACACTGCTACGTCGCATGGCTGCTTTTACACCATCCAGTTCTGTTGGTTCTGCTACACAATCTTCTAGTGAGAGACCACCTTCTACTTCTCCTTCCTCAGGTATATACATTGGATTCTTGATTCTGCTGCTTCCTTTCATATGACATCTGATTTCACCAGTCTCATCTCTGTTAGTCCTCTAGCTACTCCCATCGCTGTTCAGACAGAAGATGGCACCTCTCTTTCTGTCACAGGATAAGGCACTCTTTCAAATTCCACTTTTCAAGTCCCTGCTATTTCACATGTTCCTAAACTCACCATGCAACTTACATCTGTCGATCAACTCATTGTTCATGATTGTCGTATCATTCTCTATTTTGATTCTTGTTGTGTTAAGGATCGCCACACAGGGACTCTGGTTGGTAATGGCCCTTGCCATCGTGACTCACGGCATCTCTGAGAGCTTGATAGGCTTCATCTTCCTTCTGTTGCCCCTGTTAGTCTTGTCGTCTCCACTGCCTCCGCATCTGCTGTATCCTCCACTGCATCTTTTACTTAGTGGCATCATCGTTTAGGACATCTTTGTGGGTCACGTCTATCTTCATTAGTTCATCGTGGTCTTTTGGAGTTAGTCTGGTGATGCTTCTCTCAATTATCAGGGTTGTAAGCTTGGTAAACAGCTTCAACACCCATATCCTTGTAGCGAGTCAGTGTCACAGTGTCCTTTTGATCTTTTTCATTCTGATATATGGGGCCCTGGTCATTTTGTTTCGAAAGAAGGTCATCAATATTATATAATTTTTATTGACATTTTTTCTCGGCACACATGGATATACTTTATGTCATCACGTAGTGAGTTTCTCTCCATCTACAAGACTTTTTCCACCATGCTTCGTACTCTACTTGACTCTCCTATTCGTGTTTTTCGTGTTGATTCCGCTGGGGAGTACTTGTCAGGAGTTCTTCATGGTTTTCTTGTTAACCAGGGCACTCTTTCTCAATTTTCTTGCTCCGGCTCATGCCCAGGATGGTGTGGCCAAATGAAAGCATCATCTTCTTCAGGCAGCCCATGCTCTCCTACATGCTCCTGCTATTCCACCACACTTTTGGGCTAAGACTGTTTCTACTGTCACTTTTCTGATCAATATTTAGCCTTCTTCTGCTCTTCAGGGTGGGATCCCACATGAGCATCTCTGTGGCAAGACTCATGATTATTCTAGTCTTCGCCTCTTTAGGTGTGCGTGCTATGTTCTTCTTGCACCCCGTGAGCATACCAAGCTGACCGCTTAGTCTGTGGAGTGCGTTTTTCTAGGCTACAGTGCTGAGCACAAGGGATATCGTTGTTGGGATCCTGTTGGCCAACGAATGCGAGTTTCTTAGATTGTTACTCTTGATGAGTCTTGTCATTTCTATTCTCGTCCTCCTTCCTCCACTCCAGCATCTCTTGTCAAGCCACTTTCTTTTCTGACTTTTCTTTCCACCCATAGTCACCACTCCTCCACCACAGCCTTTGGCCTCTTTGGTGCCTCGTTCACCGTCGACATCTCCTTCACTGCCCGTGCCTCCTTCGCCACCCACACCTTCTCCAGAGTTCTATCCCAAGTTGTTTGTGGTGTGGCATCGGATTGATTCTTTGGGACTGGATGTTTGCCACACTTGTCAATATTGTCAGCATCAGCAGTCTCATCTGGAGTTTTGTCGTATCTATGACTTCTTGACACATCTCTGGGTTGAGTATGTGTAGACTCGTGCTCAGTTGCTAGCTCGCCACCCTCGTGTGACTCTGTTGGAGGCCCTTGCAGCTGTTTGTACTGAGATTCATCTTCGTGGTGTGGGTCTACTACCATCACCATCATTTTCTTTGGTTTTGGCAGCTCCTCCAACTTCTACACCCGCTACGCCTCCAACTACTCCTTCACCAGTGGTGCCTCCACCAGGTATAGCTGTTGTTGGTAGGGGCCTCCACTGCACCTACTGCAACAAGGATGGACATGTGGAGCAGTTCTATTACAGGAAGAAGAACGATTTGCGTCATGGTATCCATCCTCCAAAAGGGCACTGGAGGTTCCTGCTATTAGAGGAGCTCTCGTGCTTCAAATACTCAAGATCTTCTCACACTATTGCATCGCATAGCTGCTTTTACATCGTCCGGTTCTGCTACATAGTCTTCTACTAAGAGACCACCTTCTACTTCTTCCTCAGATATATCACCTTGGATTCTTGATTCTGGTGCTTTCACATGACATCTGATTTCACTAGTCTCTCCTCTATTAGTCCTCCAGCTGCTCCTATTACAGTTCAGATAGAAAATGGTACCTTTCATTTTGTCACAGGACGACGCACTCTTTTCATTTTCGCTTTTCATGTTCCTGCTATTTCTCATGTTCCTAAACTCACCATGTAGCTTAGATCTATCAGTCAGCTCACTGATCATGGGTGTCATGTTATTCTCAATTCTGATTCTTGTTGCGTTCAAGCTCGCCGCACGAGGGCTCTGCTTGGTATTGGCCCTCGCCATCGTGACTCACGGCATCTCTGGGAGCTTGACTGGCTTCATCTTCCTTCCACTGCCTCTGTCAGTCCTGTCGTCTCCACCGCCTCTTCATCTGTTGTATCCTCCACTATGTCTTTTGCTCAGTGGCATCATCATTTAGGACAACTTAGTGGGTCACGTCTATCTTTATTAGTTTATCGTAGTCTTTTAGGGTCTGTGTCTGGTGATGCTTCTCTCAATTGTCAGAGTTGTAAGCTTGGTAAACAAGCTTCAACTCCCCTATCCTTCTAATGAGTCAGTGTCACAACGTCCTTTTGATCTTGTTCATTCTGATATATGGGGTCTGGCTCCTTTTGTTTCAAAAGGAGATCACCGATATTATATAATTTTTATTGATGATTTTTCTCAGCACACATGGATAAACTTTATGTCATCTCTAGTGAGGTTCTATCCATCTACAAGACTTTTGCCACCATGATCCGTACTCAGTTTGACTCCTATTCGTGTTTTTCGTATTGATTCCATTGGGGAGTACTTGTTGAAGTCCTTCATGGTTTTATTGTTGAGCAGGGCACTCTTTCTCAGTTTCTTGCTTCGGTGCTCGTGAACGAAAGCATCGTCATCTTCTTGAGACAGCCCATGCTCTCATTCTTGCTTCTGCTGCTCCACCACACTTCTGGGTTGTGGCTGTTTTTACTACCACTTTTCTAATCAATATTTAGCCTTCTTCTGCTCTTCAGGGTGGGATCCCATATGAGCCTCTCTGTGGCAAGACTCATGATTATTTTAGTCTTCGCCTCTTTGGTATTTGTGCTATGTTCTTATTACACCCCGTGAGCACACCAAGCTAGCCGCTCAGTCCGTGGAGTGCGTTTTTCTAGGCTATAGCACTGAGCTCAAGAGATGTTGTTAGGATACTGTTGGCCGACGGATGCAGATTTCTTGGGACGATACTTTTGATGAGTCTTGTCCCCGTCCTTCTCCTCCCTCCAATCTAGTATCTCTTGTTGAGCCACTTTGTTTCCTGACTTTTTCTTCCACCCCCATAGTCATAACTCCTCCACCAAAGCCTTTGGCCCTCTCCGGTGCCTCCATCACCATTGGCATCTCCTTCACTATCGGTGCCTCCTTCACCACCCACAACTTCTCTAGAGTTCTATCCCAAGTTGTCCATGGTGTGGCATCAAATTGATTCTTTGGGACTAGATGTTTGCCACACTTCTTAGTGTTGTCAGCATCAGCTGTCTCATCTGGAGCTTTGTCGCATCTATGACATCTTGACATGTCTCCGGGCTAAGTATGAGCAGACTCAGGCTTAGTTACTGGCTCGCCACCCTCGTGTGACTCTATTGGAGGCACTTGCAGTTGTTTGTACAGAGGAGATTCATCTTCGTGGTGCAGGTTTGCTGCCGTCACCATCGTTTCCTTTGGTTTTAGCAGATCCTCCAGCTTGTACACCCACTACGTCTCCATCAACTCTTCCACCAGTGGCTGCTGCTGTTGGTAGGGCCTCCACTGCACCTATTGCAACAAGGATGGACATATGGAGCAGTTTTGCTATAGGAACAAGAAGGATTTACGTCGTGGTGGCCGTCCTCCGAAGGGCACTGGAGGTTCCACCACTGCCTCCGTTTCTCTTGCATCTTCCATTGAGTCTTTTACTTAGTGCATCATCATTTGGGACATCTTTGCGGGTAGCGTCTATCTTCTTTAATTCGTCATGGTTTTTTAGGGCCTATGTTTGGTGAAGCTTCTCTAAATCATAGGGTTGTAAGCTTGGCAAACAACGTCAACTCCCTTATTCTTCCAGTGAGTCAGTGTCACAGCGTCCTTTTGATCTTGTTCATTCTAATGTATGGGGTGCAGCTCCTTTCATTTCGAAAGGTCATTGATATTATATAATTTTTATTGATGACTTTTCTCTATGCACATGGACATACTTTATGTCATCTCGTAGTGAAGTTCTATCCACCTATAAGAATTTTGCCACCATAATCCTTACTCAGTTTAACTCTCCTATTCGTATTTTTTGTGCTAATTCTGTTAGGGAATACTTGTCGGGAGTTCTTCATAGTTTTCTTACCGAGCAGGGCACTCTCTCTTAGTTTCTTTGCCCTAGAGCTCATGTCCAAAATGGTGTGGCTAAACGAAAGCATCGTCATCTTCTTGAGACAGCCCGCGCTCTTATGCTTGCTTCTGCTGTTCCACCTTACTTCTAGGTTGGGGCTATTTCTATCGCCACTTTCCTAATCAATATTCAGCCTTCTTCTGCTCCTCAGGGAGGGGTCCCAATTGAGCGTCTCTGTGGCAAAACTCCTAATGATTCTAGTCTTCGCCTTTTTGGGTGTATGTGCTATGTTCTTCTTGCACCTCGTGAGCGCACCAAGCTGACCGCTCGGTCTGTCGAGTGTGTTTTTCTGGGCTATAGTGCTGAGCATAAGGGATATCGTTGTTGGGATCCTGTTGGCCGACGGATGCCGATTTCTCAAAATGTTACTTTTGATGAATCTCGTCCTTTCTATCCTCGTCCTTCTTCCTCCACTCCAACATCTCTTGTCGAGCCAATTTCTTTCCTCACTTTTCCTACCACCCCTATAGTCACCACACCACCACTATAGGTTTCAGCCTCCCCTTCACCATCGGCGCCTCCTTTGCCACCAGCATCCCCTCAAGAGGTTACTCCTAGCCTTGTTCCTTCTTATCCTCTCTACTACACTCAACGTTCGTGAGTTAAGGACTCTTCTGATGCATCATCTTCTTCTGATGAGTCATCTTCTTCGGCAGCTTCTCCTTGATATGCTCTTCTTGATCGCCAGTCTATTCGACCTCCTAAGTGCTTCGGTTTTGTTGCCGCTGCTCTTGCCGAACCGACTTCTTATCATGATTATGTTGTTCATCAGGAGTGGCAGCATGCGATGGTAGAGGCGATTGCTGCCCTTGAGCGTACTAGCATGTGAGATCTTGTCCCTTTTCCTACGTGTGTTACTCCTATCACATGCAAGTGTGTCTATAAGGTTAAGACCAGCTCTGATGGTTCTCTTGAGCGCTACAAGGCTTGTCTCATGGTACCTGGGCCTCAACAGGAGCATGGTCATGATTATTCTGAGACTTTTGCTCATGTGGCTCACATGACCACTATTTACACTCTTCTTATTGTGGCGTCTGTTCGGGCATGGTCCATCTCTCAGCTTGATATCAAGAATACCTTTCTCAATGGTGAGTTGCACGAGGGGGTTTATATGAGCCACCACCTAGGTATTCTGTTCCTGAGGGTATGGTTTGTCACCTTCGCCGATCTATTTATGGCCTCAAGCAAGCTCCTCATGCCTGGTTTGATCATTTCTCTTCTATTGTTACCACGGATGGTTTCTCTGCTAGTGCTCATGATCCTGCTATTTTTATTCACACTTCACCTTGTGGTCGGACGCTTCTTCTTTTATCTGTTGATTATATAATTATTACTAGAGATGATTCTCGGTATATCACTTTTATCAAGGAGCATCTTAGTGAGCAGTTTCTCATGTCTGATCTGGGTCCTCTTGCTACTTTCTTGGGATTAAGGTTATTTCTACACTGAAGGGCTTCTATCTATACCAAGAAAAGTATATGCATGATCTTCATAATCGTGCTTCTCTTACTTATTAGCGCATAGCTAAGACTCCCATAGAGCTTAACGTTCATCTTCGGCCCACTGATGGTGAGCCTCTTACTGATCCTACTTGCTATTGTCACCTTGTTGGGAGTTGTTTATCTTGGTGTCACCCATCCTAACATTTCGTACCCTGTGCATATCTTGAGTCACAGGATAAGAGTAGGGTGGGTGAAATGGCGCCAAGCATCTAGTGTCCTGTGTGACAAAAAAGTCCCTCAAAAGTTAAAGGATAAGTTCTATAGAACGGCGATCAGACCCGCGATGCTATATGGAGCAGAATGTTGAGCGACTAAAAGACAACATATACAGAAAATGAGTATAGCAGAGATGAGGATGCTGCGGTGGATTTGTGGCCACATAAGGCGGGATCGCATCTTCAATGATGATATACGTGATAGGGTGTGATAGCACCAATTGAAGAGAAGTTTATCCAACATCGCTTGAGATGGTTTGGACATCTCCAACGAAGGCCTCCCGAGGCACCCGTATGTAGTGGAATTTTAAGACGTACTGAAAACGTAAGAAGAGGCAGAGGTCAACCAAGACTGACGTGGGAGGAAGTCGTTAAAAGAGACTTGAGGGATTGGAATGTATCTAAAGAATTAGCTATTGATACAAGCGCATGGAAGTTAGCGATCCATGTACCGGAACCATAAGAAAGTTAGGGGCAGTGTTTTAGGCTATCGGCTCAGATAGCAGGTTATACGGCTTAGGGTTTTAGTATTGTAGGTTTTATTTCAAGGCTCTCAGCTCTTTGATCTTAAGAAGGTTTCATTCCTAACCTACCCCAACTTGTTTGGGACAAAAGGCTTTGTTGTTGTTGTGCATATCATGTGTCAGTTTGTTTCTGCTCCCACTCAGCTCCACTATAGTCATTTTCTTTGTGTTCTACGATATCTTCATGAAACCATCACTCGTCGTCTCTTGTTCCCTCACCCCAGCTCTTTATAACTCTAGGCATATTCTGATGCCACCTGTGCTAGTGATCACTCTGATCACTGGTCTCTCTGCCTATTGTGTTTTTATTGGTAGTTCTCTCATCGCTTGGAAGACTAAGAAGCAGACAACAATTTCTCATTCGAGTGATGAGGCTGAGTTGCGAGCTATGGCTTTGTTGACTACAGAGGTTACTTGGCTATAGTGATTACTTGAGGATTTTTGTGTTTCTATTTCTGCACTGACTCCTATTTTGTCTGACAGTACGGGTGCTATTAGTATTGCTAAAGATCCGATGAAGCATAAGTTTACAAAGCATATTAGTGTTAGTAATTTTACTGCATTTTCAATATGCTTAGCACTGCATGTTATTTTGTCTTTAGTCTGCATAGTCGGCATTGAGTAGCCTGCATTCTGGAAGCAGTAGCAGTAGTCTGCGTTGTGTTTTTTTGTTTTTTTTCAGTACTCGGTCTGAGCTGGTGCGGCAGTTTCGGATCTGAGTAAAATTCAGTTCACTAGATGCATGTAATCTCAGTTCTGTAGTTAGAGTATAAATAAGAAGAAAAACCGAAAAGCTGTGGTTTGGTTGCGCAGCACAAAAATCGCATCTGTCAACAGAACTAGTTTCTGAACTTTGCCTCTCCACCGAAGATCAATAGCCTGAAGAACACTGTTCATTATCTGGCATGATTTAGAGTTAAGTATTCTCTGTTTTTGCTGGTTGCAGAACTCAGTTTTTCAGTGGTATTGCTGACATTTGGTATCAGAGCGGTTGTAATCGACCCTGAGGCGATGGTGCAAGGAGGAAGATCCATGTCACCCACCTATACGAGGAGTTCTGGCGGCAGTGGTCGCTGGTATCCAAGAGCAGGCAGCAGCGGAAGTTCGCGCGCGGTGGTCACTGGTGCAGACGGCAACCAGGATCTGGTGGCGCAGATGGTGCCAAGGGAGACGGGGGTATCACTGCGATATCCCGTACTCACGCGAACCAATTACAATGATTGGGCGCTGCTGATGAGGGTGAATCTCCAAGCGCAAGGGGTGTGGGAGGCGATTGAACCGGGCGGCGCCGTGTTTCGCGTGGATCGGATGGCGCTGGCTACCATTCTGCAGGCAGTCCCTCCAAAGTTGCTGGCTTCATTGGCAACCAAGAACACGGCCAGATCGGCGTGGGAGGCTATCCGGACGATGCGTATGGGAGCCGATTGCGTCCGGGAGGCACGGCTGCAGGCACTGCACAAGGAATTTGAAGCAGTCCGCATGAAGGAAAGTGAGATGATCGAAGATTTCTCCATGCGGCTTACTAGTCTTGTGAACAACATGCGCCTTCTTGGTGACGATCTTGAAGAGGAGAAGGTGGTGAAGAAGTTCTTGCGTGTGGTGCCCGACAGATACTCTCAAGTTGCAATCTCAATCGAGCAGTTTTTGGACCTCAGTACCATGACAGTTGAAGAACTCACCGGAAGATTAAAAGCTGTTGAAGACCGGTGGAGTGGAGAACATTCAGATGGAGCCGGAGGTTTACTGCTGACAGAAGAAGAATGGCTTGCTCATGCAAAGAGCAGGCAAGGGAGTTCTTCTCATTCATCAAGAGGCAGGAATTACCAAGACCAGAATCGAGGCAGCGACAAGCAGTCAAGCCAAGGAAAGTTCTCCACCGACGCAAGAGACAATGCTGCCACGGCTCCGAAACGAAACAAATCCAAGGTAAAATGCTTCAATTGTAATAACTTTGGGCATTTCGCCAAGGAGTGTCGAAAACCACCACGCTGGCAGCGCAAGGAGCAGGTAAATCTGTCCCAGGTTCAAGATGATGAACCGACTCTTCTTATGGCTCAAGTCTGTGATGTCACTGGGAGTGCTGAGAGAATTACTGAACAAGTAGAGCTGAATGAGATGCATGCTCAGGTGAATTTGAACAATCCAAAGGAGAGCTGTGATAACGAGTGGTTCCTTGACACAGGAGCAACTAATCACATGTTAGGCTCCAAGGAGTTGTTTGCTGAGTTGGATACAGGAGTGGTGGGCATGGTTAAATTCGGAGATGGGTCTCTAGTAGAGATATGTGGCCGTGGTACTGTAATCTTCACTTGTGCAAATGGAGATCAACGAATGCTGACAGAAGTTTACTACATTCCAAGGCTCAGAAATAACATTGTCAGTATTGGGCAGCTAGATGAACGGGGATGCAAAATTCATGTTGAAGGTGGGGTATTGACAATATTTGATCAGCAGAACCAACTGCTTGCAAAGGTGAAGAGGTCAAAGGGGCGTCTGTATGTCTTGAACCTCGCTTTGGCACAGCCCGTTTGTTTGAAAGCCAGCTGCAAAGAGGAAGCTTGGAAGTGGCACGCTCAGTTCGGGCATATTAGCTTCCAATCCTTGAGAAATTTGGAGCAGAATGGAATGGTAAGAGGACTTCCCAAGATACGGCATGTGGAAGAAATCTGTGATAGCTGTCTTGTGGGAAAACAAAGGCAAGCTCCATTCCCATATGAAACACACTATTGGGCAAGAAAGATACTTGAATTGGTGCACGGAGATTTATGTGGCCCAATTGCGCCGATTACTCCAGGGGGTAAGTATTTTCTTCTTCTTGTGGATGACCTAACTTGGTATATGTGGATAACCTTTCTGAGTTCTAAGGATCAGGCAGCAGAAGCCATTAAAAACTTTTAGGCTGTAGCTGAAAGGGAGAGCAATGCCAAGCTGAAAGTTTTTCGCACAGACCGAGGAGGAGAATTTAACTCTGGGGAGTTTGGCCGTTTCTAGGCAGATCAGGGAGTTCAACGTCATCTAACAGCTCCATTTTCGCCGCAGCAAAACGGTGTGGTAGAGAGGCGAAATCAGACTGTTGTCGCAATGGCAAGAAGTTTGCTCAAAGCAAAAGGAGTGCCAGGTCGCTTTTGGGGGGAGGCGGTCACTACTGCGGTGTATTTGCTTAACCGGGCTCCAACTCGCAGTGTTGAAGGAATGACACCCTATGAGGCCTGGTATGGTAGAAGTCCATCTGTTCATCATCTCAGAACTTTCGGCTGTATCGGTTTTGTGAAGAACACCAAGCCCAATCTTAAGAAATTGGAGGACAGAAGCAAACCAATGGTTTTGCTTGGATATGAACCGGGTTGTAAGGCTTATAGAATGTTTGATCCGGTTGGCAACAAGCTTCACATCTCCCGTGATGTAGTATTTGATGAAGAGTCCAGTTGGGATTGGGAAGCTACCAAAAATGATGAATTTTCAGGAAATACAAGGGATGTCTTCACTGTCCAGTACATAGTGTACCCTTTTGCATCTACCGGGAGTGCAAATGCCAGGAGTGCAGAGACAGAAAATTCAAATGCAGCAGAAGATGGAAATGCAACTGAAACCGAGATGGCAACACCCAGTCCAAGCCTCATACCAAGGTCACGCTCTGAAGGTGAGCAGTTGTCGTCTGATGCAGTAGGGTCTGCAGTACCTGAATCAAATCCAGCAGGTATTCGTTTTGTTTCTCCACCAAGTGCACAATCTTCTGCCACTACAGATGGGCCTCGTCGGTACCGAACGGTGACAGATTTGTATGACAATATTGTCGTGCAGAACCTGACTGAATCATTCAGTGAGATGTGTTTGCTACTGGCTGAAGAACCTGAATCTCTTTCAGAGGCAGAAAAACACACTTGTTGGAAGAAAGCAATGATGGAAGAGCTTAAGGCCATTGAAGATAACAACACCTGGTGCGCGGTAGACCTTCCTCCAGGACACCGACCAATCGGTTTGAAGTGGGTTTTTAGAGTAAAACTAGATGCTCAAGGGAACATTGTGAAGTACAAGGCTCGGTTGGTCGCCAAGGGATATGTGCAGCAGCACGGTGTCGATTTTGAGGAAGTTTTTGCTCCGGTAGCGAGGATGGAGACAGTCCGAGTGCTGATTGCACTTACTGCAGCAAAAGGGCATGAAATACATCACATGGATGTAAAGTCAGCTTTTTTGAATGGAGAGCTGCAGGAGGAGGTCTATGTGATTCAACCACCGGGTTTTGGAGATAAAAACCATCCTCACAAAGTAATGCGGCTCAACAAGGCGTTGTACGGGTTGAAGCAAGCTCCGCAAGCGTGGAATGCAAAGCTGGACAAAACTCTCACCTCACTTGGTTTTGAGAGAAGCTCTTCAGACCATGCTCTGTATAGAAGAGGTACAAGCTGTTCATACTTGCTAGTTGGTGTGTATGTTGATGATCTAGTTATTGTCGGGCCAAGATCTCAGGAAATCCAGAAATTCAAGGAGGAAATGAAGAGATCATTTGAGATGAGTGATCTTGGACAGCTCAGCTATTACCTGGGTTTGGAAGTGCATCAATCCAAAGATGGTATCAAAATCTGTCAGTCAGCATATGCACAAAAGATATTGGAGAAGGCCGGTATGGTGGACTGTAATCCAAGCCAAGTGCCCATGGATGCTAGACTGAAATTGAGCAAGAAAGGTGAAGGTTCTTTTGTAGATTCTACTTTGTTTAGAAGTCTGATTGGTAGCTTGAGATATTTGGTGCATTCAAGGCCGGATATAACCTTTTCGGTAAGCTATGTTAGCCGGTTTATGGAAGAGCCGACAGCTGAGCATATGGCAGCACTAAAACATATCCTTCGCTATGTTAAAGGAATAAAGAATCTTGGCTGTCACTACAGGAGGGCAGAAGATGGAGAGCTACAGCTAATCGGTTTTAGCGATAGCGATATGGCGGGTGATCTAGATGACAGGAAAAGCACTTCGGGAGTGCTGTTTATGCTGAATGGAAATCCAATTAGCTGGCAATCTCAAAAGCAAAAGGTGGTCGCGTTATCAACCTGTGAAGTTGAATATATAGCAGCAACTGCAGCTGCTTGCCAAGGGGTATGGTTAAGCAGATTATTCTCTGAAATGTTGCTGACAGAACCTGAGAAGTTCAGACTGCATGTTGACAACAGATCGGCGATTTCATTATCCAAGAATCCAGTGCTGCATGACCGGAGTAAGCACATTGATACGCGCTATCACTTCATTAGCAGTGCATTGATGAAGGGAAGGTCGAGCTAGAGTTTGTCAACTCGGAAAATCAGCTGGCAGATGTTTTGACAAAGTCGCTCGGACATGTTCGCTTTCAGGAAATAAGAAGTAAACTTGGGATGGTTGAAGTGCAGCAAAATTAGGGAGTGATTGTTAGTAATTTTACTGCATTTTCAATATGGTTAGCACTGCATGTTATTTTGTCTTTAGTCTGCATAGTCGGCATTGAGTAGCCTGCATTCTAGAAGCAGTAGCAGTAGTCTGCGTTGTGTTTTTTTGTTTTTTTTCAGTACTCGGTCTGAGCTGGTGCGGCAGTTTCGGATCTGAGTAAAATTCGGTTCACTAGATGCATGTAATCTCAGTTCTGTAGTTAGAGTATAAGGGCCTGTTTGGGACTGCTCCGCTCTAGCTTTTTCAACTCTGCTCTAAACTTGTCTAGCCAAACAGGTCCAACTTCGAGAACTCTGCTCCAAGAAAAAGGTGGAATTGAAGGCCTACTCCACGTTTTTTCTGGAGCTCCCCAAGGGGTACTCCAGAAACTGAAGTTTTGTATCTCCTCATGGAGTTGGGGGAAAATTACCCACCACTGCCATTACACAACTCCTCCGCCCCCCCCCCCCCACCCGCGCATCGCTATCCTCCCCCCACCCACGCGCCGCTCTCCTCCGCCCCCACCCGCGCCGCCCCTCTCCTCCGCCCCCACCCGCGCCGCCCCTCATCTCCGTCCCCCCCCCCCCCCCCCCGCGCGCCGCTCTCCTCCCCCCCACCCGCGCGCCGCTCTCCTCCGCCCCCCACCCGCGCCGCCTCCCTATTCCGGCCACCCCAGGCAACGCTCCGGCGAGGTGATGGCTGGGATGGATCTCTATGCCTGTGTTATCATCAAGGCAATTCAGCAAAACAGAGAGATGACCTTTTCTTTGAAGCTTTACAATTATTCTGTAATGTATATGTCATGTATCATTTAGCTTGATCAATAGAGCCAATTCTTATGTCCTGAATCTTTTTTAGCATGGCTTATGTTCTGTGTTGTAATTACATAAAAATAAAACGATTACACATGATGAGCCTGGCAACCGGAGTTTTGTTTTTTCATGACATCTGAAAGATTTGTCTCAAATATGGGGTACAATTGAAATCTTCATACAGGAGGTTTGAAAAGCATGACATAACTGGACTTGGAAAAACTTCTGAACATTTGATGAAACATTAACAATGCAGTGCAGTAAAATTTTTAGCTCTGTTCTGAATTTCTAATCATATCAAATAAAATACTGATCTCAAGTATGGGTAGCAATGCAAATGAGCATGCTGGCATGGAGTAGATTTTGTTCACAGTAGATTTAAAAGCTTGACATGAATGAGTTCAGAAAATTCTGAACATTTGAGAAAACTTTGGCAATGCAGTGCAGCAACCTTGCCATTACCTGGAAGGCTGCAACACTGAAGTATGAGGCACAAGCTGTATATGTATCTGCAGCAAACATCAGCAATTCAATTCTCTAGCTTGGAGCTAGAATTATGTATCTGAACACTTGCATTCGTAGTCATTTTGGTTTAAACTACTCTCTAGTTATCTATGGACAATTATTTGTATTCGAATGATGGACTTTGTTAATTATCTATCATGCACGTTGCAATTTATGGGACAAAAGGATAGAATTATTTGACCAAAATATTTGTTTTTTTGGTTTCTCGAATAAATTAATTGCGATTATAATATTTTACATCATATTTCAATTGGCAACAAAAACAATTCAGTTACATATGCTCCGCAGACATCAAAACATACACCAAACATCATTCAGGGGCACATTGGACCTTTCTCAGGGAAACCTCACATTCCTGGAGCTGGAGCTAGCTACGTGCCAAACAGGACCACCTGCTCTAGAAACTCCACAGTGGAGCTGCTCCATGGTGGAGTTGGTGGAGCAGAGCTGAAAAAACTGGAGCAGAGCAGTCCCAAACAGGCCCTAAATAAGAAGAAAAACCAAAAAGCTATGGTTTGGTTGCGCAGCACAAAAATCGCATCTGTCAACAGAACTAGTTTCTGAACTTTGCCTCTCCACCGAAGATCAATAGCATGAAGAACACTGTTCATTATCTGGCACGATTCAGAGTTAAGGATTCTCTGTTTTTGCTGGTTGCAGAACTCAGTTTTTCAGTGGTATTGCTGACAATTAGTGTTGAATGAGGACACAGGTACAGGACCAGGTTGTTGCTCTTTAGTATGTGCCTTCAAAGGTTTAGTTGGCAGACTTCTTCATAAAGGCACAGGCCAGACCCCAGCACAGCTTCTATCTCTCCAAACTTCATATTGTTGATCTGCCATAAGTTTGAGGGAGGTCTTAGATGTATTATTACATGTGTAATTACTCTGTTGTATAAGGGGTTACCTGCATATATGCCATACCTATACGTGTATATATATTGGCCCATTGGCGTTTTGATGAATACAAGCTCTATTCATAACACATATATACTCATGTCTATTTAAATTTAATTATTTGCAACCGTGTTGAATCGGTTTGTCACCAATCACCAGAAAGGGGGGATTGAAAGATCTGGACACTCCATTATGTGTTAATGACGAGTTTTGGTGATTTGTAACAAATGGATTTTTGTGTTGCCATCAATTACTAAAACGGGGGAGATTGAAGTATCTAGCCCCACCAATATGTGTTAATGGTGAGTTTTGGCAATAGATGACAAATGTTTGTGGGACTTGTTAAGGATAGAATAGGAGATAGAATAGGATTGTTATTTCTTTCCTTATATACCCCTTGTATACCCCCCCTTGTACTCTCTATATATATTGCCCTTTGGGCCTCATGAATACATGCACAATATTCATAACATGGTATCAGAGCTTAGGTTAAAACCCTAACCTCGATCTACTTCCGCTCTAGCCGCCGCCGCTCGGGTCCTCTGCTCGAGCCGCCGCTGCTACCGCACGGGCTGTAGCCGCCGTCACCCAGGCCGTCGTCGCCCGAGCCGCCGGCTGCGCCGGGCCGCCGTCGCCCGAGCCGCTGTCGCCGCTCTGCTAGATCCAGCCGACGCCCGAGCCGCTAGATCTGATCTAGCGCTACCGCCACCGGGTCGCCGCCACCGACGCCCGCTTCGCTAGCTTCGCCGGGTCGCCGCCATCACTGGTTCCGCCGGCTCCGCCGTCGCCCGCTCAGCCGGCTGCGCCAGGTCGCCGCCGCCAGTCCACTCCGCTCCGCTCTCTGCTGGCTCCAAGTGAGCCAGTGGAGTGAAGAGGCTCTTTTATAGTTTTCTGGAAAAAAAAAGCAAGCAAAAAAAAGCAAAAAAAACGTTGTTCTAACCACTGCGCCGTCCAGCGCCGCCTATTAGATTTCATTGCCTTGGTCGCCGCACCGTCCAGCGCCGCCTACCGATGGCTTCTGTTCCATCTGCTGTGATCCCATTCTCAGGAACAAAGCTCCATGGAACGAACTACAGGTTATGGTCTTCCCTCATGGAGATCACGCTTGATGGTGTCCGTCTTTGGGGACATGTTACCGATGCCCATCCTTCCCCACCACCGCCGGTTCAGCCTCCTTCTAGGCAGTCTACTTCTGCATCTCCTGGAGAAGATGAGGTTGCTAAGAAGAAGGCAGAGGCTGACGCTGCTACCGCTGATGCTGCTGATGAGGATTTTCAGTATGCCATTGTCGCTTTCGAGCACTGGTGTGCTGATGAGGCACGTGTTCGTGCCATCCTTGTGGTCAGTGTTGATGACTCCATTCAGCCAGATATTGTTAGTCTGCGGTCTACTCGACAGATCTGGGAGTACTTGCATGAGCGATACCAACAGAGCAGTGATGCTCAGTTCTTTTCGCTTCAGCGTGAGTTGGAGACGCTTCGCCAGGGAGATTCTTCCATCGACGACTTCTTCCGAGCTCTGGCTAGTCTCTGGCGACAGCTAGATGAGCTGGCTTCTCCGTTGTGCCAGGAGTGCCACAAGGTTCAAAAGGCAGATCATGATCTCCTTCGTCTTTATGATTTTGTCTGCCGTCTTCGCCCAGAGTTTGAGCCTGTCAGAGCTCAACTGCTGAGCCGCTCGCCACGACCGACTGTCACTGAGGCTCTTTCGACACTTCGGGCTGAGGAGCTTCGTCTCGGGTTAGCAGCGCAGTCCGTTCCGACTGTGCTTGCTGCTCCTTTGACTACACCGACGGTTCCTGCTACGACTACGGTTCCTTCCTAGGTGCCTATTTCCGCTCCTGCTTTTGCACCAACTGGAGTTCAATGCAACTACTGCAAGAACTTCGGGCATGACTACCAGAGTTGTGCGGTGCGGAAAAAGTGGAATAAGGCGCGTGGGAGTGGACGATCTAAGGGGGGCAAGGAGGCCCTTCCTTCACAGGAGGACAGACCAGCTCATCGGGATCTCAGCGAAGTGACTCTGTCCAGCAGCTCTGCCAGGCTCTACTTCAGCAGCTCTCTCACAGCTCAGCGGGTTCTGCCAGTCTAGCTCAAACGTCTCCCCCAGGTACCTCTTGGGTTCTCGATTCTGGTGCCTCTTTCCACATGACACCAGATTCCACATCTCTCACTTCAGTAGGACCTCCTGCCCTTCCTATCTTTGTACAGACTGCTGATCGTACTTCCTTATCTGTTAGCTGTCAGGGCACTCTTTTGTCCACTGATTTCTCTGTTCCAGATGTTTCCCATGTTCCCCAACTAACCATGCAGCTTCTTTCAGTGGGACAGCTCACTGACCTTGGTTGTAGGGTTGGTTTTGACTCTCACACCTGTTTCGTTCAGGATCGACAGACAGGGACGATACTTGGGACTGGCCGGCGTCGTAGGGATCGCCAAGGTCTCTACATTCTCGACCGTCTTCATCTTCCGTCCCCTTCAATTGCTCCTACCACGTCTTCTGCCACGTCTACCTCCACTGCCACTGCTGCCACCACTACTGGAGTTTTTGCGCAGTGGCATCACCGCTTAGGTCACCTGTGTGGGTCTCGTCTTTCGTCATTAGTTCGTCAGGGTGTCCTTGGACGTGTTACCGTTGACACGTCCATGTTTTGTCGAGGTTGTAAGCCGGGCAAGCAGCTACAACTTCCTTATCATTCTAGAGAGTCCTTGTCTTCTCGTCCTTTTGATTTAATTCATTTAGATGTATGGGGACCTGCGCCTATTATCTCCAAAGGCGGGCATAAATTCTATGTTATTTTCATCGATGACTATTCCCGTTTTACTTGGCTTTTCCCTATGTCTAATCGTGGTTAGTTTCTTGCGATCTATCGTAGCTTTGCCATGATGGTTCGTACTTATTTGAGTCCTCTATTCGTACCTTTCGATGTGATTCTGCTGGCGAGTATTGTTCTAGTGCGTTCAGACAATTTCTTTCTGAGCAGGGCACTCTTTATCAGTCTTCTTGCCCGGGTGCCCATGCTCAGAATGGGGTTGCTGAACGCAAGAATCGTCATCTGATTGAGACTGCTCGCACCCTTCTTCTTGCTTCTCACGTTCCCCCACAGTTCTGGGCCAAGGCTGTTTCTACGGCTGCATATCTCATTAATATGCAGCCTTCCACTGCTCTTAAGGATGTCAGCCCTATAGAGCGTCTCTACTCTAGAGCCCCCTAGTACAGTCATCTTCGTGTTTTTGGCTGCACCTGTTTTGTCCTGCTGCCGCCTCGTGAGCGCACTAAACTGACAGCCCAGTCAGACGAGTGTGTGTTTCTTGGATACAGTTCTGAGCATAAGGGTTATCGTTGCTATGATCCTTCTACTCGACGGATTAGGATCTCACGGGATGTTGTCTTTGACGAATCTCGACCTTTCTTCTATCGAGATTTGGCTCCTCACACTGCTTCCACCATCGAGATGATCTCCTGGTTGTCTCTCCCTGACTCCTCACCCATTTCCCCCCTCCCCCCGCCTTCGGTACCTTCACCTCCTGTGTTGCCTCCTGCAGCACCGCCTTTTGTTCCTATGGCACCATCGTCTCGTTTCTCTGGGGTGCACTATTCCAGACGTCCTCGTACTTCACCAGATCCCTCTCCTGGTCTCTTGCCGACGCCGATGTCTGATTCATCTGATGATGCTCCTCGTTACGCCCTTCGTGACCGGGCAACCATTCGGCCTCCTGATCATCTTGTTTTTACTTCGATAGCTCATGCTCTCTCTGTCACTGAGCCTAGTTCTTATCGTGAGGCTGCTTCTCATTCTGAGTGGCAGCTTGCTATGGCAGAGGAGCTTGATGCGCTTCGTCGTACAGAGACTTGGGATATTGTACCGACACCTGTGAACGCTCGTCCTATCACGTGCAAGTGGGTGTACAAGATTAAGACCAGGTCTGACGGTACTATTGAGCGCTATAAGGCTCGTCTTGTGGCTCGTTATTTTCAGCAGGAGTATGGTCGAGATTACGATGAGACGTTTGCCCCTGTTGCTCATATGACCACTGTTCGCACTCTTATTGCGGTTGCTTCTGTTCGCCGGTGGTCCATCTCTCAGCTGGATGTTAAGAATGCCTTTCTTAATGGCGTCTTGCATGAGGAGGTTTACATGCAGCCACCACCCGGGTATCTGTTCCAGCTGGTCATGTCTGTCGTCTTCGTCATGCTCTTTATGGTCTAAAACAGGCCCCTCGTGCCTGGTTTGCGCATTTTACCTCAGTGATCACCGCTGTCGGTTTCACTGTCAGTGCCCATGGTCCTGCCCTATTTATCCATATCTCACCTGGAGGTAGGACGCTGCTTCTTCTATATGTGGATGATATGCTCATTACTGGTGACGATCCCTCCATCGCATCTGTAAAGAAGCATCTCAGTGAGCAGTTTCTGATGACTGACCTTGGCTTGCTTACATACTTCCTTGAGATTGAGGTTTCTTTCACGCCTGAGGGTTACTACCTCTCCCAGCAGAAGTATGTCCAGGATCTTCTTGATCGGTCTGGTCTGACTGATACTCGCACTGCTGAGACTCCTATGGAGCTCTCTCTTCAGCTTCGTGCTACTGATGGTGATCTTCTTGAGGATCCTACTCGGTATCGCCATCTTGTTGGGAGTTTAGTATATCTTGTGAGCACTCGTCCTGATATTGCTCATTCTGTCCATATCTTGAGTCAGTTCATGGCTTGTCCTACTCATCTTCACTACAGTCATCTTCTTCGTATTCTTCGCTACTTGCGTGGGACCATCTCTCGTCGCTTGTTTTTCCCTAGCTCTACCTCACTTCAGCTTCAGGCGTACTCTGATGCGACCTGGGCTAGTGATCCTTCTGATCGTCATTCTCTTTCTGCTTACTGTGTTTTTCTTGGCTCCTCCCTGATTGCCTGGAAGACAAAGAAGCAGACTGCAGTTTTCGTTCGAGTGCAGAGGCTGAGTTGAGAGCTATGGCAGCTGTGACAACAGAGATTACTTGGTTGAGATGGCTACTTGCAGATTTTGGTGTACCTGTGAGGGGACCTACTACTCTTATGACTGACAGTACAGGAGCTATCAGCATTGCTTGTGATCCAGTGAAGCATGAGCTCACCAAGCACATTGGTGTGGATGCTTCATACACTCGCTCCCAGGTGCAGGAGGGTGTACTTGCTCTTCAGTTTGTGTCCTCATAGTTACAAATTGCTGACTTCTTCACGAAGCCACAGACTAGGGCACAACATTTGTATTTTCTCTCCAAACTCAGTGTGTGTGAACAACCATGAGTTTGAGGGGGGTGTTAAGGATAGAATAGGAGATAGAATAGGATTGTTATTTCTTTCCTTATATACCCCTTGTATACCCCCCTTGTACTCTCTATATATATTGCCCTTTGGGCCTCATGAATACATGCACAATATTCATAACAGGACTAACATTTTTCACTGGGTTTGCGAAATTGGTATGGTCCTATGATGATGAACACCTTGAATGGCATCATGTGTTAATGATCATCAAGTCAATTTTCGGGATGAAGGATGGCATGATGTGTTGATAGTCATTAAGTCAAGATCTCAAAGTGGTGGATGGCTTCATGTGTTGAAGGTCACCAAGTCAAGAGGATGCATCATGTGATGATGCACATCAAGACAAGAACCTAGACTTAAAGTGAAGGTGTTCGTCATCAAGCTTCAAGAGGATGCGCAAGGCAAAGGTATAACTAGCATAGGCTAAGGATGTGTTCCTAGTCTTTTACCGGTCGGTGTTTGGTTAGGAAACCAGATTGCTAGTGTAGGTTGTCATATTATTAAGTGGGTCTTGTCTAGTTGTTTGAGTATCATCATGTGTTGATAACTTAATCTCAGTTGTTCTAGATCTCCATGGCATCATACAATTATTTACAAATATGTTTTACCAATAGTTGAGGCTCATACATCTAATCCTTGTAGCATTTGACTAGATTTTGCAAATGGTTGAAGTCCATGCACCTACTCCTTGTGGCATGTTGTTAAGGTTTGCAAATGTGTTTTGCTAATACTTGAAACTCATGCATAATCCTTGTAGCATGTAACTTAAGTTTGCGAATGTGTTTTGCAAATGGTTTGTGTCCATGTCTCTAAACCTTGAGTCATGATTCTAAAGTGTGCGAATGTGTTTTGCAACTTGTCATGAATCATGTTTTAATCCTTGTGTACATGGTACTACAATTTGTGAATGTGTTTTGCAAATTTTTTGAATACCACTAGGGAATTTCAGTAGTGCCATGCAAAGGCGGTCTAATCAGCTCCATGCGAGCGGTATGACCGACCGGCGGTCTGATCGGCCTTTGTGGCTGTTTGACCGGCTCCATGTGAGCAGTCTGACCGGCCCAAGCGGTATGACTGCACTTTGTGTGCCAGTTACTTTTCACCAGAACGCTATTTTTAGGCGATTTTGGTCGAGCTGCCTGACTGGCCTTCGTGGTGGTCTAACCGGCCGGTGGTCTGACCGGCAACAGTTGTAACGGCTATTTTTCTAGCTATTGCAGAGGACGACAGTACGATTGACCATTAGTTAGCGATAGTATCAACCCCAGCTATTTTTGCTAAAATCTTGTCCCAATGGCTAGTTTTATGTGTGTGGGCTATAAATACGCACCATAGCCAGTCGGGAGAAAGATTGATGTATTCCATCTCATTCTCTTGAGCTAGTGTGAGCCTCTCCTCTCAATTGTGCATGTGTTGCACCTTGTGAGCAAGGAGAGAAGTCTCTAGTTGCATGTATTGCTTTTAGAGGTGGATTGAGAATCTATTTGTGCATGCATTGCATTTGGTGAGAGTCAAGCAAGAGACTTAGCTTATTACTCTTAGAGGTTCCGACTCCTAGATGGTGTGGAGGTGTCGTGGTCCAGTGACCTTCTCAAGAAGCTTCTTTGAAGACCCGGTGTGTTGTGAAGGTTGGAGCTCACCTACCCAGAGGAGAAAGAGCTATCACTAGTGGATTTGATGTGGTCGGCTTAATTCGTGGAGCCGGTTCAATACGTTTAGGCTTACCTCAACGTGGATTAGGGGAGACCAACAAGTCTTCGAACGTCATGGTAAAAAGATACGGTATCAATTGTTGTTTTCTTTCTTATGCTCAATTTACATTCCTTAAATTGGATTGCTCGCTTGTCACCCTAGGATTTCAAACCTTGACATAGACTTAAGTTGTTGGTGCACTTAGTGAAACTAGTTGATTTAGGTCTTAATTGTGTGAAATCAATTTGATTTACGCTTTTGCATATAAACTCAGTTTTAGCCAAAGAATTTTAAAACGCCTATGCACCCCCTTATAGTCAACCTCCTCAATTTTACACCTATCTTGTCCTCAAGATAACCTATGCCTAAATGAGAGGCCGACCTAAAGCCATCAAAGAAGTCCTCAACAAGTTGTTCACCGTTAAGTGGAATGAAGCGTGAAGCATTCAATACGATATTGCCTATGCCACCATCTTTGGGGATATTTAGTTGCACTTCAATAGTTCTTATAGATTTTTTTGCCACTCGATTGCCTCTTGAAAAGATCATTACATAACCCTATTGGTTCTTCACTTTGGATGATACTAGCCCTTCAACTACCTATCCTGGCATTTGCCCACCTTCTCCCCAACCTTAGAGGTTAGATGTGCCACTTGACTTTCTTACCTGTACCAGCTTTATTATTAGCTTACCGGCTTTAGTCACTTCCTCACTTGAAATCCAATCTACCCTTGCATTCTACTTGGTCGGCAATTTGTTTAGAGGACATGCTCCTCTTCCTTTACTCCCCTTACGTATGTGTCCTCGTAACTTTATATCTCATTGATTCTCTCCCTTGTGCCCTATTGAGCATGACCTTATTTAGGTGATTCCTTGTGCCTTGTTGAAAATGGCTGTTGTGTAACACCCCAGGGCCCAAAATTCACTAAAGTTTAGACCGCTTTGTAGAACAGGTCGACACACATGTAGCAACTCATCTAGATTTGTATCCTCACCTCCCAAAAGGATTTAACCCAAAGTTTACTCCCTTCCTTCCTCAATAGATGATATTGTGGGATTTTGCACTAAAACCAAGGGATGTATACAAAAGACCATATTACACTTTTTCATTTGGTCACTTATTACCCTGGGATGGTGTGTGTTGCTCTAATCCATAGTAGTAAATTACCTTGGAAATAGCCATGGACAATGGATGGGAGGGGTATACAAAGGGAAGACAAATAGTACAAAGTTACCATGAAATCATAGAATGACATGGGAATAAAATTTGAAAGCTAGAATGACATGTATTTGGGAATAGAGGGAGTGTATTTTGGTGAGTACATTTCACAAAATGACACTATCTTTAGCAAAACTATCACAAGACCACAATTTTAACCAATAGTATCAAGGAACCACACTTCCCCTTGCGTAATATTATCCAACTGGCCTGACAGGTAGGACCCACTCGCTAGTCTCACTAGACTACCCTGTTTCCATTTGCTAACATGGAGGTAGTTGCCACGCTGGATAAGAGCTGACACGTTGGTTTCTAGTTTTAGCTAGGAATAAGCGCATTCCCGAGTCCGAAAATCAACCCCTCATTCCAACATCGAGCATTTGACACCCTTCAACAATCAAAATTGGGCAAGTCACCCCCTCCGTTACATGGCATTCCAATAAGCTTGGATACACTGACATGACTTACAAATCAGCCCAACGTGATTAAGTCAGCAAATTATCTCACCTACTTATTTTCCAAAATCATCATGAACCATATAATTACTTTTCATTAAGAAATATGTATAGCTGACTAGGAAGTGATTCAACACTAACGTGGTTGTCTACATAGCAAAAACTAGTGATGTGGCCGCCAATGTGGAAGAAACAAGCCTAGAGGTGAAAAGTGAACGGTTTTAAGAGTTGTAGGGTGTGAAATGTTAGATGTCCATTATTATCTGTGTATTTTCTCTATGTATAAGGGGTTACCTACATATATGCCATACCTGTACTTGTATATATATTGGCGCATTGGCCTCATGATGAATACAAGCGTTATTCATAACATGGTATTAGAGCAAACCTAGGGTTTTTCTACCGTCGTTGGTTCATCTTCTCCAGCCGCCGCCGCCGCCTAGCTTTGCCTCCATTGCACTCATCTACGTTGCACGGATACTTCACAAAAGTCGTGTATCCATATCAGATATTGTATCATATATGGATACTCCGTCAATACGCTCCGATACATATCTTACATGTATCCATGATTTTTAACTTTTCAAGAAACGAAAATAAATCCTGATACTTCTCTGATAATTTGTGGATACTTTGTTGATACGGCTTGACCTAATACATACCATCCTTTAGTCGATCGAGTCGGTCATTCCCCAGTCCCCATGCCCGCATCTCACAACTGTCTCCCCACCCTCACCACCGCCAAGACGGCGCTATTGGCCCCTTAGCGCCGCCGCTCCCTCTGCGTTGGCTCCCCTTGCTGCCCCGGCCTCACCCCGTCGCCTCCACGTCGCCAAGACCCTGGCGCCTGCACGTCGCCTCTACGCCGCAAAGACCCTGCCACCTGGATGCCACGAAGACCCTACCGATCCCCTTCGTTCCCCGTCCAGCCGTGAAGATGCCTCGACGCCGCCCGGCTGCCGCACCTCCGATTTGATGCCTCCACGCTCCGGACCCCTTGGTAAGCCTGATCCCCTTCCCTCCCTGCCTTCACGCCAGCGCCTGCAGCGTCCACGCCGCCCAGCCGCCTAGAGGCTGATCCCCTTCTCTGAGTTGTAGATCTGTGGCGGATATAGGGTATATAAACTCACATAGCCAGAGTACACAAACATTACAGAGGCACCAAAATCATGGAGAAGCGTGTTGGGAGAAGCAGCCAGGAGACCATGACATTGCGAGAGTGGTTTGAGTGGATGGAAAAGTACCTCCCAGGATGCTCAATGAGGCTGCTGATGAGATGATTGCGGCATTTCAAGAAAGACATCGGCTTGTCAATGAGTACATTTCAATGCTAAGGGAGAGTTCTGATCTTGCTTGAAATCTATGGTATCATGAATACAATTACAAAATTTTAATAACATTACAGAGGCACCATAATGTCAAATGTAGGTATTTTAATGAGTCTCATTTCTAGAATAAACATTATGCTGATTGCTGGATTGTATGGATCAATCTCAATAGAGATTTTTAATGATGTCTTTTATCTGGCTATCTTATTATGTAATAGTTTTGGTCTATTGAACTTGAACACTTGCACTAGTTGTGGTCTTTTGGACTTGTGCACTCTATGATTATCAGATTATGTACTAAGTAGTTGAACTATTATTTACTAATTGGTCTATCGAATACTTACTATCTGACTATCTATGATTCTGTTATTTATTTGTATACATGTACTTATTTATTCTCTCAATCTTCTTCGTTGATGGTTCATTATATTAGTCTAATAGCAAGGAGGGAGAACTGGAGAACCAAGCAATTTGCTACTTCAATATTAAAGTATTCTCAGTTTCTCAATTTCTTATAAGAATTCATTAATTTTGTAATGTTTTATCTTCATTACATATATATATAAACTTATCATTGTATCGGCATTTTTTGGGAAAATAGCAAATCACAGTATCGCCGTATCGTGTATCCGTATCCATATAGGGGTATCCGGGCAACATAGGCGCTCGTCGTCGTTCGCCATCTACCCTAGGCTCTCCACCGCCTGCATCAGTGCCGTTGATCTCATCCCCGTCACTAGCGCATCATCTGCTCTACATTGTCGGGTCTTCATCTGGGCCGCTACTCGGATCTGACCATGATGTCGCCAACTCTAGCCACCAAATCTGGCGTCTCCTCGCTAGATCGGGCCACCACTGCGTCGCCCACTTTGCATCGCCGCCGCATCGCCACCGCCACTCCATCGCTGGGGCTCCACATCACTGCCACCTGCGGAAGCCTAGCCCAGCGACAAGCAGGAGGCAAATGATAGCCAGGAGGAGCTGCGTCGCCAGGGCTTCACGTCACCGCCACCACTCCATCGCCGCTGCTCCGATTAGATCCCGCCCGTGGCCGCCTCCATCTCCGCCCGTGACTTTCGCTCTACCTATTGACTGACGGGTTTGACACCCGTCCGTTTTCAACAGCCGAAAGTAAGAAAAAAAGAAAAAATGTCATCTTCAGGCATCGTTTCTGTTCCTCATTGCCCGATAATCTTCAATGGTCTCAATTATATGGAATGGTTTCAGCACATGTGCCTCCACATGCATGGTCAATGCCTCTAGAAGTTTCTCACCAGCGAACTGCCTTGTTCACCTCGCTCAGTTCCACCTGTTGCACCCGTGCTCCAAAGGATGCTTTCGAAGACGCTCAAAAGGAGGCATCTAAGGCTTTTGAGAATGCCATGGAGTCTTTTTAGACTCAGTATGCTGCCTAAAAGACTTGAATTAATGAGGATGCCTGTGCCTATGCAATTTTGGTTGCTAACATGTAGGTGTATCTCACTGTGGATGTGGTTGGCTTGGCTTCAGCACAGTTGATGTGGACGCATCTGCGCAACCACTACAAGTCATCTGGTGATTCCTTGTATCTTGCAGTTGTGCATCAAGAGCAGTCGTTGTAGCAAGGAGATGACCACTGTAGATGAGTTCTATGCCATGTTGTCCATGGTGTGACATTAGATTGATTCTTTGGGACCGGATATTTGCCACACTTGTCAGTGTAGTCAGCATCAGCAGTCTTATCTGGAGCTTTGTCACATCTATGACTTCTTGACACGTTTCTGGGCTAAGTATGAGCAGACTCGTGCTCAGTTGTTGGCTCACCACCCTCGTGTGACTCTGTTGGAGGTCCTCGCAGTTGTTCATACTAAGGAGATTCATCTTCGTGGTGCGGGTCTACTATCGTCATCATCATTTCCTTTGGTTTTAGCAGCTCCTCCAGCTTCTACACCCGCTAGCTACTGTTTCACCAATGGCGCATCCAATAGCGACCGCTGCTGTTGGTAGGGGCCTCCACTGCACCTGTTGCAACAAGGATGGGCATGCGGAGCAGTTCTGCTGCAGGAATAAGAAGGATTTATGTCGTGGTGGCTGTCCTCCAAAGGGCACTGGAGGTTCCTCCTCTCAGAGGAGCTTTGGTGCTTCTGATACTCAGAAGCTTCTCACACTGTTGCGTCACATAGCTGCTTTTGCACCGTCCAGTTCTGTCTAGTGAGAGACTACCTCCTACTTCTACTTCCTCAGGTATATCACCTTAGATTCTTGACTCTGGTGCTTCTTTTCATATGATATCTAATTCCACCAGTCTCACTTTCATTAGTCCTTTAACTGCTCCTATTGCTATTCAAACAGCAGATGGCACCTCTCTTTTTGTCGCAGGACTAGGCACTCTTTTAAATTCCTCTTTTCATGTTCATGATGTTTCTCATGTTCCCAAACTAACCACATAGCTCATATCTGCTGATCAGCTCACTGAACATGATTGTCCTGTTATTCTTGATTCTAATTCTTATTGTGTTCAGGATCACCGCACTGGAACTCTAATTGGTACTGGCCCTCGCCGCCATGACTCACGGCGTCTCTAGGAGCTTGACTGGCTTCATCGTACTTCTGCTACCCCTGTCAGTCTTGTCGCTTCCACCACCGCCTCTATTTCTGTTGCATCCTCCACTGCATCTTTTGCTTAGTGGCATCATCGTTTAGGACATCTTTGCAGGTCGTGTCTATCTTCTTTAGTTCGTCGTGGTCTTTTAGGGTCTGTATTTGGTGATGCTTCTCTAAATTATTAGGGTTGTAAACTTGACAAACAATATCAACTCCCTTATTCTTCCAATGAGTTAGTGTCACCGCATCCTTTTCATCTTGTTCATTCTGATGTATGGGGTCCGACTCCTTTCATTTCGAAAGGTCATCAATATTATATAATTTTTATTGACGATTTTTCTCAGCACACATGGATATACTTTATGTCATCTTGTAGGTAGGTCCTATCCATCTACAAGAAATTTTCCACCATGATCCATACTCAGTTTGACTCTCCTAGTCGTATTTTTCGTGCTGATTCTGCTGGGGAATACTTGTCAGGAGTTCTTTATAGTTTTCTTACCGAGCAGGGCACTCTCTCTTAGTTTTCTTGCTCTGGTGCTTATGCCCAAAATGGTGTGGCTGAACGAAAGCATCGTCATCTTCTTGAGACAGCTCGTACTCTTATGCTTGCTTCTATTGTTCCACCTTACTTCTGGGTTGAGGCTGTTTCTAGTACCACTTTCCTGGTCAATATTCAGCCTTCTTCTGCTCTTCAGGGAGGGATCCTAGTTGAGCATCTCTGTGGTAAGGCTCCTAATTATTCTAGTCTTCGCCTCTTTGGGTGTGTGTGCTATGTTCTTCTTTCACCTCGTGAGCGCACCAAGGTGACCGCTTAGTCTATCGAGTGTGTTTTTCTGGGCTATAGTACTGAGCATAAGGGATATCGTTATTAGGATCCTATTGGCCGACATGGATGCAGATTTCTTGGGATGTTACTTTTGATGAGTCTCGTCCTTTCTATCCTTCTCCTTCCCTCCACTCCAACATCTCTTGTCGAGCCACTTTCTTTCCTCACTTTTCCTGCCACCCCTATAGTCACCACACCACCACTACAACGTCAGCAGTCTCATCTGGAGCTTTGTCGTATCTATGACTTCTTGACATGTCTCCGGGCTGAGTATGAGTAGACTCGGTACTCAGTTGCTGGCTCGCCACCCTTGTGTGACTCTGTTGGAGGCCCTTACAGCTATTCGTACTAAAGAGATTCGCCTTTGTGGTGTGGGTCTGCTACCGTTACCATCATTTCCTTTGGTTTTGGTAGCTTCTACACCCGCTACGCCTCTAGCTACTCTTTCACCAATGGCGCCTCCACTAGCGACCACTGCTATTGGTAGGATCCTCCACTACACCTATTGCAACAAGGATGGACAAGTGGAGCAGTTTTGCTACAGGAACAAGAAGGATTTACGTCGTATGGCCATCCTCTGAAGGGTACTGGAGGTTCCTCCTCTCAGAGGGGCTCTTGTGCTTCTGATGCTCAGAGGCTTCTCACACTGCTGCGTCGCATAACTACTGATGCACGGTGTAGTTCTGTCTAGTAAGAGACCACCTTCTACTTCTACTTCCTCAGGTATATCACATTGGATTCTTGACTATAGTGCTTCCTTTCATAAGACATATGATTCCACCAATCACACTTTCATTAGTCATTTAGCTACTCATATCACTGTTTAGACAGCAAATGACACCTCTCTTTTTGTCGCAGGATGAGGCACTCTTTCCAATTCCTCTTTTCATGTTTCTGTTATTTCTCATGTTCCCAAACTAACCACGCAGCTCATATCTACCGATCAGCTCACTAAGCATGATTGTCATGTTATTCTTGATTCTAATTCTTATTGTGTTCAAGATCGCCGCACGGGGACTCTGGATGGTACTAGCCCTCACTGTCGTGACTCACGGCGTCTCTGGGAGATTGACTGGCTTCATCTTCCTTCCGCTACCCTTGTCCATCTTGTTGCTTCCACCACCATCTCCGTTTCTGTTGCATCCTCCACTGGATCTTTTGCTTAGTGGCATCATCGTTTGGGACATCTTTGCAGGTCGCATTTATCTTCTTTAGCTCATCATGGTCTTTTAGGGTCTGTGTTGTAAGCTTGACAAACAACATCAACTCCCCTATTCTTCTAGTGAGTCAATGTCACAGCGTCTTTTTGATCTTGTTCATTCTGATGTATGGGGTCCGACTCCTTTCATTTTGAAAGGTCATAGATATTATATAATTTTTATTGATGACTTTTCTCGGCACACATGGATATATTTTATGTCTTCTTACCGAACAGGGCACTCTCTCAGTTTTCTTGCCTTGGTGCTCATGCCCAAAACGGTGTGGCTGAACGAAAGCATCTTCATCTTCTTGAGATAGCCCGTGCTCTTATGCTTGCTTCTACTGTTCCACCTCACTTCTGGGTTGAGGCTGTTTCTACTGCCATATTCCTAATCAGTATTCAGCCTTCTTCTGCTCTTTAGGGAGGGATCCTAGTTGAGCATCTTTGTGGAAAGACTCCTGATTTTTCTACTCTTTAACTCTTTGGGTGTGTGTGCTATGTTCTTCTTGCACCTTATGGGTGCACCAAGCTGACCGCTTGGTCTGTCGAGTGTGTTTTTCTGGTCTATAGCGTTGAGCATAAGGGATGTCATTGTTGGGATCCTGTTGGCTGATGGATTTCTCGGGATGTTACTTTTGATGAGTCTCGTCCTTTCTATCCTCGTCCTTCTGCTTCCTCCACTCTAGCATCTCTTGTCGAGCCACTTTCTTTCCTCACTTTTCATGCCACCCCTATAGTCACCACACACCACTACCAGTTTTGGTCTCTCCTTCAGACCTTCACCTCCGGCGCCTCCTTTGCCACCAGCATCCCCTCCAGAGGTTCCTTCTGGCCTTGTTCCTTCTTATCCTCTCTACTACACTCAACATTCGTGAGTTGAGGATTCTTCTGATCCGTCATCTTCTTCTGATGGGTCATCTTCTTTGGCAGCTTCTCCTTGATATGCTCTTTGTGATCACCAGTCTATTCAGCCTCCTGAGTGCTTTGGTTTTGCTACCACTGCTCTTGGAAAACCGACTTCTTATCGTGATGCTATTGTCCATCAGGAGTGGTAGCATGCGATGGTAGAGGAGATTATTGCCCTTGAGCATACTGGCATGTGGGATCTTGTCCCTCTTCCTGCGTGTGTTGCTCCTATCACATGCAAGTGGCTACAAGGCTCGTCTAGTGGCACCTAGGTTTCAGCAGGAGCATGGTCGTCATTATGATGAGACTTTTGCTCATGTGGCTCACATGGCCATTGTTTGCACTCTTTCTTGCTGTGGCGTCTGTTCGGGCATGGTCCATCTCTTAGCTTGATGTCAAGAATGCCTTTCTCAATGGTGAGCTACAGGAGGGGTTTATATGCAGCCACCACCAGGGTATTCTATTCTTGAGGGTATGGTTTGTCGCCTTCGCCGATCTCTTTATGGCCTCATGCAAGCTCCTTGTGCCTGGTTTGATCGTTTCTCTTCTGTTGTCATTGTAGCTGGTTTGTCTGCTAGTGCTCATGATCCGACTCTTTTTATTGACACTTCGCCTCGTGGTCGGACTCTTCTTCTTTTATATGTTGATGGTATGATTATTACTGGAGATGATTCTCCGTACATCACTATTGCCAAGGAGCATCTTAGTGAGTAGTTTCTCATGTTTGATCGGGTTCTCTTACTACTTTCTTGGGATTGAGGTTATTTCTATGCCTGAAAGCATCTATCTGTCCCAAGAAAAGTATATCCAGGATCTTTTGATCGTGTTTCTTTTACTGATCAGTGCACAGCTAAGACTCCTATGGAACTTAATTTTCATCTTTGGCCCACTAATGGTGAGCCTCTTGCTGAGCCTACTCATTATCATCACCTTGTTGGTAGTTTTGTTTATCTTGATGTCACTCGTCCTGACATTTTATATCCTGTGCATATCTTGAGTCAATTTGTTTCTATCAAATTTGAACGTAAATGATGCTCTCATTTTTTTGTTCAGCAACAAAGCAATTATTTAACTTGCTTTTCCTTGTCATGCTTAACTTTGATAGTATACTTTGTCACTTCTATTTACCACATTCGAAAGTTAGGTTTCATTCCCTTCAAAAGAAAGTTTTCACTGATGAAGAAGATCATTCACTCTTCAGATTGGGCAAAATATCCAACACACTAGTTGATAGAAGTGATGATTATACAATATCTATATCTGAACTTTGGAGCAATTCTACTATCTTTGAAGGGCTAAATAGCAGATTTTTCTGGGAGTGTCAACCGAGAAGCTCTACAATCAACTCTTGCATTTTAAGTCAGGATTGGGCGTGTTGTAGAATCACTTTTTTCTATAGCTTATCCAACAATCGGATTGTAGCTTGTCCGGCAATTGGGTAGGTTATGCAGTGACTGCTGAAAATATGAAACATGTCAAGTAGCCGAACTTCATTATGAATATTCCATAAAAGAAAATGTCGATGAATTAGAATTTGATTTACTTCCATATATAACAAATGACAGTGTATTTGTGAAGATGACACTTTATGCTCCACAAGTTCTAGTTTTGATATAACATATATATCGAGCTCTGGCATATGCCGAATGATAACAGATAACAAGATGCATAGTTGAAGCTTAATCTCTTTTTTTCACAATTAATATTTTTTTATCTAGATAATCAGAGCAAGATGGAAAAAAATTAAAAACCTCATGAGTTGCAGAACGGTTCAATCCCTGTTTGCACGCTTTCTATTGATCCATATTTTATGAAACCTTACCAGGGAAGCACCAAATATTTTGGATGAAATATCTAGTAGTCTGTGCTTCTCTAAATGAACCAATACTATTCTGACAAACGTTTACCTTTCTATTTTCAAGTTGAATGGGCAAAACCAACACACTAGTTGATAGAAGTGATGATTGTACAATATCTATATCTGAAACTTTGGAGCAATTCTACTATCTATGAAGGGCTAAATAGCAGATTTTTCTGGAAGTGTCAAATGAGAAGCCCTACAATCAACTATTGCATTTAAGTCCGGACTGTGCGTGTTGTAGAATCACTTTTTTCTGTAGCTTATCCAACAATTGGATTGTAGCTTATCGGGCAATTGGATAGGTTATGCAGTGACTGGTGAAAATATGAAACAGATCAAGTACCCGAACTTCATTATTAATATTCCGTTAAAGAAAATGTCGACGAATCAGAATTTGATTTACTTCCATATACAACAAACGATTGTATTTGTGAAAATGACACTTTATGCTCCACAAGTTCTAGTTTTGATATAACATATATATTTAGCCCTGACATATGCCGAATGAAAATCACAATTAATATTTTTTTATCTAGATAATCAGAGCAAGATGGAAAAAAATTAAAAACCTCATGAGTTGAAGAACGGTTCAATCCCTGTTTGCACGCTTTCTATTGATCCATATTTTATGAAACCTTACCAGGGAAATACCAAAAATTTTGGATGAAATATCTAATAGTCTGTGCTTCTCTAAATGAACCAATACTATGACATACGTTTACCTTTCTATTTTCAATTCAGCATGCAGAAAACAATTGAACGTTATAGGACATACGTGAAGGACAATAGCAGCACCAAGACAGTAGAGCAAGATATAGAGGTATAAATTCCGCTTGATAGGCCTATTATCCTTTGTCGTACGTGGATATACATTTTCAATTTACGGATGTAAATGCTGCTTCATTAAGAGATTTTTTCTATTCAGTCGATGTTTAAGTTAGTTAGCATCGACAAGCCTCTGTTTTCAATGGCTCAGTTTGCTTTGCAAAGCCATTTCCCAGCGGATGGTGCTTCTACTGAAAAGCCGAAAACCATCCTGGACTGAAGCATCAGGGTTCAATTAATATTGCTGATATTTAAAAAAATCGTGATTTTTTTATATGAACCTTGTATGAAAACCATGTAGTAGCAGTTTCCACATATTTGAGGAATATTCAGTATTTTCTTAAACTTATGCCAAATGTATTCTGCAAATATTTTTCAATTCAGTTGTCACCTAGAAGGATGTGCAGAGACTTGGGAGATTCTGTAGGTATGTCTGGATTCTGGAATGAGTAATATATAAAAGACTTGAGCAGTATACATAACTTCATTCATGGCATGACATGTGATTATTATAATGGGACAATTTCAAAGGCTACGTGATCTGAATTGCAGCAAGTAAAAGCTGATGCTGAGGGCTTGGCAAAGAAACTTGAAGCTCTTGAAGGTTACAAAAGGTAATCATTTCGGTTTACAAGACCGCTTTTCCTTGTACCAGCCAAAAACTTTGTTGAGATGCAGGGAACTTTTGGGTCAAAAGTTGGAAGAATGTTCCATTGAAGAACTGCACAGTTTGGAAGTCAAACTTGAAAAAAGCCTCCATAGCATCAGGGGAAGGAAGGTTAGCTATTTTCCAACTCACTCTACTGTATGTTATCAACAATGGATCCATCTATGCACAGAAGCTTACAACCTGCTATGCTACTTATCTTACATGCAGACTCGGCTGTTGGAAGAGCAGGTCACTAAGCTGAGACAGAAGGTATCTCACCAGCTTATCATCCCACAAAAACCTGAAACAACAGAGATATTTGTTCCTCAAATATCAAGCATTTGACACCCCTGAACTATCAAAATTGGGCAAGTCACCCCCTCACCCAAAACCATCGTGGTTTTTGGCTGGTTTGCGGTTACTTGGCGTTCCAATATGCTTGGATACATTGACGTGACTTACAAATCAGCCCAACAGTCAGCTTATCTCACCTACTTATTGTCCTAAAACATCATGAAACATATGATAACTTTTCATTAAGAAATATGTATAGCTGACTAGGAAGTTATTCAACGCTAACGTGGTTGTCTACACAGCAAAACCAGTGATGTGACCGCCAATGTGGTGAAAACCACTGATGAAATCAACCTAGAGGTGAAAAGTGAATAATTTTAAGAGTTGGAGGGTGTCAAAACACCCGGTTTTGTAGTTAGAGGGGTTGATTTTTGGATTAGGGCAATAGTTAAGGGGTCAAATGAGCTTATTCCTTTTACCTATCATTTCATGCTTTTTTTTTCTTCCTTCTATCAAATTTGAACGTAAATGATGCTCTCATTTTTTGTTCAGCAACAAAGCAATTATTTAACTTGCTTTTCCTTGTCATGCTTATCTTTGATAGTATACTTTGGCACTTCTATTTACCACATTCGAAAGTTAGGTTTCATTCCCTTCAAAAGAAAGTTTTCACTGATGAAGAAGATCATTCACTCTACAGATTGGGCAAAATATCCAACACACTAGTTGGTAGAAGTGATGATTGCACAATATCTATATCTGAACTTTGGAGAAATTCTACTATGTTTGAAGGGCTAAATAGCAGATTTTTCTGGGAGTGTCAACCGTGAAGCTCTACAATCAACTCTTGCATTTAAGTCAGGACTGTGAGTGCTGTAGAATCACTTTTTCTGTAGCTTATCCAACAGTTGGATTGTAGCTTATCTGGCAATTGGATAGGTTATGCAGTGACTGATTAAAATATGAAACAGATCAAGTAGCCGAACTTCATTATGAATATTCCGTTAAAGAAAATGTTGACAAATCAGAAGTTGATTTACTTCCCATATATAACAAACGACTGTGTATTTGTAAAGATGATACTTTATATGCTCCACAAGTTAGTTTTGATATAGCATATATTGAGCCCTGGCATATGCCGAATGATAACAGATAACAAGATGCATAGTTGAAGCTTAATCTCTGTCTTTCACTATTAATATTTTTTGTCTACATAATCAGAGCAAGATGAAAAAAAGTTAAAAACCTCTAGAGTTGCAGAACGGTTCAATCCCTGTTTACACGCTTTCTATTGATCCATATTTTATGAAACCCCACCGGGGGGAACACCAAATATTTTGGATGAAATATCTAAGTCTCTGCATCTCTAAATGAACCAATACTATTCTGACATACGTTTACCTTTCTATTTTCAATTCAGCATGCAGAAAGCAATTGAACGTTATAGGACATACGCGAAGGACAATTCCGCACCAAGACAGTAGAGCAAGATATAGTGGTATAAATTCAGCTTGATAGGCCTATTATCCTTTGTCGTCATACGTGGATATATATTTTTCAATTTACAGATGTTAATGTTGCTTCATTAAGAGATTTTTTCTATTCAGTCGATGTTTAAGTTAGTGAGCATCGACAAGCCTCTGTTTTCAATGGCTCAGTTTGCTTTGCAAACCCATTTCCCAGCGCATGATGCTTCTAATGAAAAGCCCAAAACCATCCTGGACTGAAGCATCAGGGTTCAATTAATATTGCTGATATTAAAAAAAATCGTGATTTTTTTATGAACCTTGTATGAAAACCTTGTAGTAGCAGTTTCCGCATATTTGAGGAATATTCAGCATTTTCTTAAACTTATGCCAAATGCATTCTGCAAACATTTTTCAATTCAATTGTCTCCTAGAAGGATGTGCAGAGACTTGGGAGATTCTGTAGGTATGTCTGGATTCTGGAATGAGTAATATATTAAAGACTTGAGCAGTATACATAACTTCATTCATGGCATGACATGTGATTATTATAATGGGACAATTTCAAAGGCTACGTGATCTGAATTGCAGCAAGTAAAAGCTGATGCTGAGGGCTTGGCAAAGAAACTTGAAGCTCTTGAAGGTTACAAAAGGTAATCATTTCGGTTTACAAGACCGCTTTTCCTTGTACCAGCCAAAAACTTTGTTGAGATGCAGGGAACTTTTGGGTCAAAAGTTGGAAGAATGGTCTATTGAAGAACTGCACAGTTTGGAAGTCAAACTTGAAAAAAGCCTCCATAGCATCAGGGGAAGGAAGGTTAGCTATTTTCCAACACACTACTGTATGTTATCAACAATGGATCCATCTATGCACAGAAGCTTACAACCTGCAATGCTACTTAATTATCTTGCATGCAGACTCGACTGTTGGAAGAGCAGGTCACTAAGCTGAGACAGAAGGTATCTCACCAGCTTATCATCCCACAAAAACCTGAAACAACAGAGATATTAATTCCTTACTTTGTGTTGTTAATTTCTTACATCAACACCGAGCAGGAGATGACGTTGCTCAAGGACAATGAAGTTTTACAGGAAAAGGTAATTAAAGAAGTTGCCAGGTTGAATGAAACGACCAACTTACCATTAGAATGAAGACGTACCTCATGTGATATCTTATGTGCACTCCAACAATTCAGATTTGCCAAAGTACTAGCACATCTGTAACATAAGGACTTATCTGATTTGCGGCTGTTGATCATTCATTTCTGCAGTGCAAGAATCAGCTTACGTTGGCGACTTCTACTCCCATGGCCGTCGCGGTGCAAGATGAGAACCCGGACCAGAAAAAATGACCACATGGATATGGAGACTGAGCTAATTATTGGATTACCTGGCAGACATCGCTCCGACAGGGCGACAACAGATAGTCAGGATAACCATGCTTGAAAACCAGACCCAGAATAAGCTGGATCTCCATGTGGAGAATGGAGATGCAAGCCAAGCTATGACACCCTAAAATCAACCGCGTTGTATTTACATACCTGTATTGTCCATGGATGCGAATGCAAGATACATGCACCAAACAGCAGACAGAAGCCCTGTAGTTGCCGCCGACGTCTTAATCGAAACCTGAAAGTATATGTTGTCGTTTCATGGCTGTCCTGATGTTCTGGGACGAAGAAAGCGTCTTCTGAAGAACGGGACGAGGTATATATCGGAGCAACGTTTCGATATCCTTCGCAGTTGCGTTTAATTTGCTCTATGGTAGCCCGACCGGGCAGAGGAAGGAGAGGCGACTTGAGTTCTCTCGGTTCTGGTCTCTTCGGAGCGTGAGAACTGCCGCTTTCACAAAGCGACTGGCTGGGATCCTTCGCATGCGACCACGGCAGGCTACGTTGTTTCTGTCTTGCGCCTGAAATTGTATCTACTGGTGATCCATCATTCCATGTGCAGTCGGATCATGCTGCTCAAGTGCGTACGTGAGAGTTGGATAAGGCGATAAGCGTCGGAACGGTGACGCTCACGCAGATGTTTGGATTAACTGCAGTGATGGATTAGCTGTTGTTACCAACACGCGTAGGCTGCAACAGAGAGCATCTTTTTCCCGTTTTTCTTTTAAGAGCTCGTCCGATCCATGAATTTGGTGTGAGGACTGAGGAGGCAGCGAATACTGGACTGATTCAAGGCTAGAAAGTGTTAAAGTATAAGTAAATTGCCTATCTTTTCTTATCAATTTAAGTTTTTAAATAAATTAATTAATGCATAAAACTCAATATAAAGAATTGCCCTTTTGTGATGTCTATGTAAGAATCTCAAATGCGAGGGAGGCCGCAGGCAGCTTATTATATGTTGTGCAGAACCGGGCCCTGACTCTCTGGGACGCTGCAGCACCCCACCATCCACTGGAAGCTGGGTACATGCGCCGGCCCGCCCCGCGCACCAGACTCGGTGGTTGTGCAACCGACGCCTACGGAACTGCAGCGTGCGGGATAGCACACCGTGCGTGCGCCAGCCGCGAGCTACATGCATGCGCCATACCCGTCCCGAGCGCACAGGGCTGCCCGGCCGCACGGAGCGTAGCCTCCGAATCGGCACCTGCCTATCATATCATGCAGATGTAACTGGCTATTCTACGCCGGCGGCAGCTAGGCTGAAAAAAACTTGTTTTAATGCATGTGAATCCCATCTCAAGTTTTCTTGAGATTATGGCTTGCTTACAGATAAATATTGATTTCCAAATGGGAGGGCAAGGATCAATTCTCTCTCTCTCTCTCTCTCTGTGTGTGTGTGTGTGTCTTCTGGTGGTCATGGTCGAAGTGGGGGCAGGACGGACGGGTGGGCAACTCTGCGAAGAACACGCGCGGAGGTGAATTCACCTATAGCGAAGAACTAGGCAATACTACCCCAGCAGGCTAAGACTGCACAGGCTGGTGGTTCGGTTGGCCTGTGGACGTGTCCAACCATACTATTGGGTTGGGGCTCTCCAAGAGAACTTCCGCAGCATGCTTTCCGGCTAGAGGTGCAATTAGATCAGATTCAGATGACTATTATTTATATTATGCTAGAGGTGCAATTAGATCGAATTCATATGAATATTATTCATATCATATGTAAATCCATATTTTTTCGGATACAGTAAAATCGGATATGAATATGACTTCAGAGTATACGGAGTTTCAGATACGATTCCATCAGGACGGATACATGACGGTTTCAAATCGAAAATAGATAATATATGCGGATAATATATGCATACATAAAGGAATATACATTGAACCATACCACCATCACTTCAAGTCTTCAACTAGCAATAAATTCTTCTAGATTACTTAAGTGCAATAGCCGATACAACACAAGTTCAACATAAAGCGATAAATTGATACATAAGTTCAAAAACTAATAAATTTATATGCAAGTTCAACATAAACAGAAATGATTGATGGTGACTGGCTAGAGTGGTTAGACTCTGTAATCAGGTTAGGACTTAGGTAGAATTTAGGCCGGTTGGTATCAATGATGGTTAATAGCTTGAGCCAATTAAGATAATAACTTGTTTGTCAGATATCCGGTCGGATAGTATTTGGTTTACCATTTACCAATACTATTTGGTCAGATTTTAACTCTCTTATTTTCACTACTGTATCTAGCAACAACTATTCGATGCCAGATACTAAATTACCTTCTCATATTTGGTACCAACTAGATTTAATATCGGGCCAATCAGATCGGTTACCTTCTGTGCACTTTTGGTTACCTTCTTTCTGCTTCTGTAGTCTACCACTCCAAAAGCACGTTTGATTTGCCGAGTACCTAGCTACAACCTGAATTCGTGGGTGAAGCGAGCGCCGATACTTTTTTTATTTTCGCTAAGCTTTTGTTTTCTTCTCTGAAAAGAATACCTATACCACCCTCCCTGATTTGATTTCTCAGAAAACTAGACGTTGTGCAGTCATCTCTGACAATTGGCTCTCCTCAGAGCCCAAATATCATCATGAACTGCGTGACAGAGAAAACGAACTTACTTGCAACTAGCTAGAACTGCACCTAGAGCTAAGAATGAGTCTTTTTTCGGCTATGCGTTGTGACTGAAATATTTGAATTCTAGATATTTATGTGAGAGAGTTCGGAAAGAGATACTCATATGTGATTTTGACCGATGGAGATAAGGTCGATACAATGTATACTATAATTAACTTATAGACTCCATCTAAAAAACACTCTATTTAAAAGCTATTTACTATAGATAAGCTAAAAACCATAAGACATAAGTCTAAAAGAAGACAGCCTAAGCTTCTCCTTGCAACGCGGCTTTCACCGTCATCCTTGTGGACCAGTATATCCTCAAAAGTAGGTAGCATGTTCCAGAGTTTTTAGCACATATAGCATGTTTTGCATTCGTATTCGCAAAAATAGCCATATACGTGTGAGAATGACAAAAATGGTACTTCTACCATCTGGTCACTGAGCGGCAGCGTCCTACAACAGACACGTAACTACCAGAGTACGACCACCGTACGGCAGGCACTTGCCGCCCAGCCACCATGCGGCCGTGCGCCTGCCACTCAGCCATCATGTGGTAGGTGGCCTGTCGCCCCTCCACCATACGGCAAATAGCTAGTTTAATTACCTGTATAAATTAGTATTTTATATATCATATTTTTAAAAAAAATTAAATATAGAAAATGAGCTCAAAAAATTATAAAATTTTATGTACAACCTCCCAGCACAACATACCTTATTGTGTAATTTGTTGACAATTTTATCCACTTTGAATATTGCTCAGAAATTCATACGATTATGATATTTGTAGGAGTTGTTAAATATAATAAACGAGCTCTAAAAATTACGAAATTTTATGTACTGCCTCCCGATATAGTCGTCCTAATTTTCTAATTTTTGGAAATTTTATATGGTCTAAATTTACCACATTAATTTATATTAGTTTAATCATAATTTTATAATTTTTCGGGCTCGTTTACTATATGTAACAACTCCTAAAAATATCATAATCTTATGAATTTTTTAGCAATATTAAGAGTGAATAAAATTATCAAAAAAATTACACAATGAAGTACGTTATGTCAGGAAGTTTCACATAAAATTTCGTAATTTTTTAAACTTATTTGCTATATTTAAAAATTTAAACAAACATTACATATAAAATATTAATTAGACAGGTAATTAAGCCGGCTAATTATGGTGAAGGGGCTACAGGCTACCTGCCATACGGTGGTTGAGTGGCAGGCGCTTGCCGCATGGTGACCAGGCTTCGGTAGTTTATGTGTCATCTATAAGGTGTTGCCATTCGATGACCGAGCGGTAGAAGTGTTATTTTATCATTCTTACATGTATACGGTTATTTTTATAAATACGAATTTAAAATACGTTATGTGCCAAAAATTCCTTGTTCCACCAGCATTACGTACATATTTGGTGTCAATTAGTAGTACGGTTTACGGAATAGCAATATAGCGTTGATATTACGTGAGACGATCTCAGGTTAGAAGTCTAGTGATGCAGGATGGAGATTGCAGCACTGAACCAAAGAGAGTATTAAAAAAAAACACGATCATGCATGTACCGATCGACAAGCAATCATGCATACCACAATTATTTTTGCTTGGCTAACTAGCTTCTTACATGTCTAAGTCCAATGAAGGTCCGTTTGTATTATTTTTAGTTTTAACTTATAAATAGTAATAATTTGTAAAAAAAGAGATACTTATATATGATTTTAGTCGATATAAATAAAATCATTATAGTATACTATAATCGACTAGTAGATTCCGTCTTAAAAACATACTCAATTAGAAAACTAGATAATATAGAAAGACTATTTACGGTTAAAACAGTTATAGAAATCTATACAAATAGAACAAAAAGGCACCCATTTAACCTCGGGATGCTTCATAATCGTGCATAAATAAGCCTTAGCTGAAATGTCGGTTTTGTTTATTATTATTGTTGGCCTTGCAAAGTTGACGTTTTGTTACATATATGTATGTACGTATGGAGATGTTAACTTGCGGCGTATGCATTGCTAGCGAAGGTGATCGGTTGGGCTGTGGCTTATGGCTTATTTCACTATAGCTGGCTGAAATTACACTGTAGCTGAAGGTGGCTTATTTGGTATAATTAAATTTTAAAAATTTTAAAAATAGAAAAAATAGGTTAGCCCATCACGTGTAATGCAAACGAATACGGGAAAAAAAGAACCGGTAAAATAAACTCAAAAAATCCAAAAAAATCAAAAAAAGACGAAATTTAGGAATAATAAAAAATAAGCAAGAAGCCAGAAACCGAAGCCCAACCGATCACCACTACTTGTTTAGGTCAATAGGATGTTAGTTAGAAACTTCTCAAACTGACATCAGCATTTACGAGTACTATCCTGAATTTATGGTTGCTTGTAAGCAACTTTAATTTGGATCATTCAGGACCCACGTGAGCGCTGCTCCCAAAAATAGTTACTCCATATATCATACATCACAAAGTAGACTAAGTGTGGCAGCAAAATTTAACGATACGATGTATTAAATTCATCAGTATAGGCCCTGTTTGGATCAGTTTCAGATTCTTAAAAACCAGCTATTACTTCTAGTTTTTAAAAGCTGGTTTTTAAGCAAAAACTGATGGGGTGTTTGGATCCCCTAGTTTTTAAAAGCTGATTTCATTTATGATTGGTGCTAATAGACTATTATACCCTTACATTTATGATTGGAAGCGTCTGCGTGTGGTCTTTAATGAGGGTAAATGGGTATTTGTGCAAAAAAAACTGGCAAAAGCTGGGTATCAACAGCTTCTTGGTTTTTAAGAATCTGGGTAGGTAGATTTTAAAAACTGCCCCAAAAACTGGTCTGTTTGGATCCCACCCAGTTTCCAAAAGCCAGATTCTTAAAATCTGGGTGGATCCAAACAGGCCCATAGTAAAAGTGGTTTTATCTAGTCATAAATTTATACATATCTGGTCATAAAAGTGGTTGCACGGGATGTCTGGAATCACGCAAGTGGTTTCATCTAGCCATAAATTTATACATATCTGGTCGTAAAAGTGGTTGCACGGGATGTCTGGGATCACGCACAGGTGAGTCGTGGTCGAGTCACGCGATTCATCTAAATGTAAATTGGTATGTATCTGAACGTAAATGAGGTATGCCTTTTTACTACCACCATCACAAGGCCAGCATGCGCCACAGTAATTATGTTAGTAAACTCCATCGATGCGTCTAGTAATTTTGTCAGTAATCATTTGACCATAAAATAGAATGTATTTGGCAGTAATTGTAGTTTCCAATTTTACTGTTGTCCTCAAATGGCCGCATGCACCGTGGCTTGGTGTGGCAGTAATCTCTAACGACATTTGCAATATATTCATTTGTATAGTAAAAGTGATTTCATCTGACGATAAATTTGATATGTATCTAGTCATAATTGTGATTTCTACTTTTACTGCCACCATCGCACAGTTGTGGCAGTGGCACAGGAGACGGCGGCGGTGCAATGGTGATGCAACTACCACGCCAGCGTGTGGATGGTCCCATGCCATTTTACGGTCAATTCCGTGCAGCTGAAGAATCCATCCCCACCATTATGTGCTAAACTGCTAATGATGAGTTTTAGCAATTGATAACAACCGTTTATGGGGCTAATATTTTTATGAGTTTGGTGCAACAGGCTAGGTTCCATAATGAGGATGACTTGTGAAGGTGTCATAAGTTGATTGTCATCAAGTCAAGATTCGAGATAAACGATGTCATCATGTATTGATGGTCATCAAGTTGAGATCCCAAAGTAGTGGATAACTCATATGTTGAAGGCCATCAAGACAAGAGATAGTTTCATGTATTGATGGATATCAAGATAAGGATTCAAACTTGAAGTGAAGGTGTTCATCATCAATCTTCAAGAGGATGCTCAAATGGCAAAGGTATAACTAGACTAAGAGTATGTTTCTTAGTCATTTTGCCGGTCTTGGTATTTGGTGAAAAAACAAATTGCTGATATACAATGCCGTACTATTAAGAGTGGTAATATTTAATAGCTTGAGCTTCATCATGTGTTGATAACACAATCTCACTTGCTCCATCTCTCTGTGGTATGATGCTATTATTTTTTAATGTGTTTTGTAAATAGTTATAGCTCATGCATAATTCTTGTAGCATGTGGATAGAGTTTGCAAATATATTTTACAAATGGTTGAAGTCCGTGCACCTACTCCTTATATCATGATGCTTAGGTTTGCAAATGTGTTTTGTAAATAGCTTAAGCTCATGCATAATTCTTATAGCATGTGACTTAAGTTTATGAATGTGTTTTGCAGACGGGTTGAGTCTATATACCCAAACCTTGTGTCATATTTTTAAAGTGTGTGAATATGTTTTACAACTTATCTTGAATCATGTTATAATCCTTATGTACATGGTACTATGCTTTGCGAATATGTTTTACAAATTTGTTGAACTACATACACTCTATCCTTACTGGAACTTGCATAGCGGAATGACCGCCATATATTGGTTGGTATGACTGCCATGTATTGGCTGATCTGACCGAACAGCTGTAACATCTCAAAATTCCAAGGAATGCAAAAATGAGTAAAAATTTTTAAAAAAATTGCATGCATCTTATTTCCTTGTCTTTTATTGGAGCTTCTTTGGAAAAATAATTTGCAAACACAAATTTTTGGAAAAGAAATGTATAATTGATAGAATTCAATTTGAATTCAAAATCGAATCTAAAAATGATCCATAAAGTGGCATAGGAGAAATTATAGTAGAAATCATCTCAAAAAATCAAAAATAAGATTATGGCACTAGAAATATAATTTGAGCATATTCCTTAAATTATTCAAATTAAATTAGTGCATGTTACACAAAATAGTAGCATTCAAAGATGTTTAGAGAAAAATCTTTGGTAAATAAAATTCTAAAAAAATTGAAAAATGATCTGAACTATGTCAGGAGTCTCTACAAAAATTTTCATAGTTTTTAAAACTCATTTGACATGTTTAAAAATTTCTCAAACCTCTCAACCAAGTGAATATGCCTTCTCTTAAACCGTTCCGCTTCCATCTCTCTATCTATTAAAGTACCGACACTGACGAGTGGGACTAACCCTACCCGTTAGGCCACCTTAACTTCGCTGACTGAAGAGCTAGGCCTAGTCGCAGGGATCATCTTCTACCTCCCACGCCAGAACTGATGCCCTTGGTTTTGGATGCCATGCCCACAGCTTTGCCCTGCTACAGCCTGACACCAAGCTACTACCTCGATGTGACACATCCCTGCCTTATCTTCTTCCTTATGTCGCAATCTGGGTGAAGGAACTAAAGCCATTTCTTCTCATCGAGTTCATGAAAACTTGTGAGCAGCTCTCGACCATCTCGAGCCTATAAAGCTTCCTTGACCACATCATCATTACACCCTCGTCTCATTTTCATGAAAAGCCGAGCTCTTCCTTTCTTGTTGTGAGATACGACCTCTGAGTGCTCATATGCAACTACGACCAGTAGAGATCCGATACGACCACTCAAATGCTAGTCACAACCCGTCCAACAGTGAAGGTTACAACCACCGTGTAATGTGAGCTACGACCAGTTGAAGATTTACGACCATGTTGAGTCATTACAACCACTCAATGAGAAATATGACCATTTCCTTCTGGTTACGACCACGTTGCATGTAGACGATTCTGCTCGCGAACGTCTTTGACTTTGTTAGTACTCGAACGCTTCGACTTCCTTAGCTATGGTGCTCGTAAGCCACAAATGCCACAGTACTCTAGGCTTTGAGTACTCGAAAACTTTCAATGAAATTCCTCTGTTTCTCAATGACGATGACACAAACAATTTAGTGATAGAATAGACAATCTTTTTGGTGGTGCTCCAATCGCCGCACCTTTTCCTTGGTTTTCTCCACTATTTATACCTAGCTTTACAAATTAGACTCAGATACACAAACCGACTATGAATCATAAATTTCTAATTCTAAACTAACTCGGACTTTTGGCGGGATTATTTCCAACACTTGCTCTGCCCGAAACACGCTGTCACCACCAGCGCTGATGAGCACGCTCCGTCGTGGCCCGAACCTTCCCGATAAGTTCTCCCCTCGACACACGTGTCATTATGCACCGAATGGTCCCTAGTACTAACCTCCTCACTTAATCGGAATTTCATCTCGTGGAGCCCTGGATCTATGACGTCTTCCCCAACTCTGGCCACCGTAGCCTTCTCCTTCGATTTGAGCTCTCTGGTGAGATAGAAACTTTGACATGGTCAATCTTAGCACCCCCAAAGCTCATTCCACCCCTTTATTTCAGTTGAGCTTCACCGCAGAAGGCTGTCACCGTGCAACCTGCCACCGACTGGTCGCCTCCGACCATCCCCGCCATTGCCATCTTCACCGGCGTGTCCAAACAACCAAGTGAAGCTTCTATGCTACACACTTTTGCTCGAAACAAAGATGTTGCTGCCATCACCGACGCTCTGTCTAGCACTGCTGCTCTGCTCCACCGTCGGCCAACTCCGGCGAGCCCCAGGTCTCAGCGCCACCACCTAAAGCACCGTTGTGACCTCCTAAATCGAGTGGAACTTAGGAGGAATACTGTTGAAAATAATCTTGACTTATAGTTTAAATCAATTTCGTTTTTTAGGTTAAAGTTGTGTTTAATTTGAAGATAGAGTTTAATATGTATTTAAGTTAGATTCTAGTATTTGTATAAGCCTTAAACTATATAAATAGAGGGGCAAGTAATCTATTTGAAAGTAAGAGCAAGAGAAAAGAAAATTTTAGAAAACTCAAACTATGTAATTATAACCGAGGTAAATTTTGCTATGTTCTCTTTGTTTATTTATTATGTGCGAGTTTTCCCTAGGCTAGGCCAACAAAAGCTACATCCGCCTGTAGACGCAGCTCCCGCGCTTGGACGAGGTCGTCCCCGACGCGCACATCCATGTCGTCGACCTCGCCAACCCCGACCGCGCCACGGTCGTCTCCCAGATCGGCGCCGCCTCCCGCTCCCACGGCTTCTTCCAGGTTACACCTCATTCCATTTCTTAAGTTCATTCCGTGCTGCAACAAGATTCCTAATGATTCCTCCAACGGTATTGACAGTGAAGGGGTGGGCCTGGTGATCGGTTCGGCTTAAAAGCTCATGGCTTATGGCTGAAAACACTATAGCTGGCTGAAAAAAGCACTGTAGCTGACAGAGGCTTATTTAGCATAATTAAATTTAAAAATTTTAAAAATATAAAAAATATGTTAGCCCATTACGTATAATACAAACAAATACGGGAAAAAAGAACCGGCAAAAAAGCTCAACAAAAAGCCAAAAGTTCAGAAAAAGACGAAATTCATGAATAGTGAAAAATAAGCCAGAAGTCGAAGCCGAATTGATCAGGGCGCGACGGCCACCGTCGTGTGAAATTAATTCATCAGGTGCTGAACCATAGGATACCCGTGGAACTGATGCTGGCAGTGATGGCGGTGGCGCACGGGTTCTTCCGGCTGCCGCCGGAGGAGAAAGCCAAGCTCCACTTGGACGACCAGGCCAAGAAGATGCGACTGTTCACCAGCTTCAACGTGTGCAAGGAGACCGTGCACAACTGGCGCGACTACCTCCGCCTGCACTGCCACCCGCTCAAGCAGTTCGTCCTGGACTGGCCAGCCAATCCACCTCCCTTCAGGTATCATCAAGCTCAGCGACTATTTCTTTCTTCCATTACTCTTCCTTGCTCGCTTGTAAAGACTGCAAGTAGTTCTCTCACTGGACCTTGCTTGCTAAAATTAATGCATAGTGCTGAAAGAAATAGAATAGACCGACCATTAAACTTGTATTGCTTTTTGAACAGGACAAATCATGTGTCTACATTTCCAATTCACAATATTAATTTCAAGCATTATTTTTTCCTGGGAAAATGCACATTTCTTAAATCGCTACTCACGAATACCAAAGCAAAATTATTGACGTTTTCAAGCTTCAACTATAGACATACACAGAAACCAATCTTTTTTTTTCCTCGTGATACTAACGATGATTCAAGAAAGTCTGAAAAAACCAGACTGGCCACTCTGTACCTTGAACGACTCTACCATGTGCTAGAGAGGCAGGCCTTCCATAAGACCATAACCATTCTCTTGGACAGACAGAGCTCCTGCTTTCAGAAAAAAGATCGTTCAGGACAGAGAAATAAGGAAGGGGAGAATGGCAGTGGTGCACGAGACCACGACTCCACCGACCTAACGGGATGTTTCATTGCTAGCAACAGTGACAATTGTGACATAATATGGCAAAGAAATGTGTCAATGACAAGTAGGGCACCAGGCTAAGATTTTATGGTATGCCAAAAGTGTGGCATCAAACCAAACAACAGCCTAAAAAATTCAAACATATCTAAGTGGGTTGCGCATATTATGACCAGTAACCAAACATGTCCTAAATGTTTTTACTAGCAACTAGTACGAGATCACCTGAGGGGGAGCAAAAACAGGAAGAAACTGGAGTGAGTGTGACCTGTCAATGCCTTTTGTGCTACTGCACCCATAAGAGGCAACTTGTAGCATGGACATCAAAGAAACAGAAAAGGTGCACCAAGACAGTGCAATGAGAACCACATTTTTTTTCTAGTACAAAAGCACATGTTGTCGTGTACTCAATCACATGAAATCACAACAACAAAAACGATGAGGTGGTCACATGATGAATGTTGGGAACATTTCACCTGCTAAGAATCCACTAGTGCCAATTGGTAGGCCGCCTCTTGCAACGCCAAGTGGCAAGTTCTCTTGCTTGGATGGGGATGTGGACTTCACTGAGAGCTCATTAGAGCTTGGCAAAAACCATGAGACGGACAAGACAGAGGAACTTAGGACTGTAGGACATAGATCAAGGACAGTAGTCACAACTCGGCCCGACAATGTTTAACAGGACCAATCAGCTAAATCATTGCAAAAAAAATCTAGCTACTTGCTGTTACTCGCTGGAGTCTTGCTGTTGGTGATAGCAAGATCCTTACTCTCATCGAGAGGATGACACTTGGGGATGGGGCAATTTTTTCTTGTTTATTTCTCACACAATATCATACCAACCTGAGGGGTTGGGGATACAAATTTATAGGCTGCTAACCAGCCAAGCATATGCTAAGATGCTAGTCAAAAGCTGTCCTAAAGCTAGTCTAAGATGCTAGTCAAAAGCTGCCCTAAAGCTAGTCTAAGGGTGTGTTTGGTTGAGCTGTGGCTTCTAAAAAAGCTGCTGTGAGCTGTGGGCTGTGGAAAAGCTGCTGTAGGTTGTGGGCTGTGAAAAAGCTGTAGGGTGCCTTTGGTTGAGCTTTTGGGAGCTGCTTTTGCTTTCAAAAAGCCAAAAGCCAACCAAAGGGGTGGAAACCAGAAGCTGCTTTTTCAGAAGCAGCTACTTTTGGGTAGTACAGTTTTGAAAGCACCTTGGACCCTACTTTTGGCTTTTGGCTTTCTGCTTTTTGAAATGGTGAAAATAGAGAGTTGTTTCACAGTTATTTCAAGAAAAATAGCGATAGGAGGTAAGTTTTATACTTGTTTGAACCAAACAGCTTACAGCTTTTCCACAGCCCACAACCTACAGCAGCTTTTCCACAGCCCATAGCTCACAGCAGCTTTTTCAGAAGCCACAGCTCAACCAAACACACCCGTAAGCTGTTTGGTTCAAACAAGTATAAAACTTACCTCATATCTCTATTTTCCTTGAAACAACTATGAAACAGCTCTCTATTTTCACCATTTCAAAAAGCAGAAAGCCAAAAGCCAAAAGTAGGGTCCAAGGTGCTTTCAAAACTGTACTACCCAAAAGTAGCTGCTTCTGAAAAAGCAGCTTCTGGTTTCCACCCCTTTGGTTGGCTTTTGGCTTTTTGAAAGCAAAAGCAGCTCCCAAAAGCTCAACCAAAGGCACCCTAAGATGCTAGTCTAAAGCTGTCCTAAAGATGTTGTCCTAGATAGGGCAGCAAGACCACCATGCAGCAGGGGCATAAGGACATGTTGTTACAACCCCACAAAGACCATAGTACAGAGACTTATCTATCATTTCTCCCCCTAAGTCTTGTGCGTCGTCTTGTGGGAGAGTTGAACCATCCTGATCTTGGAGCAGAGCTCAAGGAACTTGATCCTTCCAAGAGGCTTGGTGAGCAGATCCGCAAGCTGATCCGTGGTGTTGATGTAGCTCGCCTTGATGCTTCCTTCATCCAAACAGCCTCGGATGAAATGGTACTTCACCCGGATGTGCTTGCTCCGTTCATGAAAAACGGGGTTCTTTGCCAGGGCTAGAGCGGACTTGCTGTCCACCCTGAGCTCCACTGCTTCAGTGTCCCTGCCGAGAAGATCACCAAGCAGTCGAGCGAGCCAGAGTGCCTGAGTCGAAGCGGTGGAAGCCGCTATGTACTCGGCCTCACAGCTGGACAGGGCCACCACCTGCTGCTTGACTGACTGCCAGTGAACGAGGCACTTGCCGAGGAAGAAGAGAATCCCGCTTGTGCTCTTGCTGGTGTCGATGTCGCCCGCGTGGTCACTGTCGCTGTACCCGACGAAGTGTGCCACGCCAGGACACCTCGGGTAATGGAGGCCGTGGTCAAGAGTCCCCGCAACGTAGCGGATGATCCTCTTCACAGCCTGCTGGTGCTCCATCGTCGGTCGTTGCATGAACCGACTAACATAGCCGACGGAGAATGCCAAGTCCGGTCGTGTGTAGGCGAGGTAGCGAAGGCTCCCCACAAGACGCCGGTACTACGTAGCGTCCACCTCCTCCGTCGTGCTGTCGCGGCTCAGCTTCAGCCTCTCCTCCATCGGAGTGGGGGCTGGGTTACAGTCGGTGAGCCCAGCTAGCTCAACGATGCGCTTGGCGAAGGCGGTCTGTCGAAGCGTGATCCCGGAATCATCCTGGTGCACCTCGATCCCCAAGTAGAAGGAGAGAGGCCCCAGGTCACTCATCTGGAAAGTGGCCTTCATCTCTTCCTTGAATGCCGTCACCTCCGCATCCTTAGTGCCGGTGATCACCAGACACCCACCAGCAGGGCATTTTCTCCACTGCCCCGCCGGTAGATGGCCGCCTCGTGCGGACTTTGCTCGAAGCTCATCCCTTTCAGCGTGGAATCCAACTTGGCGTTCCACGCCCTCGGTGCCTATCGCAAGCCATAGAGGGCCTTGCGCAGGCGGAGCACCTTGCCCTCCTTGCCGGGGATCGCAAATCCCGGCGACTGATGCACGTAGACCTCCTCCTTCAAGTCGCCGTTAAGAAATGCCGACTTGACATCCATGTGATGAACATGCCAGCCTTCCTGGGCAGCTAGCGCAAGGAGGAGTCGCACGGACTCCATCCGTGCCACGGGAGCGAATGCGTCGTCGAAGTCGACCCCCTCCTGCTGCACGAAGCCTCGTACCACCAAGCGAGCCTTGTGCTTGACGATGGCACCGGCTTCATCCCTCTTCAGCTTGAACACCCACTTAAGGGTGATCGCGTGGTGACCACGAGGGAGGTCAGTGAGCTCCCAGGTGCGATTCTTCTCAATCGCATCCATGTCCAACTGCATCGCGGCGCGCCATGCCGCGTCTCTCTCAGCCTCTGCAAGTGACCGAGGCTCGCCGTCGTCACACGCAAGATGCAACTGCGCCTCGAAGTCGCGCTGCGTCAGTTCAGGGACCGGCTGCTCGCCGAGGAGGTCGTCCACGGTACGGTAGCGCAGAGACTCACCGCCGTGGTAGGCGTCGATGTGATCCTCGTCGTTGGACAGCGGAGTGGCGAACTCCACCGTGCGCTGCTCGTCATGGGCCGAAGCTGCCGGTGCCGAGCCTGAAGGAGTAGGCGCCGGTGTAGGAGAGCGAGGCGTGGGCGGCGGTGCTGGCGGTGGACTCGCCGGAGGTGGTGGCGAACGAGTTGGTGGGGTAGGCGAGCTCGGTGAAGACGAGCTGCTGGCTCCCCCCGCCTCCTCGAAGTGGACGTAGTCGATGACGAAATTGCTGGTCGTCGGAGTCGAGCCATCATCCACCATCTTGCCCCACGTCCAGCCTCGCCCTTCGTCGAACACGACGTCACGTGTGATGCGCATGCGCCGTGTCACAGGGTCGAGGACGCGGTAGGCCTTGGCGCCCTCCGCGTAGCCGATGAACACTCCCGGAGTGCTCCTGTCGTCGAGCTTACCGATGTGGCCAAGCTCCTTGGCGAACGCGAGGAAGCCAAAGACCCGCAAATGGGAGACCGCCGGCTTGCGCCCATGCCAAGCCTCGTACGGCGTCCTGCCGTCGAGCGCCTTGGTAGGCGAGCGGTTGAGGATGTAGACGGCCGTCACCACCGCCTCTCCCCAGAAGACAGCCGGCATCCCCCTCTGCTTGAGGAGGGCCCGAGCCATCCCCACAACCGTCTGGTTGCGCCGCTCGACGACGTCATTCTGCTGCGGGCTGTACGGCGCGGAGTAGTGGCGCTGAATGCCCTCATCAGCGCAGTACGACGCGAATTTAGCCGTCGTTGTTTGTGCGCAGCACGCGTAGCTTGCAGCCGCACTCCGCCTCCGCAGCAGCCTGCGTGCGCCTGATGGCGTCCGCAGCCTCTCCCTTGCTGCCGAGGACCATCACCCACATGTAGCGGGAGAGGTCGTCGACGAGCAGCAGGAAGTAGCGTCGTCCTCCCGGTGTGGCCGGTGTCACCGGGCCACACAAGTCCCCGTGCACGAGCTTGAGCCTCTACTTGGCTCGGAAACTCGCCCGCTGGGGAAAGGGGAGTCGCCCCTGCTTCGTCAACACGCAGACGTCGCAGAACTGCTCCACATGGTCAAGGCACGGCAGGCCTCACACCATTTCCGTGGCACTGAGCCGCTTCAGGGCCTCGAAGTGAAGGTGCCCAAAGCGCTCGTGCCACTGCCACGCCTCGTCGTCCCGACGAGCAGCGAGACAGAGGGGTTGTGCCACCTGCACGTGAAGAATGTAGAGTCGATTTGCACCTCTGGTTACCTTGGCAAGAAGGCGGCGGCGAAGATCCCAAATCCGCAGCACCCCGTGCTCGATCTCGACACGCGAGCCGTTCTCATCCAGCTGTCCCAAGCTGATGATGGAGTTCCGCAGATCGGGGATGTAGTAGACGCCGGTGAGCAGCCTGTGCTCACCAGACACGGTGGTGAAGATGACGGAGCCGACGCCCTTGATTTCCACGCCGGAGGCGTCCCCAAACTTGACGGAGCCTCGGACGCTAGAGTCAAACTCGGCGAAGAACTCCCGTCGACCGGTCATGTGATGGGTGGCACCGGTGTCGAGGCACCACCCGTCAGTCTTGTCGTTGTCGGAGCCGTAGCCGAGGAGGGCGTGTGCTTTTGGCTCGTCAAGGTGGAGGAGAGTCGCTGCGGCCGGTGCCGCTGGAGGTAGTTCGATGCTCGCATGAGCAATGAACAGAGCCGGCTGCTCCTCCTCCTCCGCCTGCGCGACGTGGGCCTGGCCGCGTCGTGGCTGTCGACAATCCTTGGCCCAATGACCAAGCTTGCCGCAGTTGTGGCAAGAGTCGTCTCGTGCCGGCTTTTGCTTGCCAGCGGCGCCGCCCTGGGCGCCTCCACGGTCATCACCCTCGGCACGTCCTCGCGCCCCTGCCTGGGCGTCTTTGCGCGGCTTGCCTCGCTTGCCACGCTTGCGGCCGCCTGTCGTGGAAGAAGGCTCCCCCTTCTTCTTGTCACCTTGGCCGGCAGCCCACTGCTCCCGAGTGAGGAGGAGCTTCCCGCCAATGGTGACGGGTCCCGAGAAGCGTTGTGGCTCATCGTTGTCAACGACCTTGAGGCGACCCGTCGCCTCCTCGATCGTCATCGTGGAGAGGTCCAGCAGAGACTCGATCGAGCGGGCCATCTGCTTGTACTTCTCGGGGACGCAGCGGAAGAGCTTTTCCACAGCTCTCTCCTCGCCGTAGGTGTCGTCGCTGAACTGCACCAACTTGTGCAACAGAGTGTTGAGACGGAGAGCAAAGTCATCAATGTCCTCACCTGGCTTGAAGGCCAGGTGCTCCCACTCCTTGCGTAGTGCCTGCAATGTAGACTTGCGGGCGCAGTCGCTGCCGATGCGTGCTGCAGCGATGGCGTCCCAAGCCTCTTTGGCAGTCCGCTTGTTGGTAAGCGAGAACTGCATCTCGGGCGGGACTGCAGCGATGAGAGCATCCAGCGCCCGTCGATCCTGGTCGTAGTCGACGTCGCCGTACCGGACTGCATCCCACATATGCCGCACCTGGAGCTTCACCCTCATCACCGCAGCCCACTCGACGTAGTTGGTCTTGGTGAGGGTAGGCCACCCGCCGCCGGGGCCGATGTCCCTGACGACAGCCTGGTACTCGTGGTGACCACGGTACCGAACCGGGGAGGGAGAGCCGCGTCGCCTGTGAAGGCCGCGCTCTCCGTCGACCCGTACGCCGCCGTGCGCGCCTCCTCCAGGAGCGTCACCGGCGCGTGCGCGCCTGTCTGGGCTGCCGCCGCGCTCGTGGGCGTGCGCGGCTGCCCACTGCGCCGCTCGCCCTCGCGCTGCCTCCCTCTCCAGTGGCTCAAGATCCGCGTCGGCGCTGTCATCAGCAGAGATGGAGCTGCTGTTGCTACCGCGCAGAACCTTGACCTCCGCTGCTGCCGCACGCGCTGCATCTGCCGCCGCCGCCGCTTCCACCTCCGCTCTGGCTGCTGCCAGCTCCGCCGCTGCCAGCCTTGACGCCCTTTCCGCCGCCGCTCGCTCGCGCTGCTCTGCCCCGGCGAGCTCGGCCGTCTGCTGACGCCGCGTGCTCGAGGCGACCGAGCGCTGAGACTACCCTGCGGACATGGCGCGCTACTGGGGGGCTGTTGCGTGGAGAGATGGCTGCTTCTGACGAGCTGCTGCCCGTCTCCGGAGAGGAGTGAGCGGGGACAGCCGGAGCTGCTGCTGCTACCGGCTGGGGCTGCTGCGAGGCCGGAGAAGGAGATGAGCAGGAGATGCTCAGACTACAGGATAGTATGGCTCTGATACCACTTGTTACTCGCTGGAGTCTTACTGTTGGTGATAGCAAGATCCTTACTCTCATCGAGAGGATGACACTTGGGGATGGGGCAATTTTTTCTTGTTTATTTCTCACACAATGTCATACCAACCTGAAGGGTTGGGGATACAAATTTATAGGCTGCTAATCAGCCAAGCATATGCTAAGATGCTAGTTCTAGATGCTAGTCAAAAGCTGTCCTAAAGCTAGTCTAAGATGCTAGTCAAAAGCTGCCCTAAAGCTAGTCTAAGATGCTAGTCTAAAGCTGTCCTAAAGATGCTGTCCTAGATAGGGCAGCAAGACCACCATGCAGCAGGGGCATAAGGACATGTTGTTACAACCCCACAAAGACCATAGTACAGAGACTTATCTATCACTTGCAAGTTTTGCGGTCAAGTTGTTAACCAGGCACATTTTCTTGACCATGCACGAGGGAAGTTGGGGAGCTCGGCTTCAGACTCTATGGAGCGATATCCGAGAGCCTGGGCTTGGAGGAAGGCTACATCAAGAAGGTTGTCCGTGAGCAGGAGCAGCACATGGCGGTGAACTTCTACCCAAAGTGCACGGAACCGGAGCTGACATACGGCCTTCCGGCACACACGGACCCGAATCCATCCTTCTCATGGACCAGCAGGTGGCTGGACTGCAGATTCTTAAGGAAGGCAAGTGGATCGCGGTGAATCCACGACCCGACGCACTGGTGATCAATATTGGTGATCAACTGCAGGTGATACACATCTTCTAGGTGCAACGCAATTATATGTGTATATCTTGCTGAATTGCAGAAAATCTAGCCAAATTTGTTGATTTGTGATCCAAATTCTACACATCAATAAGGCCGGCTTCTGGACGGAGCGTAGTGGAGGCTTAGGGCCGGAGCGGAGCGGAGTCCTGAAGCGGCCCATTGTGCAAGGCCCGTGCACCCAGGGACGCCTGGGGGTGCGGGGGGCGAAGCCCCCCCCCCCCCCCCGCGGTATGGATCCTAGTCGAATTAGGGTTTTCATGATATATATATTTCCTGTAAGCCGCCGTTTGGGATATGGAATTAGAGTTGTAAATCCCCGGCGTTGTAACCTCACCCCGATATAGTGAAGATTGTTGCTGGCTGGCGCCCGTGGTTTTTTCCCTCTCGCATTGGGAGGGTTTTTCACGTTAAAATCTCGTGTCTCTCTGCGATTGATCTTGTTTACTTCGTTGTTCCTCCGTCGTCGCGTGTAACAAAGTTCAATTGCAGTATTTTATGTATTCAATGTATATCTTGTGGTAAGCGACCTAGGTATAGCAGACAGTGCTAATTGTTTGAAATGCAGTCAAATATAGTTGGATCTGCTTCTACTTAACTCCACATAAGACAAGCCCTTGACCAACAACAAAAGAACTGTAAAAAAAGAACTGATGAACAGCCCAATAATTAATTGCAATACTTTATGTGGAAGCATATAATACTCCATGTAGCATACACAATTAAAACAGATACACTGTATAGCTCCTATGTCAGCAATTTAAAATGGACTAGTGTCATTGTATATGGTCTACACAGGTAGTTAGATACTTTCAGGAAAACTGCCAGCACTGCTACCTATATCCTTGTGCAGAAGTTGTAAATAAACTTTCATTGCAGTCACTAAGTAATGGCAGATACAAGAGCGTCTGGCACCGTGCCGTTGTCAGCTCTGACAGAGCAAGGATGTCCATCGCGTCCTTCCTGTGCCCTTGCAACAACGTACGTGCTCATTGGCCCTGCCGAGAAGCTCATCAGCAAGAACTCTCCAGGCGTCTACAGGAACTACACTTATGACGAGTACTACAAGAAATTTTGGAGCAGAAACCTGGACCAAGAGCGCTGTTTGGAGCTCTTCAGAACCTAGCAGCAGCACCTAGATACATGTCTGAAAAATAGGAGAGTTTAGTGTCTCAGGATTCTGATGCATTTTCTGCCTTTCCGTTTCGCCCCTTTTGGTGCGTTTGTACGTACTCTCGGTTGTTACCACTTACTTCCTCCGTTACTTTATTTTAGGTCGTATTTCGACTAGGCATGGTGACTAAGGAAGTTATAAGATCAAGAAAATGGTAGGTGGAAATGACCATGATATCCTTGTGCTACAATCCGTTAGAGCAGAGTAGCTGCTGCTAGTTGCTTTACTCCCTCAGATTCATTATGAATGACGTAAGTCGTTTTAGATATGGACGCTTGGGTCTTCAGTGTGGAGAGATCCCGGGTGAAAACTGTACTTCATTTTTTCAGTGCGAAGAAACCCTGGATAGAAACTGTGTTGAGCGATGTTTGAAGTCCTTGTACCCCCAATTGGATTGCAAATTTGGCAAGTCCGGTGCAGCAGATGAATGAACTCGAACGCAATTTCGTCGTTAGTAGACCGTCCAATCTAAGGCATAGATGATGTCAAGAAACAGTTCGATGCTAACGAGTGGGAAGTGAGCAAGCGGCAGCAATCACCTGGAATCCTGTGCCGACGGGCGGAGTCGGCTCGGCCGATGATTCCTTTGCAGACTCCGGCCGGTCCAAGCTCAGCTCCCGCAAACACACGCTGGGAGGCGACCAGGTGAAAAAGGGTCGTGCGGTGTGTTCGAAGGAAATAGGCCGTGCTGAAGTCCAACACGAAACAGCCGGCTCCGATGCAAATATGGGACGGCGACGCGTGCCGTGGACCATGGTTCCCACTGGCCACCACCGAGCCCAGTCAGCTCCCCATGCCGCCGTGCGTCCTGCTGCTGTCGTGCGTATCGCCCGGCTCGGCTGGGTTCGTGTGGACCGGCGCGGAGACGAAGCGAAATCCTACTCGCGGTCACAGCCGCACCACCGCGTCCGCACGCCTTCCACCTGCGTCGTCGCCTCCCTTCCCTCTATCCGCGTCCTCCTCCCGCCCCCATGGCCGCGACAGCCGTGTCCACCGCCTCCCTCCCTCGCCGCTCTTCCCCCACGGCCGCGGACCATCGTCCCAAGGCCCCGTCGCTCCGTAAGCGGCATTGCTCCGTCAGGCCCGTCGCCTCCTCCGCGAACCCTACGCGGCGACCCACCGCCAACGGTTGGTATGTGCCGCTTCATTCACAAACTGACTGCTTTCGGTTTCCTTCCTATTAGTATTTGCGACGTTGCCATGTTTTGCGAGGTGACGCAGAGGAGAGCGCCGGGCGGCGACAGGTGCTTGTGGCTGGGGCCGCCGCGCTTCTGTCTCGGCCTAATCCGGCAGCACGTGAGTTGCTCTGTTTCTTCCTTTCGAGCTAATGATATTATTTCGAGAAATTTGAACGGTGACTCAATAGGCAATTTGGTTATTTTTTATAATAATTTAGTATTATAAAAATAAAAAATAGTTTGAAAATATAAAAAGAACAAATAATCAACTAAAAATTTAAAAATACAGTAAATAATCAATTAATATTAACTGTAAGATAAATAAACTATTTATAAAAAAATAATGTAAATCATCAGATTGATACCGACCAGACGGCCGATATATCGGAGGACGCTGGCTCAAAAACAGGGGAGCCACGAGCTCAATAAAGCGAGATTGAAAACGGTTTCTAGTCCGAATCTCTTTCCGAAGCTGGCTCCGTTCACTACTACTTCACTCATTCCCTCAATCTCTCACTTCCTCTTCCGCGTGAGCCCCGGCCGAGCTCGCCATTCCCCGCCGCCAGCCACCCTCGCCGCCTCCCGCCTCCTCGGCTCCGTTACTCCTCTGCGCCGCCTGCCCCGGCGCCCCGATTCGAGCTCCCGCTCCCGCCCCCGCCGCCCAGGCTTCCGTTGCTGTTGCGGGAGAGGGAGAGGGGGGAGGCAGAGGGAGAGATGGTGGGGAGAGGAGGAGGGGTGCCAGCGCGGAGGACGTGAGGATCGGCAGCGGCAACGTCTTCGTGGCCCTCGAGACCCTCAAGAAGAAGAAGAAGCCGGCGGCGGGGGCGAAGAAGCAGGCGGCGGCGGGCAAGGAGCAGAGGCCGGATGCAGGGCCGGGCTCAACGTTTTCAAGGGCCCTAGGGCGAATTCGGCTCTATGGGCCCTTTGCTATAATTTTTTTTCTACTTATAAAATATGCAGTTTAAATTTTATATTGTCTAAAGTGACACAAATCAATATTTCTAATATGATAAACTAATTAGGTACTAACTAGTTTATAAACCAAATGTAACTAGTAAAAATTAATTCCTCAAATAGGAGCGACAAATATCCAATGTCTTTCATAAAAAGGAACTTCTTCTAGCACTTCTTGATGCAAAATCATTAATAATAACATCGAGATCAATGTCGTTCAAGATATTTTTCTCAATGCAGCACATAGCCAAGCCATTCAATCTTTCTTGTGACATAGTAGACCACAAATAATTTTTCAGCAATTTCAATTTTGAGAAACTCCTTTCAGCTGAGGCTACAGTCACAGGTACAGTTAGAAGAATTCGATATGCAACAGAGATATTTGGGTAGCAATCTGCAGCTGTAAGCCTGTAACGAATTGAAGAATCTCAGATGCCGACATCTTATCATTTGGCAAGGTGACTTGCAGCACTTTTAATTCAGAGAAAAAATCATTGAACTCAACGTCAGATGACCCATCATGAGAAAAAGCTTGTACAAAAGTAGTGCAACACCTCCGTAGATCATTATCATCCAGAGACTTTAGATTTTTTGAGTTGAATAAGAAACCAAACATATTTTCAAATACCTTCAACTGCTCAAATCGACTGCCGCGGACGGAGTTCACGTTCGGCCGATAGTAGTCGATGCGTCGCGCTTTCTGCCTTCTGGCGTAGGGCGTTGGGCCGTTGCGGCTTGCGCGCGGGAGGTGGGCCCTCCCTTGCCCAGGGCCCTAGGCCGGCGCCCCCCCCCCCCCCCCCCCCCCCCCGCGGACCTACCCCTAGAGCCGGGCCTGGCCGGATGTGGTTGTCGTCGTCCGGCCGAACATCCCAGTGAGTGGTTGGGTGCTGTGCCTTCTTGCCTTGGGGAGATTCGGATTTATTCGCCTCGGCATCTAATCATTTTGTTGCATGATCTGTTTCTCGATATTGCATTTTTGTTGCAACATTCTGATTTTATGTGTGCAACAATAAATAATAACCGGTGTAACATCGATATTCTTATCAAAATTTTTGTTGCATATATGATTGAAAATTGTCGCATATATGAGTGATAAAAGTTGCATCCGATCGTACGGATCGGACGTTCGGATGCTAGCAACACTCAAGGTATTTTCTTTATGGTAATGTGAGGTTAATGATGATTATCCAGACAGTGGTTGTGCAAGGGCAAGATAAGGTGTACAAAGATGTCATAGAACCTTTGGAGAGTGTGAGCATCAACACGATTCCGACCAACAAGCAAGACATCGGTGAGCTTGGTCCTCCGGATCAGGTCTACTCTTCTTTATACACACACTAACCAGCACGTAGGTGTAGAATACGTAGATAAATTACTGACATTTCTGAATGAGGTTATCATCGGTTCTGAATGAAGTTATTGTCAAACCTTCACAGTGATGAAAAGTTATCATCGATTCTACATAAAGTTACCATTGGTATCGAGTGAAGTTGCTGCTAATGCTCACAGTATATAGCCGGTGATAACCTTTTTCACAGCCTATGATAATTTTTCGAACAACCGGTGATAATTTGCTGGAGCGCAAAACTGCGCGCAGAATACGCGCGCGCTCAGAATAGCGCTACCGTGTGTGTATATGTGTGTGTGATCAAACCCGGCCATTTATATGGGGAAAATATTCAATTATGATTTATGATCTTTTTTTGAAAGTTCCAGCAATTGCTGGCTTTATATTAAGAAAGGAAACATGATTTCTGATCCATTATGCTGCGTTCTCCAGGTTTGCTGAGGCTTTGATATGAAAAGTTTTAGCTCCACCTTCGCAAAAGACAAAGTTAATTGAGGCGAAAGAGGTGTGCCTTCTTTTTCCAATTTTTCATCCATGGTGTCACAGAATGCATGGCAAAAGAAAAGTGATGTTTATTTCTATCACTACATAATTTCGTGTGCACTGATGCATGTCAAATGTTGGAAGAGACCCCAGTCTTGCTGAACTGTCCTATGTCTGAATTTCTGATAATGTTGAGCCAATAGGCTGTACAACCTTTCTCTGAAAATGCCTTATGAAGTAGTAGTAAACAACTAAACATGTAGTAAAATCGATCTGTTCTACGTTATATCATATAATTCCGAGGCACATAAATCAACAGAACTCTGAGAAATGTATTTGATGGAAATCCTTCTGTACACTTACATCTGTTGCTATTTGAAACTTGAGATATGGAAGCAGAATGTGTAATTTAAGTGGGGTTTCCCAATAGTACTATTTCCAAAGGAATCTGCATTGACCTACTTCTTTAGGGATCAATCCATATGGCGGTTCAGGTTAATATTTATATCGCTAACCAATTTCTAAGAACAAAGAGATTATGGCTTACTCCGCATTATGCATTTGCTGCTGTGTGTTGTCTTTGTTATTGTTTCTGGGAAGTCCTGTTCATTATTCTAGCATGTGGTGACGTTTTTCAACAAGTCTTGTGGACATATCACCTGGACAAAGATAAGCGCAGCTATAATATCAAACCTTTATGCAAACTAGTACCTTTTCTTTCAGGGTGTTAGAATCAAGTGATAATTTGTCCAACATCCCTCTTTTTTTACAACCTTCCATGCTATTCCCTTTTGCAAAGGAAATATCTTCTTATTCTTTTGTTGTTAAACTCACTAGATGCATTTCATTGTGCAGAATGATGTTGACGGTAGAGCTTACTACACTTTTGAGTTCACGGCTCAGGCTCCAAATTACACCAGACATGCACTTGGCGCAATTGCCATTGCAAACGGTATCAACTACTACCTGACATCTTTTTCTCTCTTATTTAAGATGTTCTGTTAGTAGTATCACATGCCCTTGACAAGCTTCTATCAAGTTCTTTTGTCAAACTCAAATTTGTACTCTCTAACTTGTATTTGAAAAGTTTGTTTAATGTTTCACTGATTTTTTTTTTGATAACGGAAATCTTTATTAATAAACCAAGAGTACATCAAGGCTATTATGTTCTCATTATGGACGGCATTTTGCAGGCAAATTCTACACGTTGACGACTGGAGCAAACGAGAGGAGATGGGAGAAAATGAAGGATAGGCTACACACAGTCGTCGACTCCTTCAAAATTGATAATAGAATATGAGTGGTATCAGAGGTCTTTGCTGATTTTCTCGTTTTGGAAGCTGCAACTGGTGAGGTTCAATAGTAAATGTCGGGAACATGGATTCTACTGATCTGTTTTCTTTTGAAATGTGTGATTTGAGACTTTTATTTGTATCCATATCTTTTCACCGTCGGTCCTGCGATCCTTGGAGTAAGGAGATCCACACCTGTGTAAATGTGTCACCAAATAAGCAATGTTAAATAGAGGCCTACCTGTGGAAAGATCTATCAGGTATTCATTCTTCACACGCAGAAACAAAATATCCGGCTTGTGTTTAACCTGAACTATCGAGTGTGTCAATTATTACAGAACTGAGCTGTGGATTAATTCGGCCCTGCCCTAAGTAAGGACGCTCCCAACAGTCCAATTTACTAGAAACTTAGCCTATGCCATGTTTTCTTTTTGTGAGGTGGAAGAGAGAGGGAAGAGAGAGAAAAAGTTTGATACTTATGTAAGTATAAGCCTTTTTAGAAAACTAAGAAATTAGTAGGGTCATCTCTCTAAACTAATCATTCTTTTTTACGTATATACAAATTTTAGTAACAAACTAAAGATACAAACTATTATAGTGGTTATATCGAAAATTGCATATAACCATTCTCTTCCCTCTAGTAACAAGCTATACTGCTATAGTATCGAGCTATTGGGAATACCCTAAAACACTGCACAGTCTGCTACTCAATATCCATGTTTTGATTACTCTTTTTCTGTGCTCCTGCTATTTGTCTCCCGTACCATTAGCTATCTTGAGCATATACAAAGTAGCTGCAGGATTTTCTTCATGGATTTCGTGTTCTGAAATACGTCTTCCAAGAAAGACTGATTTGTTCTATCTACTTCGTGAACCGATATCAGGGAAACCGATTTCCGAACAGGAAGACGGGTTGAATGGAGAACGCTATCCTTCACAAAAGACAGATTCAGCAGGAAAAGGCCTTCGCTAACAAACTCCCAGCCCAATTGGGAGCGGATTAGATAGCAGAGAGCAGAGCAGTGCACCCCTCCCCCTTCCTAATGCTGTTTCTCTTCCTCTCGCCCGCTTCTTGATGCACGTTGCTATGGCCACCACATCCTTATCCCTCCATGGCCTCCCTTCCCCCACCACCAAGAAGCTATCCGCCTCCTTCCTCCGGCCGCCGGCGCTCGCGGCCACCGCCACCCCCTCGCGGAGGACGCTCGCCGTCAGGGCCATGGCCCCCCAAGCCCGGAGGCAAGCCCAAGAAATGTCTGTGCTCGTCTCTGGCTTCGCTTCACGGCACCCGACATGGGTTTTGCGCTTACACCCTTGTGCTTTGACTAAATTGCGCTTGCGCATGCGTTGCTCTGCAGTGGTGGGCATCATCAAGCTGGCCCTGGAGGCCAGGAAGGCGACGCCGGCGCCGCCGGTCGGCCCGGCGCTTGGTGCCAAGGGTGCGAACATCATGGCCTTCTGCAAGGAGTACAATGCCAAGACGACCTAGAAGGCCGGCTACATCATCCCCGTCGAGATCACCGTGTTCGATGTGAGCTTACACTGTTAATTATATGAGTTTGTGCGATTACGTATTGCTAATGTGGGTTAGTTCTCGTGATGCGTGTGGCTTTGCTTTGCATTTTGCAGGATAAGAGCTTCACCTTCATCTTGAAGACCCCTCCTGCCTCAGCACTGCTCCTCAAGGCTGCAGGTACGCACCCTGTTAATTAGCATGAATTTGTACATATTCTGTGGTTTATAGGGCTGCTCTTTAACTGTTTTTAAAAGCGGCTTTTAATTTTACTATAGTATCTAATTTTTAAACGAAGTATTTTCTCAAGACGGGGTCTATAAGTTAATTGTAGTACACGTTAAAAGCCTAACATCTGTATCAACCAAAATCACAAACGAGTATCTTTCTCCGTAATCTCTGTCGCAAATAGCTAAAATTCAAAAATTTCAGCTAAAAGACATAAGTCGCAGCCATATCAAACAGGCCCATACACTGAATTGCCAATTGAGGTCGGCTTGGAGTAAATTTTCTATGTTAGATTTTTCTTGTTGCTTGCTATTACATATACACATATATATGGGCCTTGCCCAAGACTCACACACACATAGCCCAATGCTCGCTCTCAAGATAGTCGTTAGATATCTATCATTCCTATCTTGTTACAAGCTAAGTTACATTCCTTTACTCCTAAACCTTTAGTCAAGCAATACACTATTTACCCCTGTGAGTTTACATGACTTAACTTTATTACATCATCATCTAACTTCTCCTTAATGAAGAAGCAATCTATCTCCACATGCTTGGTTCTGTCGTGTTAGACTGGATTATTAGCGATGTTGATGGTTGACTTATTATCACACCATTGACTTATTATCACACCATACATTCAAAAGACCTTTCCTCAATAACTTTAGCTCTGACAGAAGCCATCACTTTGTCGTCGCTTCCTGCAGCCTTGATAGCAGTGGTATAAATCTGCATAAATTCCAATGGATTTTGCTTTCAATCAAATTCTCAAGATTTGCTAGTCGGAACCTTTTCAGCTAGCGCACAGCTTGATGGCCTACCGAGAAAGCCCGACAGCCTATGATTAGGTCATGATGTCTTCTTTGGAAAGGAGCTGGATTGTAATCAGTCAAAGACCTATTCCTCTGATAGTCATCATGGGGAACCATTGCCCCTATCCTGTCGTGGACACTCAAATTGTGTCTTCGACCAGATACATGGTTCAGATGATGACGTAAATCATCCAGACCATATCCCTGATGTCGCCTTTCGTGATGCGGGGAGGAGTTGCTTCATTTTCAAAGAGCCTTTGTCCCTTGTGACTTCCTTAACGAAATCTTTGAGTGGTTCTTGAGCCTGCTGACAGATTATTGTCATCCCGGCCATGTTGGCTTCTATCATGCGGAGAGTGCACAGATGAAGTCAGGGTCTGGCTCTGGGAGTGCCTTTGCTCTCGATACATCTCTATTCGTCACATGGTCTGCTGTAGAATTTCTAATACCTGACCTGCAACTTGAGTATATCCTAGAGTTTTTGCTAAAGTAGGGTACAAGTTGTGTAGAATATCATGCACATGTTGTAAGTTTTGGATAGTTACCGAAGGCCTTGAAGCATTCCTATCGGTAGAAGGGGTAAGATGACTCGAGCTTTGCCCCGAGTTGCCTGCTCGTTCCACACAACTCAGCATGCATGGAGGGGGTAGAAACAGGCATATTGGATGGTCAATGTCCACCAGTTTTATTATTTCTGATTCCCTTGGGTGATGCAGGAGCGTTCGTACCATTCCGACTAGCGGGTCATGGGGGAGTCTACCATGGAGAAGCATGCATGGTATCTGAAGCGGTATCTCCGATTACATTAACTTCGTGCTTTCAGCAGGAATCCCTCGACGAACTCCCATCGAAACTGAGAAAGAGCCTTCCACCGCTTAGGCAAGTAGCTTCTACGATGGGAACGATTGGAGACCACCACTTTCGGAAGACTGTGTGGTGGACTCAACTTGATTTGGTGGATTGCCGATCAAATGATGAGTGTTATTTATCTTCTCCTCGCTTTTCGCCGGAGGCAATCTCATCAACACCGTGACTAAGTGTTGTCCGGCTCCCGCTATACGTACGAGCTGTTGGTGAATAGTGGTCGCCCATGACCGCATTGAGAGTACTCTGACCCTCGGATTATGGCATTGCGCTCTTGTTGCCATGTTCACCAGTCGATAGTATTGCCTTACCGCGTTACTTGGGCATTCTGACAAGGTTGTAGGGATCGGTTCCCCTGGTAATGCTGATGATAGGGGCGGCGTATCTTCTTCCATCCGGTCGATCTTGTTGGTCTCAAAGACGAACGAGTCTGAGATGGAGGATGACGACAAAGAAGCGTCGTGTTCCATGGCGCAGATACATGCGCCCATGTCGAGGTCGGTGTAGTTGGCCAGATCGAACTAGTTTTCCTCATCCCAGGTTCCTAGCATGATCGCATGGGCCATGTTGACAAAAAATAGGAGAGGATGATGCTTGTTGATGAAAAACTTCAAGGACTCAGTGCTTTCTTCCCCACGGACGGCGCCAGCTGTAGACGATTAAGTCATCGATCTTACAAAAATGTGATAAAGGAGGCTAGATTCCTTGGAATGATTAAGAGAAATAGGATGATCTTTATTACTATAAACTAGTTACAAAAGGGATTTAACTAGTCCTAATCTATATTTTTTTCACTACTCAAAAGATCTTGGTTGCCTTGCCTTCTGAGTTCTGATTCGTGTTGTCCTTGTGTCTTCTCTCGTCAATCTTTAAATATCGTTGAAGGGGTGCCAGTTATCCATTTGAAGAGACGCCTTGTGGAATCACCACATTTGATTGGAGGGGTGGTTGCTGTCAGAGAGAGATATCTGATGATAACTCATCTTTGGTGTTGTCAGTGGAAGTTAAACATGGGAACAACTGTATGGCGATTGTTGTCAGAGATATATGGCTGAAACGTCATGCTGTTTGAAGTGGATAAAGCAGGTGCTTTATCCGTCGCACACGAGGAGTTCCCTAGAAATGGGCCCTCATACCAGTTCATGGAATCTCCAAGTGGCCTACTGGTCGAGTAAAATGTACAGTAGTTCTCCGACTAGGGGTACTTCGGGAACAGCTTTGGAAAGCTTACGAGCACATGAGTCTTAGGGCCTTAATTAAGTATTAAAGCCATATTTAGTTAGATTATTTAATCCTCGTCAACCTTCTTCAATTGCCTCAACTCTTCTAATTCCTCCACAAAGACCTCCAGAGCCCCTTTTTACCACAATTGAAACACTCTCTGGTCTCAACTATTGCAAAGGCAGGATGAATTGGTGGCCCTGACACTTTGGAGATATACATTATCTTCAATCTGGTCACCTTGTGTGCAATTACTGCAATAACTTCCTCCAAGGAAGGGAGGGTAGGTTGATGGAACATAGTAGCTCACCTTCCATCAAATTGTGGGTTTAGCCCCTTCGGGAACTATATCACCCTCCTGCATTCAATCCACTTCTTAACAATGGCTATACACTTTGAATGTGTCAACTCAAGATGATCATAGTGATCTAGGTCAATCCACAATCGTTGCAAATGTACAACATACTCCATCATTGAACGCTCCTCCTGTTTCAAATTACTAATCCTCTATTGTGTCTCAACCATCAACAATCACATTCCCCTCTCCTGAGTACAACTTTAACAAAGTTTTTCATACCTCAGTCGCGCTTGAGATGGTCTCCACCATTGCAGTAATGGTCGGAGACAAAGAGCTCAACAACTATGCCACCACCAGCGAGTTGATAGTACTCCAAATCCTCCATTCTACATTCGAAAATCCTCCATTCTACACTCGACTTGTCGAGCAGCTCAATTGACTCCCCTATGATAAAGCCCTCCAGTCCCTTTGTCTTCAAGATCAATAATACCTTCCTAGATTAACTTAAGTAATTCTTGATACTCTCTAATTTGATATCATTTGGTAATTGGCATCAATTCCACCTTCTAGACTGACTCCATATACGTGACAATTGCTTGACTTGAAGTCTCACCAACCTTTGCAATGAGCAACTGAGCTAATTTCTTAAACACCTATTCGATACCTCATTCTCAAGCATTGCTCAATTGCTGCCCGAAAGTCTCACCTCCTTTTCCAACTTAAGAACAACAGCTTAAGAAGGAACAGCAAGCAAATTGCAACACATCTTTGTTTCTTCTCTCTTCCTCCACCGCTCACTCCCTGCTCCTCTCTTTCCTCCTTCAACTCCTCAGGCCGAGCCGGGCCAGATCCAGCCGTGGGCTGCCAAATCCCGCTGCCGGACAGCCCCGGCGACCTCGTGCCGCCCTCGCACAGCAGCGCTCGGTCCCCACCTCTCCTAGTCACCAGCTCGATCTGCACCTCCTCAAGCCATCGTCGCTGGCGCCCGCGTCTCCGGGCCACTGTCCTACTCCCGCGCCGCACCGCTGGGACATGGCTGCCTCGCCTAGGCTCCATCGCCGCTTCTTCTCATCGCATCGTCGCTGCCGCTGCTCGTGCCACGCGCCGCCCTTGCGCAAGCCGAGCCGCGCACCACCAGCCTCAACACCACTGAGGGCCGCCGCTGCCTCACCGGAGACCAGCTAGGGCTTCGCCGGTCGCCGCACCCATTGCCCGAGCTCTGATACCATGAGGTCGGCTTTAGAGTAAAATTTCTGTGTTAGATTTTTCTTGCTGTTTGCTATTACATATACACATATATGGGCCTTGGCCCAAGACACACACAGCCCAACACCAATATATAAAACAATTGAACACAAAGAAAAGGATTTTGCTAGGTTGCTGTTTGGGGTGTGGTGAATTGCTATGAGAGTAATATGTGTGAATTTTAGAATGTGCATAGGAATGGATTAATGCTCAATTTGTCCTAGTATTCAGAGACTCTTAGTTAGAAGCGTGTGTGTGGAAATTTTAACTAATTTAGAGAACCTCGCTTGTGTGTTGCTAGTTTGCCATAGGCATTTCCACTGGATGATTAATTAGTACCAAGTCTACAGGTATGGGAAGTACTGATTTTTAACTGGATCCAGCAAAGTGCATATAGACCTTGTATAGAACCCTCTGAAAAGACTAACCACGCAAGTTAACATCTACTCAGATTATTTTGGTCAAAAGCACATATACAAATTCTTTGATTGCATTCATTTTCCTATTCAGCCATCTTGGAGTTTATAGTGGGCTCAAAAGAACACACAACCTGTAGGCTTCCCTAAATTTGATGTTCACTTGTTCTTTGTTCTGACTGTCGTTCCAGACTTCTATAAGACAGTAATGACCAGGCAAAAAGGAAAATACCAAACCATTCTTGCTTCTTAAACTTTTTAGATTTTAGAGTCTGCATGGTCTGTAATATTTAATACTGTCTATGAGTAACAAGTTATAAGTTAGCCCGTAAAAGTTGACACAGTGGACAGTCCTCATGCATCTAAGTTTGCCCGTAAAAGTTGACACGGTGGACAGTCCTCATGCATCTTTGTTCACGTACTTGAAACTCGATCTAGTTTGTAGTTGGGCGGTGGTAACCAACTGACTTAATTTATAGCTGGGCGTTGGTAACCGATACGTAAGTAGTAGTACTCCTATGGTTAACTTTAGTTCTTCAGGAAGAACCGAGACATAATCAATTGAGGAGTGTTCACTGGATCATATCTTTATATTTTACTGTGTTTCAATTCTAGTCCACCAGTAATTTAATGTGGATCAACTCTAGTTTGCCAATTATCCTTAAATTTTTGTGAAACTTCATAAATTTGGATATATAGCGTACATAAAGTTGCATGGACTCATTGGTCACAACACATCAATTTTGTTTGCATGTTCAAGTATGTTTATGGGCTAAAAACTAGTATGAATGCATGAGTGCCTGCAAACGCTTACCAACAACAGAACCATATGACAGCTGTTACCCTTCTATTTATATATGTTCAAGCAGCTCTCTTGTCAGCCATGTATATTTAAGTAAGCAAATGGCTCCTTACCTCCATTTTCTCAATCCTGTTTCTTAGGTATCGAGAAAGGTTCAAAAGAGCCACAGCAAGAGAAGGTTGGAAAAGTAACGGCAGATCAAGTACGTGCAATAGCTCAAGAGAAGTTGCCGGACATGAACTGCAAGAGCATTGACTCAGTTATGCGAATCATAGCAGGCACTGCCGCTAATATGGGCATCGACGTTGACCCTCCAATCCTTGAGAAGAAAGAAAAGGTGCTCTTGTAGTATGTTTTGCTGGCAACCACAAATCTCCTTACCAATGTCCATCTGTAGATTTTGTTTCCTTTTGGTTCGCTAATCTGCTGTGCCTAGTGCTTCAAATTTTCCACTGGTCAGTTTGGGAGCACACAGTTGTCTTTTTGGCAACCTGTAATCATTTACTTCGAAATTGTAGAGCACTCACATACTGCAGCTATATATTTGGTCCTAGAATTTTTCAACATTTTCTTGTGAAATCCTTATGATTTATTACATCTGAATTCTGAAAAGGGGGTATTCCAAGCTTTTATGCATCAGTCGATAGCTCAGTTTGTCAGATCTGAGTAAGATTTTACCGTTTCTGTCAGCCAATCATCCATTGTTGTGTTCTTAAATACACGAGTTTTTCAGCATTGTCGTTCTATTCACTATCCAGCCTTTTAGATCATTAAAGGCAATTCTAACTCTGAACTGTGAATCCGTTCTAGTTTCAAAAAAAAAAAGAAGTCTGAAGCATTGGGTGGTAGACTGGTAGTGATCGATATTGGAAAGAAATCGTCACACTCCCGTCCATACGCAGAGGCAAAAACATGTACAGAGACACAGAGGCAAGTTCGTCTGAAAAGGACCGTACCACGGCTTACCAGTGAGCGACGAGCACTGGCATTGCCGCGCAAGCTACTCACATGGTGGCCTGTCTGGCACAATTACCTTGTAGCTTTCAGCCCGCGGGCACGTATCTCCGTTAGAGATGGCAATGGGTACCCGAAATCCGATACCCGGTGGGTTTTTACTCTATTAGGGCATGAATCTGAGTCAATTTTCTAACCCATAGGTCTCTTAATGGGCAAAAAGTCCAACCCATCGGGTCTGCTGGGTTCAGGTACGTTCATATAGTACCCAAACCCGTAAACTCATAGGTAATATAAACCCGATCCATAGAAGTTATAAACACATGCTCCCAGCCTCCCAGGCAAACCAGCCCAGCCCATAGCCCATTAGCCATTTAGCCCCAAGCCCCCAAATCCAATGCGGCAATGCCCCATTACCCATACGGCTAACCCTAGCTAGCACTCGCCACAGTCACTACTCACTCCTCCCCAGTCCCCACCCCAATTCAACAGCCGCCGCAGAGGCAGCGCATTTGGCGCTCCGTGCTCGGTCTCCGGCAGTCTCCACGCTCGCCCTCCCGTCCCGCAGCTCCCGCCACTCTCGCCGCACGCTCGTCCTCCCGCACGCACTCGCCGTTGCCTCGCCTTCCAGTTCAGCCTGCCGCCCCCACGGCGATAGCCTGCCGTCCCCACGCCGTAGCCAACGCGCATCACAGTAGTAGGCCCTTGGCCATGGCGCTGCCCTCCGGCTCCAACGAAGATGGTCGGTGAACTTCTTCCTCCCCTCCATTAACCATTGTTGCAGCTCGCATTACTGACCCGACGGGCGACCCATGGGTACCTGTTAACCCAGTGGGCATGGGTCTGGGTAAAAATTTGCACCCGTCACGGGCATGAGTTTTTTAGCGGGCACATCTAACTTTCATGGGCACGGATTTAAGGGCCTGTTTGGCAGGGCTCTAGAGCCAGGATCTACAGTAGAGTTGGGTAGAGCTCTACCAAACAGGGCAGCTCTAAACCTTGTATAGAGCTGCAGATCCTTGGATCGGTCCCGTCCTCAGTGCAAATGTGTAGAGCCAAGAAAACGCAGCTCCCCACGTAGAGTTGTGGCTTAGAATCTGAAGTACCCTTGCCGCACAAAGAAATTACACCGAATTGCCACTGGGGTATACCCCCCAGAGCCCGCAGGCCCGCAGCGCCCCCCAGCGCCCGCACCCCTCCGTTCCCCATCTGTTCTCTCGTCCGCTCCCCTCCCGTTCCTCTTGCTCTCTCAGAAACGCGCCGTCGCTCTCAGAAACGCGCCGCCGCTCATCCTTGTCGAGGAGCCGGGACGCCGTGGCCGCCGGGAGCCGAGACGCCGGGGGCGAGGGGAGGGCGCTGCTAGCCGGAGACCGCGCCACCGCTTAGATCGACCATGCCACCGGGGGAGGTGAGATTTCAGATCCACGCCTGTAGCTTGTGTATTTGACTTCAGTTCATGGTGAGAATCTCAGATCCACGCCTGACATTTGAATTAGAACCGTAGTAATTTGGTGTTTTTAGTATTTTTACTTTTGGATCTGATGATTCACCTCGGCAGTGGTTAGTGGTTCATCTAGTGGCAGTGGTTAGTGATTCACCTCGGTTGAAGTTCATAGCAATTTGCAGAATAGTTTAAACCAGTTGTTTGCTAAAGAAGATGGTTTCTCAAAGCACTTAGAGGATACGCTTTGGAGGCTCAGCCTCCCGTCATCAAACATATTGGGTGCAAATTGGCAATCGCGTGAGTATATGCCATGTTGGTTATAATCTTGTTGCCGACAATGAGAAGCAGTAGCAGCAGTGTATTCATTAAGACTGGATGATTCAAGAAGAGACAGGAATTCGATAGCAGTGTATTCATTAAACCTGAAATGAGCACATGAATGTAAAGAAAACCTGAAATGAGCACATGAATGGACACAAGAAGTTCGATAGTTTTTTGTTATGCAATTTTTCATATGTTTGTGCAATAATTAAATTGTTTCCTGTCATGCCTGTGTTAGAACTCAATTGATTGGAAGCTTGATGAGAATCTAAGGATTATTTGTGAGTTGTTCGCTGAGCAAGAGAACAAAGGAAATCGGCCTAACACCCACATGAATAGTGTGGGCTATGCTGAAGTTCAGAAGAAGTTCAAAGAGTTGACTGGCGTTGAGTTAAAAAGAGGTCAAATTAAAAACAAGTGGGATAAGTTGAGAGATAAATATAAGATATGGAACAAGTTGCTGTCAAGGCAGACAGGCAAGGGTTGGGACTATCAAAAGGGTACCATAAATATGGATGCTGAATGGTGGAAGAAAATGAGGAATGTAAGTGTTCGTACTGGTTCTTTGTTTGTATCATTGTCCTTTGTTTATAGTTGCTTTCTCCAATTGTATATACCATATCATTGTTTTTTGTTAAATTACAGGAGATACCTGGTTCTTGGCCATTCAGGCTTAAAGGATTGGAATATGAAGATAAGCTTAAGGAAGCATTCGGTCCCACCATTGATGGAGAAGATCATTGGTCCCCAGCACTTGGCATTCCTCCTGTGGCACCTGCATTAGCTGAAGGTGTTGGCACAAATGATTTGGATGGAGATGAGAATGAGGACGAGGACGACGAAGTTGAGGAGGTTACACCTAGTCCTATCAATACAAATGATAAGAGAGCCTCACAATCTGGTGCAGCCAATGAAAAAAACAAGAAAACAAAGACAGGGACTGCAACAATGATTCACCAAGAAATAAAAAAGATAGCTGATTCAGCCTCATCTATTGCTGCTAATAAAGTTGGAAGTACATCTATTAAACAAGTGATGGATCTTGTGCTAGATTGTGGTGCAGTCTACGGTAGTGATGAGCACTACATAGCAACCTCTTTGTTTGTACGTGCTGAAGAAAGGGAGATGTTTTTGACTTTGCCTACTCCTGAGATTAGGTTTCAGTGGCTTACTAGGAAGTACAAGGACAAGTATGGGAACTAATCATTTGGGTTTGAATTAAAATGGCCGACTGTACTGTCAACTTTTATGTTTTGCTTCCTGCTATTTTATCCATGCTTTTATGTACTATTTCAACATGTTGAGACACATTTTTATGTATTATTGCTACCTGTTATGTCAGTTCGTATTTTGATGCTTGTTTTCATGTCTAATGTGGCCTTTTAATTGTGTTACCTATACAGATTTCTGATTGTGATGACTCAGATGAGATTGAACAATTTTTTACTCTTTGTCAAAGTGGTGCTCAACTTGCACAAAAATACTGTGATATGTACTTGATTAAAGCACCAGCAAGAACATCAGCAGTGAGTGGAATGGGATGGCTGATTGAGACAATGAATACACCTGGGGAGTGTCACAAAATGCTTCGAATGAATGAGCATATGTTCACAGACCTTCATTCTTTGTTGGTACACAATTATGGCTTGACATCATCTATACACATGAGTTCATCTGAAAGTCTTGCAATGTTCCTTTTTACTTTGGGTGCATGTCAGTCCAATCGAAGTGTGCAAAATCGTTTCAAGCATTCAAGTGAAACAATTAGTCGAAAGTTTGACGAGGTTCTGAACTGTGTGATTGCAATGGCTAGAGATTATTTGAGACCTAAGGATCCTAATTTCCCTACTGTCCACAAAAGAATTAGAGATGATCGGAGGGCATATCCCCACTTCAAGGATTGTATTGGTGCTCTAGATGGAACTCATATACGTGTGTCTCTTCCACCAAATGAACAAGTGAGATACATTGGACGATCTGGAAGTGCAACCCAAAATGTCCTCGCAGTTTGTGATTTTGACATGCGTTTTACATATGTGGCAACGGGGCAACCGGGATCTATGCATGACACAAGTGTGTTATATCATGCAATAAGGGTTGACCGAGAAGTGTTCCCTCATCCTCCACAAGGTAGCATACAAGTAACTTTAGTCTTCCTTTTATATTATCTATTGTTTTGATAAATACATATAATTTCCTTTTTTATTATCTATTGTTCTCTATTTTAGGGAAGTATTATGTTGTTGATGCGGGCTACCCAAATCGTCCAGGATACCTCGCCCCATACAAGGGTGAAAGGTATCATATACCAGAGTTTCACAGAGGCATGGAGCCAAATACCCCAAAAGAGAAGTTTAACCGAGTACATTCATCTATTCGGAATGTTATTGAACGATCTTTTGGTGTATTGAAGATGAAGTGGCAAATTTTATATAAGATGCCAAGTTATCCAATGTGCAAGCAAAAAATGATTGTTGCAGCGACTATGGTGCTTCACAATTTTATACGAGAACATGGGAGTGAAGACTTGGACTTTGCAAATGCTGATCGAGATCCAAACTATGCTCCTACTATCCCCGAGAGATATAACAAGTACGCAATTTCACAGGTTGCTTCTGATGGATCGACTGCACAATCAAGTGTATTGTCTATGGATACATTCCGTGATGAGATGGCCACCGCTATTGCTCTAGCTTGGGAGTAACGTTGGAATATGATGTATTGACTATTTTTACAACTATAAACAATTTAAATTTGAACCTTATTATCTTGCCTTTCCTTGGGAAATGTATGAAGGAAAGTAACTTGGCCACTATCTGTTCTCATTCAACGTGTACAGCACTAAAAGAAAAAAATCAGAATATAGCTCTTCTTATTCAACGTGTACAGGACAAAGAAAAAATAGCATAACAATCAAACATTCATCCTGACATGGGTACCAACGTCAATTCACCCATACTAGCCTCCTTCCAGGATCTAGAGCCACCTTGCTAGCCAAACACCCATACAGACAGAGTGGCTCTACAGATAGAGTTGTAGAGCTGTGGAGCTGTAGAGCAGAGCTGAAAATCTAGCTCTAGAGCCCTGCCAAACAGGCCCTAAGATAGCAAAACCCAGCGGGTTTATACCCGTTGCCATCTCTATTCTCCGTGCGGATGCAGTAGCCACTAGCCAGCCAGTCGCGTACGTAACGCGAGAAGAGGACTACTTGTCTTCTCTGTAGCCTACTTAATGGCGGTACGCCCAGGATCGACGTTTGAAGTAAGCGTAAGCGTACTGCGTGCGTACATGGATGGTCACCTCACGCACGCCGAATCACACACGTACGAGAGACTTAACCGGTCCGGACACTGGTGGCCGGTCCCCGCAGAGGCCGGCTCCGTCCTCTCCTCGCCGCGCCCGCCCATCAGCTCCGCCGGCGACGCCAACCTTGTATGTATTTGTGGATTTCTTTGGTGCCAATGCCATTAACCAACTGGATTGTTCTGACATGTATTTGTGTTCTCCATTCGTGAGTTGCGTTTGTCCGTGGTGGCTGGTCGAGAGATGGGCACAAGGCCCAGCCTACTGCTGGTTTGTTCTAGCTAGCTAACCCTCAACTCTGGAGCATTTGGATATCCCGAATAGGTATTGAGAAACATCATCCGGATATTTTCTTTCTAATCATCATCCAGATTTGTAACCATTGGATTAGAGATCCAACGGCCATGAATCCTCCCCCCACCCCCTCCAAAAAAAATCTCTCTCTCTCCTCCAAAAAAAATGGGTCATTGAATCTCTAATTCAACGGTCTCAAATATGGATGATTGTTAAGAAGAAAACATCCGAGTGATGACTAGACACACCCATCTCGAATTGGGAAGTTCGCTCCTGGCACAATTAATCTGAACCGTTTAGTTCGAAACAGACGGTCCGATCCGACCGGTTGAGGGTGGGGTTGGAGACTACGGAACTCTCGTTCTCGTATGCCGAGTGCTTGACTGAACTCAATCACACTCGTCCGTACGTGGAGGCAAAACACAAGGGTCACAAGCAAATCACAGCGTCTGGATAAGGAGCAAACCGCGAGTGCGGATTCGAGCGGCGAGCGCTGCCAGTACTTCACAAATCACTCACATGATGCTAAGCTGTTAACTACGGCCTGCCTGCCTGCCCCCATCACCTTTTCGCTTTTTCAGCCGGCTGCACGCTGCCGGCACAAATCGCCGTGCCGATGCAGCCAGCCTGCAGTGAGTCGCGTACGTAATGCGATGGAGCCCAGCAGCGACATGCAACGAGCGAGGAGAAAGACAGAAGAGGCCTTGGCAATTAATGGCGCGGCACACGAGTAGAGGTGGGAATTGGGCCGTGCCGGCACGGCCCGGGCCCACCGTGCTTCGGGCCGCTTCTTGCCGTGCCGGCTCGGCCCAGTCATCCCGTCGTGCCGTGCCGTGCCGGCCCGCCTCGTCTTCGGCCAGGCCCAAGCACGGCCCAAAGCCCACCGTGCCGGCGTTCGTGCCGTGCCAGCCTAAGCCCAGTCCAAAGTAACTATATACGACGAAAACGACGGCGACAATGGTAGCGGTGGCCGCCATCTTCCTTTCTCTTGTACCCGCCTTATTAAAAATCTACTTAAAATTCGATACTATTGTCTCATGCCATTCCACCTCCGAACTTGGTCATTTAGTTCAATGGTTTGCATATCTTGGTGCAAATTGGACTGTGGCGTACGTGGACATCTAGCTCATTGCCCGACAATCTAGCATAGAGCTGCCCAACTAGTAAAATAGAAAAGCTCAAGGAGAGTCATGAGTGCAGCGTACTATAATTAAGAAATCAATTTTAAATAGTTTCTGAAACATTTAGTAACTACTTGGAATACACACACCAATAACAATATATCTTTGTTTACATAATGATTAATTGTGACATACGTGGGGTGGTTATCTCATCAATTGCTCGAATTAAAAAGGCAGTCGGTGAAGGAAGCTATGTTAGAATTAGAAGCACATGTAGTAGTAATTTGCTTACATAAAATAAAATCACAATAGGGGTGAGCTATGTTGTCAAATTATAATATATGTTAGAATATGTTGATTTGATTGATCTTCTTCTCCAGCAGTCCAGCCCTATGATTTTACACAAAGAAGTAAGAAATTCGTGAGGATGCGACATTGGGTTCGGCGGTGGTGACCTAAGGAGGAGCAACATTAAAAATACTCATTATTTTTGTATGATGACATTTCTTAAGAAAGAACAATAAAAGACACCTTATATTATAAAGTGCAAAAATGAAGAACAACAAAAGACACCTTATATCACAAGTGCAAAATGAACTCGGCCTAAATCACAGCATATCTCAGTCACTTTTTTCATTCATTATATTAAGATCCAATAATCCTCATCTTTCTCCTCATCTCATACACACACACACACATCACACATTCACATCTCTAAAACCTAACTCAATCTTCAAATTTGGCATTCTAAGGACTGCTTTGTATAGATGTACATGTCACAGCGGATGTATAGGATCTTTTTACGATGAAATTAGAATTTACGAGGGCTAGAACAGAAAAAAATCAAAATAGATAAAAACCTATTTGTAGATTTCAGAAAACCTAAAGGACTAAATCGAAAAAATATCTAAAAACCCTAACCCTAAAATCCTTCGCCGCCGCCCAACTCATTCCTCCCCCGATCTCCGCGCCTCTCTCGGTCCCTTCTCCCCCCGATCTCCCTGTCGCCCCTCTCCTTCCCAGATCTCCCCCGCCGCCCCCCTCCTCCCCGCCGCCCCCACCTCCCTAGATCTCCCCCGCCGCCCCTCGCTCGGTCGCCCCCTCCACGCCGCCGCCCCCTCCTCTCCAGATCTCCCCACCGCCCCCTCCACGCCGCCGCCCCCACCGCCCCTCCCCGTTGCCACCCCCCTCCTCCCCCGCCGCCCCCTCCTTCCCCTCCTCCCCAGATCTCCCCTGCCACCCCCTCCTCGCCCAGACGCCCCCTCCTCCCCCGCCGCCCCCTCCGCCTCCTTTCCCTCCCTCCCCTGGCCGCCCTCTCCTCCCCCGGCGCCTCCCTCCTCCTCCGGCCGTCCCCTCTCCCCCCGGCCGCCCCCTCCTCCCCAGCCGTCCCCTCCTCCCCCGGCCGCCTCCCCCCTCCTCCCCTGGCCTACAGTTGCTCCAAGCGACCGCGACGGCGACCTCGACTACTCCGACGGCGAGCCCACTAGCGACGGATGGCCGGGCGGCGACTGGGGCGGCGACGACGAGTTCGTCATCGATGGCTCGCTCTTTGAGCCGCCGTCGCCGTCGCTCTACTGCGGCCACACCGCTCCTCCTCCTGCGGCCATCGTCCACTCGTCCGAGCCCCGGTGACCGGTACACCTCCTTCCCCTCTACTCCCTCTCTCTGCTCTGATGTGTGTGATGGGTTGTGGTTGTGGTCTTGTGGGGAATCTGGGATGACCGTGAGAGATGTCGACGGGAGGGGGACTGGGGGAGGTGAGGTAGAGGCCGAGGCGGCCCGGCCGCTGGCGCCGGCGTGCCCGCGCGTGCCGCTTATGCCTGCCGTGCCGCTCGTGCTTGCCGTGCTCCCCCGTGCCGTGCCGGCCTAAGCACGGCACGATCTGCCGTGCCGTGCCGCCCACCGTGCCGGTTTGCCAGGCCCGGCCCACGGTTCGTGCCGGGCCGGCACGGCCCGCCACGTGTCGTGCCGTGCTTGGGCCGTGCCGGACCGGCCGTGCTTTGGGCTGGCCCAAAAAAGCACGGCCCAAGTCCCAGCTCTACACACGAGTGAAGGCAGAAAGGGAGAAATTCTACTGTATCTCGGTGACATAAAGGCGTTTGTGTCACGAGCTGTTGACACCTAAGTAATAAAATATTATTTTTTTACTGTTTTATACTGTAGTAAATCAATAAAAAAAATTTTACTGTTTGCTACAGTGGAAAACAGTACAAAATAATTTTTTATTGATTTACTACAGCACAAAATAGTAAAAAATAATTTTTAATTACTTGCATGTCACGTATCAATGGCCGATTGGATCATGACATAAATAACTTTGTGCCATCAGGGTACAATATAATTTCTTGGCAGAAAAGGAGGCCAGCGTGGCTGACCGACCGGCCTCACGCGCGGCGCCGAGCGAATCGATCCGGCCGCCCCCGCGCTCGCATGTAACAGTACAGAGGCACCTGACTCACACCCGGCCGCCGCGGTTGCCCGCTTCGCCCCGATCCTTGCCGCGCGGCGTGCATTATGGTCGTTCTCGATCGGGCTGGTGCTGCAGCCCCGCGCGCGCAGGAGCGTCGAAGCGGCATGCATGCATGCCACCGATGGCGCCGTCTACCGTGTGCTGGAGGCAAGTAGGCCTTGTAATGACCTGAATTTTTCAAAAAATTTGAAGTTTAATTGAATTTTCAAATTTCATTGCAAATTCCAATTCCTAAGCCTAATCTCCAGATTTATTATCCTAATCCCGCACTAATCTTAAAGCAAATCTCCTCCCCTCCACCTGTTTTTGCGCGGCACTGTTCATCCACCCGAAAATATCCCCGCCGCCTGCGCCCTTCTGCCATCGTGCCTCCTTCTGGCTCCTTCCCGCGCCAGCACACACCGCCAGCTTGCTGCCGCCTCCCACGTCGCCTCCACTGCCCTGCCAAGCCTTAATGGCTGCCCGGCCAGCTGCGCCTGCCCTAGGCGTGCTCCTGCCCGGCTACTGCCCGCTCGCCTCAATGCCAACCGCCTCCTGTGGCGTATTGAAGCAGCCGACCCCCTCACGGTGAGCTCCACGCCTCCCTGAAGCTTCCCGAGCACCCCAGAGCCCCGGCCATCCTCCCCATCGCCGACAATCGTGAGAATCCCAATTTCGAGCCCTAGGGCAATGTCGGTCTCCCGCACCTCCACTTTCAAATTGCTCCCTCCAGTAGCTCCCCAACCTTCCCCAGAGTCTCCCCAAACGGTCGCCTCTACCTCCAGAGCCCCCTCCTTCTCCGGCGTCGTAAGCCTCTCCATCACCGAAACTGCCTGCCGTGGCCAGCCTCGCACGATCCTCCCCGGCATAAACCACCGCCTCCAAGAGCTTACCCTAGCTCCGTAGATGCTCAATCAGCCGCCAATTTTGTAAGTGGACATCCCTAGAGCTCCTAACCACCAAGAACCGTGCCGCACTCCCGGGCTCGCCGTCGGCGATTGCCGCCCCCGCCGAGCCGGCCACCGCCCAAAATGGAATCCCCAACTCACTAGGAACCCCATCATGCCCTCCGTTTCCGTCGCGGATCACCGTGACTTCCCAGCCGTCGCCGTCTTTTTCCTCTGCTTCGCGGTCGCTTCACTCGGCCGGAGGTAGAAGACGATGGCTGAGCCGTCCATCTTCGGGCGATCGAACGACCAGGAAGTGCCGAGACAACCCAGCCGCCCGATCGCCATCGCCCGGCTGTCGCCCCGCCCGCGCGTCGCTTTGGGATGGGCCGGCCGAAGGCCACGGCCCACCGCCAGGCGAGCGAACACGCGCGCGCAGGCCGGATCGCCGTGAGCCGCGTGCGCACAGTAGCCGCGCCGATCGCATCCGACCGGATCGCTCCGAGCTAGCTGAGCCAAACCCGCTCACCGAGTCTGACTCGAGCCTGGTGAATAGTAACCGAGCCCGATGAACAGTAGAAAAATCCAGAAAAATTCCCAAAAATCCACAAGCCCCAAAAATACCAAAATACATCATTTTGACCAATTTAATATCCCAAATTCAAATTTGGCATCCATTTCTCCAAAAATCCTAGAAAGATCCAAAACTCCCCAAAACACCAAATCACCCCATTCTGACCAGCTCAATATTTTGACTTCAAAAATAAACTCCAATTCTCCAAAATTAAATCTTATAAATTTAAGCTTCCCTTGGCCCATATAATTAAGCTTATTAAATCTCAATTCCCCGTAAATTCAAATTCTTCCATTTTACCAAATTAAATCTCGACGAAGCCTACATCATCTAGTTCAAAGATCGACTATTTATTTCTAAGGGTCTATCCCCTACTCCCAAGATTTATCCAACCCAAGCTCAAAACCCTAATTCGGTTCGAACTTCTTTCGTTCACCGAAACCCTAGTAACACCTAAGCCCTTGTATTAGCTCAAACCTGTCTACACCATGTCCACCCCTCGCTCTACCACTAAGGTCCTAAACAACCTTGAGAAATATTCTAACTCAAGAATCCGACACCATCCATACACTCTGTCATTCGTCGAAATCCATACAATGCCTTTTTGCATTGTCGATTATCCTAAAACCATAGTCTAAGTTCGATCCCGTTAAGCCAAACTCTTCACCACCTAAACCCTGGCCACCCCGCCTATTTTCTTTATGTCCTTCTGGATTGTGTGTTTGTATTTTGTTCCCAGCTTGCATTCTGCAAAGCAGGAACTAATGTATGTTCGTTTTTCTACGCTAGTACTCGGATCACGCGAGTTGGTCAACAGAAGGACTATAAGAGCAGTTAAAGAAATCGATGCTCACCCCGAAGATCAAGTGAAGATAATCAGAGACTAAGGACCAAGAGGCAGGTCACATGTTCTTGATCATATTGAATCCCATGAAATTTACATTAATTATTTAATGTATTTTCATTATTGATAGTTGCGAACTGATAATTGCTTAAAACAAAGGTTTAGAATGGCATGCTATCTAGATAACTCTACCACCGATAAAGAGCCCTGTTTACCTTGATGGCCATATTCACCTTGACAACCTTAGTAAGAATTAATATATGATGTAAATGTATACAATATCATTTCATTCAACATGTTACACTACTAAGTGACTCTGGCCGTTGGCCAGTAGAATGGAAAAACCCGGAGAGGGTAGGGTGGTATGGGACACCGTACCCTAGACTGGTGATGCTGGTGTGCAAGTTAGGGTAAAAAAGGTGTGGAGGTCCGTGGAGGACTTCGTCCACCGCTTTACCCGTGCTGGTGTGCAAGTTAGGGTAAAAATGGTGTGGAGGTTCGTAGAGGACTTCGTCCACCGCTTTACCCTGAGCCTGAAGCTGCGGACCTCAGGAAAAAGATAAGGGCAAGAACCTTGTGCTAAGTAAGAGACACAGTGATCGCCCAACCACAAGTGTTGATACGTCAACCCTGGTCTAGTAGCTGCTCAAGTTCGATTGAACCTCTACAGACGCAGTCTGGAGGCACCGTGCGAGTCCATACGGAAGGGGCTGAGTAGGGCCGTATGGAAGTTGGTTATTTTATTTGAACAATCTGACCGATCGATCTGAACCTCGATCATGTGTTATGTGAGCCGCACAATAGTAGGCTGAGATAAGTCAGAGGTATCCTGAGCTTATTGGTGTAAGTCAGGAGTGGCCTAGGCTTATTGAGGAAGTCTACTAGGTAGAGGCTATATAAAGAATTGAGCAGCGAAAAGCCATGTTTTCTTAATGCCAGACGTGGGTTAAGAAATCTTGTGGGTAAAGCAGGGCAGCTCTGCAGAGTGAAATAAATGGTATTCGAATACGTCGTGCTTCCGGTTAATGAAGCTGTGTTAATTGGGTGATTCCAACAACGAGGCATAAGTAGTGTTTCTGAGGTTGTTAAATTGAGTAATGATGAGATTTTATCTGATAACAGAAAAACCCTGATCTTAAGGAGCAATTGTGTTAAAAGTTTATTCGTTTGCAAGTAAAATTGCATCCACCTCTTAATAAAACACTATACTCCCTTCCCTTGAGAATCCGGGCATATAGTTATATAGCATTTTCCACATGTGATTTGCTGAGTACGGGGTCGGAGTACTCAGGCTTGCATAATTTCCCCCCAACAGATACCAGAAGAAAAAGGAAGCAATTCAAGATTTCGCATTAGGGTTACGACCGCACTCAAGCGTTCCTGTGGAGTTTTCTTCGGCTCTTCTGTATGTAAGTTAAATTTTGGGCTTGGATGCCCTTATTGTCATTAAAGCTGGCCATTAGGTCTTACTTTAATCTAATTAACTCTTTTTAAATGGCTTATAAGCAGGCATAATACTTCTGTAATCCGCAACTGAACTGCTGGGTGGTTGCGGGTGGTACGGCGTCTCTGGTCCCAAAAATTGGGGGCGTTACAGGCCTTAGGCCTGCGGCCAACTGCAGGTCAAGTTGCGCGTTGCTGGGACTTGATATTGGGACCATTGCGAAAATAGCATCGAATTTGACAAGGATTATTTTTTATTTTTTTTACAGTCTTCTGTAAAGGAAGTTACAAGCGTTAGTTAATCACAGTTGCAGGCGGATGTTTTTGCAAACTCAAACTTAATTATAATCAGAAAACTTGTTCAACCTAATTTAGATTGATCTTTAGAAAAACGATTTTCCTGCTGTGCAACTAACATATGCGGTTGTCTATTTATAAGATGGCTGTTTTTTAAAATATATATATATAACTTACATTTTTTATTATTCATTGGATAAAAATCAAATCGGTGCATCGATATAATAACTGAAGCACATACATTTTTCTAAGGACATCTAACAGTCAGAAAATTCGACTTTTACTTATTAAAAAGAGTCGATTTTGCGGGGTGGAAGGCACGGCCGTCCTAGCATGCATGGCGCGCAACAATAGAAACAGAATGAATCTTGGTCAAAAATAGACCCCTGTAGCACGTAAATACCAAATCTAACCCCTGAAACACTGTAATTCCGTTTCTAGCCCTCTCCCGACCGCACGTTTAATCGACCGCACGACTGCACTGTTCATACGAGTAGTGCGGTCGACAACCGCATGACTCAGCTGGCGATCTGGGTTGGTGGAAAGATCTCACTTGTTTTTTTTACAACGGGAGATCGTGTTTTGATGTGAATTGGTGTAGGTGTTTTCTTTGGTTCCTCCCGTATCTGCTCGTGCGTGCGTGGTTAGGTGATGGATGCCTACCTCATTGCTGTATTTCTTTCCACGAAGATATTGCTGCTTGCAGAACAGCAGAATTACAATCCAAGTGAATCGGCAGGGTACAAAACAAATCTGCCAGTTGAGTCTTGCGGTCGCCGACCGCACGACTCGCATGAACAGTGCAGTCCGCACGACTGACACATGTCATCGCCAAATTAAATGTGCGGTCGGGAGAAGGCTAGAAACAGAATTACGGTGTTTCAGGAGCTAAATTTGGTATTTACGTGCTATAGGGGCCTATTTTGACCAAATTTCGGGGCAAAAAGCTTTCTCATCACCCACAATGATGGCCTGGGCATTGACCAGCCTGAGCCCTACCGTGCCTAGCCACAGCCTCAGCTGCCGCTCCCCGGCCCAACGTAAAGAGTACAACACAATACACGGCAACAACACCCCGATCAGGCAAAGCCTGCCGACTCCTAAAGAGAAACAGAAGCGGCAGCTGCAGCACAGGCCGGACGCAGGCGCGGAGGGGCAGGCAGAAAGTCGCATGCGTGGAATCCAGCAGGATTACAATATGTGTATTTATACAGCGTACAAGGATCGATCGATCATCTCCAATCGCATCGCATCGCATCACTGCAAGCTCCAAGAGAAAAACAAAACGAAAGATCGAAGAAAAGGTTTGTGTGGTAAGCTGGTAGCCCCCTCCTACACTGTTACTCTTCCCTGGTTGCAGCCAAGTTACACGAGAGGTCTCCTCGATCGTCAGCAGTGAGCCTGACCTGCCAGGACCACTGCAGCCGTGGTCGTGGGCCCACCTGTCATGCTTGGTCCCTCCCTCCCTCTCCTCTGATCGCATCGCCGTCCTCCGTCCGTCGTGGCCACCACCGCGAATTTGGCCGCCTGCCGGTACATGATGCCGCTCCATTGCTTATCTTAAACTACGTACAAATTAAGACTTGTTGCCGTCGGCGTCAGCAGCATGTGCCGGCGTAGGCGAAGATCTGGTGCATCACCGTCGCCACCTCGTCCGCCGTCGCCAGCTCGCACCCTTCCTCCATCTGCACGGAGGTCTCAAGAGTTTTAGAATGACCTTATCACAGCACAGATGCAGATACTGATGTTCTCTACTACTGGCTATTGTGGTTTGCTTTTCTTCTCTGAAATGTATGGCTCTGTTCGCGATACGTAGAAACAACATTGTGGGTGCTCATTTTGACTTATGATTTTAGCTTTTTGAGCTTATTTGGCACTGTCTGACTCTTTTTTCACTATAACTACTGTAAATTTTTTCGGTTTAATTAAATTTAATTTTTTTTAAAAAAATAGGTTCTCTTATTACGGACAATACAAAAAAAGACCAAAAAATAAAAAAAAATCAAAAAGTCAAAAAAGACGAAATTAAAAGTTGCAAGCTAAAAGCCAAAAGCATAAGACAACTTAAATAGGGCCTAAGAGCATATACAATGCAGGCGCTTAGAGAGATGCTCAGTAATGAAAAACTAATTTTTCTTGCCACATAAAACAGATAAGATGCTTATTTTGAAGCATCGATGTTTAAATAAGCATCAGTGTTTAGCAGATGCTTATGTGTATAATTATATCAAATTAATAGATAATATAAGATTTAAGTACTCACGGAAAAGATGTTTGCATTAGAGGAAATAACTTTTATATGGATACTTAATGATATAGCTATATTCTCTTTTTTCAAGTATCTATATATAAATATTTTGTGTTGTATATGTCCTAATAGGTCAGGACAGTTGGTGCGTTTGTTTGTTGGATGGTTGTGTTTTTCCGAGGACAAGAAAGAAAAAGACACGGAAGAAAAGCTGGGGCTTGTAATTACTACTTGTCTGGAAATTTAGCCCGGTTGTCTGTACTCCACGCGCATCGTATTCGAACACTCCGTCTACATACTACAAAGGAGCATGAGCATCTCCAAGAGATGCTCTTTCTCACCCCCTATCTTAAAATATTGGGTATAAAAGCTAAAAACAAGCTCCAACAGATACTCTAAAACACACCCAATAATTTTGATACTCTAAAATTGAGGTGGATCACCATCAAATATACAGTGCCTAGATAGTAATTTTAGGGATCCAAATTTAGAGGAGCTGCTGAAGGAGGGGAAAGATTTAGAGGGCAATTTTTTTAGGAAGACTCGCAATATGAGATTTTAGAGGATAAAATATTGAGCCTCTCTTGAAGATGCTCTAACAGAACGTACGAAAGCCACTGCCCTTTTCGAAATCTCACGCAGCATTCTGCCAGGAAAATAACCGATTCGCTTTCCACACTCAGCAGGGAGCGAAGCCCCAGAAACTACCTATCAGCTAGATATCAATATTACAACTACTATATAGGTTAGTTCTTTTCAATTATTATTGATGATTAATGACTATAGTTGATGACTTTCTGTTTTAAAATAAGTGTGTTTATATGAATGAATCAAATACTAATAAACTGATAAACTATTTCGAAAAAATTATCCCAATAAGTCTTTTCAAAAAGACAACAGAGACCACTTGCTTGTTTGGAGAAATTCATAACTCATAAGCGGAAAAGAAAGCATCAACACTAAAATGATGGAGTATAATGCTTGCCTAGTATCTGCAGTTGTTATGTTTAGATTCATGAATTGTAGCATCTTTTATGGGTATAAGAATGTTCACATTTTAACAAAGAGTAATTTACATCGGGCAACTTGTCGTTTGTTTCACTTCATACTAAAATTAACTCATAATTCTATTTTGCACCAGAGTGATCAAATAAAATTTCACTTTGTGCTAGCCAATCAATTCCAATACTAAACAAGACAATCAAATTAAAGGAACAGATCAATTAAAATTGTGTGTACAACTTGTCATTATGTAGAGCTGGTTTGAGTCAGACAAGATTGGTCTAGTGCAAAATAAAATTTTATTTAGGCCACCCTGGTGCAAAATAAAAATATAGGTTAATGGTGTAAAATACAATTTAATAACTTGCTTGTCCTTCTCGACTGCTCGTCAAAAAAACTAGACAAAACGGAAATTGGTATTATGTGTTGAGTTCAAACTTTACATTAGCCAGTGCATCTCTCTGTGTTTTTATTTTTGTTCGTGGTGAAAAAAACCTTGACCTTATGCTACAGTACTAATTTACTAATAAGCAAATGGCGAAGTGTAACAAAAACAAAAAATAGCTACTGTTTGCGGCAATCAAATGCAGGTTGAGAAAAGGTAAGCAATGGATTAAAGAAGACAAGACGGGGCGTGAAGTGAGTAGCTTTGTGACGACCTTAAGGTTGAAGCAGTAGACAACGGCGTCGTGGCCAACGGAGGTGACGGCGAGGTGCAACACCGCGAGGCGGAGGTCCTCCATGGCGTAGACGGCGTGCACGAGCCGTCCGGGCCACCGCCTCCCCGCGACGCGCACCCGCACGTGGCCGCCCACCGCGGTCATCGCCTCCACGTCCACGCCGCTGCCGCCGCGCGCCTCTGAGTAGCTCGTGTACTTCGGCGACACGAACACGCCGTCCGACGCGGCCGAGGCTGCCGTCGCCATCAAGCCACTCCCGCGCCGCGCCGCCGCGGCCGCCTGAAGCGCCACTAGCTGCTGCTCTAGCTGTTTCACGTAGTCGATCGCTCCCCCCACCACCGTCGCCTGGTCACCCTACGGAGATATGCATCGCATTGCAAGGTATGAACTAAAAAATGAAGTACGAAAGATTATAATTTGTGCGTTATTGTGCCATGCGGTTTGCATGGCTGTGGCGTGGCTTACTCGGGGGATGTAGTAGGAGGGGATGAGCGAGCGGAGGGAGGCGAGGTGGTCGTTCATGAGGCGGCGGCGGTTGCGCTCGACGGCGATGTGCGTCATCCGCTGGCTCTCCGCCTCCACCGGCCTCTTGCGCTTCTCCGGCAGCGGCGCGGCCCGCGGCCGCGGCCTCGGCCGCTTCCTCCGCCGCTCCGCCCTGGTCGCGGGCGCCGCAACCGGGGGCGCGGCCGCCTGCGTAACGCAGCTCTCGAGCAGGTCGAGGTCGGCGGCCGGGAGGCAGGGGCACGCCGCGAAGGCGCCGTGTTCCTTGCGGGCGTCGCCCTCCTCCACGGCGCCCTGGAGCAGCGCCAAGAAGGGCATCTGCGCGGCGCTGGCGCTGGCCGCCTGGTCCGCCCACTGTTCCATTAGCACCAGCATCGCCGCGCCACCGCCAGGAACCGGCACAGGAATGCACATTAGCAAGAAACAGCAACAATGGCAACGCCATAAAAGCGATAGCAGTACAAGATGACATAGCAATGCAAGTATCGTAGGCATTGAATGGTGCGTGCGTGCGCGCGCAGAGCTAGACAGGCGATTCATGCGACCTAGCCATTGGCTAACATTAGGGAAGGAGCAAATGAGGAACTAGTAACGCAAGGCCGGGAAGGAAGCTGCAGCAGCATGCAGTTAATACGCCACCGCATTTAGATGCACACATGTGCTCCAGAGACTAGGAATGGAAGCTGCTTGCTCAATTTTAGTACTAGCACTAGTAGCACAGCCGTGGTGCTGTGAATAGTAGGAAGGCCCCGGGGCTTACCAGCGAGCTGATGGGCCCTTGCAGTTGCATCCTCTCCATTAGAGAGGAGAAACACTTGGGCAGAGTACACAGTGGTAGCAATAACTGCACTGATGAGTAACGAGCCCCTGAGGCAGAAGCTGCAACAGCAACCCCTCCAATTTAAGCGGAGCCGCAACTACAGTAGCAGCAATTAATATGGTGGAACTCGGTACACTCCGCAGTCCGCACCACTGCTAGTAGTAGTAGTGTAGGTTGTAGTAGCAGCAGAAGTTGGAATAGTTTTTTTTTTCCCCGATCCAGCCCCATAGCGATTTTTTTTATGGATTTGTCACTTCCCCGAAAGCAGAAGAAGAGGCGGCTCACACGTGTCATGTACTGCGCCCCTCGAGCGCGGAACGTGGGCTCAATTGCGACTGCAACGACGAGCGCGGGAAGCATTGGCTGCGCGCGACGAGTGGCGGGGCCATTGTTGTACCGCGCCATGGGACTGCGGCAGTCTCGGAGCCTACCGCCGTACCATCCTACCGCGGAAAAAGCCACGCACGCACGTGGGTCCGCCTTGGCCCACACACCCACTGTCAGCCGTGCCTCTAACCGTGGATCTGCTTGTTGCCGCCATGTGTTACGTGTTGCATAGATGGCCCTTGTGCGGCCACGCCTCTTGCCCGAGCGCACCAAGCGTCACCCAAGCATGTCCTAGCCCCTCGTTTGCGATATGCGTCCTACGCAATAAAATGGTCCCGACCGCCTTTCCCATTTCCGTTCCATTTCTTTTAGCAAGAGGCACTCTGAGAAACTGAGATAGGAAGAGAAGGAAGGCCGTGAAGTTAACATTGTTTTGACGTGGAATTTGAACTGTGGAGTACCCCGATCAGCATTGGGACACGAAACACTACTGCTAGCTAGTAAGGACTGGTTACAGTATGTTCTCCTAGTATTTTTCTTTGAAAGCACATCTAACAACCTCTTCCATCTACCCGTAGTCTTCGGATCTGCTATGTGCGTTCCACAAATGGATCAACCAAGAAATTCACCTACACGACCAGTAGCGTCTTGCATGCGAGGAGTAGGATGCTAACTTGCTAAGACGGACCACGAGAGGAGGGAGGAGCAACAGTGCAACAAAGAGCATAGCAAGTGTATCTGACGAAAAGTGCAAGCTCATCTGGAGGCGTGCAAGTGCAGGGAGCGCGAGATTCGCAAGGAGGAGCGCAAGAGAAACGCAAAAGGGCGGCCGGTGGAACTATAACATCAACATCGCAAGGAAGGGCAAATGGCCCCGGTCCACGCAGTAGATTAGGCCATTTCGTAGTAGCCCCCCATCCTACCCGCTATGTTTTTTCTTTATCCTAAAGGCATGTATTCTTACATGGTTCGGATAGCTAGTTATAGCCTAATACGTACTTACACATAATTGTCATTCACCTTATAATAAATTATCCATATGTAAATTAAGTAGCTATCTACGTACTATTTATGAAGTGATATATATATATATTAACTAAAAATATATTGAAATAAACTAGAAAGCAGTAACTCATTTTTAAATTGGAGCAAACTACCAAATATATAAGCTAGATCTAAACATAACTATCAACGGTCGGAAACGGTCGGAAAACTCCTCAACCGTTTTCTACATTTGAATACGAAAGCGGTAAAGCCGGACACGAAAACGAACGCGAACTTACGGAATATTGTGAATTTCGAAAACGAACCAATTCGAGCGGAATTATGTCGAACACGGTCGGTATACGAAAATTCAATACGAAATACCGACCTGTAGGACCAAGTGCATAACAATTAACAAGTGACCAAGTACATAACAATTACCAAGTGCATGATCAAGTTCAAGTGCATATAATAATTAACAAGTGCATGACCCTTGGTCTTAAGTATTAACACACTAGCCGACATAAATACAAATACAAGTCTAGAACAAGCAATTAACAGCTAGCAGAACATCTACAGTTCATCAGCATCATCCATGAGGTCAGGATCGCTGCCGCCGCCGCCGCCTGGGGGAGATCCTGGAGGAGTCGGTGAAGATGAGGAGCAGCAGAGGAGCAGCGCCGGCGTGGTAGAAGAGGAGGGTGTCGGTGAAGTAGACCGTCGGCGAAGTGGTGGCGGCCGGTGGCGGCGCTAAAGTGGACTCGGTGGAGATGTCGATCGGCGGCCCGACGCTTGGTGGAGGGAGCAGAGGCGACGATCGGTGGATGGGGCGGCGGCGCACGGGAAGAAGGCGGCGAAGAGGGAGGCGCGACGGAGGGAGAGCAGGAGGAGAGGTGGCGGTGCGGATGGAGAAGAGGGGTGGCGCGGTGGATCTGAGGATGGAGGAGCGGCGGGCTGAGATAGGTGGAGAAGGGGTGGCCGGAGCCAGAGAAGAGAGGAAGAGGAGAAAGCAAATGGGGGCTAGGGTTAGAAGCAAGGGGAAGGCAAGGGAAGACGAGAGGCGGCGGCCGGCGGTGGCGCACGGCGGAAGAGGTGGCGCGGGTAAAGAAGAGGTGGCCGCCGGAGGTGGAAGAGATGGCGGCGCACGGTTGAGGGCGGCGGCGTCGCGAAGAAGGGGTTGCGGCGGTGGAGAGTGGAGGCGGCCCGAAGGATTTGGAGCAGCGAGGTGAGAAGGCGTGGCGATGGAGGTGCGGTGGGGAGCGGCGGAGGCGTACCGGCGAGCTGCGGCCCGGCGCTCGCCGGCGGCCGGACGTGGAGGAGAAGGGACGAGGAGAAGCAAAGAGGGGCGAAGGGAGAAGAAGCCGGGCTCGATCTCCCCCAGGCGGCGGCGGCGGCTTTAGAAGGAGATGGGGAAATTTTGGTGAATTGGGCTGTGTGAATTGGGCTGTGAGACCTGTGTCTAATACTCTAATCTAATGGGACTTCTAGTGGGCCAAATTCGGTTTAAACCGTATTTACAATACGGTATATTCCGAATAAAATGTAGAAAAGTAGAAAACAGTCGGAAAACGCCTAAACCGTTTCCGCTCCATTTTCGAATTTTGTATTCCGTATTTCGAACCGAATTCGAATTTGTCCAAAAATACGAATTCGATCGGGTCAAATGTAGAAAACGGTGCGGTTCGGTACGGGATATTTCCGTTCCGTTTTCATCCCTAATCATCTCTCTTTATTCCAAGGCATATAATTAGAAGCAAATACTAACGTCTAATTACCAAGAATAAATAGATCTACAAGCTGAATGCTTTCACCAAACTCTCCAAAGCCGGCCGCCTCCTTCAATGCAGCATTCATTTACTCAACTCTCCACTACTACACTCTCTCTCTGTTTGGTCTGTAACCACAACATTTGGCGCCGTCCGTGGGGAGGACAAGAGCAAGCCTCCAGATTTGAAGGAGGATGGCACCAAAGAAAGCTTCACCGTCGGCGGCGAAGAAGAAGAAGGCGGAGGCGGCGAAGTCTCACGTCAGCACAAGGGCTTCGGCTTCAGCAGCCGCAGGTAGGAGCAGTGGTGTAGGTGCGACCGAGGACCCCGCCACTGGCGCGACGACCAACCCCGCCATCGGCGCGACGACCAACCCCGCCATCGACGTGACGACCAACCCCGCCATCGACGCGACGACCCACCCCGCCACCAACACGACGACCGATCCCACCAGCACTGCTCCGACGGCCAACCCCGGCGATGGCAATGCAGGCGCAGAAACGGTGAATGACCCCAGCAGCGACGCGAACCTCGTTACCGGCTCTAGGGCCCTCCGGGGCAACGCGGCGCGCAGCCTGGGCGCGCAGGCCGTGGTCACCACCATGCCGGTGGCACCGCCAAGCGCACCGACGGCCCCGGCCACGCCCGCGGTAGAGACAGCCCTGCTGGCGGCCCTCAACGCATTTCAGCGGGAGCTAACGGACCTCCGCGGAGCCGTCCGGGACATGCAGGAGGCTCAAAGCCAACACGCCCCTCCGGCAGTGGCATCCGAACCCGCCCCGGAAAGGGCGGATAGCCGCGATGCCCCCACGTCTAGCCGCGCCCCACTACGGCGCGTAGACCCGAAGTCCCCGCTTTCTGCGGGCCTACAGCAGGTGCCATGGCCTGAAGATTTCAAGTTCCCGAGCGTCAACGAGGCCTACAAAGGCGACTCCGACCCGCGAGAGTTCGTGCGCGTGTACGAGACCGCCATCGAAGCCGCTGGCGGAGACGACACCACGAAGGCAAAAGGGCCCCCCCTCGCGTTACAAGGGGTGGCGCTGTCCTGGTTCTTCACCATTGAACCACAGTCCATCTACGCGTGGGAACAGGTCCGCAACCGACTCTACAACAACTTCCAGGGAAACTACATCGAGCGTGTCGATGCGGACCAGCTCTTCGCAGTCAAGCAAAAACCCCAGGAAAGGCTCCGGGACTACTTCAAGCGCTTCGCGAAAGTGCGCTGCCAAGTCAAGGACGTCAACGAAACAACGGTCATCAACGCAGCAATACAAGGCCTCCGACCGGGGCCAATGGCCAAGTACAACGCGCGCAAGCCCATTAAGACGGTCGGGAAACTCTTCGATAAGATGGAAGAGTATGCCAGAGCGGAGGAGGACGCGCGGAGGCGACACGGTGATGACTCCGACTCCAACAAGGCGGAAGGCTCGGTCAAGAGCGAAGACTCGCCGAAACAGGGCTCTTCGAAAGGTAAGCGTAAGCAAGAGCAGCCGAAGGGCGCCTCCGAACGCAAGGACCCCCAACACAATGACCAGCCAGGCGACAGGCCCAAGCGCGACCAGCGCAAGTCCAGGAAATCTCGTTACGTTTTCGACATCGAGGGCGGCTCCGAAGACAACGCCTCCGCAGGTCGCGGAGGCAGAGGGCTCCGAGGCCGAGGACGGGGACGTGGCCGAGGTCGAGACGACCGGACCCACGAAGAGTACGGCGACCAGCACCACGGGCAGTGGTGCGAAATCCACGGCCGGGGCAACCACGACACGCGTGCTTGTGCCACCATCGCAGCGCTACGGCAGAGCGTTGGCAGGGACAAAAACCCGGATGCACGCGCGCCCGTTGTGGCTCACGTCCAACACCCCCAGGACCAAGGAGCACAGCCCCAGGAAGGCTTCCTGCGAATCCAGGCGCATGCACAGCAACCTCGGGAAGGCCTCCTACAGTTACAAGCCCCGGAGGGAGCCCAGCGCAGGATTATCAACGTCATCTCCGGAGGCTCCTCACTGGAGTTCGCCTCGGCAGGACAACGGAAGGCTTACGCGCGGAGGCTGCACCACGTCGCGGCATACCCGGCGCAGGCGCCGCTAGAATGGGCGCAACATGAAGTCACATTCACGCCCGCTGACGCCGAGGGCGTGGAGTTCCCCCACCAAGACCCTTTGGTCGTCCGGGTCCTCGTAGCCGGGTGCGACGTCAGACGCGTCCTAGTCGATGGAGGAAGCTCCGCAAACATCCTGTTCGCTGCGGCCTTCGACCAAATGGGGATCCCTCGGAGCCGATTGGGCCCTTCAGCATCCCGCTGCAAGGATTTGGAGGGCAGCCTTTGCGCGCCTTAGGCCAGATGTGCCTCCAAGTCTCCTTCGGCCAAAACGACAACGTCAGGAGCGAGGACGCCATCTTCGACGTGGTCGACATCGTATACCCCTACAACGCCATAATAGGGCGGCCGCTCCTAAACACCCTCGGGGCAGTCCCGCATCACGGCTTCTTGTGCATGAAGCTTCCCGGGCCGCGGGCCATCATCATCATTCATGGCGACCAGGACATGGCCCGGCGCATAGAGCTTGGCGCCAGAGGTCCATGCCACGCGACTCGCCAAGGCACCTAAGCTGGGAGGGCGGATGCGGAGCCCTCGGGCACCCCCCGAGAGCGTCCCGCGCTCCCCGCGCACAAGGTTGCCCCGGCAGCAGCGGCTCGTCAACGGTCGCCCCGCCCTCATAGCGGTTAGTGGTTGGTATTCCTCCCCCTTTTGTAATGGCTCACCCACGCAAACGGGAATTTAATAAAGTTCACCGTTTGCACAAATTTCTGTTCTTTGAAACAAAGTCACGCGTTCGCGCGCGCACTCTCCGTCAAAGATACGGGCATGAGTATAAACAAAGACACGCGTTCGCACGCGCACTCTCTGTCAAATATACGGGCATGAGTATAAACAAAGACACGCGTTCGCGCGCGCACTCTCCGTCAAAGATACGGGCATGAGTATAAATAAAGACACGCGTTCACGCGCGCACTCTCCGTCAAAGACACGGGCATGAGTATAAACAAAGACGAGCGGGGGGACGCCTCCGCACGCACTCTATGGAGTATAAATAAGACGTAGCGTCGAGGTTCGCCTCCGCACGCAATTTCACCGCCCGCAACGCGCGGAGGTTCGCCTCCGCGCACAGTCTACGGACTCTAAATAAGACGTAGCGCGAGGTCCGCCTCCGCACGCACTCCACGGAGTATAAATAAGACGTAGCGTCGAGATCCGCCTCCGCACGCAATTTCACCGCCCGCAACGCGCGGAGGTTCGCCTCCGCGCGCAGTCTACGGACTCTAAATAAGACGTAGCGTGAGGTCCGCCTCCGCACGCACTCCACGGAGTATAAATAAGACGTAGCGTCGAGGTCCGCCTCCGCACGCAATTTCACCGCCCGCAACGCGCGGAGGTTCGCCTCCGCGCGCAGTCTACGGACTCTAAATAAGACGTAGCGCGAGGTCCGCCTCCGCACGCACTCCACAGAGTATAAATAAGACGTAGCGTCGAGGTCTGCCTCCGCACGCAATTTCACCGCCCGCAACGCGCGGAGGCTTGCCTCCACGCGCAGTCTACGGACTCTAAACAAGACGTAGCGTCGAGGTCCGCCTCCGCACGCACTCCTCCAGAGTATAAAAAAGACGCGGATGCTATCCCTGCGCACTCTACGGAGTATAAACAAGACGCGAACTCCGCGCACGCATGGGCGTTGCCCCAGTGCGTACTCTTCGGAGTATAAATAAGACGTGGATGTCGATCCCGCGCACTCCTCCGGAGTATAAAAAAGACACGGATGCTATCCCTGCTCACTCTACGGAGTATAAACAAGACGTGAACACCGCGCACGCACGGACGTCGCCCCAGTGCGTACTCTTCGGAGTATAAATAGGACGTGGATGCCGACCCCACGCACTCTACGGAGTATAAACAAGACGCGAACACCGCACACGCACGGGCGTCGCCCAAGTGCGTACTCTTCGGAGTATAAATAGGACGTGGATGCCGATCCCACGCACTCTACGGAGTATAAACAAGACGCGAGCACTGCGCACGCACGGGCGTCGCCCCAGTGCGTACTCTTCGGAGTATAAATATGACGTGGGTGCCAATCCCACGCACTCCCCGGAGTATAAAGAAGGCGCGGACGCTGTCTCTGCGCACTCTTTGGAGTATCAACAAGGTGTGGGCATTGGCCCCCACGTACTACAGAGCACAGCTTACCCCGGTTAATTCTACGGCGGGCAAAGTGCACCACGGGGGCCCACTCCCACGCGCCGCCTGCAAAGTACCAAGGCGACGTGTTAAGAGGCTGGGTCCCGCGCGGGCACACCCGCGAGCGAGAAACACCAGAGGCTGGTTCCCGCGCGGGCACACCCGCGAGCGAGAAACACCAGAGGCTGGTTCCCGCGCGAGCACACCCGCGAGCGAGAAGCACCAGAGGCTGTTCCGTTGCCACCACTTCGAAGGGTGGGGGACGGAGTGCTCGCGCGTCTACTTGGACTAGGCGCCAGCTCCGCCGCCACCGCTTCGAAGGGTAGGGGACGGAGCGCTCGCGCGTCTACTTCGACTAGGCGCCAGCTTCGCTGCCACAACTTCGAAGGGTGGGAGACGGAGCGCTCGCGCGTCTACTTCGACTAGGCGCCAGCTCCGCCGCGACCGCTTCGAATGGTAGGGGACGGAGCGCTCGCGCGTCTACTTCGACTAGGCGCCAGCTCCGCTGCCACCGCTTCGAAGGGTAGGGGACGGAGCGCTCGCGCGTCTGCTTCGACTAGGCGCCAACTCCGCCGCCACCGCTTCGAAGGGTAGGGGACGGAGCGCTCGCGCGTCTACTTCGGCGTCTACTTTGACTAGGCGCCAGCTCCGCTGCCACCACTTCGAAGGCAAGATCTGATCAAGACTGTTCTTTGTATTCGCTAAGGATGCTTACAAAGGCGCACAGACACCCCCGGCGCACCAGGCTGCTAGTCGGCAGGCTCATCCTTAACATGCGCCCGTACCGAGGTCCCACTCGAAGACGCCCGACTCGCCCAGAAATCCAACGCTTCCTCGGCTCGTTGCCAGCGCCGAAGATGCCGTCGGGTCGCGAGGTCGGAGATCAGCAGCCGGCCCCGGTTGGGTAGCTGCTCGGGACAAGGGGGCAGGAATCAGAACAGCGGGAAACAATTCCGTATTTTTGCAAACACAAAACAAAGAAGACAACCCGGGCTTCGGTTACAACGCACACCAATCATGACCCGCCGCGTGTTCACCCCGAATGGACAACTGCGTACGGATATAGCAGCCCGACTGTCAGCCCGGGGGGTCGGCGCGATTCCCGGAGCCATTAAAGCGCACTACCACAGGCGCGCTCCGCTGCCACCGCTTCGAAGGGTAGGGGACGGAGCGCTCGCGCGTCTACCTCGACTAGGCGCCAGCTCCGCTGCCACGGCTTCGAAGGGTAGGGGACGGAGCGCTCGCGCGTCTACGTCGACTAGGCGCCAGCTCCGCTGCCACCGCTTCGAAGGGTAGGGGACGGAGCGCTCGCGCGTCTACCTTGACTAGGCGCCAGCTCCGCTGCCACCGCTTCGAAGGGTAGGGGACGGAGCGCTCGCGCCTCTACGTCGACTAGGCGTCAGCTCCGCTGCCACCGCTTCGAAGGGTAGGCGACAGAGCGCTCGCGCGTCTACCTCGACTAGGCGCCAGCTCCGTTGCCGCCGCTTCGAAGGGTAGGGGACGGAGCGCTCGCGCGTCTACGTCGACTAGGCGCCAGCTCCGCTGCCACCGCTTCGAAGGGTAGGGGACGGAGCGCTCGCGCGTCTACCTCGACTAGGCGCCAGCTCCGCTGCCACCGCTTCGAAGGGTAGGGGACGGAGCGCTCGCGCGTCTACTTCGACTAGGCGCCAACTCCGCTGCCACCACTCAGCATCCCCGGACCACCCTGCCAACGCCTGCCCTCCGCGGTTACTTTCCTCCAAGGCAGGAGAACAGTGGTCTCGGAACACCACCCCACTGCTCGTCTTGTAGGCACCGCCTCCACGGGGTGGCACATCCGACGGCATTCCCCACACACCGCACTGGCGTAGAAATGCAGAGCAAGCACAGCAACTGCAGGCAGTTGCCGTAAACAGACGCCAACCAAGCTCCCGAGAAAAATAGGCCTCCATCAGTACATCAGCATCCCCCGAGCGGCGTGGTGCCGCCATGGAATGTGGATGTACTAAAAAGGCCCATTTTAGGGGAGCAGCACCTATCCGCGCGCACAATGCAGCGTCCTGCCGTCACGATGCTCCAAGACCCGCGCCGGGAGAAGGAGCGTCGCCACATGGCGTCACCACGCCCCCACCCCCCTCAAGTCTCGCGTCGCGCCAATCAAGCTCCGCGGGGTAGGCTGGCAGTTGCTTGTCGTCGAGGGCGCTCGACGCCGGAGACGCGCGCGCACGATGGCTTACGACCCGCCCCGCCTCATACGCCGACACATTTGACTCCGCCAACATCTCCACTCCGGGCGACGGCCTCGACCCCACCACGGCAGCAGTAGGTGGGTGACGAAGCCTTCGACAAGCCGCCCGGCGTCACGCCTTCGCAAAAAGGTGAACATTGCACTTCGAACGATGAAAAAGCTCACAGGCCGCAGGGACGGAGGGGGCCAAAGGGCTCGGCAATATGGCTTCGGCCCGTGAAGCCCTTCATCATGAGAGGCTCCTGTTATAGGGGTGGCCCCCACCTAAACCCAGCAGGCCTGTTTCAGAAGTGTAAGGCCCAGAATGGGACATGTATAGTGACATAGGTACCCCTGAGGGGGGAACTCATACATAAGGGTATAATTGTAAAGGCACTCCCCATGTGGATGTAATATAAGACATAGGCCACAAGGAAAGGGGCTGAAGGCATTCATTTACTCAACTCTCCACTACTGCACTCTCTCTCTGTTTGGTCTGTAACCACAACAATTGCCATAGATGGTTTATATTAATAACCATCTGTGAACTATCATAGACGGTATGTATTAGTAAACATCTGTGATGTCTACAACTATCACGATGGCTAATATCAATAACTACCTGTGAACTATCACATATGATTTTTAATTCAAAACCATCTGTGATGTCTGCAACTATCACAGACGGTTCGTGTTAATAATCATATGTGACCTCTTACAGATTGTTATTAACACGAACCATCTATAATAGTTGAGCATCATAGATGATACACAGTCAAACTTGTAAAACCGTTTGTGATAATTACAGTACAGATGGTTCCCTATGAACCGTCTGTGATGAAACATCTAATATAACTTGTTTTGACGTAGTATCATTTCCTACAAGTTCGTGTGATCGTTAGATATGCTCGCTCTCTTTTGCAGTGCCATAATTGAGCTTTAGCGAGTAAAATGGGCAAGCTAGATTCTAAGTCGTACCAACGATTCTCAACTTAGATGCATGCATGCATGAACTAAAAACCATTCTGTTTCGTGTTGTTGATCTGCTGTGAGTAGATCGACATCGTTCTCTTCAGTATACTAGATGTGGTAGCGTGGCGCCACGTCATGCTAGCTACGACGTGGACTAACGAAAAAGAGTCGCCGCAACGTAGGGGCCTATATGTGAAAACTGAAAGCAAGTATCCATGCGTATTTATAGGAAAAAAAATAGGATTTTTTATTGAAAAATAAGGATCTATATGTGAAAATAAGCATATGTATGTATTTTCGAAAAAGTGAAAGACTTTTTTCACAAAGAAGGTGACGTGGCGGGGGAGGTGGGGAATCCCCGGCCTTAATGTAGGTAATATAGGTAGTATACGGTGTGTTTCTTCTTCCATAGAAATGTAGAATTGAAGGCGTGTCAGCGAGATCTTCCCACTACTGTAGAAACGTACAGATATGATATATGGTAGGAAATGTGTTGGCATGCCGTCGAAGTAGCACTCATGGTCTCACTGCACGGTCCATGTGGCATGGCATGTGGGCGCATGCCACGGCCGGACGACGTACGCATGATCGATGCACATCATCGGACCACTTGCATATATAGATTCCACGTTACGTATTTTCCGGAGGGATCCGATGGCTCCTGGCACGTACGTCCTTCACTTGTAGCTACTATACGTTGGTAAATTTCGTAGCTGAAATGTGCTATGTGTACCTGCCATGAGCCATCTAGTAAGTTGTGAGAAAGCCATCATGTTAATTTGTTTCGTCGTTGCTATGGAAGCTTGCGGCAATAGCGTCCAAAAGCAGATCGAACTAACAAATATACAATCTGTTGATCTCGCATTGATCAGGCGGCAGAGTTAGCATGTTAGCACTGATTATATGAAGAATACGATAAAAAAAATGGACTGATTATGGAGTGTATATATGGAATGGACCAAGACAAGACCTTTTGTGCCCTGGCCATACGTGGTAGCACACAAACTGAAGACGTGGATGTTTGCCGCCGGAAATGGCAACGGATGTGGCGAGCCGCGCGCTCTTCGCCTGCTTTTCGTACCGAGAGTCGGGAGAAGGATAGACGAGCCTCTTCAGCACCGGTTTGAGATTGATACTGATTCGAGAAATGGTACAGTATGAGCCGCATCTGCATGCATGGACAACCGGACGACCGACCAGGCTGCAGACAATTTACTCATACCGCAACTTGATCAAATGGAAAAACCAAAGAAAAGTTTACGCCGCCTTCTTTCAAAATTCATGTAGTAGAATTCATATGTTCTAAACTGAACATGAAACTTGAAAAACATGCGGAGGAGGAGGCACAGCAATGCCCATGTTGCTATTCATCCTCCAAAAGATGAAGCGCGAGCCACCGTTCGCATGACACATGCCAAAGTAATGGGCATGTTCTTTTCGACTTCTAAAAATTATTTTTTAGTTTTTTATAGTAATTAGTTTTTAAACGAAGTATCTTTTTAGAATAGGATATATTAGTTAATTATAGTACATACTGTACCAACTTCATTTATATCGGCAAAACCGCGTGTGAGTTTTTGTTACTCTTTAATCTCTCCATAAACAGTCTAAAAGACACAAGCCGCAGCCAAAAGCTATAAGTTTCAGCCGAAAAGATCAACCCCAAACTCAACATGAACCCTGCATGGCAGAGCCACGTAGGCAACGGTACAACAGGTGCAGCGAGCGAACGAAGCAAGCGTTTGCACTATTGGTGATTACGAGACGAGCCCACCATGGGCGGCCGTTTCAGGATCTTCTTCGAGAACCAAACCCTTCTCTCTCTCTCTCTCTCTCTGTCAACCTTTTCCCCTTGTTATCTCTCCCTTGTCGTAACTTCTTTTCACCGCTGCCCTCTGGCCCAGTGGGGGTTGCAGGAGTCAATTAACCGCCGTTGATTTTACCTTGCGCTTCTCTTGCATTGCACGGCTAGCCTTATTATTAGACCATTGGGCGCGTACTGCCCGAGGATTTCCCCCACTGCACTTTATCGGGATAGCTTCCCTACTTTCTTCCTACGGACTATGGAGTAGTAGTACACGGTTACATTAGCTTGCATCTTTTCACAGTAAATCTGGAGTGGTCGATTCTATATTTTGGCTTTAGGATCATTTATATTGATATTGGCTTTAGTTTCTATTCCAAAAGTTAAAATTAACATAAATGTCCTAGTTTCTATCCGCCACTATTATGCGTCACTTTGCACTTTTATATATTATAACATTCGGATCATATATATATATATATATATATGAACCGAATGTTATAGTGTCTTACGTTGTACCGTCGTTTGCTTTCTTTCTTACATAATGCTCATCAAAAAGCCAAAAGGCATAAACAAATACGAACGCCCTAGATTCTATAAACCACTTCTACCAGTTACTAATATTCGTCAAACACAACTGCTACCAGCAAAAACCAGAATAAACATAAGGTTACTTTTACTATATGATACTACTAGCACTCTAGCACTATCCCGCGTTTCTCGGCGAAATGGCTAACCACCCAAAAGGATGCCCCCTCAGGTATGGACCAGATAAGATAGGATATTTCCGTCTCAAGGAGTACTCCATTTGAAATCTATTTTTGGTTGTAAGAGATACTTATGTGACTAGACATTTGGTAACGAATGCATTACAGCGTGAGGAGTACTCCAGTTTGCTCATATATGCATGGCTGGTTCAAAAACGTACAGTAAACCCTTTTTTCGTTGCGAGTGATAAAGGCCCTGATCAATATGGCTTCAGCTTATTTTTGCACTATTTATAAATTTCATCTTTTTCTGAACGTTTGGCTTTTTTTTTTAGTTTTTTACCGGTTCTTTTTTTCCTCGTATTTGTTTACATTATACGTGATGGGCTAATATGTTTTTTTCTATTTTTTAAATTTTTTAAATTTAATTATGGTAAATAAGCCTCTGTCAGCTGCAGTGTTTTTTTCAGCCAGCTACAGTGTTTTCAGCCATAAGCCATGAGGCTTTCAGCCGAACCGATCACCACCAAAGTAAGCACCTCACGCCTACTCACACAAGAAACTCAAATCTCGACTATAGGGATGACGACGTACCTTCCCACTTTTTTATTTAACTTACGCTTCGTATGATTTCTTTGAATAAATAAATAAAACTTCTTTTTTATTGTCCTTTTAAAACAACTTATTAAGACAATCTTTTCAAAATAGCTTATTGATATTCAGTTTATTTGCACACATCTATAAGATATAAGCTGCAGCCGAAAATACCCGCACAGAACTTTTGAAGTTCCATAAATCAATGCAACCGGCCTACAAGCTTAAGGTACAACGTGAGCATAAGCACTGATAGTCAAAGTAGAAAGTCCATACACACAGGTAGAGACGACCACTGGTGCATACATGTAGACTAGCATGAAGGTAGCAAATTCCAATGAAGTAGCAGAAGCATGGCCTTGTAGTGTTCTGAGAACTGAACCGAGCCACAGAGGAAGCGAAGGGTAGCGAAAAAGATTGGCAGTCGTCGCATGCCGCTGCTCCTGCACTGTCGCAGATCGCCATGCTTTGACACGCACGGGCAGAGCCAGGGAGATGGGACTATGTGAGTGTTATAGATGTGAAAGAAAAAAAAAGAAGATTGCGTCAGCTCCTCTTTTGCGTTCTGCTCCACATTTTATCGAGCAAACTTGGGCTCCTGGCGGGGCACAGACGCACAGTCCGTACTCTCTGTCACGGCGCCCTCAGCCAGATGCAGACACGGAGTCAAAAGGCTGGGGGCGACAGGCAAGCAGGAGCTTTGGACGCATCGTGCAGCATGCAACGGCCGGGAAAATAATTGGAGAGATTTGTTTTTGTTCCCGGGATTTGATGACCCGTGCTGTGCATGCTACCAAAGGGTGGTACTGGCCCGTTTTAATTGGGCTGGGGTATGCTTGCTCCGGTGAAATCTCCTACCACATGCAAAAAATGACATCAAAAAGGGGCCATGGTTTGTAATTGTACCTCATAATTTTTAGCTAAAAATAAATAATAGTAGCTAAAAATAACTATAAAATACACAAAAAGTAAAGAAGAGATACATGTGAGTGACTAAAGGAAGAGGAGTTAGATGGATGATATGCCCGTGATCCCTACTTTATCCTCGGAACAAGATAATAGTGAAAAGAATAGAGAAGTCACTCCAAAAAATCAGATGTTTATATTAACTTTTAAAGCAGAAATCAATACGAACAGGACCTAAGTCTCCTTCTCGTCTTTGCATTGTGCAACTTGGCTCAATACATGCTTGTTACTAAAACACAAATGCCTGTTCTTTTCGACTTTTTAGCTAATTTTTACCTTTAATTTCTTTCATCCATCACTATTTATTAAACTAATAAAATCCAGTAAGAAAAAACGCCAACCAAACCTCTGCGCGACCATGGAATGAACACAATAGCTATAAACAATTAACGGATGGAACCTCCCAACAGGATATACACAAATGAAAAGCCCTGCGCCATATTTTTCACCCAACAGCAGGTGGTGCCAAACCATTACCAGCCTCACCCATGCCCACTTTCACATTTTCGCGCCAAAACACAACCGTCATCAGAGCGCGCCGTCAGTGACTCGATATCCACTAGCATTGACGGAGCCATGACCGTGACCGCTCCACTACAGCCACAACCAATCTGATATTATTTCCTTTTCTCTCTCCATGAAAATTTCAATCATGTACAAATTGGATATCTAGTAATATGATTTCCATGTCCAGGGAAAGCGGGCTAAGGTCAAGCAGAATGACTATGCGCTTCTTTTGCAAGCACTACCGACATGCTGAATGCTAATTCCCAGAATCTACCACTGGACACTTCTCAATTATAGCTACAGTGGTTTCGGAACAGGGCAGATATTAACTATTATTAAATGAAACTGATGAGATTAACTATGATGGTTTATACCTTCCATAGTTTAGAAGTTACTGAAGAGTCACCTTGTTCTTGATGACATTTTGGAACATAAAAATCATTAATCAGGGTCATACACTTCTATTACCTGATAGTCTCCCAGACTATACAATAATATGACAAAGCTTGCTTCGAGTACAAGGCTAATCAACACTTATTTACCTGCTCTGCAAGTTGGTAATTTTCAAACTGACGTACAAGCTGCCAAATTTTGAAACAGAAAACAAATCATTGCACTTCTTTATATTTTATTCCAAAGCAAATGATCCTTCCATTATGGGGAAAAACATTTAAGATCACGAAGGAAAAAAAAGGATTTATATAGTGAAATCGAGCATTTCAATTCATTCATTTCCCTTTTCTTTTTTTTAAAAAACTTTTTCTTTATTCGGTGACAATAACTGAGAACAATGAAGACAGACTGGGTTTGACCCATCACCATAAGAGGAGCAAGTTTGGTAGGAAGTCAAATACATAGGGATTGGAGCTAGCTGTGAACATCTGAAGTAATATTCTTCCAAGAGCATAACTGTCTAGTGGGTTTCATGTTTCACTTAAAAAGAACAACAATGTTAATGATATACATATTTGCTCACCACTTTCTGAGTTGAGCCAACAGTTTCCCTTGTTAACTGAAAGGATAGTGCTAACTTCAAATTAAATTTAGAACCTGTCCAGAGTCTTCAACAGAAAAAGAAAATAAGCACATATCAGCACCTGCCACACAAAATATGCACAAAGCGAAAGCTTTATAGAGGAAGCATTGATCGGAGATGTCTCTTCTTTAGTAAATGAGAGTTTCCTGACTACATACCTTCAGATTTGGAACTGAAAACGTGATATTTCTGCTCTCCATTATGACATGGCTGGCACTACAAGCAGGTAGGAGGCTAGAAAGGTGAAACTGGAAACCATGCACGAGCAATGCATTGTAAATATTGCCTGCTTCAAAGTTTGAACACTTGCTGGCAACGAGACAATACAGTTAAAGAAAGGTCTGAAAAAATATTCTATTTACAAGTCTCACATATTATATTTATATACAAATTCAAGAGGTCATTTCAACTTGATGGGAAATAGCCCCACAGATTAGAAGTGTTATATACAAAAGGGAGGGCGTGTGGACCATGATGTTCTGCGAATATAACATTACAAAAGTTCATGCTAGCTAAATTCTCCAAAAAGGTTGGAGGGAAGGATTAATGCTTCACAAGAACAAAACAAAGCTTCGTTGAAAACTGCCATGCAAATAATATCTTTCAGTTCTTGTGAAATGAAGTTTCCCATGTAAAAGTTATCTCTGGATGGACCTCTGTTGTTTTACGTTCAACTGAGCGCTGCAGAGATGACTCCTCAAATTAGCTATGTAGCTATGGATACGTTGTTCATTGAATGGTGAAAGCGAAAAGGGTGGATTTAGTGGCAAAGTAGTTGCTTCCTGCAATATAAATGTGAGTAAGATGATTGCTTTTGAGTATAGCGCCATCGATCTATTTTGGTATCCCAAAAATTCGTTTGCCTGAAATAGTTCAAGTAGACAAGTCAATTAAAATAGCAACTTAAACCAATAAGTGAATAAACATGTTCAGCACAAATTTAAAAGTAGGTTCATAAACGATGAAAAATAATGCAACCCCACCACCAGCTCCATAGGTCCATTTATATCTGATAAGAATCTAATGAAACAGTTGAAGAATGGAAAAGTGTGCTCAGGTAGCAGAGAGTGGCAGGGGTTATGACTGGTGTACTTTTCAGGGGGGAAAATGAAAGCAGGAGCTGGCTGGTAATGAGCATCTTCGCTCATTTGTAGAAGAAAGTGTTATAGACGTGGGCCTCGGGCCAATCGGGTTATTATTAGGAATTAGAGATTGATTTCTATTTGAATTAGAGATTTGTTTCCTTGTATTAGAGATATAGTTAGAGATATGATTGGAGTTAGATTACATCTGTTAGGGAGGAGCCATCTATATAAGAGGCTACCGCATGTTATTGGAATCAAGCAGAATAACAACAAAGTCTTCCTAGTCTATAGTCTCCTCTCTCTCCCTACGCCGACTCCATCCGGCCATCTTCTTGGTGGTGTTTACCCGTTATGAACTAAGATTCATAACAGAAAGCTTTGCTCTCTTTTGAATGAAAAATGTAAAATATGAATTACTCATTTCTGGCCCTTGTTCTTGATGGTAATTGTAAACTAATAACCATTACTAGAAATTTGCCTGGCACCAGTGGTAACCAATGGTCAAATGCCTGGACAACCAGTGGTAAATATGTTACTTCATTTGAACGATTTTCCTGCTACACAATAACTGCACAACCATGAATTATTTGGTTGAGACTACATCGCTACAGAATGGAAATTTCATGACTTGCCCATTCATGGCTATTATTAGTGATACTCCCATACTGCTCTCCCTGAAAAAAATTCTATTAAGGGATGCACATCATATTTTCATATTGTCCATGTAAATAAAAAAGGGAAACAGGGGTAACATACATAATCCATGATGGTGATTATTATTTGGTCGAGGTTACAACATTGCACAACCATGAATTATTTGGTTGAGAGTTGAGACTACATCACTATAGAATGGAAATCTCATGACTTGCCCATTCATGGCTATTATTAGTGATTCTCCCATACTGCTCTCCCTCAAAAAAATTCTATTAAGGGATGCACATCATATTTTCATATTGTCCATGTAAATAAAAATGGGAAACAGGGGTAACATTCATACTTCATGATGGTGCTTAGAGAAATGAAAGCTTGCAAAGAAACCATCGAAGAAACTCAGAGTGATACTTACAGCACCAGTTTTCCCATATACTAAAGCAGTTTGGAATATGATCTCCATTGCATCTGGCATCTCAGTGTTATCTGGAAACAAACGATGGTTACAACTTACAACTAAGAATCAATACTATACTAGGATTTGAAGGTATCAATGTTCTAACCATTGTTCTCCCGCAACCTATGTGATATCTTCTCTGCGCGGTCATACGCCTTGATGAACCCACTTTCAGCCCAGGAACAAACAGAAACCGACTTAGTGAAATCCAATCCTTGTGCTACATTTAGAGATGGACGGCGATCACTCTTAGGCAGGAAATTCTCGTAAGCAAATGTCATGAAATTTCCATCATCTAAAGCATCCATGAATAATTTACATGCATTAAGCGCCTCATTCCAGATAGCTAAAATTACAAGTTCAAGTGATAGTGCCTCCAGGTCCATCCCTTTGAAAAGCTGCATAACACAGAAAAGCGAAGATACATATAAGAAAAGGTGATGTGCAGTTTAAAGTGGGGATTATCGTATCCAAGTTCTCAAATAAAATATCATAGCTACGGCGGTCAAAAAGAGAGTTTTGTGTGGCATCAAAATCTGAACTAACAGTGAAACAGCCAACAGAGACTCATCTGTTTGATAGACATAAATTAAAAAAAAACTCCATGTAACAGATATTTGAGAAAAAGAGAGGTATCAGGAACATGACTTGGACTAATAGCATTGTGCAATGTGTTTCTGCCAAGAAATATCAACTAAAAACAACAACGTGGTCTGTTGGAAGATTGTGACATGAAAACTAAGTGAAATATAAACATCACCCGCATGAGCTAAATTACTCAGACTGAACTCTAAAAGCATGCTAACAAGAAACATACTGAGAATAGAATACCATCATATGAAGCTTGGCAATCCAATTAGATGCAACAAATTCTACAGACACTAAAACACATCCTTATTGTGCATGCAGTAACAAAAATTGCCTGAAGAAATTAAGTAAATCATGTAGTGTATCAAAACGGATGTTGAAAGATGCATTAAAATCTGCACTATTAACTTAACATTGTTCTCAAAAGTAAAAACACAGACTGGTCATGATGAAAATATGAAGAAAAGGAGTTCCAGCTTGCATGCTATGGCAGTGAAGATGAATATTCTGTTCAATTGACATAGTACTGTTTGCAGTACAGCAGTGGTAGTACCTTCTCCTGAGCGAGTTCCGCAAGAACAACAATATACTGATTCAGAAGGTGAAGCCTTGTATAACAATCAGGTCGCCTCTGTCGCAGATCTTCTGCAGTGGTTAACTCATGGGAAATGGGCAGTGGAGTACATCCGTGGCTTTTTGAAGCAGCCACTCTACAGAGGGAGTCTCTGTTTTGATTCTGAACAGACCCTTTGCCAGTGAACCTATCGTAATCGGCACGTCTTGCACCTGTACCATCCTTCGTCGACTCAAGTGAAGACAACATCTCCATGGAAGTAGGGTTCACATGAACTAGTACATATTCTCGTTCAATCCACTCCCATGAATCAAATACTGCAAAAATTATACAAAATAAGTGCCTAAGCAGAAGACATGCAATATTATTTCTAGACGGAGCGTAAACTACCTTTCAAAATTTTTGAATCCATGCTTTCAGACTTTACTTTGAGGACATCAGAAGAGATGGTCTGGCATGCATCCCTCAAATCAACAGTATGATGGCGATGGGGCTCCCTGATAATTTCACTTTTCCTGAAAAGGCACAATCAGCAAGCTTTAAAACAGGAAACAAATATGACACAATCAAACCAAGTGCATAGTGGTCAGTTTTTGTAACAAGTCCACATATGTACGGAAAATCTAGAAAAGGCTGCAGGATTTCTGCACATTGAACAGCAATCCCCATTTATGAGAGGCAAAATTGGCTACAAGACTGTAAAATGGTGGCAGGGCATTTGCCATCGTAAAATCATGGTTTGGCTATATGGCACTCCAAAATGGTGACATTTGCCACAACAAACTAGAGCGATTATAATAATATTATCTTGGCCAGCAGGCAGCAGGAGAGAGAAGACGTGCGAAATGTTTGATTTGCCTTTATGAAAAGTACACGATGCACTATTCCTAAGGTCATGAAAACTCAGGGATGTATTGCATGTGATGTAGTGCACACCTGCAAAATTCTTAGTCAAATTCATCTGTAGGTGCTAGAACCAAAAAAAGAAGTTACTGCATATATGTATGTATTATATTGCACTATAGCAGTGCTTGTCTTTTTTTTTCAGTTCACTACTGTTGAATTCAATCTTTGAAATTTGGTAGGCACACACTAAATTGATAGAAATGCACTCATGATTTGCTAAGTTAAAATCGCAGGATTTAGTATGGACACAGATTATGGAAACAAGGTAGATGATGCAACACTGTCATATGGACTTGTGAACACTAACACCAGAGTAAAGGGAAGACCTTGTTGTCGTCAAAAACTTGTGATTGAAGAATTCCTCAAAAGATATTCTCTTCTCTGCAGAGTTGAAAGCACATTTTAATCCGATTCTCCAATTGGTATAAACAGATCAAAACCAACAGATGACTTATCAATTTAAAGAAGATCACAAAAACTATTAAATAATCCAAAAGTTGAGCTAATTAAGATTACTAAAGTGAATAAATTAGTTAACACAAGCCTGCTTTGTAACAAAATAAAGTGAAACAGCAGACCCACTTGGATCAAGGCATAGGAGTCGTGTGCACAGGTCAATGAAATCAGGATATATATCAGCCTCAATATCTGGAGGGAAAATAAGGCCATCAGATGTCAGGATGTTCTGGCGCAGCTGGATTCAGAAACAATGAGCAAGCAACAGTGTTAGGGGATGTATGTATTGTGATTGTATTAACACATCTAATTATACAATAAGAGGAGCAAACCTCGATTCTGTTAATCCCACTAAATGGGCACTTCCCCGTGACTAGCTGGAAAAGAATGACTCCAACACTCCACAAGTCTGCCTGCATTTTTTTTTGGTAGAGATTATTGCCAGGTTATTTTAAAATCCACGGATTTAATGCAGGTTAATGAACAAACCTTTGCGTCATATTTCTCCCAACGCCAAATTTCTGGGGCCATATAATATGGAGACCCGCACGTTGTGGCAGCTAAATTTTCATGCTTCAGAGACCTGAAACAACACCAAAATTTTCAATTATCCATTGTTCACTTACAACAAGCTCATAGTAATGACCACAAAAAAAAGGCTCATAGTAAATACAGCATTCAGAAGCAATATGTACAGGGTAAATGTCAGTATGAATATGGCAAAACATCATGCCATTGTGAAAAATACTATAGAACTTGAAAAAAAAAGATAATATCTATAAATGTCAGGGAATTGGTTCCCGGTAATTTTTTTTTGGGTGAGTCGACTACTTCAGTTAGAGGAGAAAAAAATAGTCCTATAAATTTATAGGCATCAAAGAGGAAATATACTCTCACCTAGCAAACCCAAAATCACCAATTTTCAATGTAATGACATCACCATTAGTTGATAGCAGAAGGTTCTACATGTTGCACAGCTTGATCAGTATGGAGTAAATAATGTATCTCTAAAGGATAAGAGGATAATTGAGCAAATTAGCCAAAATAAATAAATAAATACAAAATTTTACGATGTGCAATTCTGTTCTTTCACTGATCATATATTGACTGAGCTTCAAAAACTAGCATGAGTGAACAGAACAATCCTCTATGTAGTTTGGCATTTGATGGTAAATTGACATTGATTGGAATTGGGGCTAACCCCATTATGTCAAAGTTTAGTTGCTAATTATGGAACCCTTTTGCACAAAGCCACAAACAGATATGAATGTCTTAGCTCCACACAACCTTACTCTTAGTTTGGCATTTGGTATCCAAACATAAAACATCACAAATCACCCATCGGCCCAATCAGCAAAAAATTCCAGACATGAACATAAACAACTTGCAAAATTTTCAACTCCAGACCGAACACCAAACCCTAATAAATCTGATTAAAAAAACCGTAAGATCTAACCTGTGGCTTGAGGTCCCGGTGCACGATGTTCCTCCCCCTCAGCACCTTCAGCCCTTCCGCTACACATCCAAAACAACAAAGAGTAACGCAGAATAGGCGCATCAAAAACATCGTCCCAATAATAATATTAACACTAATACAAGGAAACTCCCCTCAAAGCTCGATCGAGACCATACCTAGCTGCCGCACAAAGTACCTCGCAGTGGCCTCCGGCAGCCGGCCGCGCACCCCGTGCGCCGTCCTGTACGCCTCGAGGTCGCCTCCATCGCAGTACTCCAGTACCAGGTACAGCTTGTCCCCCATCTGCGGCGAAAACCACAAGGCATTTCAGATTTTACCAATGCGAAACCGTTAAGTACACTAGTTCAAGCTGAATTGCGGTTGCGATCGCAATGATTGCGGATAGACGAGAGGTTTCGGGAGTTACCTGGATGGTGTCGAGGAGGCGGAGGATGTTGGGGTGGGAGAGGCCGCCAAGTATTTTCATCTCCTGGAGGATGCTGCCGCGGGCGCACTCGTCGACGCGTCTGGGGTCGATCTCCTTCACCGCAACGCGCGCGCCGGTGGGGAGGTGCGCCGCAAGGAACACCACCGCGAACGCGCCCTCCCCCACCTTCTCCTGCAGCTCGTACTCCCCAACCACCAGCGGCAGGTTATCCTCCGTCTTCACCTCCTTCTTCATCCCCTCCACCGAGCCCCCCGCCGCCGCCGCTGCAGTCATCGTCGTAGTCGCCGATGCGTCTCCGGTAAGGCGAGTTGTTTTGGGGGCTTCTATTTTGAGCGAGGCCGCAAGTGTGCAGGAGTAGGACAGGCAGTTTGGATTAGGGTCCCGCGTAGCGGTGGCGTGGTGGGATGGGCCGGGGATATCTGTGGCAGTGAATTCTCCGAGTCATCTACGGGCCTGTTTTCTGCTGCTCGGTTTTGTTTGAGGGAGACGTAAGCCGACATATGACCCCTGGGCCTGTTTGGCAACGGCTGCGGCTTATGACTTTTGATTGAAATTTTTGAATTTTGGCTGTTTACGGTACAGATTACGGAAAGAGAGATACTCACTTGCGATTTTGGATGGTACAGATGTTGGGCTTTTAACATGTACATCGTTTAACTTGTAGACACCATCTTGAGAAAATACTTCGCTTGAAAGTTAGGTACTGTAGCAAAAGCCAAAAGCCGCCAGCTTCGGAGGAAAAGAACAGGCCCCCTGTTTTTTTACTGTTGCCGTTTTGGCTGATGCCTTTTCAAGGTGGCGTGGACGGTAAAGGTGCTAATGAGAATGATAGATTTAAGTCGTTTGGAGAAATAGTTTTGAGATGTTGTTTAAAGAAGCTGTTTGTTTATTTTAGTTTTTGAAAAAGTCAAAATCAAAAGCTAAAAAGAGTAGGTCTATGAATACCCTACTTTTCAAGGTGTTTTTTTCACTTCTCTCACTCGTATCTTGCTCCATAGATAAAGTAGGAGGTCATAGATGTATCACACATACTACTCATCTCACTCCCGTCTCGTGCACGTATCTTTCCCTCATTTTCCCCACCAGTCATCTTCTCCTTCTAAAAACACTTCTTTCTATCTCTACTATTTATTTTTCAACTGTTGAATTTGATTTAATTTTGTAGCAATTGGTCTTTGTCCGACTATGCTTCTGCAGTTATCATCATGGGCCTCCTTGACCTCTTCTCGTTTGGCCAAATTAATTAGCGTATTCCTTCCCTAGGCAAAGCTGTAAGTTATGTGCGTGTGCATTGTGATTGACATCTGACACTTGCACCCCATTTTCTATTACTCGAATGTATTTTTTAGGGCCAGTCGAGACTATTAAAAAAAACTTTATAATCTACATTTCATTAAACATACTCCTATTTACATCTAATTTTTTTCTCTTTGGTAAAGTAGAACAAAGTTTGAAAAGAATCATAATTGCTCTTGCACTTCTTTACCATACATAGTTTAAATTTTTCTAATGTCATGTATCACCATTTGTAAGAGAAAAGTTTTGCTTAGTTCTTTAATTATTCTCTGTTATAGCCAGATTACGATGTTCTTTAGATATAATCTTTATTGATTAGGCTCTGCTCAAAAGAGTTTTTTCAGTGGCTTATGCCTGAAAAGCACTGTACCTTGCTGAAAAAATACTGTAACTGACAGAGAGTTATTTAGCATAATTAATTTTTAAAAAATATTAAAAATAGAAGAAAAAAACATGTTAGCCCATTACGTATAATGCAAATAAATATGAGAAAAAAACCGGCAAAAAGTAAAAAAAAGCTAAAAGTATAGAAAAAATAAAATTTATAAATAATATAAAATAAATCATAAGTAAAAAAGCTCAAATCGAAACGAACGAGACCTTAAGCATTTTGTTGACTGTGTTTCCTCGTAGTACTATAAAACATAACAAATTTTGTTCATATAATATTTTATAATAACATATGGGCACCCAGCCAATGGTTAATAATAACCAAAACAAAGCCGGGGGGATTCCGGCCCCCCCGCGCTATCCACGTCGCCCCCGCCTGCGCGGCCGGCCGGCGCGTGGCGGGGGAATTTCGTTACGGCCGACTGACGCACTTTCCTCATATTTTCCGAAAATTACGTAAAGGTCCTTTTTCCTCGCGAAAAGGTTCTTGGCAGTTTTTTTTTCACCCAACTTTTTGCAGGATAGCGCCCCACGGTTTTCTAAATTACGTGCGAGTCCTCGTTTATTACGTACAGACCCTCGGTTTTTTACGGAAAAAAAACCTTTGACTTTCCCATTTATTACGTACGTACAGACCCTCGGTTTTTTACGAAAAAAACCCCTTCACTTTCCCATTTATTATGTACAGGCCCTCGATTTTTTACGAAAAAGACCTTTGACTTTTTCAAAAATACACATGTGCCCTCGATTTTTTTAAATTTTTTTACAAACTCCTCACGGATTATCGCCTCTTTTACTTCGGTACACACGGTGGTTAGCGCGGCGTGGCGCCGCGCCTATGAGGCTAGTAGCCAAAAGTCGCGGTCCGAACGAGCCTACTAGGCCTCACACGTCAGTCCCAGCATAGGGTACGGTTCCGAATATGTCTTGCTAAAATCACCTCGGTTTCTACCGGCTGTCACACTGGCGCGACGGGCGTAGCTATCGTGGGGCCGTATTATCAGTAGGCCTTGAACGAGACATGTCCGGCTTTTCATACCCAGCCGGTGCTGGGCCCGGCCCCCGGAGAGGCGTGTGGGTCTGGGCGTACTCTTCGAAGCCTTTTTAATATGAATCCTTCTGCGGATGGGTCTCTTGTGGTAAGGTGTTGTTTCCGTGCAGGTCACTGCTGTGCTGACGCGACAGGTGTGGTGTGGGACGCGGCAACGCTGCCGCTAGCCTGCGCGAGCTTTTTTGTGGGTGCGGACGTGCGGTCGGTGGTGCCAGTCGGACACGGGCTCGAGAGGCGAGAGCGCTACAGGAGTTAGTGCGGGCGCGGGCGTGGGCGTCGTCCGCCGGTCGACGTGTGAGAAAGAAAGGAATGCCCGTGAAAAGCCTTGCGCTTTGTTCTTTGGAAACGGATGGAAGGCTACGAAGTGCTCGAACGGGCTGTCAAAAAGGTGATTTTTTTCTTCTTCTTGCCTTCTCCCCTTCCTTTCCTGGAGCGGAATGCTAGTGTCAACTTACAATATCGACTACGATTTTTTTGTGTTCTCGGGAACAGTCCTCTCCAACTTGTTTTCTTTGCTTGATGCATGCTTATCTTCCTTGTTGTTTTTCCCTAATTTCTCTTTCTCTGTAGCCAATGAAAGGAATGCATGTCAATATTATGTGCCACACTTAGCTGATATTTCAGAATAACTTCGATTAGGAGATAAATATAATGCCCCTACTGGTCTTATCTTTCTTTCCTCTCTTTACTTCTTCATTCTTCCCAATATACATAACTTTACTTTGTGCTGCAAGCTGGTTGACATCAGCTGTGTAAAATAGATCCAAACCAACTGTTTAACAAAAGAGAAGATATATGATATCATCTAGCTACTTGCAAGAAATCACTACTTACAAACAATTCGTTAACAAGAATGCAAAAAAAATCAACAGGCATCCATGTGGAACGAAAAATAGTTCAGCACCCAATCATAGTAATTGCGAAGCAATCAAGATATATTACCACTAGTTTTTCCATCTTGATTTTCATGTAGGATTTCCTTTGCATCACTAGACTACAGAAGGTCAAGCTGAAGCGGTGCGTTGATGGGGGAGAACAAGGGGCGACGGTGGGGGAGAATGACCGATGGTTGTGGGGGAGAAGGAGGGGCGACGGTGGGGAAGAATGAGTGGGCGGCGGGTGAGGATTAGAGGGAGGGTGGCAAATTTGCAGACTGACCGGCCAGCAGGTGGGGAGAAGGGAGGCAGCGGATCGAGAGGCTCAGTGGCGGCAGTGGGGGAGAAGGAGGGGTGCAGTAGGAAGATTGAGCAGTCGGCGAGCGAGGAAAAGAGGAGGGGGCGACGGCAGATCGACACAACCATGGCAGCTACAACTACCGACTATCAACCACGGCAGCTTCGACTACCATCTATCGACCACAACAGTTACGACTACTGATTATCGACCATGGTAGCTTCAACTACCGTCCATCGACCACGGCAACTACCACTGTTTGACCATGGCTATGATCACTATACAATACTCGACACACGAGTACATGTGGCTACGACCACTGTGGCTATAACCATTGTACAGTACACGACACACTAAGACATGATTAGTAGCTATGACTACCGAGTATAGCTACGACCACTCTCAACAACAAGATTATTTTCAACACCGCCTCTTTTGCTCCTCAGCGATAGGTCTATCCGCCTATCCAATCCCTCTATGCAGACCCTGTCCTATCCGCCTCTACTTTCTTCTCCACGGAACCTCCATCCTGCGTCGTAGCACACTTTGCCTCGCAATTAGCCTCCTGTTCTTGGGCCTTGGTCTGCGAGGCATACATATGCTCGAGTGTAGTCCATATTGCCGCTGCCAAGGTCAAGCCGACAACCTGGCTGAGCACTTCTGGTTCGAGCGACACAAGAAGTGCGCCCAATACTTGCTGGTCTTTGAGCAGCCAAGTGTCGTACGCCGGGTTGGGGACTTCTTCTGTGATGGTCTTACCGTCAACGGTCTTCGACGTGGTGATGGTCTCAGGCGAAGCCACCACGGATCCATCCACATAGCCAAGAAGACGATGGCCGCGGAGGATGGGGACTTGCTGTGCTTTCCACAGCAAATAGTTGTCCCTTGAGAGCTTTACGTTGCCAATGCTGATGAGGCCGAAGGACAACGCTGCACTGCCGGTCAAAGCGACTAAACCCTGTTTTTCCGGTTCCTGATCCTCTCTCGTTTACGTATCGTGAATGGCAGATCGGCGGTAGCCCGTACAGAATTCCGGCTGGGAGGAGGGACGGCAACGTCTCGGTTTCGTCCGACGCACAGGCAAACCTCCCTTCTCCGACGGCAAATGTGGCCCAACTGACGCAGATTTTCGCCAAGAATGAGCTTTCCCAGGACGAGATGGTCACGCTTTCAGGTACTGCCAAGCAGCCCACATGTTTACAAACAGCCCATTTTAAAATAGACAGCCGAAATTAACATCCATCAAATTCGGCCTCTGAACATTTTCTTCAATTTTCTTCTTCATTTCTCGTTTGATAGGAGCGCACCCTATCGGCATGTCGCATTGCAGATCGTTCAGCTCGGGGCTCTATAACTCCAGCACGAGCTAGGACCCGGCGCTCAACGCGGCCCTGGCATCCCTGCTGGGCCAGCAGTGCCCGCCAGGGAGCGCGAACACGGTGCCCATGGACGCCGGCAGCCTGAACACGTTCGACACCAGCTACTTCCAGAACCTCCTGGCCAACCGCGACCTCCTCACCTCCGACCAGACCCTGACGTCCGACAACGCCGCCGCGCTCGTGGCGCAGAACGCCTACAACCTGTACCTGTTCGTCACCAAGTTCAGCGACGCCATGGTCAGGAACTCAGGATGGGCTGTAACACCCCCATTTCTGGAAGTATTATGAAACCCTCGCAACTGCCTAGGATCATTCAGTTGCGAGTACATCCATCGGGTGTATAACATTGCCAACACATGCTTAAGATAAAAATCAACTTTATTACAATATAAAGGCATAGAAGCCAAGTTTTACAGAAGGGCAAGCGGCCCTTAGATACCTTGCAAACAAAAGAACGCCACAGGCACGCCTGAGCGGAGGACGACCCTAATTCCACGTTTCCTTGACCTCGTAGAGCTCCATTTCTTTGCCTTCATTTGCCTCCTTTTTGTTGGCTATTTCTGTTAATGTTTTTAACAAGCATGAGTACAACAACCGTACTCAACAAACCACACGTAGCTTAACAATAACTACATGCAAGGTATAACAATTAAAGGGAAACATGTCTATTATTTTGTGTGGATGCAGTTTTAGTTGGAAACCAGTTAAAAACTGAAAGAGATACTTTATTAATAAAAGATGGTTTCAAACTTGATTACCAACTTTCCATGTTACCAAACCATTCTCAAATCTACTTATGCCTTGTTGTTGGAATCACCCATTAAACATAGCTTCATTTACCGGAAGCACGGCGTATTCGAATACAATTAATCATGACTCTGCAGAGTTGCCCTGCTTTACCCACAAGATTCCTTAACTCCCGCTAAAGAGTAAAGGAAACAAGGCTGTTCACTACTCAATTCTTTATATAGCCTCTACCTAGTAGATTTCCTTGATAAGCCCAGGCCACAACCTCTGACTCATCTCAGCCTACTATTTGTGTGGACATCTGATAATCAAATCAATAACAAAAACAACAACGGCACCAACTTCCATACGGCCCTTCTCAACTCCCTTCCATATGGACTCACACTTTGCCTTCGCCTTGCGTTTGTAGAGGTTCAATCGAACTTGAGCAGTTACTAGACCAGGTTTGATGTATCAACGCTTGTGGTTGGGCGATCTCTATGTTCTTTACTCAGTATAAGGGTCTAGTCCTTATATTTTCACCGGTGGCAATTTCCCTCTACAAATCTGTCCAGTGCTTTAACACTCCCATTGATTTGTAACATTTGCCTTTACCCTAGGTCATGGGATCCAACAATCCTCGCTTACCCTAGAACCACTTTCTCAAACAAATACCAAATCTTTTAGTAACAGTAGATGATGATTCTCTAAGCTATCATATTCACATTATTACTATATTTAATATTACTATGTTTTGTCAAGGTGAATATGACCATCAAATTAGACTGGGCTTTTTCGGGTGGTAGGACATAACTAGTATCATGTCATTCTAAGCATTTATTGTAAACAAAATATCAGTGCGCAAATAACGTAATGAAAATACTAATAAATAAATAGCGGAAATGTAGGTTCAACATGATCAAAGTATGTGTGACTTGCCTTGCGAGTTTACGATTTCGATTAACTTGTATTCTTCAGCGGGCTGGCCCTGGACTTGAGCTTCTCCCTTCTGCTCCTGCGAATCCTCGATTTCGAAAGCTAACGCGAAACAATAAAAAAATTAATTCCATGCCCGAAGGAATGAGTTAGGAATAAAGAAATAAAATAAAGAATTAAAATCCGATAAAATTCAAATAAATTAGGATTTGGGCTTATAGGAGGGTCATATGGGGAAATGAGCCTTGGATTTGGGTTGACGGGCTCGAAACGGACATAGGGAGTACCAATATGTATTTTTGCGCTCGGAGCCGACACTGTTCATTAGGCTCGGTCGCACTGTTCATTGGGCTCGAACCGGACTCGGCGAGTGGACTCGGTCTAACCGCGTCACTCGGGTCCGGTCGGTGGGCGCGGCCGAGTTGGTTGGACTCAGCCGAAACCGGTGTGGCTCGGTCGGGTGTGACCGGCGCGGGGCGAGCGGGCTCGGCTCAGCCAGCTCGGGGTGGCCCGGTCGGATGAACAGTGCTTCTTCTCCGCTTCACCCGCGCGCGCAGCGAGCAGAGGAAGAGGGCGGCGGCTAGCGGCGGCGGTGGAATGGGTTGCGACGCGAGCGGAGGGTATGGACGGGGTCGTGAGGTCACGGGGGTCTCATTTTGGGCGGTGGCCGGCTCGGTGGATGTGGCAATCGCCGGCGGCGAGGCTCCTCTTGTTGCGGCCATTTTTGGAATTGTGGGTGAAGGGGAGCTTGCTAGGACTTTTGGGCCGGTGCTAGGGCAGTATTAGGGTTTGGGCAAGCTCATGGAGGAGCTGGTTGAAGCTAGGAAAGGCCGTACAAGGCTGGCCACGGGAAGAGGCTTTGGCGGTGGAGAAGTTCACGGCGCCGGGGAAGAGGGGTGACCGAGGAGCTATGGCGGCGGTTTGGGGGAGTTCTTGGGTACTTAAGGAGGCTACTAGCGAGAGCAATTGGAAAACGATAGGCCGGAGATATGACATTGGGTTAGGGATTACATTTTGAGGATTTTGCAATTGCCGGCTTTGGGGAAGAAGGCGGGGGCTTTGGGGGTGTCGGGTAGGTGGTGGGGGATGATGTCTGCGGCTAGGGCGCTTGGCCGCTTAAATAGCGGCTTAGAGGCGGTTCGGCCCCGGGCTTATCCACGGCGGCAACGGCGCGTGGCGGCCGGCGGCAATGCCACGACTCGGGTCGGTTCGGGGTGTCAGGGTGGCGGAGTAGCGGTGGCGCGCGCAAGGGAGATGGGCGGCGGAAAAGGTTGGGACACGGCGGCAGCAACGGGTTGGCACGGCCTGCCACTGGGTCCGGGGGCGGCCGACCAACAGGTAGAGGTGGCGGGAAGGGCGCAGGTAAAGGCGGTCACGAGAAGAGCGTGAGCGGTGGCGGAATTTGGGGAAGGCGGTGGAAATTTTTCGGGTATGAACAGTGTTGGCACTAATTCTCTCCATTCCGGCTGTCGTGGCAAGGATCGGTGAGGATTTTGTGTTGAGATTAGTGAGGGATAGGGTGATGGGGCAAGAGAACAAATCAAAAACCAAAATTGAGCTCAAATCTAGGTTTTGAAAATTTCTGAAATTCAGTTTTGTTTCAGGCAGCATTATCCAGGTCCTCACCGGCAGAGACGGCCAGATACATACCAACTACAGGCTTGTAAATTAAGCAGCATTTTTGCAGCCTCTCCCTTTGTTCTTTTACATTCTTTGACATTCTCGAAGCTGTCTTAAAAAAATACTGGCTGCGCCCCCGAGCGGTGCCTGGAGGTACGGGGAAAACTGCGGTTTTTATGTGGCCGCTTTGGCTGGTGGATGGATCGGCGGCCACGCTCCCTACGCGCGTACGTACTTGTGTCATGTGCCGAGCAATCCTGGGCGCCTACCGAACAATCTACCACATTGTTTATTGAAGCCGACAACGAATATTGATAAGCCTTAGCACGAGCCTTTCTACGAGCAATTGTTGGTCACTAATTTTTGTCCATAAAGGTCACGCCGAAAAGAAGCAACAGCCTGCAATGGAACAAAAGCAAAACCAACTTTGCAACGAAGCCAACAAAATGAGGAGAGCAACTCCAGCAGTAGCCTTCAAAACATGGCACCTACTTTTTAATTTGAGGACTCTCTCTATTTTTGAGGGCTCTGTTTTTTGAGCTACACTCCAGCAGGAGCCCTCAAAACAGGACCCTCAAATTCATTCTTAGAGGGGATGACACATAGGACCCACCCTCATCCTCATCCTATTTTTGAGGGCTCTGTTTTTTGAGCTACACTCAGCAGGAGCCCTCAAAACAGGACCCTCAAATTCATTCTTAGAGGGGATGACACATAGGACCCACCCTCATCCTCATCCTACTTTTGAGGGCCGAGGGGAAAAAAACTCACTCCAACAGGGCCCCTACTTGAGCCCTTAAAAGTAGGGGCTCCCTCCAAACCCCCCAGGAATGAGGGCTTGAGAGGGAGATTTGAGGGCCCCCTACTTTTGAGGGCTCAAGTAGGGGCCCTGCTGAAGTGAGGTTTTTGCCCCTCGGCCCTTAAAAGTAGGATGATGGCTCAAGTAGAGACCCTGCTGGAGTTGCTCTTAGTGGTTGGGTGGGAGGCTAAGCCTCGTTTAAAAGTGGTAATAACTTTTAGCTGAAATGACACCGTAATGTTTGTTAATTTTTTGATATACTCAATTAAAGAAAAAAATAAAAAAAATACTGTTGTATCTCTATGGATGATATAAAGAAAAAAGATAAAAAATCTACATTAAAAAGGCAACACGTTCTAAACAACTTTTGGTTTCTGAATCCAAAAGATGTTCGGAATAATGCCTAAGAAAGAACTATTAGATGGGTCAATTGCTCCTTTCCTGACTGGAAGGATATTAGCTCTGCACTGATGAAGCACACTACACCAAATTGCAGCAAAATACTATTCACTGTTATATAAACAATTAGACTTGTGGTATAACAAAAATTAAAGCTCATTGCCCTTTTTTTTCAACAGCAGTATGCAAACCGACTCCCAACAATACGGTTCCTCCGATTTCGGTCAAACCGACAGCAGTCCATGTTAGGCTATAAATAGCCAGGTTTCTTAGCGCGACTTATTATATGCAGCTTCTACCAAACTCGATCTGCATGTGCCCCACACCAGGGCAGCTCCTCTCTGCACGCCGGTAGGTAGCTGTTAGCGAATGGAATTTTATTTCCATTTTCTCAGTGGAAAACACATTTCTATACCGAACTTGCAGTGCTATGACTCAATCAAGTGTTTCGCGTGAAACAGCTAGTAACGTTGGTTATTGGTCTATTCTTTTTTGCTTTTAGCTTTTATTTTTTAATAATTATTATTTATTATATTAATAAGTCGTAGCCAAACGATATAAACCATAATATAAAAGAACTTTTACCATTAAGGGGTTAATTACATGTAACTTTACCCAAAATCTGCATGAACCGATCGCCCCTGCTTTATACGATTCCTTTCGGTAAAGTTTTTGCACGGATCCAAACGTAGTGGTATTCCATTGAAGAATGGTGCTAGTCAAGCAAAAGGTTGTTCTCCTTAACGTGGAAGCCAGTTGAATCTGGCTTGAGTTGTACGCCCCTAACCAACGACACTGTACGAGTATGAAATAATCTTCTCCCTTTGACTCTTCTGTTAAACACTAGCAGAAATATGCTTTTTTATGAGAGAGCTTTTAAGAATCATGCCTGTTAAGAAAGGGGTCCATTTCTAAGCAGCAGGAGTCAAAACGAATCAATCAATCGAGCGAGCAAGCAAGCATGCATGTTCGGGGGCCCGCTGATTCTGTGTCGCTAAGCTGGCAAGATTGCGCATTCCGCGTAGCTGACGCTCTTTGCGCACCGGATGCAGCTAAGGACGAGATGATTGCACTTGCACATGAGCACACAGATAGAGCACGCAAGTAACTGAAGCAACCCAACATTTTGCTTTCTGAGCAAAATGCGACTGCCGCCGGCGACAGCGCCGTGCGTCGCCTCGCGGGCACTGCCGTCCGGCCCGCTAACAGCAAAAATATCATTTTTATCAATACGTCTCGTATATTGTTATTTTTGTAAATACGGTACAAAACAGTACCAAAACTGACTTTGATTCTATCTCTAACAACCCCCCTAAATCACGACTTGGCAATGTTCCTCAAGCTAAGATTGATCGGCAGTCTTTTGAATTGCTGCCCTGATAACGCTTTTGCGAAGATATCAGCGACTTAGTCATGAGTACTAACAAACCTTACATCCAGTGCTTTCTGAGCCACCTTCTTGTGTACGAAATGAAAATCAATTTCAATATGTTTCGTGTGGGCATGAAACACTAGATTGCTTGATAAATATATAGTGCCGAGGTTATCACACCATAGTACAGAAGGTCTCCTCTGATAAATCCCAACTCACTCAACAACGATTGAACCCATGTGGTCTCACAGGATAGATGACAGACAAATATAGGGTGAGAACAGAGAAGAAAGTTCCAAGCCACGAAAAGGGAAAACATAATAATCACAAATGTCAGCCCAGTGCAACAAGCAGCAGTTTTGAGAAAAAAAAGATGGCTACAATACACTATTTGTGCGAAAAGTTTGCAGTTTTCGTGTAACATGTGCTGCAACGTCCTGTCAACTGTGCATTCTCTGGCCAGTCCAATTGTTCATCCCCAGTAAATTTACAGTAGATCAAAACCAAAGGTCTGAAGCATTTTACGGATCTTTTCCTCATGCATCGTATTCTTTCTTGCGATGCCTTCAATCGCCTCAATCATAGCCTCGTATGCCCTGCCCCTCCCACATGGCTCATGCCACACCTGCCTATAAAACCACCTCGAGTCCCACCGTCTCTCACCGTCCTTAACCAAGGGCCTGTTTGGCAACGGCTGCGGCTTATGGCTTTTGGCTGAAATGTTTAAATTTTGGCTGTTTACGGTACAGATTACGGAAAGAGAGATACTCACTTGCGATTTTGGATGGCACAGATGTTGGGCTTTTAACGTGTACATCGTTTAACTTGTAGACCCCGTCTTGAGAAAATACTCCATTTGAAAGTTAGGTACTGTAGCAAAAGCCAAAAGCCGCCAGCTTCGGAGGAAAAGAACAGGCCCCAAGAAGCATACCCTTTCAAAAAAACCCAACAAGCATAGCGCCACCGAAAAGTTGGCCTCTTGATGCTGCAGCTTGCAGGATTAGCGATCAAGCAAGAACTGGACTAACCACGCAGGCAGCCAGTGGGAGATGGTGGAAGCGCGTCGAAGAGGAGGAGCGCCAATGCGGCTGCGGGCTGCGCTCGCGTCCATGGTGCTGATGGCGATGGCGGCGTGGTCGCGGGCGCAGCTCCAGGTGGGGTTCTACGACACGCTGTGCCCCGCGGCGGAGATCATCGTGCAGGAGGAGGTCAGCAAGGCGGTGTCGAATAACCCGGGCATGGCTGCCGGCCTCGTCCGGCTGCACTTCCACGACTGCTTCGTCAGGGTCAGTACAGGAATTCTCCAATTCCTTCCTTCCATTAATGAGACCTTCTTGTTTGGAGTGCCAGATCGATATAATATTGTTGGGGTAGATACCTTGCATTGCATGCATGCATTTGCTGCAGCTAGCTTTGAGTGATCCAACGCAACGCGATGTCCCTGTGGGGATGTGCTTCGCTTGCGTGTGGAGCCTGCATGTTTTTGCCGTGCACCCTGCTCTGCTTCGTCTGTTACTCGCACAGGGAGTATACTTATAATCGTCGATAGCAATTAGAGAGGGAATGAATAATTACAGAAATATCTTAAATCTAGCCACATGGTCTACCAATACTTTTACAGCGAGCAAGTAGATGTGGGGATTGAAAGTAAGGTGGCCGCCCCTGCTCTGCTTAGTACGTAAAAGCTACAATAATCCATCTTCCTCCCCCTGTTTTCCCGTTATCCAGAGCATATATTCCTCCAATACCAGAACGTGCTCAGATAGTACAAGCTGGATTTATTTATTTTTAGCCTTTTGGTACGGAGAATACAATGCAAAACATGGATATCTCCAACTTTCAACCATTGGAGATGTGTTGGGTATAAGGGTTTATGGGCGATGCATGGCACCATTAGGAATACCAGTGATGAGATTAATTGGCATTAGTAGCACAATCAACGACTGAGTAACTGGTAATAATATTTCTTCTAGGTGTACATCCAATTGATGCAACAGCCAGGATTTTCACCTGTTTAGCTGCTTTCATCTGACATCTGGTTTAACTGAACCTTCCCTTCTCCGGGAACTGCAGGGCTGCGACGCGTCCGTCCTGCTGGACTCGACGCCGAACAACCAGGCGGAGAAGGACGCGTCCCCGAACACGAGCCTTCGCGGCTTTGAGGTCATCGACAGCGCCAAGACGCGGCTGGAGCAGGCCTGCTTCGGCGTCGTCTCCTGCGCGGACGTGCTGGCGTTCGCGGCCAGAGACGCCCTCGCACTGGTACGCACGCACTCCCTTCCCTGCACGCTACCCATTGCCAGCTGCTTCGGTCCGGTAACAGCAGCGAAAACGAAGAACACGAGCAAGCTGAGCTCTAGGATCATGCCGCGCACGCAATTGAAGAGGCATGGCTGATTCGTCGGTGGATTAGGATGCGAGCTTCAGCTTGGAAATATAAAAGGGAAATGGGGGGCACCTCTCTAAGCCTTCTTCCTTGATTTGATTGCCACCCAGCTTTCCTTCTATCTTGATCAAAAAGCAACAGCTCCTACCAGTTGGAACTTTCGTTTCTTTTCAAGGTCACACCAGTGCAGTAGAAGTACGTTGCCTGCACTGAATGATGCGGCATAGTACTACTAGTAGTACGACTGACCGGCTCGATCATATGGGTGTGGTGGGCAATTGGCTTTCCCTAATTAACCTTATTTTGGGATGTGGCAAGAGAGTAAGTAATCCGATCTGTTCATGGCACTGCACACTGGTGGAGAAAAATGTCGTCAAAAGTTCACTTCAAGCCTGACGTTTTGTCAGTACAGAACTACAGAAGGCTCGTGCGTTGGGCCAAGGCCAATCATTCCCAAGCTTTCCTGCGATCTCCACGCAAGAAAATCGTAGACTGTACTATCTCCATGTTATTGAGCGCAGGGGAAGTTCAAATGCCGAAGCAAATGCAAGTCTTGATTAGGTTTTTATTATTCTTTTTCCGATGGATGCTTTTATTTTTCTAATTCGACGCAACAACGGTACAATCTGGTATGGTAGGTAAGACCGTAAGTTCAGTACTACCATTGCAGTTATCAGTTGCCGTTAGGGAGATTTGGATTGAGTACCCTACATTATTAGTCATACGACCATTGCAGTTTTATCTTGTTCTTAGACTAATATAAATGGTGCCTTCAGCTCTCGTTGGGTCCTATCTGCTCAACTGCAGTACTACTAGTGTTATTAAGATGGAAAGATTGAGAAAAGTCAACAGGTACAGATTGATCAATGCAGGCCACTATAAGCATTTAGCAGTAGTTCTTGCAATCCCATTCTGTTTCTAGTGCGTAAGTAGCAAGTACTACATTGTCAAAAAAAAAAGGTACCAAGTACTAGCACAATTCAACCGACGAATGTTACTTTAATTTCATTACAGGAGAGCCCCGGGGGGGGGGGGGGGGGGGATTTCCTGGTGAATATTACCATGGTATATGACAGTGAAACATCAGTTAGAGCCGGAAACAGCACGAAATTAAAGAGCCGGAAACATCAGTTAGAGCCGGAAATTAAAGAGGAAAGATCGAAAGCTACGAGGAGGGTTTTGGTCATCACGTGGGGTACTTCAGGAACTGAGGATATGTTTACCGAGAAACCAATTTAAAAAACCATTTAGGAGCAGGACTAAAAAACCGGCTCACCAACCATGCATGTACCGCGTCTCTGTCCTTGCCGCGCCAGCACTCGCCAAATCTGGTACAATGGGGACAAGCAACCTCTGTACTCTTTGCCATCCCAAGCTCTGTTTCTGTCGATCTCTGTGTGTCAATCAGCTGGTGATCGATCGATAGGTACTGGGTGATGCACGGGTAATACTGGTCGCAATAAAATGAACTGCCAACCTTAACACGACTGCATGCTGTCACGTATGGTTCTGAGTGAAGTACTGGAAGCAACGCAGACTTGTGTGTAATTTGTGCTGTGCAATGTGCAGGTCGGAGGCAACGCGTACCAGGTGCCGGCGGGGCGAAGAGACGGCAACGTCTCGGTCGCGCAGGAGACGAACGGGAACCTGCCACCCCCGACCGCGAACGTGAACCAGCTCACGCAAATCTTCGGTTCCAAGGGCCTCACCAAGCCTGAAATGGTCGCCCTCTCCGGTAAACCAACCGTAAATCCCAGCGTGCATGTGACGGCCGGCGCGCAAGAAAAGATCCAATTTTGCTAGCTTTGCGCGTGAAATTAACGTCGATGGATGATTGTGCAGGGGCGCACACGATCGGGATGTCGCACTGCAGCTCGTTCAGCGACCGGCTCTACTCGTACGGGCCGAACGCGGGGCAGGACCCCAGCATGGACCCGAGCTACCTGGCGACGCTGGCGCAGAAGTGCCCGCAGCAGCAGGGGAGCGGTGGCGGCGGCGGTAGCCAGCTCGTGGCCTTGGACCCCGTGACCCCCACCGCCTTCGACACCAACTACTACGCCGCCGTCGTCGCCAACCGCGGCCTGCTCGCCTCCGACCAGGCGCTCCTCAGCGACCAGGCCACCGCCGCGCAGGTCGTCCGCTACACCAACAGCCCCGACACTTTCCAGACAGACTTCGCCGCCGCCATGGTCAAGATGGGCGCCGTCGGCGTGCTCACCGGCACCAGCGGCACCATCAGGACCAACTGCAGGGTGGCCAGCTGATCCATCGGTGACGAATGTTCGATGCACGCATGCTTCATGAGTTGGGCTGTGTGATTAAAATGGACGTACGACGTAGCTGGAGCCATGTTTGATCACTAATTTGATCGATCTGTACGTGCTAGCTAGCTTAGCTTAGCTTAGCTCGTGCGTCTTTTTGTTGTTGTCATTGTTCTCTTTTTCTTTTTTGCATACTTTCTTTTTCTACTTGTATGGCTCTGTACGTGATGTTATAGCTTTATTCTTTTAGCTAGCCTCTGTACGTATCTAGCTACAGGGAGAAGTCAGAACTGTATGTAATGATTGAGTCTTACAATATGCCAATAGTGCTCAATAAAAAGCTATACTACTGCAGACAGCAGTAGGTTGTCTCTGGTACTCTGTATAGTGTGTTTTAGTTGGTCGGAGCTAATCACTTTTAACTACATTTGTTGGCCTTTAACTGAAATGGAATAGAATGGTAGAAAGTAGTAGTTTTTGTAACAAATTTGAAAAATGATTTTTGGCGAAGGAAACGACGGACGCCGGCCGACGGTTTTTGAAAACAGTTTAGAGAAGCAACTTCTAAACACAGTGCGGAGTATATGTACAAATCGGATTTCGATATCTCCAAGGAAATGCCAAAATCGATTTGAACAAGCCGTGTTTTGTGTTTACCAGGGTTGTTCGTTGTTGTCATCGAGCAGCGAGGTGGACGCTGCTGACCGACCACTGAAAAGCGGTGGACGTAGGCAGCGAGAGCCGGGGAGGTAGGAGAAGGGTGGGCCGAGGAAGCGACGCGGCCGTGCGGATCTGCAGCGCCGGACCCCGTGATTTCGGTCACGGGTGGGGGCGAATGCGCGAGTGGCTTTACAGCTTACCTAGGTTTTATTTAGGCCCAAAGACACGGGCATAGAGGGGCGCCCATTGAGGTCGGATGGGGCTGTGATGATGCACCTATCCTCAAACTGATTTGGAAAATGGGCCACATCACGGACTGGGCTACAGACCTCTTTCTTCCTGACGGGAACTACACCGGGCTGAACTTTCATTGAATCAAGTTTTGCTGTTATCGTTTGCCTGCAGAAATATAGTTTGCTAAGGGTCTGCTTGGTTGCCTGTATGAGCTGATGTAGACTGTATGAGCGTGGCCAGGCTGAGGAGGGAAGCTCCTCAACCGCGTTCCTCCTCAGCCTGGTTCCAGTTGTTTTTTTTGCATCCGCTCGTGCAGGCTCTCTCCTCTCCGCAGCCAACCAAACACCATCTCCCTGCATGCGCTGGTACGAGCCACCCACATATAGGCAACCAAACAGGCCCTAAGTTTCTTGCCCTGTCGTCGTGTCGAGGAGCAGCACATCACAGATCAGTTGACAAGCAGCTCCACTGCACGCAGGAGGCAGGCAGGCAGGCATGGAGAATCATACATGCAGTCCGTGAGGGAGACATGCGCCAGAAAAAGAATTCTGAGTTCCTACCCACCCACCCACTTATTATGCATGCAGCATGCTGAGCGCATATATGGGGAAAAAAAGGCTGGACTGCTCTACCGCTACTGTGCAGCCTGTAGTAGCACAGTACCTGCTATAATGTTCCAGGATGTGGTGCTCTCCTTGCCCACACACCCTGATAGCTTAGGACCGAATGTGGTAACAGAGTGGGATAAATGGTGTTTTAAAATTTTTTATATAAGTATTTATCAACCATTCACTTTAATATATATAAAACTATGTTGATTAAAATAGAAAACCAACACAAAATCTAGCAAAATAAAATGCTGAAAATTGGAGAAAAGATCAGCGAAATCGGTAGTACTGCTTCGAACTGCCATATTACCGCTTGCTACAGTAACCGTGGGACTACCGCTGCTATAGTAGAATCAGAGTGAATAGTATTTTCAGCATGATTTCAAAAACCTAAATTGATAAAACTTTGGATCCGTAGATCCAAATGATATAAAAATTTGCAGAGATCTTTTTTAGGATATCAAGAACCAATTATAATAAACCATCATAAAAAATTATAGCTAAAGTTGAGACCTTTTTTAATTTGAAGGAAATTGCACCAAAACCGACAAAAAACCAAAAACGATGAATACAATTTGCTCGTGGGTAGATGATGACCAAGATGGCTCTAGATATATTTTTATATGTCACAGCAAACTAGAACACCAAAGAACATGACCCAAAAACCCTTAAAACGAGAAATCACTTAGTGAGACAGAAAACAACCAAAACCGGTTTTCTTGATGAACTTGCTATCAAAATACCTAGATGATAGGAGATTGATTTCATGAGGTTATCTCTATCTCATTTACGTCCTAGCACAGCAAGACTAAGAGGAGGGAAAAGGAGATATCAAAACCAACCAAATCAAGAGTAAATCAACCAAAACATGAGGGATCTATGGAGATAATCAAAAATTGATGTATTGCTTACTTGAGGAGGTAAGTTTTACATCTACTCCACCTTGGAGGACATAGAGCACAAAACACACTCAACTCTCAAGTTTTACTCACACATATTCACTTATGCACACTTCAAAGCGTATAGTCCGAATTTGCTAAGTCATTTAGCCTTGATACATCTTGATCAAACCAGCTTCTGCTTGAGTTAAACCGCTCTCCTAGCGCCACTCATGCACCGTGGTTTTGATCCAAAGTAGATTCCTCTATTTTGACCAAACTACTAAAATACCTTTTCTTGATCGGGTTTTCATCTTCCATTGCAAACAATCGCTATACTTTTCACATGTAGGTTCATTATTGGCTTGCCGTTTGTCGGCAAGTCTATCCCGCTCTGGTTCTACCGGGCCACGCCTTACTTGGACCGATCAAACCACATGGTGCAAACCCGCCGTTCGAACTCACTTTCAACATTTTCCGTCTTTCTCATATCATGCTTGAGCTTACCATCTCACCTAACATTCTTGATCATTCTGGGCTTCGGCTCCTCCCTAAACGTAGTCTCGATCCTCACCGTTGACCATGGTGACTCCAAGCGTCCCTGCATATTTAAAGACAAAGAAATCATTTTTTGAGCACAAGTTCTTCACAACTTGATCTATATTAGCCAAAACATGCATCATACAACCTTAATGCAATGACCCAGGTCACCCCAACTCAATTCATGACTTACCCCAACTCAATTCATGACTCAAAACCCAAAATCCTCAATTTCTACTCAAAACGGTATTACCACTTTCATCAGGCCGATACTACCGCACTGCGGTACTACCGCTCCCCTGGATCAGTACTACTGTACCTTGCACCTCAAAACTGGACCTATCTAGAAATAAAGTATCGCCAACTATAAATCGGAGCTACCGACCTGAGGTATTACCAAAACTCAAAACCGGTACTACCACCCTAGGGTATGACTAAAACCCAAATCCAGTACTACCACCACGCGGTATGACCGTGCCAAACCTACAGAACTACCGATTTTCCTGACAAGCTCAGAAAATAGTCTAGATAAGATGCTATTTTTACAAAACCAAATACCCACTTCACAAACATTTCAATAGTTCGTCACAACATCAATCATGACATTATTATATGATCCTTCAGATAGATAGATAGATAGACTGATAGATCGATAGATAATTCGGCATAACATGTTGCCCAATTAATCGATCGCAGGTGAAGTGTCACCTTGATCGATCGGTGGAGAGGTTCCAACTCCATTCGATCCATGCGGCCGGGTAGATAGACAACAAACCCAGTGTCCGGTCCTTTCTTGCCATAGTACGGCGCAGTTCGCTTTTGGTAGCTGTTCAGTGATACCCTGCTCACTAGCTAGTGTCACTAATTAGCAGAGATAAGGCTTGTCGAAGCTTCTATATGCATGCCGTTTTTTTTCATTCTTCTCCTGTAGAAGAAGCGATCGACGATGTGGACGTACAGTGCTCGAGTCAAGAAGCATCTGAAGTTTATATGGTTATCTTGGCTTGCAGCTAGCTACACCAGAAATATGCGCGCATGCTTTTGGACTTGATCAAGTAAAAAGTATCTGTCGAAATCGATCGATTGATCCAATTAATCTGTATGTGTTGGCTTCTACGACAAATCGTGATCCAGACAGGAGCCATTTTCCTCTTCTCCACCATATGACACCAATCATGCATGCATCAGAGTGGCTACATCTGAAGATACCCATTCTCCTTCCTCCTCTCACGCTAGCCTGTGTGCGTGGCCTTATGATTAACCTGAAAGCTCCGTGTGTGGACTGTGGAAGCCGTGCATGCTGGAATTCCAAAAGCTGGCTGTATATATGTGCATGCGCCCTACACGCTGATCCTTAATTTCTTGCAAGCTCTAGTGTCCCCATCGCTTCTTTTTGACCAGACCTAACTACATCTACTGGATTTCTATCGGAATCATCTCGACTGGACGGGCCAATATATTCAGGGTTAGTGATGATCTCTTTAGTTCGGGACACTCGCATCCATTTCAACCTCCTGCACGCAGACACTAGCGAACAGTAAACTAACAAAGCGATAGTCCATGCCAGGGGCAGCAGCACACGTTTTGCTGCCATCGACTGATCTGATCTCAATCAAAGCTGCCGTTCCTTCTCTCTGTTTGGTCACTGCCTTTCTTATTTATCTGTTCTTGTCTTTTGGATGGGACGTCGCTGTAAAGACTTGGGGGGATCCGGTTCCGATCGTTCGCACGGAAGCTAGATAGCCATCCCATCCAGGTGACGTGTCTGCACTAGCTTGTAGGCCTGACCTTCTCAGGCCATGCATGCATTTCGTGCTATTGTTTATGACCGCACACCATGCTGCAAAAGCTGGGCTAGCTACTGGCTACGTATGGAAAGTTACCGGCCACCTACCTAGCCAAATTTCCGTCGCACTGGCCAATACATAGGTGGCTACGCTCTAAACAAAATTAATTTTAACTTTTTTTTAGTTATTTGACTTTAGACTTTTTTTCTTATTTCTTTATATTATCTTAAAAGATATAGTGGTGTTTTTCTTACTTCTACAAATATTTCCTAGTAAAAATTATGTATTAGTACAAAATTGCACCTTATGGACCATGAAAAATGGAAAACATCCAGAATTGTATCCCTTTTGAAGGAAACCAGCATTTTATATTTTTATAAATAAACTGATCCATAATTCCCATAAATGTTCACATATAAATGGACCCCCTCATTTGACCTGCTTACCCTAATATCCACATTTCGTCTATATTTTATTTTGTAAGAAAGTAAATATTAGTAGGGGATCGATGGCTATGATACATACAAGTTCAGTTACAATTTTATTGCATCCACACGTGAAAAGTAAAAGGTCAAGCCCAATAACTTTTAGTATGAAAACCTAATTAGAAGGTAAATATTACCCCTAATGTCCACATTTCGTCTATATTTTATTTTGCATGAAAAGTAAATATTAGTAGGTATCGATGGATATGATAAACACAACGTTTAGTTATTTATTGCATCCACATGTTTCACGTTTTGCATGCCACTAGAAAGGACAATATACCGGAAATAAAAGGTCAAGCCCAATAACTTTTAGTATGAAAAACTAATTAGATTTACTACATCCATATGTGAAAAGTAAAAGAAATACTCGAGGAAAAAAGATTTGGCTGGTACAATTATCGCTACCTAATCACCAAGGAAAGACCTGTTGGTAACTTGGTACACGTGTTTTTCTCGGCACGAACTTCCTGTAGTCTCTCTCACCATTACTTTGAAACAGATAGTCCGTGATTTATATTTTTCCGCCATATGACGCGCTTACATATATCCAACTATAAAATCAAAGATACATCGTGAGCAATCGAAGAACTCACTCCTATTCTTATAAGACGTATTTTTACTCTAGACATCGTGAGCTAAGCTTCTCTGAGAAACTCTAGACACTAAGCTACAACCCGTTTGGATTTAGTTTCATGTCACTCAAGCTCCAGAAACGACAAAAACTGAAACCCTAGCAGGTAATTTTCTATAGAAATCCTATGAGTTTTTCCCCCTACAATGATTTGTTCTTGGTGTCTTCCATTGTTTTTCGAGAGTAATGGAGCAAATTAGAGAAATTATTTATTTGCTATAGATGACATACCTCAGTCTGTTACTTCAATTAATTTCTCTATTATTACTTATGTCCTACCTTATGATTAATTAGGTCTTTATGTGATAGGGAGATCAACGCAACATGTAAGCCAAAAATGTTGTCGTCTCTGCATTACCAACTAGGCAACTGCCTTGCATACAAAAACAAGAAAAAGAAAGAAGACAATCTGAGTGCATGCATGTCGGCCAGATCTTTTTCAGTTTCAGGTACTGATAAATTGCATCTGACCAAAGAGATCTTAGACTAACATAAATTCAGAGCAAACAATCATTAGAAAATAAAACTAGGACTATTGAATTGAACTGAGAGATTTGCTAGGCCGTCCGTATCGCTAGAAATGTTTGGCGGCTACTGGCAGGATCTTTTTAGGACATGGAGAATCCGATAAAACTATTAGAAACATAGCCAACTGTTCAGTCAAACGGGTTGTAGCTTAGTGTCCAAACGGGTTGTAGCTTAGTGTCTAGAGTTTCTCAGAGAAGACACGCGACACAAGACATTCTCGCCCTCCCGTTCAGCAATCGAAGAACTCACTCCTATTCTTATAAGACGTATTTTTACTTCACATAATGACAAAGAAAATAATAAAAATAACTAAATTACCTGTAATTATTACCTCTAAGCATTGTATTCAATACATATATGTACATCTCTCCAAATCTCTCTCCTTCATAGATATTTTTAAGGGAAAATCAATGGCTAGTATAGCTAAGATGACTTACAATTGGAGGGAGTAAAGTCCTGGGCTGCATCACATGGGCTTAATTATTTTTGTTTCGTCCTAGGGCTTAACAAAATGGCATGTTATGATTATCCATAGAGGATCAGGGTATTTTCTCCATATAGCTATTTGTTATATTCCACGAACTCCTATTGTTCACTTTGTTAGAAATAGAGGGAATGCTGTTTTTCACAAGGTGTCATGTCTTATTCACTAAATTTGTGTTTATTGTGAATTTATGTTTTTCACAGGGTGTCATCTCTTATTCACTGACTGCTGTTTTTCATAGGGCATCCTGGAGAACCTGGCGGGGGGGGGGGGGGGGGGGGGAGGTTGGTCACAAGTCCCTTCTCCCAACTAGGGCGATAAGAGGTGCTCGCGGTGTTAGAAGGCCCTACCCAAGGCAAACCCTGAGGGCTACCGTGCCTTGCTGACTCGGGAGATGGAGGCGAGTCCTCCAAGAACTCTCGAGGGCTTTTCACCCCCTAGACTCGCTGTCCTCGTCGAAATGCAGGCAAGCGGGCATGGGCACACTGAGCAACTCGCACGCGCAGTTGCAGTGAGCCCCATAATCTATCTGGTCCTCAGCGACACTGCACCTCACCTTCGTCTCACGCTCGAGTAAAACCATCGCTGCCTGCTCCGCCAATGGGAGCATGATGCCTGCAAGTTCAAGTAGGGATTAGAAGAGGGCTAGGGGCGAGCAAACATAGCATTGTAAGGGGGGGGGGGTGAGAACTCACACTATGTCTTAGCAAAGCCTCAGAAGGCTCAGATACTAACCGGAACCTCGCCCTCCGTGAAGGTCAGGTTCTAGCCTTGGCGAAGGGGAGCAGTCCTCAATATGCAGTACTCCTCAACAAGGTAGCAAGTCCTTGCGAAAGGTACCAGTGAGCCTTGTCCGTCGCGCCCAGAGAAGATGAGAAGTGTAGCAAGTGGCTCACCAGTGGCTTCTTCCCTATGCTGAAGTCTGAGCAAGGTCGAAGAACCACATATCTCTCCATGATTTCCACTTGGCCTTGTGGGCCTTAGCGCGGAGCTCAAACTTCTGTCGGTTGTCCCGAAGCTGAAAGACTATCACCCCATATAAGGAGCACATGTTCTCGAAGGCATACACCGTCATGAGTGTGGGGTACTGTAGGAAGCACAAGAGCTCAGCTAAGAGGTGCTTCACCCTCAAGCTCTACATCGCCCACTTGTACATTGAATGGCAGATAAAGGAGCCTGGGTTGAGGAGGGAGACCTCGAGATCGAACCTGTCGAGCACGTCCTTCAGTAGCCCAACTGGAGGGATATGGAGCCCAGCCTCGAATTGGGCGGTGAAGACAATGAGCATTTCTGGCCCTAGGTTGGTGCAGACCTCATCAGGCATGGACAGGATAACCAAGTCGGTGCTACCAATCTTGCCCTCCTTCTCTAGTTGTTGTAGGTGGCCCCTCTTCATGCTAGAAGGCCCAAGTGATGAGAGAACCGGATGACCTTCTCGGTAGTCTCCTCCCCATGACGTCCTTCTGGGAGGTGGAGGTCCCACCCTTCTTGTTGGAAGAGCCAGTGGGCGCCGTGGCCTTCTTGACGGTCATGACACATGGTTCTGAGTGTCGAAGTGCAAAGTCCTCGACGAGTGGCCCTAATGGTCAGTGGTTGGTCGAAGGCCTTCACAAGGATGATCCAGATGGCCTAGGGAAGGAGCGAAAACCTCCTCGAGGATGGTCCAAGTGGCATGAGGTAATGCCCCCAGGGGTCGAGTGATCAAGGTACAAAGGCCCCAAGAGGAGCTCTCGGGAGTCTAGCTAGTCCCGAGCATGGCCTCAGACAGAAGCAAGAGGAAGCTTCAGAGGACCCTGGGCCACATCAGGCGAGACTACCGGGGGTCCTAGGCAAAACCATCGAGGGTATCCCGGGTGGCGCTAGAGGGGGGCTGGAGATGCTATTGGGGGTGGTTAGTGCTGCTTGTATACTTATTGTTCATGTACTACTTACGTTTCTTATTTACTTAGTGATGTTTACAATATTGTGGAGAGCTTAATTGTACTTCTCTTTACCGTGTCGACGCCCGTACCACTCAATTAATGGCAATCGCACCGACGATCGCACCACTCAAATAGTGAACTGAATTAATGGCAACTGCACCAACGTATGAACCATTTAATTACATGCTTAACGACATTAAAAAAATATTTTGAACAACAGGCGAGAGTACTACGGTACAACCTTATATGTCATTTCCTATAGGTGGAAGCAGCCTCGTGGTATCCACATAGAGTGTTACTGAGGGGGCCACCTCGCACGTGGCTAGCCGTCGTTGTAGTGGCAACCACATATACAACTAGAGTTCGCACAGTAGCATGTTGGGCCGTACGAACTTCCTATGTTGATGGACTACTCGTTGCCCCTCTCACGCTCTATCTGCTGACGGAGGTCATCGTTGTGCTCTTCAGGACTTTCAATCCGTGCCTCCAATCAGCGTATCCACATACCTCGCAACGTACCGTTCATAGAGAGGATCAATCCATTACATGAAGTCGCATTTATCCATCTGCTACAAAGGAACATTAACATTGAAACTCTATTAGCAGTATTACAAAATAGATGATTGCCTACCTGTACCTTGGAGTATGGGCATCAAAAGAAACATTGCCTGCCATCTAAATGACCTTCTCCCACTAGCACCACCACGTCCTGCATGTGTCTGTATTTCAGCCACACTGGTTGAGCGCGCCTGTTTGGCAACAAGCGCTAGTTAACACCAAAGCCCTCATTTGTTTCGAGTGGAAGGTCCCCCCTTGGTGACCCATGATCGACTGGCCCCTCGGCGTCTGTCATGGTGGCTTACTCTACAACAGAGCAATTAGTTGTTCCTACCATCAATGCCTCGGGTATTTATTTTATAGTGTAATTGCGATGTCGCGACGTTCTTTATGACACAAGGCAGCTTTGCACAGCGATAAGACCACACGGGCCAACTTTGCGCAGCGACATGACAAGACGAGCCAGCTTTGCACGGTGAGAAGACTAGACGAGACACTTTTGTGCAGTGACAAGACCACATAGGCCAGCTTTGCGCAGCGACATGACCGTACGAGCCAGCTTTGTGCAGTGAGAAGATCAGAGGAGACACCTTCGTGTAGCGAAAGGACCATACGCGGCAACTTTACACAGCGACATGACTGCATGGGCTAGCTTTACGTAGTGAGAAGACCAGACGAGACACCTTTGCGCAACGACAGGACCACACGGGCAAGCTTTGCGCAGCAATATGACTGCACGGGCCAGCTTTGCGCAGTTAGAAGACCAGATGGTCCACCTTTGCACAGCGAGTACACCAGACGGGCCAGCTTTGCGCAGCGTCAAGACCACAAGACCAAAGGGTGCAGCTTTGCACAGTGTGAAAACATGACTGGCCAGTTTTACGTACCGACAATACTGCACTGAGTAGCTTTGCGTAGTGACAAGACCACACGGGCATCTTCATGCAGCGAGAAGGCCACAAGGGGCCCTATGAAAGGAGGTCGAAGAGATTTCTAAGAGAACACTACACAAACAAACCCAACACTACATCGGCGCTTACTCCAACACACCGAGATGGACAAGAAACAGAAGAAGCAATGGGATAAGATGATGAAGCAATGGGAGGAGACCCGTGACCTAGCAAGGTCAGCTGCCGCCCGTGATGAGAAAGCAAGGGCTGCTGTGGCCCGGGTAGAACAAGCCCATGTGCTACCAGGTTAGCTCTCCACAATGACGCCACCCGTAACAACAACCCCATCCCGAATGTTCCTACTGAGTGTTCGCCGCAACACCCACTAGAGGGGGAGACGCCCCCTTTGTTGGTACTGGGACCCATGCAAATTCTTCAAGTCTAAGCACCGCCTCAATCTAGGTATGCGTTACTGAGGTTGCGTAAACTACTTCAGCGACTATCCCGACCGTCGTCTAGACACCACCACCTATTAGTAGCCAGTAAGGACTAGGTGCACTATTTCCCCCTACCTTTTCTCCTTTAAAGTAGCACTAACAACCTCTTCCGTATATCCACAGTCCCCAAAACCCCTATGAGGCTACCGCAAATGGATCGATCTTGAGATCCACCTAGAGGACCAGTAGGCCCTCGACTTCGGGGAATGGAACGTCACAAGGTCCTGCGAGATCCAAGAGGATGAGCGCCGCAAGGACGAGTAAACCGAGCATATACATCGGGAGACGAAAGCTCATCTTGAGGCGTGCACGCGTAGGGAGCACGAGGCTCGTGAGAGGGAGCACGAGAAAAAGAGAAAAATGGCAACCAAGGAAAAAGAGGTCGTCGAGGAGTTCAACGTCGAGCTCGCAAGGAAGGGAAAATAGCCCCGATCCATAAAGTAGGTTGTACGAACAATTGGGTTGGTTAGTCGCACATGATGCTCTATGTTATGCATGTAATCAAACCCTATGCGGCATGCTACTCCCAACTGTACTATGAAGTTTATTTTAATTCAGACAACCTTATTTCCTCGTCTTTTCGCATTCAATTATCCCATAGCAAGTCATCCAACAATATTAACAGACCAGTTCTCCTCCATGTACGAATTTCTAGTAACATCACAATATCATTTACCCTCGTACTTACGGATCGTTCTTAGTTCAATCGTTCTTAAAAAAAGTTTAACGAATTTTTTTGCACTACAACAACATACAACGACCATAAACTCTTATTATGAATCCAATAGATTATCTGCCATTCATAATCTGCGAAATCACAAATGGATTAACCCACACCGCCTCTTGTTTGCAGTCGCTGCACAAGCGAGTAACTACAATTGCACTCGCCTAGCCACTGGGCGATAGGCTCCAGTCGCCCAAGCGTCGGGCGACTGGAGCCTGTCGCCCGACGGCTTACTGAAACCTTTCTTGTCGCGCTATCGTTGGATGTTAGGCGATTGGAGCCTATTTCTATAGAAATGTTCGCATGGGTATATTTCTGTTATTTTGAATAAAATATTGAATATTCATAAAAAAAATTCCTGAGTTGTCCTAGAAGTCGAGACGACGTCGAAACACACTTATTTGATCCGAATGTCATCTTGCGCACCTTGATGCTGTGTGCGGGTGCCACACGATGACTGCCTGAGGAGCTAAGATTGCTTCTCTTGGGACAGTGGTTTTGATATCAAATCTGGAGCTCTAATATCACTTGTTATAGAACGCATAGCAAAAATATATGAACAAAAGAGCAGGAGGCACAAATTTAACATGAAAAACCCTTATAGAAAAAATATGAAGACGAAATTCACTATATGATGAAATATTATAAGCATAAGGAACTTCAACATATCTAAACCGTACGACTATACGAGAGAAGTAAACCAAATTAGAGTCGGATGCGCTAGTTGTTGCCACATCTAACATATTTTGGCACATGTACTGCTTAACGCCACATCTAACACAGTGTCTAGCACGAACACGATGAACAATTCGGATCACTGTCTAATATAAGTATGCCGGATTTTGGATAGAGCATAGCTTACTGGGAGCTGAGCCCAATATTCACTTAGTTGCCCGCAGTCAGCTGATACAAAGATACAGTACAAGCCCATTGGCCCGCAGCGCCCGGTTTTTGTCTTGAGCACAGGCTTCGCACACTGGCTTCCTCACCTCATAGTCACTGACACGTCGGTCCGGAAAGATCATGGTCCCGCCGGGAAGTGGGTATCCCGCTGTTACATATTATTCCAGCTCAGAGAAATTAATGGCGCCACAGGTGAGCAGGGAATGAGAGCCTGCGCTGACACTGCCACGTCTGCCGCTGCCAATGCAACGCAGCGCGAGTCCTACTGCGCCTGCTAAGTGGGACCCACTCTGACGACTTTAGAACATCGCTGTGGGCCCTCCGCAATTACTTTCCTGTTCCTTTGTTTGGTACCTATTGCCAATGTACCCTTATCTGTGATCTCCTATTATTTTACGGAAAGTGTAAAACGGAATCGACAGATTAGATTAGTAAACGAAAGGATCCATACATGCAACTATGCAAGTTAGAGTAAGTATTATAAAAGGCTGTAAGTTGGCTGTATGCTGTAAGTTGGTTGTATGCTGAGAGAGGAGGAGAGAGAAGAGAGGTGGGCTATAAGCTTACAGCCAGCTAAAGCACAAGAATCAAGAAACTTTGTGAGAGGAAGGGGTAGGTCATACAGCCTTCAGCTGGCTGTAACTACTATATAAGTAAGCTAAAAAGTAAGCTGTAAGTATTCATACAGCTAGCTGAATGCTGTATTATAAGACTTGCTTTGGAAGGCAAAGTTCTTTTCACGGCATGTCGTCGACGGATCGTGGTCCCGCTGGAAAAGTTTCACGCTACGTGTCCCATTAGTTACCACGTTTTCCCAAAGATAAGAGCTGCTTATGACAGGACACCTTATATATATTTCATAGAATTTATCCACACAAATACACAGCTAAATATTATAATACGATTATTTTTATATATAACTCTACTATCTATAATTAAAATATAGTTATATTTTTTATATAACTTTAATATACATGATTAATCTACACAGTTATAATCTGTCCCTCACTAAAATAAGTAATAGAGATGCTTCTCTTTGTTCTCGATTAATATAACAACTTTAGGATTTTTTTTATTTTTACACTTATTGTGGGATTTTCTTGCCATTAAAACGAAGGAGATGTCTTAAATCACACAAGTTATTTTTATTTATATAGATTGGTTAGGCCTGTGTGTCTCATTTAGTAGGATTTTCTTTCAGTAGGAGGTGACGTGCCCGTTTACGAGGCGTCGATAGTAACTTTGTCATTTCTTCATCAAGCTCCGCCCTTCTAGTATTCTATAGACATCATGGTGCATATGAGTGCGTATGATGGTGTGCGTGTATAGATACCTATGAGTTATACCGGGTACTTCACAAGTAAAAAAATCGGCCAGCTAGCAATCACGTGACGATGGATATGCTTATTAGAAGCATTAATTTGGGATAGTGGCGGCTAGAATCATGAAAAAGAGGTTGAAATGTGTGTCACCCCGAATAGTCAACCGAAATACCAGCATGTAACCGTCTATTTTCCAAAAAAAAAAAAAAACAGCCAAGTATCATGTTTACTAACAAAATTGGGCAGGCAGTGCTCAAACTATATTCCGGACATCCCGAAAAACTACATTGCTGTTCAGTTCGGTGCATGTCAACATCCGAATTCTTTCATTTACTTTACAACATTGCGCAGTTCTCTCTCGAGGAGTCTACATAACACTTCGCGCATGATGTGATCAGCGGTCATGTGCTTGGCAAAGTAGGTGTCGGGGCCATACAAGAACCGCTTTCCAGAGGTGTTTCTGGACTTGAACAGTGCTTGGCAAAGTAGGTGTGCCATCAACAGGGAGCAATACATATATATTGAAGCTTTTATCTCCTGTTCAGATCCACAGTACTACAGTATACCACTGCAGCTTGCTACTGTGTATCGGGTTGTCAAGAAGCACGCGTCACAGTAGGCGTAATAGTATCTCTACGTAGTTGTCTAGCTAGTTCGTCGATCAGCCGTTGTATCGATCAGAGCTGGTCTTTACAACTTAATGCTGCTCCAATCAATAAGCTCAACTCCCTCCCCCCCCCCCCCCCTCTCTCTCTCTCTCTCTCTCTCTCTCTCTTCCCTTTATGTGTAATGGTTGCTACTATTGCAAGCTAATTGCTCGTGCTGGGTGTGGTAACAGGAGACACATGTCCATGACTGAGACGGCCGTACCAAATGTTGCTCTCAATATGTGTGTGCTTTGAAAGGGCTAGCTAGCTGTGATAAAGTCGAGTCGATCGATTTCTTAGTCATGCAGCTGCTTTGTTTGACTAAAATGATGGAGCATGCGTCTTTTAAGCATACTGCATACGTGTTATCTACATATATATCGAGAAAAACTATGCCAATCAAGCACGTTTTTGGATTCTCAGGGAGTTGTGGTTTGTGGAGGCATGGGCGGCAAATGAGGCACAATGTGATGGAGACGAACCCAAAGTAGACATCTATATCAATGCCGCCCCAAGTACTGTTCGTCTTATTAACTGGAAATTATAAAATAGCCCACTAAAGGAGAATGTACCGATTCTATTTTTAGAACAGAGCCGTCGTACTTTCCATAACAACTTAAGATTTCAGTTACAGATAGAAATAGTATCATGCTTGATCACGAACATTTTAAAAGGATTAACTTATTACAATTTGACATATAGTCAACTTTAGCAGTATCCCCATAGAAACGTTTAAGTGTGATCGTAACCTTAACATGAAAGTTTAAAACATTTTTTCTTCTTCTAGTGTCTGATCTGATGAAAATAAGTAAGTTTGAGTACACTAGGTACCCAGTAAGCCACATGAAAAAAATACTATTTAACTAATTGCCAGTAATTCAAGAGAAGTGATGTATTCGCTTTATTATTATATTTGTGGATGCAATTTTATTTGTAAACAGTTTTCTCAAGAACAAAGGTTAACTTTTTTAAAAGAAAGGGAGTTCAATCAACTTAATTATCAATTTGAAATCTCATAAAATCTACTTATGCCTTGTCATTAGAATCACTCACGAAACACAGCTCCATTAACCAGGAGCATACCGTATCCAAATACTGATAATTTTGACTCTACAGAGTTTGCCAGCCTTACGTACAAGATATCTCAAACTCGTAATGCCAAGTTATAGACACGCAACATTTTAGCATGCGACTGAGTTGAGATAACAAGGTCTTTCACTACTTTCCTCTTTTTATAGCTTCTACCCGATAGGACTAGGGCCTCATACAGTCGGCAATCCACTGACCAACATAGAAAGCGCTTCCTGACTCTGTGTTCTCTTACCGTTGTTAAATATGATTTTACCACTTCTATACCACCCCCTTTATACATGGGCCATTCCACTTCTGAAATGTCAATATCCTGTAGATATTCAATTAATTTGAGCGACTATTAGACTAGGTTTGATAAGTCAAATTTTGTGATTATGATAAGTCAAATTTTGTGATTAAGTGATCACTATGTTCTTAACTCAGCATAAGCTTCTAGTTCTTACTTTTCACTAACAAGGCATCCATCATCAAATCAATAACCCAGTGCACCACAGTACTGCCACCAAACCAACCAATACCTCCCCCTAGGGTAAGGTCATGGACTCTAACCATCTTGTGGCTTTCCACGATTCATCCTTAACCCTAATATCATTTTGTAATTATATTAGCAAAACACCTAGTCTCTTAGTAGTGTAGGACATTTGAATTCCTAAGCTATCATAGTATATTTTATAGTAATTTTTTAGTACTAAGCTTTGTCAAGGTGGATATGGCATTCAAGTAAAACAAGGCTTTTTCCAATGGTAGGGCATAGCTAAATTATCGTGTCATTCTAAATAATTATTTTAAATAAATAACAGTGCATAAATAATGAATAATAAAAATACTAATAATTAAATAATATAGGTTCAACATGATCAAAAATATATGACTTGCCTCTTCAACCAGAATCAAATTATTTCTATGTAGGTTTTAGGTTCACAACATTTACCTTAATTGCTCCAGTAGCTTCTCTGCTGGCCAACTTGTCGAATCTGGATACTAGCGCAAAAGAACGAATACACATAAGTTCCGGCTTCGGAGAATACAAGGTGGGAACAAAATGCAATAAAATAACTTAAAAGACATAAGGAAAATAGATTTGGCCGAATAGGGTTTAAGTGGTGCTTGATTTGGTTGGACGAAGTTAAAAATTGGTTAGATGGGCTCGAGACGGTCGAAATAGGGGTGTGTGTATGTGTGTGTGTGTTTATTGGGTTTCGGCGAACAGTACGGGTCTTCACTATTCATGATGGGTCGGGCTAGAATACTAACAGGTTTAGAATAGTGTTCGGGTTTACTATTCACTATAGATCGGTTTGAAAATAGTGCGAGTTGCAAATAGTAATAGGTCGGGTCTGAAACAGTAGCAGGTCAGATCTTATGAGTAGTGCTGATACAGGGTTAGGCTTGGCCCAATACTTGGCCGAGCTAGTTTCAGCGGTTTGGGTCATTACTGTGCAGCCCACGGCCCGCTCGGCACAATTTTCTTCATCCTCTCGATGCTACAGTGCCAGCCAAATAGGGCATGGCAACGACGACCGATCACAGCATCGGTGATGGCTGCCGAGGAAATCTAAGGGCACGTCTAGGTTCCTAGAGGAGATAGGGTTTTTTTAGGGCTTGGTGAGACTCGAGGGCTATTGTGGATGGAAGGTGCCGAGGTAAGCTTTACGGTAGTTGACCACGACATAGGGGCGATTCAGTGGCTAATTGACGAGGGTAAGCTCGAATTAAGCATCTCCAAGGTAAGGGGATGGCTACGGTAAGAAGGGCTTGAGCTCTAATGCTCTGTGGGAGGCTATCCACGGTGAAGGTCTTAGCCTGGCAGAGGAGTTGGTCATCGATGAGGTAGGGGGCTAGAGAAGCTAAGGCGAGGCTTCGGAGGTATTCATGGAGTCATGGTGGAGTTACAGACATAAGCAGTTGAGTAATGACAGGGATTTAAACTGAGATTGATAGTTGGGGCTTATCGAGATGTTATGGTGATGACGATGAGCTAACAATCAGTGAGGGAAGTGGGGAGGCTAGGGGTTAAGTCAGGTGCCAATGCTAGTTATGAGGAGCTCTCGCGGCCTTTTATAGCTGTGGCATGGTGGTTGGGAGCAGTGACTGCATTGCTCGGGCAATGGCGCGTGGCCAGGGAAAGATAGCGCGGGAGCCTTCGGCTAAATTCGGTAGTGGTGGTGGGGAGGTCAGCAAATGGCATGGCACATTGGTCTCGTCACTCCCTTGAACGGTAGGTTGCAGTGTTCAAAGAAATGCGACGCAGTACTAGTCGATCAGGAGAGAGAGCAGAGTGTAGAGGTAGTGGCAAGGTGACTCGGCTGCTCTAGCATGTGGCCAGGGGATGTCAGCCCATTAATTGACTACGCCATGGTGTGCCAAAGGCTATCAGAAGGTGGTACGGTAGGTTGATGAAGGCTTACAGCAGCGTGGCAGTGGCGACCAGGGATTGCGGCGGCAAGTGAGGTCGAGCCGGGTGGAAGGGGGGAAACAGGGGTGAAAGCGTATTTTGGAGGTGAATCAAAGGCTGAAGAAGGTGGAAAGATCAAGAAGGGCGGAAGGCGGATTTAACTTGGGAAGACCGAATTAGGAAAAGAATTCAATTGAAATTGAAATTCAAGAAAATAAAAAAAATGCAAATTTTCAATTTGTTTCAGGGAAATCCTTACTAACTCTTTTTTTTGGTGTGTGTTTCGTTTCGCTGGTGAAACTCGATTGCAATTTTAATTTGGCTCCATGTGTTAATTAATGTTGCTCTGACCTAGCTAGTCTGCGTTAGGTTGTGGTTGTTTAGGTCATTAGTTCATATGCGTATTATTTTTTAAATAAAAATATACATGTAAATAGTCCATCTTGTACGTGTATTCTTGATCGGTTTTTCATACTTACATGTCCTTCTCCTCCATCATCTTCTTGTTGTTCTTCTTCATCTTCTGTCTCCCTTTATAAAAACAAAGAGAAAAATTGCCCCCTTAATGCATGGTGCACATGTTATCGTTACATAAACTAGCAGACTTGCCTACGTAACTATGCGGTGAGATATTATAATACAATTGTCTTTGAGTTACAACTCTGTCGTCTATGATTGAAATACAATATTTGTTATACAATCGTATTATACATATATAATTAATCTGCACCATTATAATCTATTTATACCAAAATAAGTGGTGGAGATGCTTATCTTTTTCTAGATTAATATGAGAATTTCTAATATTTTTTATTTTTAGGATTATTATAGGATTTTCTTGCTCTCAAAATAAAGGATCGAGATACCTTGAATCTCACCAGCTATTTTTATTTATATAGATTTTGACCATGTAATACAAAGAGAAAAATGCACTTGACCCCAGCTGGATGATTTTTCTCTTCCTGGGCCTCCTTAAGTAATTTCCTAGTCCCGTCCTAACGTAACTTAAAGAAACAAGTGACGATTAAGCTTGCATTGAGCTAACAGCCACGGTTCGAGTGCCACTAACCAAAAGGAAGTTTGCATTGAGTAGTCATAAGAGGATTCGGTGCATATGAACTGTCAGAATATGAGTGAAGTTTAAGTCTCAGGATGTGTTGCACTCAACTAAATTAAAAAGACTTGTCATAGGCAAATAACATATGCGTGTCTAGTTGGCTATCGGGTGAGAGAGGGGAGAACTTACATTATATTGTCACATACAAACAAAAACTTTTTACGATGTTCCGTTGGATCGAAAGCTTCATTCATACATATAGAGATCAGGGGTTTGCATCCTCACTAATGGTCCCTCTTATCTTTGAACGAAAATTGAGTTTTGGTCGATGATTAATTCAAGAGGGGACCAAACAGGTCCTACAAATCCATGACAGATCAGCATCAGTCGTTCTCCAAATAAGAGAAGACCCCTTTAATTTGGTCCAGTGAAGCAACGTGTAAATTTCCCCTCCTCGCGGTCTCTATCCTCTATCGCATATATATGGCTAAAGGGAAAAGGACAGACTCTATATATTTCGTCTCCATAAAATTACCCTTAGATAAGTTATATAGGACACACGCAAACGACTCTTCATGTAAGGCATCCTCTGTCCTCCTTTTTCACCCCAAAATGAGCATAGGTCTTCTTCCTCTTCTTTTTTTGCGGTCCAAAGGCCATAGTCGAAGCCCTCCGTATAGATTAGGCTGCGTTTAGTTTTAGTGAAAAGAAAGAGGATCTTAGGTGGAGATTCATGCCCATGCGCACCTATGTCAGCTTGTTTTACCGGTCTATTTGGCAGCTAGCTAGATCCATATTGTCCAAGCTTAGAATTTTTGAAAAGTTCTAAATTCTGGCGTGCAATTATGTTTGACGGTTTGTACACTAAAAAGTGCTTTCGCACACAGGATGTGTACTGTATTCTATGGTCCACCTTTCAGCAAAGCCACGATGCATTGTTACTCTCACTTTGTTACGAACAGTGCTTGAACCCAGTAACAGTAAGATTCGACTCACTACCCTCAAACAATATATACACACATATCATATGAATATGTTGAACACCAGAGATATACAATGGGACGTGTCTTGTACTATCAAAGTTGCTTAGAATCTGTTCGGTCTAGTTTTAGTTTTTGCTGTAAGGTCATCTCTGTTGGTGTTATCTTAGATATCTTTCAGCTATATTAAATAAGTAAAATTCTACGAGAAAAAGAGAAGAATTGAGAAGTAATATATTGTCTCTTATGCAAGAGACGACTTGTGTCCGCAAACCAACGTAAATAGTGAGAAGGTATAAGGTAGGAAGTTATGGTGAAAATAGTTAGAGGAATGATTTACTGTTTGAGAGGTTGTCTCTAGTACTGTATTTAAATAAGGCCCCTGCTCGTTTCTGCTTCAGCTTCTGGCTTTTGGCTTCTAGTTCACTATTCCTTAATTTTATCTTTTTTTTGTTTTTTTGAACTTTTTATTTTTTCTCGTATTCGTTTGTATTGTCTGTAATAGGTTAATATGTTTTTTCTATTTTTAAATTTTTTAAAACTTAATTACGCTAAAAAATTATAGACAGCTATAATATAAAATAAATAGTTACAGTAAAAACACTATAAGTTGATTTATTCCAACCGAACTAAGCACCTCTTCCAGATAACTTTAGGAGACGGTATTGTACATGCCGGATACATGCATTAATTTTACGCTGAAGAGTCAAATCTAACCAAAAGTAGTTGGAATCCAATAATTTACGGTTACCGGTGTGAATCATTTCGTGTGGTCACTCCTTGCAGACGATGTGCTTGCGACACGTGTAGCTAATTTGTGAGGGGAGTGAAAGAGGTGGGGTCGCTGTCCAAATTTCCAGCCGCGGCGCGCGCGTTCACTCATGCCTCAGCCGAGCGCTTCCTTCCCCTCCCGCCTAGGGCTGTAAAAAAAGCTCGAGGCTCACGAGCTGCTCGAGTTTAGCTCGTTCTAGACTCGATTCGAGCTTGGCTCGAGCTCCAAACAAGCCGAATTCGAGCTCCATCCGAAGCTCGCGAGCTTTAACGAGCCGAGCTCGAATAGCTCGCGAGCTTACAATTTTTACCCTAATTCCCCCATTCCCACACTCCCTCCCGCCTCTCCTCTCAAATCCCCCTTCCCCCCTCGGGCAGCCCGCACTCCCGCAGCCCCCACACCCCTCCCTCCTCTCCTGTCTCCCCCACCCGCCTCCGCGGCTCCGCTGCCCCCCGCCCCTCCTCCACTCCTCGCTGCCTCCACTGCCGGCCGCCCCCCCACTCCCGTCCCCCTCGTCGCCCTCCTCCTCTCCCCCGCCGCCGAACCCCTCTCCCGCCCCCCGTCCCCCCCACCCCCGCCGCCGCCCCTCCTCTCCCCCCTGCCGCCACCCCCCTCTCCCCCCCGCCCCCTTCCTCTCCGCCGCCGCCGGCGCCCCTCCTCGCCCCCCCGTCGCCCCCACCCCCGCCGCCCCTCCTCGCCCCCCGCCGCCACCCCTCCTCCCCCCACCGGCGCCCCTCCTCTCCTCCTCACCCCCCGCCGGCGCCCCCCTCTCCCGCCCCCCGTCCCCTTCCTCTCCCCCGCCGTCGCCCCTCCTCCCCCCACCGGCGCCCCTCCTCTCCTCCTCACCCCCGCCGCGCGCCCCCCTCTCCCGCAATAGAGGCCTCCCCGGTTCTCCCCAGTCCCCACCCCGCCTCCGCCTCCACCCAGATCCGCCGCTCGCGGCCGGCCCTCCTCGTCCCCCCCGACGCCGGCCGCCTCCGCCCCTCCTCTCCTCCCACCCGCCGATCGCCTCCGCCCAGATCCGCTCGCGGCCGGCTCTACTCGCCCCCCGGCGGTCGGCCGCCTCCGCCCCTCCTCTCCTCCCACCTGCCGGCCGCCTCCGTCCAGATCCGCCGCTCGTCGCCCCTCCTCGTCCCCCCCGGTGCCGGCCGCCTCCGCCCCTCCTATCCTCCCACCCGCCGGCCGCCTCCGCTCAGATCCGCCCAAATCCGCCGCGGGTAGATATTCTTGAACTGTGTTGAATGTATTCTGTGGTATTCTGTGGTATTTACAAATATTCTTGAATGTATTATGGATTGCAAAGAAGTATTCTGTGGTTCTTGAATGTATTCCCGCGGGTAGATATTCTTGAACTGTGTTGAATGTTTTTCTGTGATTTGTTTACCTGCTATTCTGCTGACTGCTGCAAATGATGTGTGCTTTACGCTTAACGAGCCTCGACGAGCTTTGTCGAGCCGAGCTCGAGCTTCGTTCGAGCCGAGCTCGAGCTCAGCTCAAAGCTTGACAGAAATCTTGGGCTCGTTCGAGCTCGAGCCTGACAGGCCAAGCTCGCTCGAGCTCGGCATGTTTACAGCCCTACTCCCTCCCGTCCCGTCGCTTCTTCTTCCCCCAGAATTTTCTTTGCCTCTCATTTAATCGCTGCACATTCCTTCTAGCGCTCGTCAATGGTCGGCTCTCCCCCGACCCCGACTCTGGCGCCGTGGCCGCTCCTTCCTGATTTGAATTATTTACGACGAGATTTGGAAGTTCTTTTTTTTGTAATTTGGTTTGAAAATTCTCGCTTTGATTTTTTTCAATCCAGTTTGAAAGTTTTTTTATCTCATTTTTGAAAGCTATGAATGGTGGCGGGCTGCTGATGTCACCAACCATCGGGATAGAAGGGGCAGGTGGAAGGGGAAGTCGCCACGTAGCGTCCGTGCCTTACCCTCTCCATGGCCGGTCGTCCGTAAGGTAGAAGCTCCCAAAATAGTTTGAGGAGTTTTTGGCATGTTTGACACATTTTAAATTTGTATTGGTAAGAAAAGCCGTAGTTGTACAACAATTACAAAAATATCATTTTTGCCGCATGGTGACCGAGCGGCAGCGCTATGGAGCTGACACATGGCCAACCGTACCCCATGGCTATGCGGTAGGGGCCTACCGTTTGGCCACCGCGCGGCTTCGTGCCTGCAGCTCAGCCACCAGACGGCAGGTAATTAAACCGACTGAATTACTTGCCTTAATTAGTAGTTTATATTTACTGCTTATGTGAATTTTTAAATATAGCAAATGGGCTAAAAAATTATGAAATTTTATGCACAGTCTTCTGACATAACGTAATTGATTTTGTAATTTTTTTATAATTTTATCCACTCTAAGTGTTGCTCAAAAATCTATACAATTATGCTATTTGTAGGAGTTATTACATATAGCAAACGAGCTCAAAAAAGTTATAAAATTTTATGTCCAGTCTACCGACATAGTCAAGCTAATTTTCTAATTTTTTGTGAATTTTATGTGTTCTAATTTTTCTATATTAATTCATGTTATTTTAATTATAATTAGCAATATATTTACTACTTATGTGAATTTTTAAATATAGCAAATGGCGATAAAACTTGCGATCAAGGGGTCACTTGCACGAATGATGTATGAGAGCTTGTCAAGGTGAATGGGACCATAGCATGAAGGCAGTACATGCAGATTGCCTCCCAGCCGAAGGTGGCCATTTACGGGTAGTCGATGGCCTCCGGAGGAAGTATGAGATCAGCCTTCGATAGAAATATGTCAACAGTCATGCTAGGGGTGAAATGTAATAGGCATGCACCTTGGATGATGTAGCCACATGCACATGCAACAAGCCAAAGCTCCTGTAAAAGCCATGCTCGCATGTATACAAGGCATGTGACCAAATAAGGTAGATGTCCGAGTTGTACATCTCTGAGTACTATGACATGTAACACATTTTAGTACATAGAGTGTAGAGTTTCACTCATACTTCTTGGACATAAACTATAGGGATCTTTGGCCAGACATGATCCAATAGTCCCCCAACAAGGACTTGAAGATAACTACGAAGGGACATCGGCACACGCAGTGCTTCTAGAACGACATGGATGTCAGCTAACATATTAGTATTAGCCGCACAGTAAAGTCCAAGATATGCAAGACCTTCGGGCACTCAATGAAGGATTGCCCAACAGACCGAGCTTGTCTGGTCGTCATTCGGTGTTGTGATTTCATGTATCTTTTTGAGCAAAATTCATAATGGATACAATTACAAAAAAAAGGCAATTAGGTCAACTATGTCAGATGGCTACACGTAAAATTTTATAATTTTTTAAGCTCATTTTCTATATGTAACAACTCCTACGAATAGCATAATCGTGTGAATTTTTGAGCAACATTCGGAGTGGATAAAATTATAAAAATTACACAATCAAGCACGTTGTGTTGGTAGGCTGCACATAAGATTTCATAATTTTTTAGCTCATTTGTTATATTTAAAAATTCATACAAATAGTAAATATAAACTACTAATTAATGCAGATAATTAGGTCGGCTAATTAGTTGGCGAAATTACCTGTCGTTCGGTGGTCAGGCGGAAGGTGCGCAACCGCGCGATCGTTGGGCAGTAGTTGTGAGGCCATACGGTGGCCGAGCGTAGGCCCCTGCCGCACAACCATGGGGGTACCACTGGCCATGTGTCAGCTCCATGGCGTTGCCGTCCGGTCATCGTGTGGCCAAAATGATATTTTTGCAATTGTCACGTGACTAGGGCTATTCTTGCAAATACAGATTCAACATGTGCCAAAAGTGCAAAAAAAAAACTCATAGTTTGAGTGCAGCATCATACTGTAAGCCAATGAGTATGAGTTATGTCTATTAGTCAACCACAAGTACCTAGCTCATGATCTTATTACACATACCTTAAAGATGTTATTCTGTAGGAGCAAAAAGGCAACAAAGGGGGGATGAATAGCCCCGATTAAAATTTCCCCCAAATATTCTAGATTTTATTCTCAAATAACTATAGAGTTAGTGAGAATCAAATCCACTGCCAAAAATCCAAAGCTAATCACTCAAGAACACAAAATCTCAAAGAACTTAGCTCCTGGAGGTCTGACCGCCAACTAAGGAGCGGTCTAACTCTCCTTGGCGGTCTGACCACTAACCAAGGGGTGGTCTGACCTTTAAGGGTAGTATGATCTCTATTCGGGCGGTATTATATCGGTTGTGGGAATAAGAAAATCACAACTTATATGTGTGAGGAAGACATCACTCATTGGACTAGTCTTTTAGAGGAGAAAGCCCAATATTACTTGTAAGTTGTTGCTCCATGGGCTTAGTTGTGTTCAGCCCGTTTGGACCTGTGGCCCATGGAGTAAACCTATTTGGACCTAGGCATGCAACCAGAGTCCGATCTAACATTTGGTATCAGAACTCAGGCGCTTAACATCTCCTTGGACCTCATAGTTGCAGAAGTGCACAACTAACATGTGAGGGAAAGAATGTTGGGACTAGTCTCACATGGGTTGTGTGAAATAAGAAAGCACAACCTGTAAGTGTGAGGGAAACCTCACTCATTGGACTAGTCTTTTGGGGGGAGAAGGACTAATACCTCTTATAAGTCTGTTGCTCTGTGAGTTTAGTTGTGTTCAGCTCATTTGGACCTGTGGCGCGGGGAGTTAACCCGGCTGGACCTAGGCAAGTGGCCAGGATTCGATCTAACATTTGGTATCAGAGTCTAGGTGCCTAATATCTCCTTAAACTTCATAGTTGTCAGGGCAGGAGTGCACCCCCAATGTGTGAGGGGGGGGGGAGAATGTTGGGAATAGTCCCATATCGGTTGTGAGAAGGAGAAAAACACAACTTATATGTATAAGGGAGACATCACTCATTGGACTAGTCTTTGAGGGGAGAAGGCACAATATCACTTATAAGTCTATTGCTCCGTGGGCTTAGTTGTGTTAAGCCCGTTTGGAACCATGGCCTGGGGAGTAAACCCAGTTGGACCTAGGAATGTGGCCAGGGTCCAATCTAACATTTGGTATTAGATCTCAAGCGCCTAACATCTCTTTGGACCTTATGGTTGTAGAAGTGCACAACAAATATATGAGGGGGAAAATGTTGGGAATAGTCCCACATGGGTTGTGGGAAAGAAGAAAGTATAACTTATAAGTGTGAGAGAAATCTTACCCATTAGACTAGTCTTTTGGGGGGAGAAGGTCCAATACCACTTATTAGTCTGTTGCTCCGTGGGCTTAGTGTGTTTAGCCCATTTGGACCTTTGGCTCGGGGAGTAAACCCAATTGAACCTAGGCATGCGGCTAGGATTCGATCTAACATTTTGATCTTTTTTTAATGTTAGATCGGACCCTAGTCATATGTCTAGGTCCAACCGGGTTTACTCCCCAGGTCTTAGGTCCAAACGGACTGAACATAACTAAGCCCATGGCTACCATATGCTTTCCATAAAGCAGCAACCATATAAGTGGTGTTGGGCCTTCTCTCGCAAAAGACTAGTCCAATGGGAGAGGATTTTGTCACACTTATAAGTTGTGCTTTATTCCTTCCCACAATTGATGTGGGACTATTCCTAACATTTTCCCCCTCACACATTGGTTGTGCACTTCTGCAACTATGAGGTCCAAGGAGATGTTAGGCCCTTGGACTCTGATACCATATATTAGATCGAATCATGGCCGCATGTCTAGGTCCAATCGAGTTTACTCCTTGGGCCACAGGTCCAACGAGCTTAAAACAACTAAGCCCATGAAGCAACAGACTTATAAGTGGTATTAGGCCTTCTCTCCTCAAAAGACTAGTGCAATGGGTGTGGTTTTGCTCACACTTATTAGTTGTGCTTTCTTCTTTCCTACAACTCATGTGGGACTACTCCCAATATTCAATCCTTCACTCATTGGTTATGCACTTCTGCAACCATGAGGTCTAAGAAGATGTTAGGTGCTTGGCTCTGATACCAAATGTTAGATCGAATCCTAGCCGCGTGCCTAGGTCCTACTGGGTTTACTCCCAAGGCCATAGGTCCAAGGGCTGAATGTACTAAACCTACGAAGCAACAAACTTACAAGTGGTATTGTGCCTTTCCCCCCAAAAGACTAGTCCAATAGGTGAGGTTTCCCTCATACTTATAAGTTGTGCTTTCTTCCTTCTCACAACCCATGTGGGACTATTCCTAATACTCTCCCCTCTTACTTCGGGTGTGCACTCTTGCCCCAACAACCATGAAGTTCAAGGAGATGTTAGGTGTTTGGGCTTTGATACCAAACATTAGATCGAATCCTGGCCGCATGTCTAAATCCAACCGGCTTTACTCCCTGGGCCTCAGGTCCAAACGGGCTGAACATAACTAAGCCCATAGAGCAAGAAACTTATATGTGGTATTAGGCCTTCTCTCCCCAAAAGATTAGTCCAATGTGTGATGTTTCCTTCACACTTATAAGTTGTGCTTTCTTCTTTCTCACAACCCATGTGGGACTATTCTTAATAGTCTTCCCTCTTACATCGGGTGTGCACTCTTGCCCTGACAACCATGAAATCCAGGGAGATGTTAGGTGCTTGGGCTTTGATACCAAATATTAGATTGAATCTTGGCCGCATGTCTAGATCCAATCAGGTTTACTCCCTGAGCCATAGGTCCAAACGTGCTGAAAACTAACCTCACGGTGCAACAGACTTAAGTGGTATTGGGCATTCTCCCCCAAAAAACTAGTCTATAGGTGAGGTTTCCCTCACACTTATAAGTTGTACTTTCTTCTTTCCCACAACCCATATGAAACTATTCTCAATATTCCCCCCTCATACATCGGGTGTGCACACCTACCCCAACAACCATGAAGTCTAAGGAGACATTAGGTACCTGGGTTCTGATACCAAATATTAGATCGAATCCTGCCCGCATGCCTAGATCCAACCAGGTGTACTCCCTAGGCCACAGGTCCAAACGGGCTGAACACAACTAAACCCATGGAGCAACAGACTTATAAGTGGTATTGGGTCTTCTACTCCAAAAGACTAGTCCAATGGGTAAGATTTCCCTCACACTTATAAGTTGTGCTTTCTTTTTTCCCACAACCCATGTGAGAATATTCCCAACATTCTCCCTCTCATACATTAGTTGTGGCTCCGATACCAAATTGCAACCGGGTTTACTTTCCAGGTCACAGGTCCAAACGGACTGAACACAACTAAGCTTATGGAGCAACTGACTTAAAAGTGGTATTGGATGTTAGGTGCCTGGGCTCTAATACCAAATGTTAGATCGACTTATGGCTGCATACCTAGGTCTAACTAGGTTTACTCCCTGGGCAACAGGACCAAACAGGTTGAACACAACTAAACCTATGGAGGTGGTATTTGGCATTCTTTCCTTATAAGATTAGTCTGATAGATGGTATTTTTTCACACTTATACGTTATATTTTTTTTTTGCTTTTTCATAATCTACGTGGGATTATTTTCAACCTGGGTTAGCAACGGATGCCATCTGCAAAGCTAGCTAGCTAGATGCACGCGTGCGCATGCATGAACCGGCGGGCCAGTACGTACGTATGCGCATCAGCGCATGTACGCATGCCTTCCTCTGGCCGCGCGCGGCGGAGTGCATCTGCGCTGCCTGTGCATGCACACGATCGACGGGATGGGCGCCGAGCGCGACACCACCGGATCGGTACTCGACGGACGCAAAGCAAGCGTGGTGTGCTGTACCTACAGGAGCACACAGTGTGTATATATATTTGGTCTTTAGCCTGACCCTGATGGATGATGGATCCATCTTACCTAGCTAGCTAGCTAGAGTGAGCCTTCCCCACCATTATATATGTGGCCGGACTAGTGCTCACACCGGCCATGGCCATGGCCTCCAATATATACACGGGCCATCCATAGAATGGTCCATGCACTCATGCAGCAGCCACCATAGCTAGCTAGCGATAAAGACACCGCCGAGCCGAGCATGGCACGTATAGCAGTAATTCCCCCTCCCCTGGCCTGCAACCGCAAGTAGCTTAATTAGCATCCTTTGCATCGAGACAACCAAGCCATCCATCACAAAATCTCTCCGTCCGGCTGCACGTCATGTTCGCAAACCATAGTTGCGGCCGGGCTGTGAATTGGTATCCATTTGTTTTCTCAAAACAATATATAGTTGCAGGTCGACGACGACACCGATCCATCAATTTGCCGCACGCCTGATACTGATCCTTGAATATTATGTGCATACTAGTTGAATGCTCATAGTTTGTTACAGACAAAACAAATATTATTTTAGCATAAAAAATCATATTATCCTTAAACGTTAAATTGATATTGTCGAAATTAACATGTCTGGTCCACGTCTCCTTGGCTCGACCTTTACGCTTGGCCGCATCATGCCTCCGCTTCCTCGGCTCTACCATGAATGCGGTAGAGCTCTTGTTTGTTTTCTTGTTAGAGAATTTTAAGATGGTGTGAATTTTTTGGTATATTATTTTTTCTGTTTTTGGTAAAGTTTTTTTAGGGAAATGCAAGTGAGAGTTGGGAGGGGTGGATAAACCACTACCAACAACTCTTCAATCTAAACTAATAAACCACCAGTTAAAATTATCCTACATCCACCCAACAATTACCTGCTCCACAGTCATGACCTTAACTACTTCCACACCACAATATGCACCCAGAAATACACCATCCTAAAAACGTGCGCACCAGATTAACTTTCCTCCATTCTCTCTCCTTACTCAACCATATCCGACGGTCATCCTTCAATGGATCTGCAGTACCGCTCTGCTCTCTCAGATCTCCCACCGATTCTTCCTCCCATCTTCTCCCCCATCTCCCCACGATCTCTGCTCCTCCCCCGTTCTCCGCGCCGCCTCCTCCCCTCCCTCCTTCACCTCGCCTCCTCCAGAACATTCTCCCGGTCATGCAGAAACCGAAGAGGCCCATGCCGCCACGGCGGCCAGCGCTCCCTCGCGGTGGGCGGGCTAGGGCTCTTGGCCGCGGCGTACGTCGGCGTGGACTACCTGCGGCACCTGTCGCCCACGTGGCACTGGCGGCTGCAGCCGGCACTCTGGGTAGCGCTGGCGCTCGCCACCGTCGCGCGAGCGCCCTTCTATCGCCGCTGGGACGCTGAGCTCCGCGCCGCCCCGCGGTTCCTCGCCGCCATGGCCTTCATGCTCGCGGCTTTCCTCTGCGAGGCCATCTCCGTCCGATTCGTCTCCACCGTGCTCGGTCTCCAGTGGCACCGGTGAGTCCCTTCTCCCAATTGGGGCACAGCGAGATCGGTAAAGATTTTGATATTTCCGCGCGGAAATGTGTGATTTTAGTGAGATCAGGATTTGCGTTTAGGCGATGGTTTAACTGCTACTTGTAGTGTCCGTTGTGGTGGATGGTGGTTATTGGAATTGGAATTTGGAAGAAAGATGCTCTTGCAGGGCTTACTCGCAGTATTGTGTACAATTGAGCAATAGGGTTAATTGTGTCTTTGACAATGAAAATCACTGCTTTATGCATGGATGAGGTATAAATTCTACTGTGGTGCAAATGCCTGATGTAGTTAACATCTAAATCCCGGTAGAATTCATCGTTTACATCCTGGAGTTCCATGATTTGTGAAAAAGTACTGCTATCAGCCAATTAAAACTATTTCAGTGGTATGTGGATTGCAGCTTCAGGAATCAATTTTTTTTTTCTGAAATAAAGCTTAAGCTTTTTGGTATGTGGATATGTGCAATTCCAGTAGCTAAGAAAGATAAGGCAACTGTTCATACTCAGGCCCTTGACATCAACTTACCCCACACCATGTGTGGATGATTAAATCAAGACATTATGCTTTGAGTGCTTAAGGCCACGTTATCGAGTGCTGCGGTCAACTTATGACCACGTTGAGTATTCGGCAGGTTACGACCACGTTATCGAGTGCTGCGGTCAGAAGTCGGCGCTGTGGTTTACGACCACGTTGAAGAGTCGGTGCCTTACGACCACGTTGTCGAGAGCTGAAGCGATCGGTAGTCGTAAGGCGTAGCCACGACCGATGTGGTCGAATGTTGGCGGTTTACGACTATGACCGGTCACGTATTTATGTGACATTCATTATGTGACAAAACTATTTGGTTATACAATGTATGAGACTTGAATCTTAATGAATCTGATTGTTCGTTTTATTTTTTACAAATTTTATCTTGTTTTGTATTTTACCGTAGCGTTAGCACGGACACACTACTAGTTCTTTTAAGTAGTAGAGATATATACATGCGTACATATGTGTACAATCTCTCTATATTTAACTGTTCCATGGAGAAAATCTAATTATTATATATATAGGGAGAGACACCCCATATTATGCATATATACATGGCATCCCATGTCATCGTCTATATACGTGCGTACTTCTAAGATACTTTAGAAATTTCTGAAGTACCCTGTGCTGTACTTGTGCACCATCTAGACTGGGCCACCTTTATTCTCCGAATAAGTTCAAAATTTATACTGAGTAACTAAGGAGGCTGCTACTGGGTACTCACTATCCTTGTCTAAACTCATACAAGTACATACTATTAGATAACATATAGGTAAAAAATAAATATCTATTTAGATTTGGAAATTGATATGACCCTTACGTCCGACTGAATAAATCGATCGGACGCCTCACTCGGTCACTTCACTCAAGCGCACCGCCTCCTTAAACCCCACGACCACCTCTCTCTATTTGTCCTCGCCTCTTCTCTCACCTCCTAGCTCCCACCCCAATCCCAAATCCCCCATATCCATCCCTCTTGGCCGCACGTCACCCAATCGCTCCACGCATACGGATCCGCAAGTGTGTCTCCCGCCTCCTCCGCTCTGTCTACTCCCTCATGGTGCCAGGCCCAGATTCGAGCTCTCGCTCTTGCCCTCGTCGACGACCCCGAATCCCACATGGGGGGAACCAGCTTCGTGGCCGTGACTGCCACCTGGGAGTCCAGCAAAGTCAGTTGTAGCCTCCGTGAGCTCCGTGGCATCGTGATCTCGACCGCCGATAGTGTCCTTGTGAACGCGGCACAAGCTCCGTCACCTTCTCCTACCGGCGTTGGATCCACGCCGCCTGCCACGGGAGATAGTGTTGTTTTTTGTTGCAATATTTTGATTTCATGTGTGTAACATTTTGATTTTATGCGTATAACATTGATATTCTAATCAATTTTTTGTTGCATACATGACGAAGAAATGTTGCATAGATGGATAAAAAATATTTTGACCGACCATATGACCATGGTTGCTACGACCACGACTGCTACAACCACAGTCACTTCGACCATAGCCGCTACGACCACGATCACTTTGACCATGACCGTTACGACCATAGCCACTATGATCATTGCTCCTATGACCACGGACATGGTCGAAGTGACTGTGGTCATAACGGTCATGGTCGAAGTTCTTAACACTTCTGTGGCCTCGTCACCGACCTCACGCTCCGCATGCCCACCATCGCTAGCAATGGCTGCGGCCTCATTCATGACATCATCCTCATATTGGCCTCTCTGGGTACCTCCACATGAGCTGATGCCAATAAAAGACGGGACAAATCATCAATTATCCCTTTTTGATTTCATGAATGCAACATTTTGCTTTTATGTGTGTAACATTTTAATTTTATGCGTGCAATATTGATATTCTTATCAATTTTTTGTTGCATATATGGCCGAGAAATGTTACATAGATGATAAAAAAATGTTGTGACCAACCGTATTGAGCTAGCCCCCAGATCGAACATCCGGGCGCTAGTAACTCCCTTTAGATTTGGGTATAGGGAGAATAATACCTCCTTATCCATCTTTATCCGTACCCATTCAAACCTAATGTTGAGAGTGCACTTAGACTACTCATACTTAGTTATAGCTTTCAATAAAAGCATGTGGGACACTTGTGCCCGCCAATTTGCACAGAATAGCTCCATACACACATAATCATATCCAACAAATTTCAATCGATTTCATAAAACTTTTGTGGTGTGAACGTGAGATTAAAATTTCAAATACTGAAGTTTTACGAAAGCTTCCTATAAAAGCATGTGGTCCGAAAAAATTGATCCGCACGTTTAGAAAGTCTTAAAAAATCTCACAGTACATCAAACATGAACAATGTGTTGACAATGTATATATCTGTTGATTCACATCTTAAAAACGCGATAGAAAACGTGCAGATGATTGACAAGTCTCAGTCTCGTCATGTGTACATGTGCTAGCTACGCACTTCACTTTCTAAACATCATGGAAAATCTTATAGAAGATAAGAAATATTGGCGCTTGTGGTTTTGGTATCAAGTTATTTCACAATAATTATCTTATTTACCACCCTTATTCTCTTTATATATTTCCTATGCTAATAACCCTCAATCTTCACTCATTTGCCAACAAGCTAGCTAGGTCGATCCGTGTACTATACACCAATAACTAAAATTAATATATGCATATTTACGTATACTTATGCAACAGCTAGCAATGCTTGTGTTTTTTCTTTAAGGAATGCATACATATTATTGAATATTAGAGATCAGATAGCTAGCTATACCGTGTTCATGCATATCTAAGCCAATCGAGTTCATCGCATAAAAGGCAGCAGATAATCAACAAAAAGCTATGTGATCACAGCAAGGCCGGCAACCAGCTAGCTCCACGCATGAAATGTTCTACTTCCCAAAACCAAAATGCACTATAGCTACTCGAGTTGCAATAACTTGAGGAGCAACTAGTATTTGAACTCAAGTTCTCTAATTCATATCCTATATATAGCAAAAAAAAATATCACAAATACTACATTGTTACAAATATATAATAGCAGTGACAAAGGAACGCATGTTTTAAACCAGAAATATGCTACTTTGTAGTATGTCGATATACTATTATCCACCGTTCTTTCGAACTATTGACATTTCTACCAGGCAAAAAGTGTACGTCTTCATCGGGCCAAAGCTATTTTTTTCCTTCTCTAAGTTTGACCTAGCAAGAACTTCTCTAATAAACTAGCTTATTTGTATTAAGAATGAAAAGCTACATCAAACCAGCTTGTTCGTGTGTACGGCTTATAGTAAGGTGAGTTTCTAATGCAAAAGAATAAGGCCCTTGTTTGGTGCAAGATCAACTTGTAATGTAAGCCCCTAATCCAAACATATCCTTAGACTCGTATTACAAGATACATTATTGCACTTGTAACTAATAGAAGACCTACAATTAAGCTACCCCATAATCTATATGTACACCAAACTCTTATAAGATCTTGTAAGATAACTCCGACAAGATGTTCTTTTCCAACTTCAGCTCTTATCTTAATTATATATAAGCCATGCTTAATCAAGAATAAGGTGATGCTTTTCAAATACGAAAACAAAACGAAACAATACTTTTATTTTATTAGTCAGTTTTATATATATAACCAACTTAGTTCAATTTAACCAAACCATGCTCTCTATCACAACGCTTTAGCTAGCATTAATAATCAAGGGATCGATCGGTTTACTAACAAATAATTCGCCAAAAGAAAGGTTCTTTGGTTAATAGGAACTGTATGAGCAAATCAATCTAAAAGAAACAAGGGAATGGAAACGAATTGCTAGATAAACAACAAGTCATGATTTGCCATGTATAATGCATATTTACACTGAAAGTTCCTTCTTCCCCAAATTATCAAGTAAATTAAGGGATGAGACGATGGGTTTCTACGCTACCCATAGCAAAATGGGTTTGAATACTACTAAAGCAGCTCTGGTTCCTCGTAAAGTAATTCAATGTTTGCTTTTAATTCCATGCATGCTACGAGTAGTACTACTGTACTAGTATTATCCCCATGGTCCTGGCTTTAGTATCAGAATTCAGAATGATCGGCCCATTATTCGCAATATGAGTAGAATTGAAGACGGATGGAGGACAAACAGAAAAAAAAAAAGCTGCTACATTAGCTCAGCTCCATACGGAATTCCTGACAAGGCATTTGCGTCTTTTCGACTGTGGTTGATGTCTTATAGATATGACTGATGATTTTTATTCATAGTGTGAATGTATGATAAATTAAATGTTGATAAACTAATAAACCACTTTGAAAAGCTGTAAAAAATAGTTCTATTTATTTAAAAAGTTATAAGTGATAAACTGAAAACAACTGGACTGCATGGGAGCCTGGACTAATCACAGAAAGGATCAATTAACGACAAATCTCTACAGGACCTTGGGAACAGCAAACCCGGGGTGTGGTATATACCCAGCATTAAGGCCTACTAATGAGTGACACTCAGAAATGGCAGAGTCAACTATTGGCTAAGGGCCTGTTTGAAAGTACTGTTTTTAGTTTATAGCTATGTCTTTTAACTTTTAACTAAAATAACATTATAACATGTGTTAGCTTTTTTATATTCAATTAAAAAAGAAAAAAATTGGGAAAAAAATGAAAAATATCGTTACATCTTCATAGATAATACAAAGAAAAAAAGAGAAAAAAACCACATTAAGAAACCAACGTGTTCCAAACGGCTTTTGATTTTCGGAAGTTAGAAGTCATCACTGTTTGAAACGAGACCTAAAGTTAGCGGAAAAGAAAAGCTCTCATCACCTATCAATAATTACTTCAGAAGCTCGAAACTATCACTATTTGAAACGGGCGTAAAGCTAGCAGAAAAGCTCTCATCTCCTATCAATAAGGTGTGTCTTTTGGGCTACAGTTGATGCTTTTGGCTGTGGCTGAAGTTTTTGTCTGTGCTTTTTGATACGATAGCAGACGACGGAGATACCGATGCGGATGACGTATATTATTTTGGGTTTAAAAAGTCGTTTGAAGAATCCGTTTTAAGAGACCACTTTTGGCTTTTTGACTTCCGGAAAAACGAGAAGCCAAAAACAGGAATCAAAATAAAAAAGAATAGGAACAACAATTAATTGCTCATTTGTATTATCACTGGCTAAAGGAGTACGAACCCTGTAACTGAATTGAGTCGAAGATAGCGACGCAGAATTACTAATTCTACAATATCGATGCAAGTGTATTTGCTGTCTTGCAAGTTAATTTTTTTTAATTGACCCATGCAATGCGCAACAATGCTTTGTACTGCATGCAATGTGATCTGCATTTTTGCAGCCTATCCACATGGATGTAGAGATTCTTCTTCTCTCTTCCTCTTTCTGACACCAAAAATGAGGGAGAAAACCCGAGACCAATAGGAGGGAAGGATCTACTTGTACATCCTTTTTTTTTTCTTTTTACTCCTTGAACAAACCTTGGCATCTAGCTCTGGTGTATGCATGGTAGTATATATACGCCTGATGGGCATTTCACACATTGCACAGTAGTGCTGCCGCAGAAGAAACAGCAGCAACAGAAGCAGCAGGGAAGGAACAGCACAAGAGACAAATGCGCAAAGCAAATCAAAGAGTGTAACAGTACTGGGTGTGCAGAGAGAGAGAGAGAGAGAGAGAGAGAGAGAGACAGTACTGGGTGTGCAGAGAGAGAGAGAGAGAGAGAGATGCGTATGAATGTATGCAGCATGTGTAGGAGAAGGATTTAGGATCTGACCTTCAGTCCTCCCATAACTGCCTGTCCTAGCTAGCTAGATGGCTGGCCTGCCCTGCTTGCTAGCTCAGTAGCTCCCACATTTTTTTTTTTGAAACTAGGCAATCCTCCCCTCCCCAAAAGCTTAGCTGCTTTGGAAGGAGAGCCCAACTGACCTGCCCAAACAGCAGCAATAACAAAAACAATCCATGTGTACATGCATATAGTACTATAACAATGTAAGCAAGCGCCATAAACTCACCAAGATAAGTATACTAATTCCATCATGCGTGTGTGTAGTGCATATTAATTGTTATCATATGTGGGGAGCACACTATCTGTGCTTCCTAGGCTTGGTCATGTTATATACATTGGCTTGGAGTTTAGAACAAGTGTAGCTAGCTAGGAAACCATTTCATCATCATCTTCTTCTATATCATTTTAATTTCCTTCAGACAGAAAGAAGAGGAGCTAAGACAACTTAATTGTAATTAAGCACGAGGAAAGGAAAGCAAATCGAAGCAAGAAACCATCAAGAAAGATTTTTTGTTTGTTGCTGCTTTCTTCTTTTTTGTTTCCCCACACACTGCACTGGCTAATAAAGAGAGATGAGATATGTACGAATTACGAAGCTAGCTACTCCACGCACCGGCCGCCGCCGTCGCCGCCTCCTTTGTTTACTTCCGGCCTCTCCTCCACGACGACCACTCCATTTGTGTCAGTAGCAGATCATTAAGTAGCTGTAGTAGATCGTACGGTATGACCACCCCTGTAGCTTCACAAGTCAAGATTCAAAGAGCACCTCGCTTTCCCAAACGACGACGACGACGGCGGTGACGGCATCTGCAGCGGCGGAGGCGTCGCCGTCCTCCCGCCGCCGACGCCCTCCTCGGAATTGGCGCACTCGAGGTTCACCCCGAACAGCCGCACCCTTTTTGACGCCGACGCCGACGCCACCGACGGCTCCGCGTGCCCCGCCGCTACGCGCACGGGCACCGAATCCAGCACCACAGCCGGCGGCTGGTGCTGCGGCCGGTAGAACAGCACCTGCCTGCTGGCCGCCCCGTACCCGACGGAGTGGACATGTCGGCGGTGGTGGGAGTCGTAGATGGACGGCGAAGGAGGCAGGAGCATCCTGCCGCCGCCGACGGGCGCCCACGTCTCGAAGGGGAAGGAGGGGAGCGGGAGGCGGTGCGTGGGAGGGGCAACGACGTCGGGGCGGCGCCGCCAGTCGATGAAGAGCCTGCCCCGCGCGGCCTCCCCGACGCCGCGGCCGAAGGAGACGGTGTCCCCGGCGTCGAGGCGCTTCTCCTTGACGAAGCGGCTCCAGCCCTTGGTCATGACGTAGCTCTGGCTGCTGTTCCAGTAGGAGTAGCGGAAGCGCCAGGGCTTCCCCGTGCGGTCCTCGAAGCTGAGCAGGAGGCCCTTGACCTTCTCGTTGGAGGACGCGTCGAGCGGGAAGTACTTCTCCGCGTGCTGCTTCGGGATCACCAGCCGGTTCAGCTTCCCCACGTCGCTCGGCGTCACCACCTTGTCGAACATGTGCTCCTTCTCCACCACCTCCGCCGCCGACGGGATGCAGCTCCTGTCGTGCTCGCCGCCGCCGCCGCCTGCCGCCCCCGCCGACGTCGCCCTGCTGATTGGGGTGAACTCCATGTGCACCGTACCGCTCGGTCGAGGTAGATAGATGCCTTCTCCCCTTGACCTTTGACCGGCTGTGTGTATGCTACCACTGGTGTGTTGTTACTATTGTTAGTGTAGGAATTTGGGGCTTACTATATATATTAGGGGCTCAGCTACCTAGCTTTTTGTTTAGTGGATGGATTAGGATTGGAATTTAGAATTGTGATGGCTCTTGAGCTTGGCTAGCTACCTTGAGCTACTACTTGGCTAGGGAGGAAGGGTTTGGGGTGTGTGTTCTAGCTCGAGGTTGTTTCCTAATTTGTTGTGGGATTCAGACCGCAAAGCCTCAAAGCATGGGAGCAAGAAGAGGAGGAAGAAGAAGATGCAGAGGGAGAGGAGGAGGAAGAAATAGCTGCCTAGGAGCACTATGAAGGTTCTTGGTGGGAGGAGGATGAAAAGGAGGGATGGGTACTTACTTTTGGCTTGCAACCAAATGTCAATTCACAATTGGCCTAAGCTAGTGTGTGTGTGTGTATGTGGTGTTGTAGCATTCGTAGGTGGTTTGCGCTTGTGTGTGTATGAGCGAGCCTATGAGGTGATGGTGTAGGGAGGGGGGGAAGGGTGGGCACAATGCAATTAGCTAGCTTTTTTTAAGGGAAGGGATGAGAGAGAGAGAGAGAGAGAGAGAGAGAGGTGTGGGCCCCGCGAATTATATGGTTGAGCTCATGTGAGCCTGTCCTCCTCATGCTACAGGGAGAGAGCCTTTACGTGAGTTAGGCGGGTGATGAGCCCCAACAAAATGCCAGTTGTGTTGCCTGCAAATTTTCGACATGCTATTGGTAGGTATCAGATAACTGTATTTTATGCTGATATTACTGTATGACAGTATCCGAGCCCGATTTGTATTTGAGTTTGTTCGATTTTAAGTGGAAATCTATGTATCTTGTACCAACCAGCTAGATTTTGCATTGCGTTAGTTTAGTTTTGCATATATAGCAACGTTCAACATTAAAACATGTTTCGTCTAAGAAAACATTAAACGTGTTTGACTCTAGTCAACAAGTATTATCATTTTCGAATTTCATTGCACTTTCAGGTCAAGCAGGATCATATCTCTTGATTTACGTGAAATTGCCATTTTATTAGATATATTGAATAGGTCCATTTTCTGGCAACTACTGAACATCTTGTCATGTTTAATCTTAGTTGCCTGGTTCTTGTCACACATGCTCAGTTTGAACTACTCTTGTTGCAACCTGCGCACATTTCTACCTCTGAAAAGTGCACATCGATGGTCGTTCTGTTATTTTTCTTCATATATTAATTTGACGTGATGGTACTACGAATCTGCAGCAATCCCCTGTACGTGATTGCAACTTGGTACATACACTGCCCGTATTACTAGCCCATTTATATTTGTTTTGGCTACTGTTTAGAGAAATCAAAATTAATATAAACACTCAGTTTCTATAAACCGCTTCTATCAGTCACTACTATTTATCAGCTACTACTATCAACAATGTTGCGCTTTCGCATGTTGTAACACACTATATATTTTATCATGTCACAATTTCATAAGTCGTATAGCGGTCTAAATGTTATAGTACCTTGCATCGCACCGTTATTTGCTCTCTTTCTTATATAATACACTCAGCAACAAGTCAAAAGCCATGAGCTAATACAAACGCCCCAACTTCTTTAAACCGCTTCTATCTGCCACTACTATTCAATGGCCACCACTATTTATCAACCAAAGCTAGAAGCTATCAGCAAAAAGCCAAAAACCTCTCAACAACGAAACTTGCTCATCGTTCTTGTTTGTTCTTCTTGTTGTGCTGCTTGAATGTAAAATGTCCCAATTCTCTCACTGTCCCTCACCAAAAATTTTGATCAAGATCTTTTTTTTCTATTTCCCAGAGGGTGTAATGCCCCAAAGGGACTTCTGTGATGAATTTGTGGATGTATGAAAAATGATAGATTTTTTTTAGTGGTAGCTTCATTGTTATGTCTTATAATTTATAGGGCATCTTCTTTTCGGTTTTAGCTTTGGCTTTTCTACAGTAACTAGTTTTTAAATGGAGTGTCCTTTCAAGATATGGTCTACAAGTTAATTGTAGTAAATACTGTAGCGACTTCATTTATATTAGCTAAAACCAGACGGGAGTTTTTCTTACTCCGTACTCTTTCTTACACAGCTTCTCTATCAGTTGTTTTTAGTTTCAACTTTTGGCTTTTTTTACAGTAACTAGCTTTCAAACAGAGTATTCTTTCAAGTTGTGGTCTACAAGTTGATTGTAGTAGACACTGTAATGACTTCATTTATATCGGCCAAAACTGCACGGGAGTTTTTTTTACTCCATACTCTCTCTCAAAGCTTCTCTATTAGCTGTTACTATTTATCATTTGAAGCTAAAAGCCACCGGTCGTAATCCAAAAGAACAGACCTTGTCCCCTTCTCTCTTCGAACAATGTAACATGTCATCTAAAAAATTTTGGAGGAGAGCCAGAACATTTCCAACTTTTCCCTTCAGCCGTAACAAAACAAAATTTCCAAAGAAAATATTTTTTGGGCGTTCCGCACATTTGGGAGAGATTGAAACGTACAGTATAATGAACTTTCTCTCTCTGCCTCTCTCTCCCCCCGAAATTGAACACTGGTGAAATGTTCCAGACGCGGTCTGTCAACTTCTCTCTGATGCGAGATGAGTTGTTTTGTCAGGAATCTGGCCATCGTATCTCTCTTATTGCCATGTACATGGGCCCATGATGGGACATAATATATATACGAACGTTGGAAAATCAAATAGGTGTGAAAAATACAGGCAAATACAAAGGTAGCGTATAGGAACGCACCAATCTCAATGCAAAGTGAGTGGCAGATGCTGGGGAGGATGTCCTGTGGCCTGTGGGTAGGCCAAGTGCGTTCCCCGGCTGCTCACCTCTGATTCGGCCCCAGGAGTGAGAAGCCGTCTATTTTGGAAAAATTGCTCCCATGCTACACAGTTTAATGGCGTTTGTTAAAATGCCCCATCATGTCTCACTGACATGCGGGTCCAGGGCCCACATGTCAGTAAGACATCATGGGGCATTTTAACAAACGCCATTAAACTGTGTGGCATGAGAGCAAATTTCCCGTCTATTTTATGAGCACGAGTACACATGTGGTGCAATCTGCAGCTACTGAATTACGAGTAGAAGGAGGCATATTTTATAAAGGTGCACGCACATGTTGTTGGGTGTTAACTTAGCACAGGTGGCAATATATATGTCCAATGGCCGTATTTTTTTCGGTTTGTTTTGTGGGAGAATCGCAGGAGGCCAGGAGTAGGGGTAGTTGGCCAGTCACGCTCAGGAAAGGGCATTTCTAATCTGCGTCCACTGGTATATCGGTTAGAACTGAGTCTCGGACTAGGCTTATATATATGCTAGCCTAAGCTTTGACTAGTCCGACATGGCTCAAGCACTATACGGGTACGTCACAAGGTGGACCGTATGGATACAATACGAATGGTGGGCTAGACTAGGCCTACGAAGCCGGTCCAACGGGTGGCATGGCACGGCACGGCACGGCATATTATGCTGTGTTCAGGCCGGCCCGACCCGACGAGCACGGCCGGCACGCCAGCGCCAGCGGCCGCCTCGACCTCGCCTCCCATTGCCATCCATGTCACGGTCATCCTCACAACCACAAGCCATCACACAGCAGAGAGAGGGAGTAGAGGCGAAGGAGCATACCAGAGCCATGTACTACCAATCGTTGGACAACCGCGCGAGGTCGCAAAGGCCAGAGTCCGGAGAACGTGTCCTAGGCTCCCCGCTCACATGCGTACTCCAGCGTTGACACCGCGAACTCGTGCAGCTAACCCCACTCCCGCATGACGACGAGGACCTCCCCCACCCCCAGACGACGGCGGTGACCTCCCCACCCCCGGAGGCTCGGACGACGGCGCGTAGGGGGTCGTCGGGGGAGGCGCAGCCGGGGTGGTAGGAGGCGGCCGGGGGAGGAGGGCGAAGGTGCGAGTGGGGAGGCAAAGGGCATGGCCAGCGGCGGGACTGAGGCAGGCGACGAGCGTGTTGTTGGTTTGGGAGGCATGGCCGGGGGAGGAGGGCGACGGCGTGGGTGGGGAGGCGAAGGGCGTGGCTGACAGCGGGCGTAGGGTTGGCGGGGGGAGGCGCGGTCGGGGTGGGGAGAAAAAGGGCGTGACCGAGCACCGGCTGCCTGAGGGGAGGGAGCACGACGAGCGTGAGATCTAGATCGGGAGGAGGGGATGAGGAAAAGGGGAATGAAGAGGATGGGTCAGTCGGGTGGAAGAAAAGGATTGAGGAGAAAAGAAAAAGGGGAAGGGAGAAAAGAAAAGGAAATTAAAATTACAAATTAGATTTACAAAATGCAGGTTAAGCGAATATTCCATAAAATCTGGCTAACACTGATTACTTTGTGAAATTTAAGTAGCAATACGGCACATTATTAAAAGCTGAATAGCATGTCATTAGTAGACCAAAAAGGAGGAATTAGCAATCACCAATTAAATAAATATATTCCTATTAGATTATTCAAACACTCATTTAAATACTCAATCCAATGATTAGTTGCATCAAAATAATAGAAATCATTGTTCCGTCTAAAGGCGGGCAGAATTAGTAGCTCTATACGACACTTACACATATACTTTCCCTAGCACCTAGTAACTAAAGAAATTATGCACGCATATATATAGATGCAAAATATTGGTTAACACCTTAATACATCATACATACATAACTTATTGGGCTATATTTTTACTAGTTAGATTATACATGTTTGTGTATACATAGGAATTCTACTTTTTCTTCGAAATATTTACATGTCTATGTTTTTACGCAACTAATTCAATTTTTACTAGGCTTTTAACGAGGCAGGCACGAGAGAAATAAAGATGGCAGCCGCCGCCTCCACCATATATAGTTCATTACACATATGCAGACACAAGGTGCTTGACCGAATGGCGATATCTTTGTTCTTGTATACAACTATTGCTAATTGTATTCTTCTTCCACTCTATTGGTTTTAGGTTTAACAGATATAATAACAATTCCAAACTTCAGGACCTTCCTAACATCAAGGTTGGAATATTGTACACTTGCCATTTCCACACTCTCTCTGGTAGACTCTTAGTATCTATACAAATAAATAACATACAATACAGTCCCATTCCACATATGTCTACATTTGGCAAGCACACATATATGCCACAATACTAGTATATTATACGCATGTTGTTACTCTTTCCCCGAAATATTTACGTGTTTATGTTTTTACGCAACTAATTCAATTTTAATTAATTTTTAATGAGATGGGTACGAGAGAAATAAAGATGGCAGCCGCCGCCGCCGCCTTTGTCGTGCATAGTTACTTCGGACTGGACTTAGGCTGGCGCGGCACGAACGCCGGTGCAGCGGGCCTTGAGCCATGCTTGGGCCTGGCCGGAGACGAAGCGGGCTGGTATGGCACGACTGGGTGACTGAGCCGAGCCAACACGGTACAAAACACAGTGGACCCGAGCTATGCCCGTACAGCACGGCCTAATTCTCAGCTCTACTATCGGTTAAAGACATACTAGTTTTTGAGTTGGGTTAGGAGCCACTTTTGCTGTTAGCATGGAAGTACATGGCTGGAAAAGGTTAAATTACAACAAAGGTATTTAACTAAGGCTAACATTTATCCATGGCTTAAATTTATATTCCCCACTGATGCGACTAAAGTAAAGGGTCGACATATTTTTGCTACCGAGCCTATGGCTGGATTGTAGGGAAGATGTTTAACCTCCTCACGCCCACTCAAGTTCAAATCCTAGGATTGGACCGTGGGTGCTCACCTCTTTCTTTTAACGCATCGGTAGAGCTAGCGCTTGTTCTTGTTTCAAAAGATCTTTGCATATTTTCCGAAGAGAAACATGATGGTCCTAAATGAATGAAGTTACATACAAAAAGGTTTCTCAATTACTCTAAATTCTACACAAATTTATTTTTAAAGAAACATGCAAGTAGTCCCCAGCGTGGATGAGTTCGGCTGGTTAGCATGAGCGAGTTCGACCCAATCGGCCCGGGTGGGCGCACCCAGGTAGGCAAAACCACCTGTCAAGTACTCCCCATTTCATTCAATTATAGCTTTGCACTACTACAGAAAGTCTAATACTAGACGCCAAATCACAAACGGTTTTGTGAAACCGTCTGTGACGTACACTATCACAGACGGTTTTAATTTGGAGGCCATCTGTGGTTGGAAAAAGGAGTATCACAGACGGTTCTTACCTCTGAACCGTCTGTGATAATGGAATATCACAGACGGTTTTTATTACAAAACCGTCTGTGATATTCCAAACCGTCTGTGATAATGGAATATCACAGACGGTTTTTATTACAAAACCGTCTGTGATATTCCAAATTATCACAGACGGTTTTTAAACATAAACCGTCTATAATACTCCTTTTTCCCGCCACAAACACCACAGACGGCAAAAGTTCGACAAACAGATATTCCCAGATTTTAATTCAAGGCAAATTTAATTTATTACAAATCTAAGAGAAAAAGAGATTCCCAGATTTTAATCTTCTGGGCTTCATATGCTTCTTCTTCAACTTCAGGAGTTGGAGGATCAGCCGCTGAGTTCTCGAATGTCGTGAAGATTGTCCTTGCCCTCTCCACTTCCTCCTCTAGCCTGGGTAAATCATTATCATGACCCATAATCTCAAAGAGGATGCCATGATAAACTTCAACAGAATCGGCCGATTCTGCTTGACCGGAAAGGTTATCTATCACACTCTGCACTTCCGCAAGAGCTTCCTCCGCTTTGTGGACATTATAGAGAAGAACAAGGCTGAGGGGGTTTCCTTTTCGTGAGCAGCAACGAGAAACCTCCGTCGACGGCGGATGATGAGGTCTAGTTGACGGACGATATTGGAAGCGAGTCGAGGAAGGAGAGCAGGGCGTGAGCGGAGGAGCTGCTCCAGACGTAAATTGTTGGCCGCCTGTGTAAGGTTGCAGCCGAACAACTTATGATGGATAGATGAGAGGAAGGAGATGAACAAAATTTTAGATGTCATTGTTGAGAAATGTGGTGATGATCGAAGAAGATGAGGGAGAGGACAGTTTAGATCGAAGAAATGGAATAGTGCGTGCAAATAAAAGCATTATCACAAACGGTTCATATTTGAAACCACCAGTGACGCTTCATATATAACCGTCGTCTCTTACATTAATATCACAGACCGTGACGCTTCGTATATAACCACCGTCTCATACATTAATATCACAGACTGATCGTAAACTGCCTTATCACAGACGGTTCTGAGTTTAGAACCGTCTGAGATAGTAGGCTTATCACAGACGGTTCTAAACTTAGAACCGTCTGTGATAATCCCCTATAGATACCCTCTGGCAAGGGTTTTCTGTGTATTCTGCAGTTATTCTATATCTAAATCCCGATCTGCCTCCCCGAGCCGTCGCCGACGCCTCCCTCGAACCCTCGCCGCCGCCTCCCTCGAGCCCTCGCCGGCCGCCTCCCCGGGCCGTCGCTGCCGCCTCCCCGGGCCGTCGCCTCCCCGAGCCCGTCGTCGCCGCCTCCCCTGGCCCATCGCCTCCCCGAGCCCGTCACCTCCCCGGGCCCGTCGCCGCCTCCTCCTCCGTCGCCGCCTCCTCCTCCTCCTCCGTCGCCGCCTCCTCCTTCATCGCCGCCGCCTCCTCCTCCGTCACCAAAACCCTAAGGTCATCAAATCCCTCCCCGAGCTTCATGCTTACTGTTAGGGTTTAGGGTTGATGCTTGATGCTTCATACTTAGTGTTAGGGTTTAGGGCTTACTATTAGTTGCTTGCTGTTATGTATATGGTTAGTTGCATTCATGTATATGCTTACTGTTATGTATATGGTTAGTTGCATTCATGTATACTGCTGTCTGAATATATGCATGCTGAATATATCTTGATCTTGAGATTGTAGAGTTTGTATCTAAAGCTCAAAATACTGAAGATTGAAGAGTATATGATTTAGTAGCGGGACGGTCAAGATTAATCTTGTGCAACCCTACAATTTGAGAGCACAAATTAACCCTAGTGTATCCGGTTCAATGACCTTAAAACACTAGTTTGTGTGATTTGCTTCATAGAACTTTGTTTAGAGACCTTGTTGTAATAGTATATGCCACATAGACCTTCAAGGGGGCATGAAGCAAGTTACACACTCTAGTGTATCCGGTTCAATGAACCTGATATACTAGTTTGTGTGATTTGCTTCATAGAACTTTGTTTAGAGACCTTGTAGTAATAGTATTACAAAATTCAAGGCAATTTTATTATAAAAGTTCAAAAAAAAGACATTTCCAGGCTCTTCGGTGAGCAGCCGACATAGCCGACTTCTTCGCTGAGCGACTATCCATCTGCTTCTTCCCACTTCTTTTCTTCATCTCTGGTCTCTGGATCACGTACGCCAGCAGCGATGATTCAGTTAGAATCTGGGAATGTCTTTTTTTGCACTGTTGTAATAAAATTGCCTTGAATTTTGCGGGAAAAAGAAGGACTTGATACATTGGTTTGTGTCATTTCCTTCATAGAACTTTTTTACTCAAAAACCGTCTGTGATAGCTGACAATCACAGACGGTTCGAAAACAGTCTGTGATGACCTTCGATTATCACTGACCCATAAATACATACGGTTCACAAAACCGTCTGTGATGACGTTTTCGAACCGTCTGTGATGACCTTTTCTGTAGTAGTGTTGTCAGATATGAGGAAACAACTGAAAACGTTTTCAAAACTTTCTAGCTAGAGGAAGTAGTAATTCAAGAGCTAGCAACATACTAGTTTGGTCAAACATGGGTGAATAATCCCAGCTTTGCCTCTTGCAGCTTCCCAAACAACCCCAAATTGAGCCCAAAGAATGGTTGATTTGGGACCGGCCGGGCGGACTCCTTGAGGAATGGTTGAGCACCGCACAGCACAGCACGCGGTGTTCATGGCATACCCCATCTCAAGTGGACATGTAGCATGTGTGGTTAGCAAAGGAGAAGAGTATTCTTTTCTCTCTTACAAGGTGGCCGTCGATCGAGAGATGGGTAGTAAGATAATTTTTCTGACCCACTTGTCACTGCGTACCCCAATCCCGGCGCTGCCCGAGCTACGTAATTAACGTACCTCGCCTCGCCGTCCAAGACAATGGAAAGGGAGAGAGTCCGCAAGGGACGGGCGCGCGCGCGCGCATGTATGACCTCAACGCGTTCCGTATTATTTGCCAATTGCCATTGCTAGCTACTCACTTGTTAAAATTTGTAAGATATAATTACTTTTAGCGTATAGATTAAAGAGGTAATAAAAAATAACTAAATTACCACTAATTATTATCTCTAAAAACTATATTCAATGAATGCATGTAGTCATGTAAAGAATAGCAAATAAAACTGCATAATTATTAGGGGTATTATGAGACCATGTGGAGGTCACCATATGGTTGTGATGAGTAACTGACTTTTCGATTAAAATATTTGCAGAGTCTGAGTTTGGTTTTAAGTGTTTTACAAAGATTGCATTTGGTCTGGACTGTTTTCCGAAAGTGTCAGAAAAATCGGAATTACCATATGTGTTTATGCGGTAGTATCGCAGAGCGGTAGTACCGGCATTGTGAGCGCGGTAGTTCCGCTCGAACAGTTTCGGTCTGATCAGCGGAACGTTTTTTTTTCAGAGAAGCATGTTATGGGCCAAGTGACTTGGATCGTTTGCAAACGAGGACGATTCGGTAGGATCCGAACACGCGAGATTCTTGGCAGCAAGTCATTGAGGCTATGTGGAAGATGGCGAAGCATGGGCGATGCTTCGTGGCAAAGGAAGCGGGAAGCTTCATGGAAAACGGTAGAGGGCATTTTGGTAAAATTGCCAAATACGAAAAAGTGATGTGTGTGAAACCGCGGCGTTGGCCTAAGTGGTTTAGGTCTTGTATGTGCTGAAAATATGAAGTGGATCAAGTGTTGATTAATTAATGGGTTAATGGTTGTAAACCATTTTGAAAAGCGCGCGTGAGAGAGTAAAACCCGGTGTTAGGTAGGGTTAACGGATTATCCTTGGTTTGGTCTAATGGATGGATCCATTAAGTTTTGGTTCAGGTCCTATAGCCTAAATAAGGGTAGGAGAGGCAAAAGCTAGAGTTTGAGGTTGTTGGCTAAGCCTTTTGATGGCTAGCTCTTCCTTACATGGGAAATAGGTTAGACTTGAGATATTATGGTTAAGATTCCTTGGATTGGAGACTTGTGTATGTGCTCTAGGCTTAGAACTTTGCTATCCTGAGGGATTGGCTGTAAAAATATTTCTCTCCAAGTGAAATGGACATCCAAACTTTGCACAAGTGAGTTGTGCTATGAATCCTCTCATGTGCTTTTGATTATCTTGGCTTTCTCTTCTCTTGAGCTTTTCTGGTGCCAAAGACGTATAAGAGGTGGAGATGTCTCCTGGAGATAAGATTACATCTATCTAGGCATGATCTAAAGAAAATTCTTAAGGAAACCCGGTTTGCACTTGATTTTGGCCTCCTCATACGATTTCTTGATCCGAGGGTTTTTTGGTTTGATTTCTTTGGTGTTCTAACTTACTGTGATTTGTGGGAATACATCTAGACCTATCTTGGTCATCATCCACCTACAAGCAAGTTGTATTCACTGATTTTGCTTTTAGGTCTCGGTTAATGTGTGTTTTTTCAAATTGCAAAAAGGCTGCAACTTAATCATGTATTTTTTGATCCAGGAATAGAATAGCTTCCTGAGACCCTATGTTTTGTGCGTACAAAGTTTCATGGCTTTTGACTCTTTCAATCAAAAGTTACGTGAATTTAGGATCTGGCGGTCATGCTGAAAACCCTATTCTTCTGATGGCAACAGTTGTACCGCAAGCTGTGTAGCGGTAGTGCTGCAGTCCCTGGTCATCAATAACTTTGGTTTTCGATCACTCACTTGTCGTATTTTGACTTCGTGCGACCACTTTGGTTTTGGCCACTCACTAGTTGTGACCACATTGGTCATTCGCTGAACTGTTTCGCCCACTCGGGTTTTTGACCACATGTTGGCTTTGACCAAGTTGGTTTTCAACCATTCTCTGGTCGTTGACCACTCTAGTCAAATTTCGACCACGTTGGCTTTCGACCACTCTCTAGTCGTTGACCAGTCGAGTTGAATTTTGACCACATTGGTTTTCGATCACTCCTTGGTCGTTGATCACTGTAGTCGAATTTCGACCACGTTGGTTTTTGACCATTCTCTGATCATTGACCACTCGAGTTGAATTTCGACCATGTTGGTTTCGACCACGTTGGTTTTCAACCACTCTCTAGTCATTGACCACTTGAGTCAAATTCCGATCACGTTGGTTTTCGATCACATTGGTTTGCGACCACGTTGGTCTACGACCACGTTGATTTTTGACCACTCACTGGTCGTCATCCACACAAGTCGTATTCCGATCACCTTGGCTTCCGACTGGTCGTGGTAGTACCACGGGAACAACAGTGGTAATACTACGCCTACTGATTTTTCACAATGGCTCTGCTCTATGTTTTCTCTAGATCTTGTGTAGAGCTTTCATTTGAAATTTTATAGCTTTGTAACTATTGGAGTAAAGGATAATTGAGTACTTAGGGGAAATTTTAAGGTGCCATTCACCCCCTCTGTTACCTATTTAGTCCTACAGGTATAAAGGAAATATCACACTAATTTTGCATTGAAATAAAAAAATACGCTCTATGTTTATGAGCAAGATCATTTAAAAATACGTTCTATAAACTTAGTGTAAGGGGTACAATAATACGGGATGTACGTGCTTTTGAAATATATATACACTCCATATCAAGCAAATTCAGACCCTCAGATGACAAGTACTACGCACTCGTGTCAGTTTTCAAGTGAGTTCTCATCTGGGTTCTGCATTGGTGCATATTCGTGTGTATAGTAGTATAAAATTTGATTATCCCGAAATAATTATTGTTAGTTAGTGATGCTAGCTAGCTAGTACAATACTATATGTGCATTAGCCTTTTGAGCTGATAGAAAGTAGGCGAGCTGACTTTCTGCCTCCTGTGAACTCAATTGCGTATACTGTTCATACAGTACTGCATTTGTTGAGTACTCGTGGTGAATTAATGTAATCTAGGATGATATATATTAAGGGCCTGTTTGGTTTGTGCCTAACCTTGCCATGCCTAAACTTAGGCAATATGTGGCTGCCACAGAAAGTGTGGCTAACAAAATCGAAGCCACACTTGTGGCAAAGTTTGGCAAGAAACTGAGTCTATGACGTGTGGGGTCGGGTGCTAAGAAAGTGTGGCATACCACAGTTACGTCAGTGAACCAAACAGCTACCTAAAAACTGTGGCACGCCTAACTTGTGGCTAGGCAACTTCTGGTCATGAACCAAACAGGCCCTAAGTGATCCTTTCTGCTGAAAAGTGATACCTCAAGGCCAGTGTTCTTCAAATTAATGTGAGATGATTCAGACATGACTGGCATGGTCAACTTTTTTTCGGGTGAAGTAGTCTTGTCATGGCTCTGAAATTTTAGGAAAGGAAGAGTCCGTCAGAGTAAACCTTAAAGTTGACAATACTCTGCACGACTTTAACCCTCGTGATCTGAACTTGGAAAACCTGATGCTTTACTAATTGGACTACACCAAATGCGGAGCATGCTGTTTTGATAACGATTGTAAGTTGTAACTGGCTAGCTAGTTGTGCATGCGTGCTTCTGATAATGATGTATTAGATCTGTAAAGATCGACTGGGATGACTTAATGGTCACTGGTACAGCTACAGTTAACGTACTGATCGATCTTCATGGATATTCTGAAAATGTTGGATCGATCAGATTCAGAGAGGAGATCCTGGCAATCAGGATCTGTTCGCCATGAAGGCCAGGGAAAAGCAGCGGCACGCATGCACATTGTCCGTATCACATCGACGTCTACATATGGATTTGTAACTGCCAAAATAAATACTGGCACATATTTGTTGCACTGTACAATATATAATTGGGTTTTTGTTAAACATCATCTGGATATTTTCTTTCTAACTATCATCCAGATTTAGGACTGTTGGATTAAAAATCCAATGATCATGAATTTTCTCTCATCCCCCTTAAATTTTGCCTCCTCTTCCTTAAAAAAATCTCCCACTTAAAAAACAAGGGGTCTCTTAATCTCTAATTCAATAGTCAAAATTTTGAATGATAATTAAGAAGAAAACATCCAAGTGATACCTAGACATTCCCATATAATTGAATCGATCAATTCACCAACTTGGGAGAAGCATAACAGGCATACTTTAGTTTGACCACTTGATCTTCAGAGCACAAGTCTTCGATGCGCTTGGACAGAGTCAACCAGTGCAATTCTTTCCACAAATCCGCGTCAGTTTGACTCCATATTTCCATTCCTTCAATGGGAAAAATCTTCTATGTGCTAGTTCTGACGAATTTTTTTATGAATATTTTATTTTTTATTTGAAATAATAGAAATATACCCACGCGAATATTTTTTACAGAAATAGATTCCAATCGCCTAATCATCGGGCAACTAGAGCCTATTGCCAACGGTCGCGCGACAATAAAGCTGTCCGTAAGCCGTTGGGCGACAGGTTTCAGTAGCCCGACAGTTGGGCGACTGGAGCCTGTCACCCTGTGGCTGGGCAACAGGAGCTGCAGTCACTCGGCTATGCAGCGACTGCAAATAACATGCAGTGTGGGTTAATCCATTTATGATTTTTGTAAATTATGACTGGGAGATAATCTGTTGGATTCATAATAAGAGTTTATGATTATTGTATGTTGTTGTAATGCAAAAAAATTAGTGAAACATTTTTAAGAACGATTGAACTAAGAACGATCGGTAAGTACAAGGGTAAGTAATATTGTGATGTTACCGGAAATTCGTACACGGAGAACTGGTCTGTTAATACTGTTGGATGACTTGTTATGGGAATAATTGAATGCGAAAAGATCAGAAAATAAGCTTGTCTGAATTAAAATAGACTTCATAATATAGTTGGAAGTAACATACCGCGCAGTGTTTGATTACATGTATAACATAGAGCATCATGTGCGACTAACAAACCCAATTACTCGTACGACCTACTGCATAGACTAGGGCCATTTTCCCTTCTTTGCGAGCTCGATGTTGAACTCATTGGCGGCCTCTTTTATCTTGGTCGCCATTTTCCTCTTTTTCTCGTGCTCCCTCTCGAGAGCCTCACGCTCCCTACGCATACACACCTCGAGATGAGCTTTCGTCTCCCGTTGTTTACTCTCGGTTTGCTCATCCTTGCGGCACTCATCCTTCCGGATCTCGCATGACCTTGTGACATTCCACTCCTCGAAGTCGAGGGCCCACTGGTCCTCTGAGTGGATCTCAAGATCGATCTATTTGCGGTAGCCATATAGGGGTTCCAAGGACTGTGGATACACGGGAGAGCTTGTTAGTGCGTACTTTGAAGGAGACAAAGTAGGGGAAAACAATACACCTGGTCCTTACCGACTGCCAATAGGTGACAATATCTAGACGGTGGTTGAGGTAGTCACTGGAGTAGCTTGTACAACCCTAGTAACGCATACCTAGGCTGAGGTGGTGCTTAGATTTGAATAACTTCCACGGGTCTCGGCACCAACAAAGAGGGACGTCTCCCCCTCTGGTGGGTGTTGTGGCGAATGCTCGGTAGGAACATTCGGGATGGGGTTGTTGCTACATGTGGTGTCATTGCATCATTGTGGGCTGTAGCTGACCATGCTAGGTCGCGGGTCTCCTCCTATTGTTTCATCATCTTGTCACATTGCTTCTTTTGCCTATTGTCCATCCTGGTGTGGTGAAGAAAGCGTCGGTGTACTGTTGGGTTTGCTTGTGTAGTGTTCTCTCAGAAATCTATTCGACCTCCTTTTATAGGGCCTCTTGTGGCCTTCTCGCTGCATGAAGATGCCTGTGTGGTCTCGTCACTACGCAAAACTACCCAGTGTGGTATTGTCGGTACACGAAACTACCAAGTCAGGTCTTCGCATTGCGCAAAGCTGCACCCTTTGGTCTTGTCGCTGCGCAAACCTGGCCCGTTGGTCCTGTCGCTACGCAAAGCTACCCATCTAGTCTTCTCACCACGCAAAGCTGGCCCGTGCGGTCATGTCACTGCGCAAAGCTGGCGTGTGTAGTCTTATCGTTGCGTGAAGGTGTCTCCTCTAGTCTTGTCACTGCACAAAGTTGGCCCGTGCGGTCATGCCACTGTGCAAAGCCAGCCCGTGTAGTCCTGTCACTACGCAAAGGTGTCTCATATAGTCTTCTCACTGCGCAAAGCTGGCCTATCCTGTCATGTCACTGTGCAAAGCTGACCCGTATGATCATGTCGCTACACAAAGCTGGTGCGTGTGCAAACGGTACATGCAATGTATAATACATTTAATACGACAGTACGCACGTCAAAAGTGCTAACTAACAAAGAACAGTTTACAATGAACATTTACTTGTAGTCTCCAACTAGTTGTGGAAACCATGCTGCTCTGCCTACTGATCAGCACAAGCCTTGCATCGTCTAGCTGTGTGGTCCTCCTGACAGCATCACTCGCAGTGTGCACCAGGTGCTTCGGCTTGCGCTTTGTCCATATCATTTGCAATACGCCGACTCTGTCGCCGACCCTTCCCACCCTTTAGCATGTCAACATCCGGAATCCATGTTCTCCCTACAATATCTAAGGTGGCGAAGTTCCCCACAACCCTTAACCCCCTGAGCATGCCACACCACGCATGCATCACCCTCTTCTTGAAGAAGTATTTCGACATGAAGTTTGAAAGATCTATGCCCACAGTCCCGCATGCAGTGAGGATATGAGAGCATGGCTTGTGTAACAGGTTCGGCTTATTGCACAAGCGGTTAGGTTCACGTACATGATTTCCAAGGCATACCACTCCTCCCCTCCTCCCTCTCCTCTTATCCCCTCTCTTTTCTTTCCTCTCCTCCTTCGTCTCCTTTTCTCTGCTCTCTTCTCCTTCTGTCGCTTCTATTCACCGCGTGGTCAAGTGCAATCGTGCGGTCCTTTATTTGCACTTCTAGTCGCCCAACCCTTCGACGACTAGAAGCGCAGTCGCCTAACCGACGGCTGCAATAATTCGCCCAACGGTCAGCGGATTGCTTGCTTGCTGTGCGGCCATTGAGTGATATGCTCCAATCGCCTGATGATTAAGCGATTGGAGCCTACTTTTGTAAAAAATTTCGATTAGATATATTTCTGTTCTTTTCGAATAAAAAATAGATTATTCGTAAAAAAAATTCTTGTTCTGACTACCTGTATTTTGTTTATCGCTTTATGTCTCACTCCACAATATTGTTGAAATAGTTCAACAAAAGTTTTCTGACCAATGCATTGTGGCATACTCGATATATTCCCGTATATATCCCGTACGTGTGTATCGATTGATCTACTCTGCGGCGTATTTGATGCAAATGTACATATACATGTTGGTATACATGCCCTAGCTTTGAACAAATAGGAAAAATAAGTACATTTAGGCACACTGAGCAAGCTAGGGGCATATGCTATCAGCTCTAAATAGCATATGGTTAAATTAGGGAGGGGAGCGAAGGGGAGGCAGCTAAAGATGGACAGAGATGTCGATAGGTGCTGTTGCATAGAATTATATGCATGTAGTAACAAACTAGCAATGCAAGCACTAGAGAAAGTTGCAAGTGAATATTAATGAAAGAAGGCAGCCTTTTTCTAGCTAGTCATGAGATAAGAAGCTGCATGCAGCCCACTGTAGGGAACCCTCCTTGGCTTCAAGCCTCCACAAAGAGAAGGGAAGAAGAGAACAGAAGAGAAATGCAGGAGAGTAATAGCCTGAATGACCTTCTTCTGTTTCCATTTCCACTGCAAGGCCAAAAGGAGCCCTAGGATAGGCATCAGCATGCCCTATGCTCTCCTTTGCCTTGCATGGCGTCTCATCTTATATGCAAATGTCAATGTGTCATTGTGTCTGTATGGCTAGGCAAGCTAGGCATAAAAGCTTCGGCCTAATAGCTAGCCAGCTTACTCTGGTACAAGTACTGACCATATGTATTATTCAAGCAATATGGACAAAGCAAATAAATCATGGCATGTGTGCATGCATGATAGGCAAGCCAGATTTCAATGGATGGATCATATATAGATCAGCTGATTGATGTATTAAGTACACGGGCAGAAAATGAACAACCAGATTTAATTAGTCTTTGAAAGTTTACACACAACTTCAGTACGTGCAACGAAATTGGTATCGTTACATGTGGCGGAATAAGCGCACATACATACATACATACATACATACATACATACATACATACATACATACATACATACATACATACATACATATATACATGCATGCATGCATGCATGCATGCATGCATATACTAGTTAGAGACCCATACGTTGTAACGGAGTCATAAAAATGATGAGACGAAACTTACTGCCTGGTCAACTTCACACATCAAATATTGGAGAGCAAGCGACAGAGAGAGAATGGTGGCCAGAATGCGCGAGGAGATGGGGAAAGTGGAGGGGTGGGCGGTTGTATCCTGAGAGAGAGAGAGGGGAGGAGGAGGAGGAGAAGAGAGACGAATGGTCCAGATCAAATCGGATGGCTGTAGAGAGAGGAGAATAACCGACGACCACCAACTACTATATATATATATATATATATATATGTATATATATATATTATAAATAACAGGGACACCATGGTGCCTAGGCTGCATGATTGAGATTTTTCATCTATGATTAAGACTTTCCATCTATGATTGAATTCCTTTCCAAATTGATGCATTTTTGAATTAATGAATGTTAACGTGTTTGCCTGATATATTATATATCATTGCATTTGCACGCATCTAAAAGCAATCTAAAGGCAGATAGGGTTGGTGCCCAGACACCATGGTTCCTCATTTTAGCGTTCTATATATATCACTACTAAAAAGGATATCATAGACGCCTTATCACAGACGGTTCAATACAAACTGTCAGTGATAAAATTACCATAGGCGGTTTTACAAGATAGATCGTCTAAGTTCACCGTGATAGAAAGAACCATCTGTGATAACCTACTTATCACAAACGGTTTTTATTCCGAACCGTCTGTGATACATAACAGATGGTTCAGAATAAAAACCGTCTGTACTTATCATAGATGGGTTATTTTTGAACCATCTGCGATGTATCACAGATGGTTCGAAACAAAAACCATCTGTGATGACATACTTATCACATACGATTCTTTTTTAGAAAAATAGTACGAGAGACTCCTACTCCACTATATTAACTAAATAATAATGTACACAGAAAGAAACAGTAGGCGAGATAAAGAGAGAAGGGGAGTAAGCCCAAAACACAAAAACAAAATTAGATAGAGCTAATCCGACTGGAAAGAATAGAGTGAAAAGCTTGCTTGACTCTAAGGAGCACCAAAGATGTCTCCAATTTGGAGCCTAGAAAGTCAATCCGAGATATTGTGCCGCTGTTGTTGAAATATAAGCTTGTTCCTTACTTTCCAGATGAGCCATGCTGCCAGTATAAACTTATCCATGAAGAGATGCCCTGTGAAGTCAGATTTTGTATTTAGGACTCTCATTGAATTATTCGGATTAGAGCCCCACTGAAACCCAATCGCGTTCCAACATTTCAAGGAGAAGGAGCATTGAAACAAAAGATGAGTGATGGTCTCAGCGATTTGGCCATTGCACAAAACACAGTGTATGTTCCCATCAGTGATGAAGTTTTTCTGTCTGAGCATATCCTTCGTATTGAGTCTTTCATTGAGAAGGAGCCACGCAAAGGCTTTTTGCTTCATGAGGCATCTGTTCTTCCAAATAAAGCGAGAATACTGGTGAGGCGTTGGGCTATTTGAACTGGTAAGTATACCATTTTCATGAAGAGAAATGGGAGTTCCCCAAATATAAGTCCATTGGTCGGGGGTGTTTTGGTTGACCACCACTTGATCCATAAGATGCAGAAGTTGGAGATACTCTTGATATGCTTGGTGTGAAAGGGGCAACTGGAATGCACTGTAGGGCTCATGTAGTTGCATGTAGTTTTTGACTGAGATGTCTTGATTTGAAGCTGATAGGTACAAATTTGGGAATTTTGCACATAGCAGATTTTCATTCCAACAATCTTTCCAGAATAGAATGTTGTGATAATTTCCCAGTTGTCCCATAGTAATACCCCTGAATTGGTTGATGCTTTTCATGATTTCTCCCCACCAGAATGAACCATAGGCACTAGCCGTATGAGGAACCGAATTTGAGTAGTATTTGTGCCAGATCAGGCTGACCCAGGGGGCCTCAATTCTTCCATAGAACTTGTGCAAATGTTTCAATAGCAGTCCCTCATTGAGAGTCTAAAGATTGAGAACTCTCAATCCTCCTTTATTCTTGGGCTTGCAGACGTGCTCCCATGCTGCCAGTGAATTACAACGTCCTTACAAGTCCCTGGAACCTCTCTAAAGACAATGTCTTCTAGCTTTATTAATGTGGATTATCACCTTCTTGTGTAATCAGAGCATGCACATGTGATATATGGATTGAAGGGCTACTGCATTGATAATTGTTAATCTTCCTCTATAGGACAGTAAACTTATCGTACTGGCTAGACGTCTTTCTATCCTGTCAACAAGAGGTAAGAAATCCTTCACTTTTGGTCTTGTCATCCCCACCGGAAGACCAAGATATGTAAATGGCATGGATCCAATTTTGCATCTGAACACTCCTACTAGATTAGCCAATTTGTCAGGTGGGATATTGATGGGGATTAGCACTGACTTATGAAGATTCACTCGGAGGCCAGTAGAGTCAGAGAAGGTTTGAAGGAGTCCTCTTAGGCAAAGGAGTTTCCTGGAGCATGCTGGCAAAATAATTGGAGTGTCATCTGCATACTGTACTACTAGATAATCTTCATTTCCATGTGGCAGAATCGAATACTTGATAAGGTCTCTTTTAGCTGCTTCATTTAGAATCGACTGAAGGATATCTGCCCCAAGGACAAATAGTAGTGGTGACAATGGGTTACCTTGCCTGACTCCTCTTTTGCACTTCTCACTTCTCCACTTCTCGCCAAATTTTCTCTTAAAAATAGAAGGCTCAGCCAACTATCTTCGCGAGTTCCTCCACCTCTGGTTGTGACGCCACGGTTTATTGCATAGGGAACTCTTATCATAATAGCGTCTTATACAGTGTCACCGTTGTGACACAACGGTGATGCTGCCGCCGACGGCCTCTCCTTTATCACCGGTGATATAACCCCCACCCCTCCCCTTTCTTCCTTGATGCTTGGATATGAAATTATGAAATTGTTGGATGGCTAGGATTTTGGTCATGTAAATCCTGTCTTTCTAAACTTGCATCACCGGTGATATATCTCCCACCACTTTACTCCGAGAACTTGCATTTTACTTTCTCAGCTCTCTAAATTTGTCTCCATTTGCATCATAGGTTGTTTCCTCTGTTTGCTAACAGAATTTGCTGATGTGGCATACATGGCTGCTAACAGACTAGGCGCATACGACCTCGCACCTACGACCACGGTATACAACCACGGCTTATGACCGCATGTTTACGACTACAGCATACCAAAGCAACAAAACAACAGTACCTACAACCTAAACAACAAGTCACCAGAGACATAGCGCCAATCATAAAAAGGCATGCTTTGGTTCATCTGTATTATCTGATTGTACTATTTTATAGCACAATTAGAGCATATTGATGAACTAAAGAAGGCCTATTTATGAGGTCGCGAGAACGCAATCACAAATGGTTCTTAACTATAATCATTTGTGATAATAGACTATCACAAACGGTTCTTATCTAGAATCGTCTGTGATATTAGACTATCATAGATGATTCTTTACTAAAATTATATATGTTGTAAATTATCACAGACAGTTCGAAAGCCGTCTGTGATAAAAACACATAAATTCAGAAGGGTCAAAACCGTTTGTTATAACCGTTTCTGTTATAGTGTGTGTCTATTATATATATAATTATTAATCAGTGGCTATGCGTAAAATAAACACGGGCCCCTAACCGGCCCAACCAGCCAACTGCTCAACCATCCTACCCCATGGACAATTACTAGAGTTTGTTAATTATGGTAAAGTTAGTATCGTATGTATATCAAGTTATCATCTGTAATTCATGAAGTTACTTAGAGTTATCATCCGTAATTCATGAAGTTATTGTCGTGTGTGAGTGAAGTTACTGCCAACATGCATGCCAATAGCAAATAACTCGTACGAAAAGTTACTACTGTGTGTGAGTGAAGTTACTGCCAAACACATGTGGAGTTATTGTCCGTTGTAACACTATAAAACTGACAATAACTTCACTCGTACATGATAGTAACTTTATATTACACGAATTTCACAGTATCAAAACATATTCAACATGTATCTTGTTTTGTTACGCTCGTAAGTTTAAACATAATGGTGCAAACGAATTACAAATTGGGCTTTTGGTGAAAGTGTTATTATATTTTTAGCTTGCAAACAAGATTAAAAAATCACAAGTCAAGTGCATTTATTATCTTCTCTCTCCTGTTGTATGCATACATGCAAGTTGAGTTACTATATACTGAATATAAAGTTATCATCGACAATTCATCAAATTACTATCTACTGAACATAAAGTTATCATCAATTAACTTACAGATATCAAAGTTATTATCTCATGCATATAAAGTTATCATCAAACATGGATCGCACTAGAGTGCTCATACGCACAGTTAGTGACCCGCGCGTAGCATGCGCGTACGAGCTGATTAGCTGTGTGTGTGTATGTGTAGTGTGTATATATATATATATACATATATATATATATACATATATATATATATATATATATATATATATATATATATATATATATATATATATATATATATATATATATCGCCTTTGAATCGATTGTAGCAAGCATCACATCACTTCCACTTGTCAGGGACACATCACGGAAACCGTACATGGTTTTGCTGGTCTTGCTGAACTCCTTTCTCCATTTTATCCTACCTACACATGGCTGATTGATCAGTTGTGCCTTTTCCATCGGGCAAGAGGCCGGCCCCAGGGCTTGCAAGGACATGCTGCATATTTAGAGGCCCATACCCCTAGGTAGCGCATGCATGCCCTACATATATATGTGCACCCCGGCCCACTCTACTAGGGCAAAATTTTGAAGAGGAGGCTGTGGTGAATCATCATCGAGTGAGCATATATGGCATCTAATTCCCATGACTAGCTAGAGTAGATTATGTATAGACAGAGTACCGTATCTCTCTTTAGTCTTTACATATGTAGGAGTACATGTCTATCTATGATATCTCGCCATCGATGGATCTCTCTCCTGCCCTGATCGAGGTGCGTGCGAGGGCGATCGATCGAGCTAGGGGTCCCCGTGATGCGTGCCATCGCGATAGCGCTCGCCGTGGCACGAGGTGGTGGTGGGGGGAGAGCTATGTGGTGTTTAGTAATGGAGGTGCGGTGAGGGGACCAGACCCTTTGAGAATGAGACCCGTGAAGTCTGGGCTGGAGTGAGTGAAGAGGGGTTCGATCGAGCAAGCTAGGCAAGGGGATGCATGGTACAGTGCACATGTGTTATGGTGCCATGCATGGACAAGATAATGATAATTAGTATTGCACCTACCATGCTTAAAGACTTCTCTCTCTCTCATGCATGTATGCCATTTCTGTTGTTTTCTAGAGCATATGCCAATGCCATGGACCACCGATTATGTGCATTGAGGGAGGGCGCGGCCCTTTCGACATCACCAAGGCCTTTGGATTGGGGCCTAGCACAATAAGACTAGCTACCTAGTATAACCTAGCTATTGTATCAACATATCTATGGGCATCTTTGATAAAGATCCTTAGGTAACTATATGCATGGCCTAACACGAGGGAGCTAGGGTGCATGCAGTACTGATTATCAGTGTGTGTTTGGATTGATGACCCGAACATAGCTCAACATGCAAGATGTGCACAGCTTTTGTTTAATAAAAAAATAATCGATCTATATATGCTTGACTTATAGCTCGTTATTTTCCTCTCCTGATATGTGTACATACGCGGATATGCAACTTTAATTTTGGATCGCACCGAATATGATGCGGGGCAAACCAAAATCTTGGCCATTAAACTAAACTGTCACATGGCTTTTGCAATTAAAAAAGAACTGAATTGTCTACCAAGAAAAAAATATATAGTTGGTTGGTCCTTGCAACGAGGATACGTAAGGGTAGCCCACTGGAGGTGAAAGGTGGATATGGCTCCGTTTTTTCATGTTATAACTTATAGCTTATATATTCTCTTGAACAAATAAATAGGATAACTTCTTCGTCGTTTTTCAAAATGGCTTATTGGGACAGTTTTTTCAAAACGGTTTATCGGCTTATTGGCATTCAGTTTGTTTGCACAAGCGCTCGTGCTAGGGATATATATATATATATATATATATATATATATATATATATATATATATATATATATATATATATATATATATATATATATATATATATATATATATATATATATATATATATATATATATATGGCATTTCCTTTTCAGCTTATGCCTTATAACTTATGGTTTCTCTGAATAAACAAATGAGACAGCTTCTCTGACATCTTTTCGGAATAGCCTTTTTAAAGTGGTTTATTGATATTCGATTCATTTATACAAGCACTCACGCTAGGACTAAAAAGTCATCAACCATAGCCATAAGCTACCAGTCGTAGGAAAAAACAACCCATATCTAGTGTGTCGAATTCCTTATTAAATTTTGGACATTGATGCGACCTGCTTGTGTATAGTGGTGTCCAAATGGGCCATCCCACTGTAGGCACGACACACGACACGACATGGCATGAAGGCCGACGAGGCAGGCTGGCACGACACGAAGCCATGGGCCATTCCTAGGCCACCGCCTCAGCCCACCGTGTCAGCATGACACAAATAGTGTCGTGCCCAGCACGGCACGGCACGACCCACCAGGCACGCGTGGCCCATCAGCACGATGACGCCCATGTGGCACACATAGCCCATGGGGCACGGCCCATTCGGCACGAAGGCCGACCGTTAGGCATGATGGGCGACCATTAGGTATGGACACAACATGATAGGCACGGCCCATTTGACCCGTTTAGCACGATAGCGATCATTCTTTTTTAAATTATGGCTATTTGTGAGTTTAAAATACAAAAAATTCAAATTTTCTATAAATAGGCAACATACCCCCATCAATTCACACTCAAATCAGCAATCTCCTCTCCTCACTCTCTTGTGAAAACTATGAAGCACTTTGTGGTAATTTGGCAAAATTCGGAATAATTTTGCCAAAATTCCAAAAATTCAAAATACGGTGTGCAATCAAGTAAAGAGGTAAGAATACTAATTTTCATGTTCTTATATTGTTCTTATTCCTCTTTATTGTGATATAAAATATGTGATGGTTTAATTTTGTATTTGTATTTTGCAGTTTTCTGCATTTCCGAATTTCTTCATGGAACATTTTGACAAATTTGTTGTGAGTGCGGAATTAATCTAGAAGATCTTGCATCATTCAGGATGGCTTCGCCTCCACCTCAAATGGCCGAGACTGCCGCTGCCGAGCAGCCCGTGGCTGTACCATCGTCAAGCTCTACCAATGCCTTTGCGTCAACAAGCACTAGAGCAAAGAGGTCTAGATAGAGCATGTCAGATGTGTGGGAAGATTTCGACAAGGCCATCAAGCAATTGATGTCCAAAGGTTAGGTAAGAGTTTCTGTTTGCAAAATATGTTATCATGAATTGTCTGCAAAGTCTACAGGTGGAACCAGGCACTTTCATAGACTTGCCTAGAGATGATGTAAAGAAAAATAAAGCATCGCCATGAGGCAGACACAGCTAATGTACAACTCTGACAATATGGTACGTAACTGGGATTATAATCCTGAGGTAGCTTGAGAATCTTTAGCCCGTTTAATTGCTTCATAAAATCTTCCTTTGAAGTTTGGTGTGTCAGATGCATTCTAAAAGTACATTAGAACTGCTCATAATCCAAGATTTACTCACATTTCTAGACAGACAACCACTAGAGATTTAGTTAAATACTACAATAATGGTCATGAAAAAAAATTAAAGAGCTCTTTGGAACCTGTACATTTTCGGTGGCCTTAAGCTCGAACATATAGAGTAATCGTGTTAGGGAGCATTATCTTACCGTAGTTGCCCATTACATAAATGACGACGAGGTATTGGAAAAGAGAATCATAGGATTTAAATTAACTGACGTAGCTATACAGGTGAGAATATAGTAGAATGTATTATCAAAGTCATGGAAGATTTTGGTCTTATAAATAAAATTTTTGCAATTACCCTGGAAAATACTACAACAAACTTGAGAGCAATAGATATTCTTACTCCTTTATTTGGTACATACGCCGAATCCTTCTTGCTATATTAGCGATGCGTTTACCATATTGTTAATCTTATAGTTAAAACTGGTTTGAAGAGGTTCGATCCATATCTTTAAGTTTTTCACGGTGCGCTATGAAAACTAAATATTTAAAATATTAGAATGAGATTCCGTACTTATATGCATTTGCATTTATTCTTGATCCAAAGCTAAAATTACAGGATTCACTAATGCTCTTTCAATTATAGGTGATTCTATAGGGATAGATTATTCCAACTATTTTATAGTTGTTCGTTCACAACTGTCTGAAGTTTTACCAGAAGTACAAGCATAAGTTTCAAGGAGCTCGCTTGCAATGACCTCCACCAGTGCTCACTACAAGTAAGAAGACAAACATGTGGGGTACCATCTTTTCCTCTAGAAAATTCTCCAGAAGATCAATCTCTACGTTGTCAAGTGGTGAGCAATCCATGCCAGGGCTCACAGGGAACTATCAATTTTTCTGGATAGCAATCCCATGCCTCACCACACATAGGACTTCAATATTTTGGATTGATGGCGTGAGCACAAGGTAATATATCCGGTGCTATCCATATTAGCACGGGATATGTTAACCGTTCCTATCTCGATAATTTCTTTCGAGTTTGCTTTCAGTCTTTCTGAAAGAATATTGGAGGAGAGAAGAATAAGACTCACGAGTGAGATGGTAGAAATACTTCTCACAGTGAAATACTAGGAACAAGCTGATGCGCGAGCCCAACACTAGGCGGTGGATACGGAGTTGAAGCACGTGTTCAACAATCTCGATCTAGATGGCGGTGAAGGCAATCAAGACGCCGACGACACCGTCGACGATTCTTAGAGCATCCATATATACATTGTACTTGTATGATTTTTCACCTGTAATGTTGAGCTACATATTGCACTCTTTTTTCTTTATCAAGGTTTTCTTGAGTTGAGTTTTGACTTGAAAATGTTTTTAATGAAGCAGCCATTTGAACACCAATAAAAGCTCATTATTACATTTGTACAATGAATATTTGTACAATTCATTGTGTCTTTGTCTATTTTCTATAATTAAATGTGTCTTTTTATATAATTTCTATAATATATTACGTCTTTTTTGAATTCTACACATTTTTCGAACAATTCAGTTTTTTAATTTTTTTGGCCGAACGGGCTAAACGAGTGTACCATGCCTCCATAGCCCGACGAGCTAAACGTGCCTCATGCTAGCCCGGCACGGCACGAACCCCCTCTAAATCATGTCTGGACCGACGTCTCGGCCCACACACCGATACGAGATAGCTCGTTCCGACTGACTGGCTAAATTAATGGACTATATCTAACGGATTCGTGCCGTGTCAGACCCGGGCTGTCCGTGCCGCCCATTAGGACATATCTGCGGCTGTGTATGTCCTGAGTGCCGACCTTACCAGCCATAGGTGGTGATCGGTTCGGCTGAAAGCCTCATGGCTTTTGGCTGAAAACACTGTAGCTGGCTGAAAAAAGCACTGTAGCTGACAGAGGCTTATTTACCATAATTAAATTTAAAAAATTTAAAAATAGAAGAAAAAAACATATTAGCCCATCACGTATAATGTAAACAAATACGAGGAAAAAAAGAACCGGTAAAAAAACTCAAAAAAAAGCCAAAAGTTCAGAAAAAGACGAAATTTATGAATAGTGCAAAAATAAGCTGAAGCCATATTGATCAGGGAAAAAATATCCTGGCGCACTAGGGATAGAAACGGTATAGGTCGCCATTTCTAGTACTACCATGGAGGGCGCGCATAGCTGAGGGAACTACCGGATTCCGCAGAGCTTTTCCATACTACCGTCAACGTCGGACCCATGTGTCAGTGTCACGCACAGAAGGCGAGTATAACGCCCCCACGTCTTTCGTTCACCACGCAGTCTTCTCTGCTCGATCAGTACTGTATCACGGCAAGTGAGCACAAATCTGATGCCGCTGCAGCAGCTGCAAGCCTGCAACTGGGATATGCTGAAAATAAAAGGCAATGGGGGCTCATCAGTGCAGTGTGTACTGCAGCGTAGATAAGAGATCACCGGCTGTCGCCACATCGCTTTAGCTCAATTCATTGGCATCTGTTGCTTCTGCTTCCATGAGGAAGACCACTGGCCACGTAACGTCCTATTCTCTTGCTCCTGTACACATAACTCCGTATCTGCTGCACTGTATCTGTATGCAGCACTGGCTGGCGGCATCCTCACTGTAACCTCCGCAGGGCCGTCCTTTCTAAGGTCAACACAACACTACCTCTCCCTTGCACAGCCTGTCCATCTCTCTCTCTCTCTCTTCTTTTTTCTCGCATGAAATGTTTACTGCAAACTGGACTAGTAAACAGAAGCCAAGGTGCTGAGTGTTGCAATGCAGCCTTCAGAACTCTGCAGAACTCAACGTGGTGTAGTGTTGTGGTAGCATGCATATGAAGACAGCACAGAGACGCATTTGCTTACATGCCGGCCGGTGTGGTTCCACCGTCGTAGTCGTTGTCAGAACCCGTATTTTCCTAATCCGTTTAGTTAACCAATTAAGACAATTGAAAATTAATTAAGCATTGAATTAAGCTATGGTGCATGGATTTTTTTTCTATGCAAGAACAAAATAAATAAATTCTTTTCACAAGATCAGTCCAAATTAAAAATTTACAAGCCATTTCAAAATTCAAATTCTCGAGTACGAATTCCTCTCAACATGCTTCCAATCAACACATGTTAAGTAAAACATTTACAATCCTTTTTTAATAATTAAATCCATCAGTAAAGCAAGAATTAAAATAGTTTCTTGAATCAAATAAAAATATTAACAGCCCATATTACATCAGTATAATAGTCCGAATTACATTATTTCCCATCTCAAGTCACATTCAATTACAATTCTCGATCTCCAACAATTATAATTTCAATTACATAAATTACAATCCTAATTACAATATCGATCTCAACTAAGGCCATCATCTTTGAAATTTAAATAATTACAATTACACCGGTTACATTCAAATTTTGCGTTAGACTACAATTCTCAACCCCAATCAAAATATTCATCTCTAAAATATAAATAACTGCATTACAATTTCAAGTACATCCATCTTGCTAAGCTAGCACAACCGACATTTTTTATTTGTGAAGAAAACAAACAATAGAAGACCGACAAAGACCGAACAAAATAAATAAATGAAAGTTAAATTACCGTCAGAACCTGTTAGGCTTTAGAATACCGAAACCTTTAGTGCTCACTGAGATATCAGGGATGTACGAGGCCGGCCGACACCTCTCACATAGATAGGCCTTATTATACGGTGAAAAATAAAACCCAACACCTATTTACCATTGTACCGACTTACCTTAAGCAATAGAATAGTGTCGAAGCCATGCCATGAACCAACAGTCTATAAGAATCACCCCAAATTGTCTACTGCATAAGAGCCACAAAGGAGAGCAGAGATAAGGACAAGCAACAGAGGAGAGCTAAGGGATAAAACCAAACCACAGGAGGGGAGAGCCAGCCTCCCACCTCCTCTTAAGTAAGCCAGCACCGAGAGAAGCAAATCAGCACCAAAACCATTCCCTCTATTGCCATCCTCACTTCCCACTCCATTTCCCTCCCTCGGTTCACCCCACTTTGAACTAAACCTCAAGCAAGCCACACAAGGAGAAACACCCCACAGAGAGGCAGTGAGGGAGAAAAAGCCAAGAGGAGGGAAGCCCATAAAGGAGACGGGGAAGACCGACGGAGCGGGGACTAAAAAATTTTTGTTCATGAATATTTAACCCTAAGCATTCTATTGAATGCTAAAGTGCTAAATAAAATTTTGCTAATCATATTAATTACAAAACGCCACTAATAGGTATTTATAATTATTAAAATAAATTAAGTGTCGTCGGTAGATTAAAATGTTGAGCGTACAGATTTAATTGGTGTATTATACTTTAGATCGCTCTGTTGTGTATTTAAATATCCAGTTAATTTTGTTAGTCACATAAAAATTGTACAAATCCATTTATAATTACTCTGGATTATTAGAATAAAATAAAAACCATCAAAAGATTTAGAATAGTATGTAATGATTTAAAAGTATGCACGCTATTTAAATAGCATTTAAGTTATAAAAGTCCATAATAAAGTAAATTAATTTTGGAGATATCACAGGGCTGCATGGGATAGAGAGAGACCAAGGAAAACACGAAAACAATTAGGGACATTATAAATAAATTAATCACAGGTAAAATCACTAAATTAGACAAATAATCTGATGCGTTAGAAATAATTTAATTGTGATAAAATAAATAAATTAAACAACACCCGGTAAATGCCACCCCTAAACAGGCTGGCCAAAGCACGCTATTAACAAATGTGCATCCTGATATAAATAGGAATGATCCTAGATTTATTTGGAGAGGTAGATAAATACACGCTTACCTACATAAAAATCCATTAGGCATAATTGCATACGTAAAATTGGGGTGTGTGTGTAGTGCATGTATCTACTTAATCATGTCTAAGTTGTAAATTACCAAAAATAAACAAAATGCTGATCACACCCCTAGATAAGCCACACAACCTCCCGCTAGTAAAGTAACATTGAGCAGCAGGTATAGGATAGAATTTAATTAAATTGCTGCAATCAATTTAATTGACTGTAGCATCACCCTAAGAGTACAAGCACATCAACTTGTTGTATTTTGTTATGTTTTTGTAAATTTAGTTGTAACCTACGTATTAAATGCAAACAATGCTCTGAGTCATTGGAAGGGCTCAACCCAATCTTACCCTAATTCGAATTTGTTATTAAATTTTGGGCAAGATTATCCTTTGATCACTTGAACTAGTTATTTACTCGATAAAAACTAAATTCTTGTAATATATATTATTACGTGCAGTAAAAATTTATTTTAAAATAAATCCGGATAAATGAGATAAGAAAAGATATAAGGTGATGAGATGAGAAAAGATATAGAGATAAGAAAGAGTATAACAGGTGGGTAGAAGGTGCTCTGCTCAGAAAAAAGAGGGAAAAGTTGGGGCCCTTTACATATGGGTAATGACATAAGGACCAAACAACTCTCACTTGGAAAGGGAGCAGTATTTAAATGTCAGCCATATTCCCGTTTTTGATAGGTGAAAAATGCTACCCTGTTATGTTACTATTTTTTCTCTACAATGGGTAAGTAGTTATAAATTAAAAGAGGAACTTAGAACCGGTAAAGAGTCCAGAAGTGGGGGATTCTAGACGCATATATTAGCACAGGTGGAGTATTAGGTAAAAGGATAACCGGCCCAACCAACAACTATTCGAGGTCGGAGGGTATTGGGTGAGGGTGAGAAACTGTCCTGAGTCACTGACTAAGAATTGCTAGGTCTGGACTTGGCACCGCATCTAAGGAAATTCGGGATACCCAACTCAAGAGAGCTCAGAGCAGCTATGGATAAAGTGGCACAGCCTACACAGTGCTAAAAATTAAAATCATGAATTCATTATTCATGACTATCTCTTGGATTAAAGGTTACGGAGACCACTGTGGATCTTTTTTCTCACTGAGTAATTAGTAGTGTATTCAAAAATTAAAACTTGAAAATTCCACTCAATTTGATTATCTATTTTCTGAAGAAAGAGATGAACTAGAAATTGTGATAATGAGAAAGAGAAGTCATACAATGTATTTTTTTTGCTATTAATCCTTGCTAAGTACATTTGTAATCACCATTGCTAGTAAATTTCTTTGTTGGATGCCGCGTGAGACATGGGTGAGCATGTCAAAGACCTTAGTGAGTTGGATGCCGTACTCGGAGGTACGGACAAATGGGTTGCCTTTAGTGTTTAGTTTTCAGGAGTTAGGATATTTAAATAGGTGTATCGGTTATTTGTATAATTAGAGCCTACGAAAGAACTTCTATAAAAGTTTTGTAGAATTGTTATAAATTAGGTTATGTATTTAAAATCTTTAGCCCTACGTAGCAAAAGTACTATAATAAGAAAGTACTATCTCTAAATATTGTTCTGCTGCAACACTCTCATGAGATTATTATTTGTTAAAACTGTGTTCTACCAGTTAAACGAATAATAATTCATTGTCTAAGTGTTATTACTCTTTAGTAATGACACGGGGCGTCTAGTCGTCCACCTGGTGAGTTTGTGCATCATCTTCTCAGCGTCTAGATCAACCGAAAATTCGCGTTCTTGGCCGTGAAAATGGCCGTCGGAGAATCGATCTTGAGCTGACAGGCTCACTCCAACCAGATCCACCAGATTGCAACTGGACTGTGCTGTACTGTACCTCCAGGTTGTAAACTGGAGCCTTTGGTCCTGACTGAACCCTCTGATGTGCACTTCAGAGATCGGCTTGATCGTATCTTCCTCAATTAATAGCACAAGCACTGGATCTGAAAGTAGCTAAGATTGGTACGTACGTACCAACTCAGCTCTGCAACGAGCATGCAGGTGCAAGGTAATGCCCGTTCCAGTTGCAGGTTTCTGAACATCGTGGAGAGCACAGGGTGCGGCTTGGATTTGATCTCCTCTGGGCATGTATGATGTATGGCTATATGCATTATGTTGTACCTGTAAACGCAGTGGTTAGGTGCAGAAAGAAAGAGAAGTGATGTTCATAGCTCTAAAACACTACAACTCTACAAGCCAAAGATCTCATATGTCACAGCGATTGCGTGGTTATTCATCACGCCTGAAAGTTACAGAAGGCAATATAACATTAAAGCAGGCTTCAATTCATATATAGGATCACTCCGTATAACCTGCATGTTACAATCTAAAAACGGGGATCAAAATCCTCACCAGCAGCTTCAAAATGGATTTCTGTATCAACGAAAAATAGATCATGAGTAAAAGATCTACCGACATACATCTGCAAACATTAACTGTTAAATACCGTGCATGATCCTTTCAAGCATACGACCAGATAGGGCAGGCGTCATATTTACAAAAAAAAAATGCTCAGTATCAGCCGTGAATTTTTTTTCTTTTACATACAAGTTCAGTTTTAGCCACCATCACGATGGTTGATCCTGCAACTTATGTCACAAGCCTGCATAGTGCATACTATTTAAGAACATATATAGACTCATATACATATGAACTTATGTCACTTCTAAGGGTTTCCTGGATGGAAAAAGTCCTCCTTCAGCACATGCTCCCATTCTGATGGTGAGTAGCTTAACTGCTCGTCATGTAGGTGTAGACTTGCAGACTCTTTAAGCAATGTACTAAGGTGCTGGACTGAAGTTTTGCCGTTCACTCCATCAGATGGGGTTGTACATTCAACATCATCAGTCAAATCGGTCTTTTCAATTAACCAATCATGTGCTCCGCTAGGACCTACGCTACAAAATGGTTTTCTTTCGAAGTGCTCCGCCCAGTCATCTGAATGGAAAACTTCCTGTCCCCCCTCCACAATGCTGCTAGTGTTGTCTATGCGTCTTTTCAGGACTTGCAATCTGGCCATAACACCATCTGCAAGCCGACCAAATTCATTGTTACTTGCTGTTTGGCGTTGATTAGCATTGCCCTCACCCAATAAGCTTATATTATCATTACGGCAGATCAAATCTTTGAGCCCAGCCATAACAGCATCATCAGCTATGTTTTTACTAGCTTCTGGTTGCTCTGGGTTGATGTCCTCATCCAATGAGCTTGTAGTATTATTACAGCTCATAAAATCTTTAAGTGTGGCAATAATAGCACCATCAGACTCATCACCTTTGATTTTACTTGCTTCGAGCCGCTCTTTGGCTGTGTTCTCCGCTAAAGAGTTTATGCTATCATCACCGCACTTTGAAACGCTCACATTATCTGTGACAGCATCATCAATACCACCTGTTTTGTTATTATTACCTGTCTCCTGCTGCTGCTCACTATTGTCTTCATGGAAGGAATTTATATTATCATCACGGGACTTCAAAGTTTTCAGTCGAGCAAAGACAGCTGCATCAATCTGATCTGTGACGCTTCTATTTACTTCAGGAAGTTGCCCACCACAACTATAACCTCCCTGAGGTAGCAAGGTTGCCCTACAGATATTGCTTTCCTTCACATGGTTTTGTTGTTTGCTAGAATCATCATGGACTCCAATACATAATGAGTTCTCGGATTTGGGCAAGTCTGAGGCTTTGTCTTCTCCTGATGAATCAACAGGAGCTGCACCTACAAGATTTAACATCCAAAAGGATATGTTGGGAAGTATCGAGATAAATTAGGTAACACTTTCTTGCTACACAAAAAAAAATTACTGACCTGTTTGCTGATTGTGACATTTCATTGCAAGTTTCATGCAGGCAAGTTCATACTTGAGTTTACACACGGAAGCTTCCGCTTCAATCCACAGATTCTTATATACCACCATTTGTGCATCTTTAGTATCACCAACCATATTCTCCTCTGGAAGCTTAGTAAGATCCTGCACGCAAGAAGATAACATAAAGTATATGCTCAAGAGGAAAAGCATGTTTTTCAAACATAGCAGATACCCAACATTATTCCAAAATCTGTCCAAGATATAAATCACTACCTGTGAGATAAATGTTTTAAAATCTGTGCGGATGTTCCCCGAATCAAGTTCAGCAAACATTTCAGGCTGGCAAGCATTCCCATTGCTCCTCATCTTTTCTACTCTTGACTGACAGTAGTTGCTATTGACATCAACTTTTAATGCAGCCTTGCATGAGCAAGAAAACAAATTGAAATGAGAAAGCCATGAATTTCATAGCCCTTTTCGATTTTGACTAGAAATACAACGAAATTACTATTTGTTTACTGAACAAGAATTTTAATGAGTAATTCCAAAGTGGGCCCTAGCCAGATTTGTTTTATAAAATGGATCAAAAATCAAGATCACTGCCCAAGGCATTAGGTTTGTTCAGCTAACACATGGATCATGGTGTTAACTATCTGGCCCAAGCCATGTTCAGCCTGACAAGGAATGTTTTACATCAACACAAGCTGCTGTTAACAATGCTAAAAGGAAGGCGAGAAAGATACCACGTTTCAGGTGATGGAGGATAAAATTTCGGTCACTGTGAATCAAAAATTGTATCACTACCAAAAATATAACATTAGCCATTTATAGTATCACAGAAGCAAATTATAAGTGAGGGTGGAAACATCACACATAGCAAAACCATGCACCAGGTCAAAGTAAACCCAGATAAAACTACAAGAAGAAAATGTTAAACAATAAACACTAATATGACATATAGCAGTAAAATATAAGTCCCAAAACTTAATATCATTTTCAGGTAATGAAAAGTATATCTTTTATTCTTGAATCACAAGATCTAAGAATGTATACAACGAGTCATCCAAACTCACTTTATAATAGTATTCATGAATACATAATTTAATCAACATGAAGATGAGGTAATGTTCACAAATTAAACAAAGTGCTTTTCTTCAGTTATGAATTGTGAGTTCTGGCAATAGTGATTTTGCATCATACCTTGCTTCTCTTGGGACTCAGAGAATTGAGATTTCGTATAGCAGATTGAATAAGTGCATGATCAGATTCCTCCAACTCACAACCACAATTGCAAGTAGATAGAAGCTTTACTGACAAATTGTACATTGACTTGATAAATTCTGCTTGAGTCTTGGACCTGCAGGTGACTTTGTCCGAAGATATCTTCACTATGTCCTCAGCGCCATGGTTGCAATGAGATAAATGCTCCTGACATCTGTTCATAGGCATTTCAGAGCACAGGAGGTTTTCCCATGTCGCTGCAGCTTTATGGACACCAGAAGTATTTCCATTTAGACTTTCTATTATCAAACTCCTAGCCTGTGAGATAGGAGCAGAACCAACATGACTTGAAACTTTCTTAACAGATTCTTCACGCATACTCCCAACATGACTGCCAATGTTTCTGCCTAACACTATGGATTCATTAGTTTTGTTGACAGGAAAACCACTTCCCCGTTGACTTGGTGTTACCACATTCTCGGAATCATCTCTTCTGGTGTCTTGTTCTACAGACAAATAACCAGGGTGGTTAGCCGTACCATTGCAAGCCCCAACATTGGTTGGTTGTGTATCATTATGACCTTCAGATGTTTTGCATTCTAAAGGCGGACTAAATGCTGAAAGGTAATTCATGAAATAAGGTAGAGAAGGATCATTCTCAGGATTTGATGTGTCATAGTGATTGGAAAATAACCCAGACTTCTTAGTACTAAACTCAGAATGCATCTGTCCTTGATGTGAACCATGGATATCACCTGAGCCATTAGCAGCAGAATAAGGAGCTTCATCATTTTTTGCAACACCAAATGAAGGCTGATGTACAGTTGGTGTCCCTTTCCAACAAGGAGAATCGACAACAGGGTTATTTACCTCAAGTGACTCGGTGAAAGGATCACAAGGCTGAGCAAATGCAAGTTCTGATGGAGAAATTTTGGAACATGATCCTTGTAAGCTCTTTAAATCAGATTTTACTTCCGAAGAAGGCTGCACAGGTCTCCCAGTTCCAGAACTCTCACCAACATGATAGTTTTCTCCAACTCCAAGGCTACTAAGTGGACAGTTTCCCATTATTCTCATACCATTAGAGGAGCTACTCCAGTCACCATAATATTTGTGAGCAGTCTGATATCCAACAGGAACTTTCTGACCATTCTGCATGGTATCAAGATAATCAAGATTGATTCTGCAAGGGTTCATATATGGCGAGGAGAATGAATTCTCCAAAAGGTGGCAATCTGTTGTTGACGTCACTGTTTTTGATACAGCACATACTGCAGGTGAGGCAGCAACGGATGGTATGGACAGATCATAATTCAATGGATATGCCGAGCATGACGGAAAATGTGACATGTAGTTATCATAAGCAGAATACGGAGAATAATGATTCACAGGTTGAGGTATGGGACACGGCTTTTTGTCTAAGCAATCAAGCATACTAGGAGGCAAGGAAGGCTGATGGGCAACTGATGATCCAAAATCACTTGCAACGGCCTTTGAAGTTCTTTGGTGAATTCCTGGGTACTTCTCTTCCATCCACTCTAAGCTGCCTGTTGTGAAGGGATGTAGCTGCATGGAGGTACCAAAATGAATCCCAGAGTATATGTCACGTGGTGCACTCTCAGAAACCAGAAACCCATCAGAATAAGCAAAACCTGCATAATCTGGTTCACGTTGTCAGGTGACAAATGTAATTTTGTTCGAAGCATCAATGACTATATGTTGCCATTTCCATTTTTTATTTTTTAAAAAAGCAACTAGACAATAGTGCTCTGTTAGTACCCTCGATGAAATCACCTATGACACTAAAATCACCATACAACGCTAATAACATGAACAGTGAAATGCATCTTGATACCCCATAGTTAAATACCATGGCTCATGACTAGCTTACCCCATTCATGCAAGTATGCAACCAATTGTTCTCTCTTAGAAAGTTCAAACACAAGATACTCTGCCTACTAGGGATTTTTTTTCCATCTATGATCGCATAATTACTCCATCAGTAGTCACGATCGCATAACATAATCTCGGGTAGTATGCCCACACACCCACTCCTCGACACCCTGAATACACCTCAGATGGATCTCCTTGCTAACTATCACCACTATCACAATATCGAATCTAATAAACGACGCAGCACAATTCCACGGCCCTGATCACACGGGAGAAGGCGTCAGCTCACCTGTGTACACCGGAGCCGCTGCGGCGGAGGGCGCCATGTAGCTCGGCGGAGGGTCCACCCAGGATTCGTAGAGCGACGGCGCGGTGGGGTGGTCGGGGTAAGGGCTAGTGTTGGTGGCGTTTGGGATCGGATCGGGGGTAGCGCGGGGACGGTCGACGGTGAAGGGCGCGGCGGAGGGGGAGAGGTAGGAGAAGGTCGCGTGCGGCTGCGGCGGCGGGGAGAGTCGGCGATCGCCGGAGTACGGCATCATCTCGCCGCCGGGCTGTGGTGATTGGTTGGTGCCACTGGCAAAGCACAGTGCGTGTCGTGTCGGCAAAGCGTGCGTCTCGTTTCCTGAAGTTTGATTGGGTCGGATCGTTGTAGTAGACGACGCCCGGTGAGCTGCACCAAGTTGGGCCTTACGGCCTGGGAAGCCTGTAGGCCTCGGCCCACATACTGGGCCTTTCGACAGACGCTCAGTTTAGGCCCACTTTTTGCAACACAGAGTTTTCTCGTATTCTGGCGGGAATTAAACTGTCTTCCACTTTTATTTCTGCTAAATCGAAAAGTCCTGTTTCCGCTTATGCATCCGTTGGTGTATTCTTCCGCACGGTTGCCGTGACTGTTGTATATAATGAGGAGAATATCATTGGCACATGAGAAAGCACTTCCGAGTAAGTAATATATGTCAGTACAGGGCCGTCTTAGAGGGGAGGGCAGCAAGTGCGACGGCCGAGGGCCCATGCCACAGAGGGGCCCATGAGTATATGTATGTATATAGTACTTAGTATATGTATTTGGCATATTGAAATGAAAATTTAAAGGCTCATACACTTAGCACAAGTCCAGCAATCAATCAGGAATTAGCTTGCCGTCGCTTCCTATTCTGATATTCAGCTATTCTCGATCGCCGACCGATGATTGTTTCGCCTCCCTATCGCCCAGCCCAATCGCCAAACGCGGCGACGCCGCTCCGTGAGGCGCGACACCGTGAAGCCACGACACGCCGACGCCGCTCGTCCGCATGCGACGAGGGATGGGCCCCACGCCCTCACGAGCGGACGGCGGACGGCTGGACAGGATCACTCATCACCGATCAGGTTTCTTAAAAAGCACTGAAGCATTATTTTTTTATTTGAGGTAATCATAATAGTTATTTTACCGTTCTTTTAATTTGTTTATTGTACTATCATTATCTTTTACGAACTAAACATATGCTGTAAGTTAACTCTTATTAGTAGTACTATATACTTTATTAAAAAATTAGATTGTTGGGCTCTTGCCGTCTTGCTTGCCCAAGGGCCCTTGGAATTGTTGAGACGGCCCTGTGTCAGTATAAAGTAAAATATCAGTAACTATTGGGCCTACTCATCCTTATCTCTTCCTGATCTCACCTTCTTCCTCCCCTGTTTAGTCTACTATATACCAACTCAAGTTATTCTTTGATCCTCTCTATTCTCTACCACTCACCCAAATCCTCAGGCGCAGCAAGTGCACACATCGGGGCAGTTGATTCAAGGGCAATGCCGGTCCAGTAATCTCACTTGTCCCTTTAGCATAAGCTGTGTAGATTTTCTCGCTTCTTGATTACAGGGCATTTCATTTCAATGTGCTCTCGGGTTATCAACAGTTGTGATAGCTCGGGCTTTTATGTGTGATTTTGGAAACATAAAAGAAGAACGAAAAAGTGGTGAGAGTTGCATAGGGCATGGCGGGACAAAGGTGCATGGTCTGATGTGGCTTGAGGGCGGTAAGCCATATGGTATCAGCAACAAGAATGGCAACTTGAGAAGCCCCCACACTCCCAAATTTTGTTTTAATTTGTATGTTTGTCTTGATTTGCTTGTAAATTTATTTCAATTTGATCTTGATTTTTGGATCGATTTGCAATCGAATTGGCCTTTGCTCTTAAAGTTGTACGATTTGCCCATATATAAAATTTTGTTGATTTTCTGTGAGGTTTGCACTACTTAGAAATCTACACTAACTTACTCCAAATTTGCACTAAATTGCTAATGAATTTTCACTAATCTTTTGTCAGAGTTGTACTACAATTTTTGCACTAACTTGCACCTCTAATTCGTTTCATTTTGCTAATGAACTTTCACTAATTTCTACCGGATTTGTATTGCTCTGAAATTTGCAGTAACTTGCTATATGGTAATAAACCTAGGCACACGAGGACATAAGCACAAATAAGAAAGAGACAATAGATTATTGTGTTGCCATAAATCATATGTGTGAGCTTGCGGACAGATCAACAATTACATTGTATATAGTAAATGAGGGTGTGTGATGAAAATCACCAACGCATGTACGTACGGAACATAGATTTGCCCCTGTTAAATTTGCTATAAAATTTGTTTCTGTCTAGGGGTTATCCGCTTATCCTAGACAGAGAAACCACCTTAATTTGTGCTCTCAAGAAGAATCAAAGCAAAGCAGAGGTGCACCTGACGTGACGGGATCTTCTTCTCCAGATCATCACTCACCCGACCCTCTCCGATCTAAATCCCATTGCCGCCTCCTGAACAAATTCCTCGACGAGCAATCCCCTTCTTCCTCAGTAACAAAGGAATCGAACCCGATCGAGATGGCATACAGCCGCACACACGTGTCTGTTCATGCCAACATATTCCCGCCGCGGCTAGTACGCGGGAATCTCACCGCCGGCCGACGTGTAAATTCGCCGCTATCCGAATCGCTCGCCCGCCTCCTCTCCACGTTGCTGTTACCGTCATTTTCCTCCTTTTTATCCATCCCCTCGCGCGGCTCCGCCCATCAATCAGCGGCAGCGGCTCTGCCCGGCGGCATCCGCCCATCAATCAGCGGCGGCGGCTGTGCCCGGCGGCATCCGCGTAGTACGTTCCTGCCTGCTTGCGTGCGCGGCGCACCTCGATCGATCCGGACCAGAGGCGGTAGCAGCTAGCTGCTTCTGGGCTTCTGGATAAGGAACGAATTCCATTCTCCAGGCTGGCTAGCTAAAATATGCTGAATTATGGAGTGTTTTTACTTGGCCTTTGTCACCTTTTGTTCTGCTGCCATATATTCGAGCAAGTTGAAATGAGTGCGGTGATCTGGTCGTGCGCATCTTTCTATGTGGAATCCTGCAAGTGGATAGCTAATTGCAGGGGTTTTTGCTAGGTTTCCCAATGAGCAGAAGTAGTATACATCCGGCTAACTCTTCCTACGGTGCTGAGCACTATGATTTAAAATAGATATTTTTTCTATGTATTATGTGTAAAAAAATTTAGAATTTTTTGATGTCAAGTTTAACTAGTTTATTAACTAGTTCGAACAAGTTTGAATGAAATCCGATATATATATATATATATATATATATATATATATATATATATATATATATATATATATATATATATATATATATATATATATATATATATATATACACACACACACACACCCACCTCTAATATACCACCTATATAAACTTGAAATACTCCTTTATCACTTTACGTATACTCATATACTAATTATAAGATACTCCAATGTAAAACATACGAAAAAATTACTCCATAGTTTTTAGCGTATTTTATAAATACCTTCATACACGTACATAAAAAGGAGTATGTCAAAAAAAATGTACATACCACCTCTAAAAAAATTGTTTATACCACCTATATGGTCTTAAATACTCGTATACTACATGTACATACCCTCCGTTACGCGAGATACTCCCTACATTGTGAGATACGACATAGGGTGTAATTACACCCGGGAGTAGAAGAGAGGCTTCCTATATATATATATATATATATATATATATATATATATATATATATATATATATATATATATATATATATATATATATATATATATATATATATATATATATATATATATATATATATATATATATATATATATAAAGCAAAGCATGTGATCTAAATTTGTTCGAGACTTTGAAATAAAGTATATTTTTCAAAGATATATGTTTCATTTAAATTGTTATACATGGGTATATAGTCTAAAACTGATATTTAACAAAACCCGACTTTGGGTTGAATTTGTGCATTTGAAATCATGGTGCCTGGGCATCATTGTATCCCATTTCAGCGTAGAAATGGATAGACCATACCAACAACATGCAAATCGTTGTGGATCTTGTGAACAAATAACTCATCCAAAGACTCTTCAAGTCTCATTTCAAACTTCTGGTATTTTTTCTTGAACTGGTTCTAACGTACTTTCTTAGTAGCTGTCGAGCCCTCATGGTAATCAGTGAGAGTCTGCCAAATATCGTGGGCTGAAGTGAGACGAGACATACGGTCCAACTCATTTTTATTAAGTCCCTAAATCAGGAGGTTTCTAGCTTACTCTTTGTCTCTATATTCGAAAGATTTATCAGAGTGATCTAATCATCAGTAGGGTCGATAACATAGGAACTCTTGACATTTTCATAGATAGAATAGCCTTCAGCCTGAATGTATGCAACCATCCTTGCCTTCCAATATGACAAGTCGACTCTATCAAAGACAGATGGCTTAGTGGAATACCTGTCTAATGCCATGGTTTTAAAGACCGGTTAAAATCTATGAAAAAGAATTTAACCAGGTTCTGATCCTACTTGTTAGATCGTAAGGATCTTCTTATCCCCAAAAGCTAGCTTGTGAGGTGGAGGACTTCCTTTTTTTTAAGTTAAGTTCATTACACTTTTACAATTAAAGTGAGGTTATTCCAACAGTAGGTAACAAACAGAATACTTTGTTTAGGAACAGGAACAGACTGTATGTAGCAATTCCTTAAACTTTAACTGAAAATTGAAAGTGTTTAAGAAGAAAGGACTGAAGTTTACCATGGTTTTCTGAATTAGAGGATCGACAAATAGAAATTGACAACTCCCCTACTTTGGCAGACTGCAGTGGTGTTGTCGTGTTGCGAGCAACTTCAGCGGTAAGCAAGTATTTCTTGCTTTTTGTTATTCTCAGTCATCCTCAGCTTTTAGGACTTATTACTTTGCTCCTTGAGATGCAGTTCTTCCGGTGTTATCTTCTGACACACAGTACTTTTGTTTCTTCAAAAGCATCTTCTTTCCTCTAAATCTGACTTTTTGTTCAGATCTGATTCCAGCACGGCGCTGCATTCGATTTTAAGTGATTGGTATGCTTACCTTCAGATACCTTGGTTGAATTACTTACTGGAAAAGAAAAGTATAATGAATGTAGAAATGAAATTTCCTAAAAATATTTTCACTCTTTCAGGAAACACGCCTGTCATGGCAAGGATAAGGAAAAGAATATTAAGAATAGGATAGGGAAACTTTATTTAGAAAGTAACTTTGTCCCTATCTTCAGTGGTGAAAAACAGCAAGATTGTTCTTAACCTCCTAAGGAGTACTTACTTCCAAGGGGGAAAAACGCAAGATCATTTTGGATTCTACCATAAGTTATCAGAATATGTTCTCTTTTTCCTCAGCATCCTTAGCATAGATTAATGTTCTCCATAACCTCACAATGCATTTTCTAGCAACTCCAGTTCCATCATTGTAGCATTCTTTAGGTTTTCATATGACTAACACCAAACTAAAGTTTGTTCTCCCCTTTACATAAAGCTAAGGCTTAAACTAGGTGCCTACAACGTAAGATCACCGGACCAGCTGATAAGGTTGTATATTATCAAGTCCTATCCATAACTTTTCTTATGAGCGAACCATTCGTACATCTAAAAATAATCCAAATCTCCTTTTTCAAAAAATAAAAACAACCCAAATCTCATTATTTCAGGTTCACTCCATGGACCATCCTTTACAACCAATATCCCATTACCGATCAAGCTGAACACACTACCTGAAAGGGAAATTTTAATGAGCAAATTTGTTCAGTATACAAGGCTATAAAGTCCGTAAAATACCATCAAATTCACGTTTTCCATATAAAGAGTGAGAAATGACTGTTATGCCCTCATAGTTTCTTATTGTTGCTTCTTGATATGCTGCTAGCTCCCAACACGTCCAACCACCCCGTCAACTATACATGGTCGCCATCGTCATTCTCCTCGCCGCCATGGCCGTTGCTAACACTTGCCTCCTAGGCATCTTCTCTACCCCTTCTATCCACAAAAATAGAATCCTCTCGTCTGGGGACGCGCCATGCTTGCGCTAATCCCATTTATTCAACTCGGATCCACTGCTGCCATATCTACCCCTTCATGTCCTGTAACCTTGTCGTCATCCCATTCTGGCCATCCCTATCCGCCATTGTGTCGCCGATCGCTTCCATTGAGTTCAGCTAGCGTGCCTAGAAACATGCTTTGAGCCATCTACCATCGTCGTCTTCCCACTACAATGCCCCCTCCTCTTTCTTCCCTCTCCCCTTCTCTCTTTCTTGCTCTCGGTCTCAACCTAGAAGAAGAATAATGCCTGATGTGGATATAGATATGCTTAGCACTTTTTAGTTAAATATATTATTTGACTGGAAATAAGTATTGAGTCGCATTAAATATTGGTAGATAAACTCTAATTTAATTGGATCTTTATTTATTATATTTGAAGATGCAGAGCTACTATTTTATTTAATTATATACAGATATATACTTGACTTGTACAAGTCTAAAGTAAAGATGTATTTAGAAGGTCCTAAAGAAAGAAGCATTGCATATCAAAATAATAGAAACTATTGCGAAAATTTTATCGAGCGAATCAAAATGCATATATTATTCGCTGTATTTGACAGTCAGATATAGAGGATACAAGCGCCTAACATGCCGAAGAGACAAAGACGACAACATTTCCTCACTGCCATGTAGACCCACTTTGGGCTGTGCACCATGGTCTGCAACTGCACTCTGGCTTCGATGCATGTGGGTTGCTACATTTTATTTGCCATGTCTACACAAAAAACAACAGCCAGTGGGTCCCACGATGTCTTATACAGGGAAGGTCCAACTCACCATGACATTTAGCGGCGGGAAAGCATCGGCCAAGAATATTTGCGGCCGATCAAAGGAAATCGATACGTGCGACCAACGAAGAGTTGTACATGGAGGAGCGTTCCGCTACTACTGCCTTCTGCATGTGGGGCCTGCCATGCATGCACGCCTCGCACAGGGATCGGATAACTCCATACGTGCTGACTGTATTTTTGTCGAGTCCGAAGAATAATTAGGAATATTTTTTTAGCTTGATTTGTGTTGGTTTTTTCTGATTAGGTTGTGTCAGTTGTTTTCTGGGTATGTTCTTTTTGGCTGTGGCTTGTGACTTTTAGTTACGGTTTGTGACTTTTGGGTTGTTTGTACAAAAGATTACAGAGTAACAGAAATTCACGTGCGGTTTTTGCTAATATAAATGAAGTCAGTAAAGTATGTACTACAATTAACTAGTAAACCATATCTTGAAAAATTACTCCATTTAAAATATAGTTACTGTAGAAAAACCGAAAAGCAGCTTTTAGAAGCTGAAAAGAACAGGCCTCTTTTCGTTCAGTCGACTATACAATGGCCCTATATCCTCTCTCTGTAACAAACCGTTTTATTTAGATTAAAACTTTTACTCTTGATTCTATGACTTGTACTATAACACCCTTAATTGGATAGGGGTTCTAATCCAAATATTACCACCATTCTTCTTGTAATTTACTCATGTTTTTGCAATAAGAATACGCCTACTTCAAGCATAGTACAAGAAAAGTGAGAAATATTAAAGGGAAGGTTCAAGCGACGGGTTGCACCATTTGACTTGGCCGGTCCAAGTGATGTGTGCTCCGATAGAACCAGAATTGGCATGTCCAAATGATGCATGTTCTGGTGGAACCAGAATGGAAGAGATTTACCGACTCATGGCAAGCCAGTAGCGCGTCTACACGTAGAAAGTATGACGATTGTTTGTAAGAAAGATGAAGACCAATCAAGGAAGAGTATTTTGCTAAGTTGACCAAAATACCAGAAACTACCTTGAATTAAAACCGCAACAGTTGAGCGGGGTTTCGAAAAGCGATTTAAGTCAAGGAGGAGCTGAGAACTGAGAAGATTAAGTTGGATCAAAGGCTAAGAACTTAGCAGATTCGGGCTCATGTGTTTTAAAAAGCGTGTATGTGCAGTGTGTGAATGAAACCCATGTTGTGTAGGGTTAACAAGTTTTTCCATATGTGCTATTGGATAGTATCCATTAGGGTTAAATGGGGCTGATTGTCTTGTCTATTTAATTGGTTGGGATGGAGATTTGCTAGGTAACTATCCAATCATCCTACCTTTCTTTATGGAAATCAAGTGTTCTAGGGTTAGAGTTTGAGAAGTGTGAGTGTTGTGATGTGCTCCCTTGTCCTCTAAATAGAATGGCTGTAAAACCTTCATCCTCAAGTAGCAATATATCGATTTTGTTCATCTCATGGATCTAGTTGGTTTTGATTTTCTCTCTCCCTTTTTGAACTTGCTAGATGCCAAGGATGAGTAAGTGATGGAGATGACTTATGAAGATCAAGTCTCATCCATCTAAGCATTAGATTTAGCAAGTCCTTAGAGTTACCCGGTTTTGCTTAGTTTTGATCTCAACGTAAGATTTCTTGTTCCAAGGGTTTTTGTCCCAAATCTTTGTGTTCTTGTTTGCTGTGATATGTGGAAGTACATCTAAAGCTATCTTAGCTATTCTTCATCTACGAGTAAGTCATATTCCTCTTTTTCAATTTTCACCTGATTTTGTTGCAACTTTACTTATTCTTGAAAAGGTCTAAACTTTGATATGGATTCTTACTATTCTTGGATAGAATAGCTTCTTGAGACCTTAAACAAGGTGTGTGTGTGTGTGTGTGTGTAAAATTTTATATCATTTGGACTTGAATTTTTGAAGTTGCATTAGCTTGGGCTAAAATTTTCAGTTCTAGAACAGTCCTCCGGTTAGACTACCAGAGGCCGGTCATACTGGTGCCTAGCCGATGGTCATACTGCCAAGCAATCAGTTAGACCGCCTCTGTTAGTCGATCTGACTGCCAGAAGTCTGAGTTCTTCATATTTCAATTTCTTGAGTTGATTACTTTGGTCTTGGTTTTTAATCATGATCTTTGTAGCTCAGTAGCTATTGGAGTAAAAGATCAGCGAATACTTGGTGAAAAATTTCGAAGGCACTATTCATCCTCTCTGTTGCTATATCGGTCCTACAATAAGTAATTAGGAATCAATGGCTGGTGCTTAAAGTTGACAGAGCATAAATCATTCACGAATAAAGATTATGGGAAAGGGCGGCTTTGCTGATAGTTATCTGGATAAATATCAAACTGAAGAAACATGAAATGGGAGCCATGGGATAGGTTCCCTGGTTAAATCAAACCAAGACATGAGAAATTAAGAACAGTGCTGGTCAAAGAGCAGCTTTATATTAAGTTGCTTAATTAGTGGGCATAATGAGGACATGCCCTAGTCGAAAGAAATTGGTAGCAGGGCCTATTATAATCAAATAATTAAGTGTAAGGCAAGTGTTGTTCTTCAATAGTTTTGTTATGGGCTTGCTTGCATTGAGGGTAAACACCACTGAGAGAGGATGGTCGGATCTTGAATGATCGACGGGGGAAGGTGCCAGTCGGGCAGAAGCCCTGTGCGCCCGTGCACACACAGGACATGAACAAAGGGGGAAGAAAAGGTAGCTGATTCTTTTCTTAATTTTAATAGCATGCCACAGTCCCCTTATATAGATGGGCTCCTCTAATAGATAGAATCTAATCTTAATCATATCCCTAATAGATATAAACTAATCGCTAACTTCCTAACTGCCAAGGAAAGTAATCAACCAACTTTAGAAAGATACGAACTACTCGAGATAACTTGCCATATCTGTAACAACGCCCTAAACATCCGCTGTACTTGCGCATGCTATTGCTGCACCGATGCTAGTCTCACCCGACCCCCTTGGCTAGTTGTGACGCCCGCCTGCCTATCGCCTAGCTCGGATGCGTGGTCGACGCAACGTGGTCGACACGCTTTCATAATACGCGCCTGCTTACTTACGTCTCCGCGTGTAGTGTTGTCTTCGAAAATAGCTCATCCTCCAGTTGCAGGGTAGCGGCTATGGCTGCAATCCAAGGTGTCCTCATGTCGACAAAGGCCGTGTTGCTAGAGGAACAACATATGGAGAAGGATCAACAAAGTGCTGATGAACTGTAGTGATGACAACAACTCTCTATGATGGTTTAGTCGACCATGCGTGATCGACGCAATGTGATTGACACGCTTTCATGATACACACATGTCTGTTTGTATATTCACGTGTAGTGTTGTCCGACCATGACAAGTTTGACCATTGATCACTTGATATGAGGCTTGCAATGCAACTTCATCTAAGAGAGCAAGAGGCAATGGACTATAGCTTGATCACATAGCACATTTTCGCCGCATTAATTCCTGGCGCCGCTTGTCAACTTGTCACTACTCTCATTTCACTTATGTGTAGCGTACTTTGTTGGGAATAATCTCATATTAGTTATGAGAAAAACACAATTTATAAAGTGTGAGGGAGACCTTATACATAGGACTAGTTTTTTTAGGGGGGAAATCTAATACCACTTACAAAGTTGTTGCTTTAGGGTTTACATACGGCAGCCTGTGGGCTTAGGTGGGTAGCCCATTTGGACCTGTGGCCTGAGGAGTAAACCCGGTGGGACCTAGCCATATGACCAGGGTCCACTTTAACAATTTCCTGATAACACAGCACTAAATCACTAATTCTCTCAGCCATCACTATTTATTTAACTAATAAGTCGTAGTCAAAAGTTATAAATTGTAATAAAAAAAGGGTTGTAGGCAAATGATTCCACATTAGTTTTTACACCGAGGTATGAATTGTGATTGTTGTAGGGGTGGCTCAACCCCCCGTGACTGGGCCGTGCGACTAGTCCAACATGTAATAGGCCCAATAGTGTAGAGGAATATACCAATGTACCCTCATCCTGTGTAAATACTAAGGGGTAGAATGGGAATTTCCCATTCTACTCCACTCATATATATATATATATAACCCCCAGGAGGGGCAGGGGGGACATCCTCTTATTCTACCAGCTCTCCCACAGATCTAGCTCTCCTCTTCTCCTTTTACTAGTCCCCTTCATTCCTGTCTAGCCTGTAGCTACAACAGTGATCCATCCTATGATAATCTGGCCACTAAGAACCAATCCAGCACCGTCTCGTCGACTCAATTATACAAGAAAAAGACCAGCTAGCTAGATACCATCAGAAAGAACATTATTGTATCAGCACTGTTCTTGGTTCCAAAGCTGGAATAAGCACAACAGCAAAATGCAGAAACCCACAGACAAGATCAAAATTACACAGAAAGCAAGGAAAGAATTCCTCTGAAAGCTACAGACTAGGTTAAGGGCACATACAACAGTGGTGCATGCTTTGTGTACAAAAGCTTGGACAGAATAAGCACAAGGCATAATCTCATTGAGGGAGGCATGGCTTTTGGAACTCGTTCCGAAGTGAGCTAGCTAGCTAGTATAGAAGAGATGAAAAGAGAAGAAGATTTTTTAGAATATTTCGAAAACTTTTCCTTTCGCCCCCAACCTGACATATTCCTCCATCATACACATTTCCTGCCTTCTGCACCACTACTGATCAGTCGCTAAGCAAACACCTCTTTGGGAGAAATCAGTCAGTAATCACCCGATAAAAACATGCACTTAAAAATATTTTCTTGTCGTCTACGCTTTACACAGACAATGTCATTGAGTGTTTAGCAGCTAAAAATTGAGATCGAGCGTGAGTTTGAAAAAAAAAAGTGACACTTCTCATGCTCGATTCTGACCATTGTTTTGTTGTCGAACAATTTGCATTGCAAGAACATGTAGAAATGTGATCACTGACTCAGTTTAATGAATAGAATATTCACTCTTGCTGCCATTCATGTCTGTTCTGATGCAAAAAGGCTCGACACAAGCATCATTCGCCAGCTTATCTTCCTGCATGTCTTGAGATTACTCGTAAGTTATAATCCCTCCTGTAGTAGGGGTCACCACCTAAGCCCATCTAGTCTGTTAGGGGCTAAAAGGTCTAGTGGGATATGTACAAGGACTTATATACCTCTTTGCATGGTACAGAACTGTACATGATTTTGTTGTAACCAGGTCTTATGGTCATACGTATATGTACCCTGTCCGTAGAGGACAACTAAGACCAATTCATTTGTCATAACTACTCTACTATATTTCTAGTTTATTGCTCGGTCGGTAGCCACAACACCTCCTTTTTCTAGCTTAATTAGCATTTCTTGATTCCAAAATTCTTTTTTAAGCTGGACTAATCGACGGCCGAGGTGGCAGAACAGGTGTACTCAACCAGCAACTGCTCCCTTTCCTCTCACCGGCCCCCCCCCCCCCCCCCCCCCCCCCCATTTCAAGCATTAAAATGAGGGGGAAAGGCACGGGTACTACCTACAGTACATCACTAGTAACCCTCTCCTCCTCCTCGCCAGATACCATTCCCTTCCCCCCAAAAGCCTGTAAACTACTGCACCGGGTAAGGGTGGCAAGGGAGCGAGCTAGAGAATAAAAACAGAAGCAAGAAACGCCCAAGCAGTAGTAATCCTGGGTGAGCTGAGCAAGCCAAGCATTTCCTTGCAGTGGCAGTAGAAGCAGGAGCAAGGCAGGAGGCGTGCATGCTTTGGCCGGGACATCTTGGGCAACCAGCTTAGCTTAGCCTCCTTGGCTAAGATTCTGATTAACCTTCTTCTGAGGGTAGCTAGCCAGCTTCCCCAAGGTTGTCGTGCACTCTTCTTTCTCTGTGAGGTAGTGGTATAAGTTCTTGCGGTGGTGAGCCGGCCATGTCGAACACGGTCTCCTCTGCCCTGTCGTCCTTCCTGTACTGCTGCTTCTACCCTACCGGCGGCCACCGGCACAGCCACCGCGCCGGCGCGTACTACTACAGCAGCCACCCGACGAGCACCAACACCTTCTATTACCACGAGGGGGGACTCACCAGCCGCAGGATGGGCCGGAGCAGGCCGCTGTCTTTGCAGGTTTGTGTACTCTCTGTTTCTTCAGCTTGTTATTCTTGCTTGCTCTGTTCTTGTGTTTAGCCATGCTATGCATGCAAAAGAAGAAGAAGAAATGTATTTGTTCAGATGAGTATGTGCAAGTACAGCAACTTTGGTTATGCGACTGCGACTACACATGTTCAAATTATTCTCAGCCCACTACTGTACGCCACTATTTGTGCGTAAATTAACTTGTTTCTCACCTACATAGAACTCTGTACTCTTGAGTGTGTAGTCATAGTCGCATATATTATCAAGTAGTCGCGATAATTGCAGTAAACCTCAAGGTCAAGGGTGCATGCGCGCGCACGATGTTGCTGCTAAAAACAGCACCAAACGTAGCTCATGCGTCCTAAAAAGAAAGCGAGAAAGGGAGAAAAAGTAAGGAACTTACCTAGGATAAGAAATGGCCGGCTTTTCCCTGCATGCGCCGGTGTTGGAACCAGTAAAATAATACTAGTAATATGTGACTAAATTAGCCTTAAGCGTGCCGTAATTACTCGAGTGTGAACCAGAGCACGTACTCCTTGTGTGTGTGTGTGTGTGTGGAATAATAACTAATTAAGCATGAAGTGTTGTTGACTTGTTGTCTCTGCGTGGTTTGGCTTCGCAGACAGTGGAGCTCAAAGTCCGGATGTGCTGCTCAGGGTGCGAGAGGGTGGTGAAGCACGCTCTGATGAAGCTGAGGGGGGTGGATTCCGTGGAGGTGGACGTGGAGATGGAGAAGGTGACGGTGACGGGGTACGTGGAGCGGCACAAGGTGCTCAAGGAGGTGCGGCGTGCGGGGAAGAAGGCGGAGTTCTGGCCCAACCCCGACCTGCCGCTCTACTTCACGTCGGCCAAGGACTACTTCCGCGACGAGGAGTCCTTCCGCGAGAGCTACAACTACTACCGCCACGGCTACAACGGCGACAAGCACGGCCACCTCCCCGAGCCCCACCGCGGCGCCGACCCCGTCAGCAACATGTTCAACGACGACGACGTCAACGCGTGCACCATCATGTAATCAACCAACTCCATCGATCGATCTCCGTTTCGCGCGCGCAACCTCTCTGCCATGCCACGGTCGTCTAGTGTTTGTGTGGAGGCCACACCTGACCTGGGGCTAAGAGAGACGAGAGTGTGTGCGATCATTGTGTGTTCTCTCTTGTGCTCGGCGCCTCTGCCCGCCCGGCCGGGCTAGCTGTAGCAGCAAGTCGAGTGTGCTAGCTCATGTAACGATGCACGCTAAAGTGTTGCGATATCAAATGAGTAGTGGTGCCCTCTACGGGTTACACAAAGGCTCCATGTCTATGGCCCAAAAGCCATGCGTGCCCCTCGCGTGTTTCGATCGATTCAGAACCGGCAACGAATGGGCTACCTAGCTACGTACAGGGGAAAGCGTGCGACCTTTTTTTTATCGCGCGCGGCTTAGGTTTGGTCGCTGGTTGAATATTGTCCACTGTGCCTGTCTGATGATGGCTGATGGTTGGTACAGGCTAGCTAGCTGCTTGTACTCCGCTAAAAAGCCTGGAACTGGGAAGGATAGCTTCTTGGAGTCTGCAAAACTGCACCGACTACCAAAATGCAGCCGCCTGCAATAGTATCCTGGAATTATCAACGTGGACTCTGAAAGCGATTTTTAGATTTCCACCGGTTAAAGTCCTGGTTTTTATGTTGCGGCCAATGATTTTTAACTATAACTGATAACTTTTATATATATATATTTTGAGACAAAAGTGAATGACGCACACCGTTATGAGCTCAGGAAGCTGTTTGAAGTTCCGTTTCAAGAAACCGTTTAATTTATTTCGATTTTCGGAGAAGACAAAAGCTAAAAAGAAGGGGGCCAAAGCAATACGCATAACACATATGTTATCCACTTATAATCAGTTATCTCCAAGTAATCTAAGAAATAGATAAATAATTTTATAATATTATCTAAGAATTATTCCCTATTTCAGAAGTTGGTCTTTAGGGATAACAAGCTTACAAAGATTCCTGATACTATCATCTTCAAGGGTCTTCTAGTGTTTGATGTATCTTTCAATGAGATATCTTCATTAAATGGGCTATTCAAGGTTTCCAGCATACTAAAAGGACTCTTATGTTTAAAAGAATGAAGTTGCAAAGATGGAATAACTTGAACACTTCCATGCATTAGAAATAATTGAACTTGGTAGCAACAAATTAAGGGTGAGCATTTTGGACATTATTGTTAAACATGTTGGTGTCGCTGGAAGTTACTTCCTCTGGGCAATAAACTTAACTATATCTAATGATGCATGCTGTAGTACAAAACTTGTTTATATCCTAAACCCTATAGCCCCCTACGTTCTTACAGGTTCCATTGCATTTCAGGCGATGGAAAATCTTGAGACCTTGACAAATCTACAAGAGCTATGGCTAGGAAGAAACCAAATTCATACAGTCAACTTATGTGATATGAAATTAATAAAAAAAAGTTTGCAAAGCGATCGGCTGACTTCAATGAATGAGTTTCATGTACTATGTCATAACTTTCATAGTTTTCCTGCTTTTCCTGGTCTAATTACCACTTTTTAATCTATCAATTGTTCTTTAACTTAGGAATGTGTTGCGCTAGAGGAGTTGTACCTCAGCCATAATGGAATCCAAAATATGGAAGGCCTCTCTACCTTGCAGAACCTTCGTGTTTTAGATGTTTCATCTAACAAGCTAACCGCTATCGAAGATATTGAAACCTTAACCAAGTAGCATGATACTATATGATTGATAGTTTATCATCCTTAGTGCACCAAAATAAGTGCAAGAAGATGCAAATATTCTAACTACATAAACAGTTGGGTAAAATTATTGGTTCTGACTCTTTCATTACCATCCTAACGTGTTATGCAGGTTAAAGGACTTCTGGTTGAATGACAACCAAATACCATCACTGGATGGGATAGAGTTTGCTTTGGCTGGTTCACAGGAGAAGCTGACAACCATATATCTTGAGCAAAATTCTTGTGTTATTGTTGTAATGTTATTATTGTTGTTTTCCCTGTTGTTGACACTTGTAATTTCTTAGAGTTTTATTTCTTTTTGAACATTGCTATGATAGTCTCAAAACAATAAAGTGCATGCTTTGGGGGGGGGGGGGGGCAAAGTTGGTGTATAAAGTCAACTTTAATTGATTAAGGAAGTCTGGAAGCCCATTAAGTGTTACTTCCAAAGTAGAAAAACTATTTATCAAGTTACTACATGTTTTTCATTATTGTTCTATTGCTCTTGAGTGAGCTACAAAATCTTCTCCACTTAGGCCAACATAGCACACTGGTGTTTTGCTCTCCCACTTTTGATGCATCGGACCACTTATAGCCCCTAATGACTGTTAGTTTTTTTCAACATTTCACTATCTTACAAATTTGAAGTACTTACATTGATTGTGACTGGAAACTTTTGACCCTCGTACTCTTGAAATATTGGTTCATCATTGGTTTCTTATGGATTAGATGATACTTATTTTGCCATTAGAATAAGGAAGAATATGCAACTCTATGCAGATTTTTTTTAGAACAAGAAAATGATTTATCATAGAAGATCGAATAAGTCAGCTCATTTCACTTTATCATAAGACCTGTATATGATTTTATTTTTTTCTCTTACCATAAATCATTGAACTGTTTTTTACAAGCTTTTGGTTAGTGACGAGAAGTAGCCACTCAATGTACTGTTGGTCACCGCTACTACCTACTTTTTTTAGATCAAGGGAAAATTTCATTAAGTGATTGAAAAAGGTCCCAGCCTCTACAATCCGAAGATCGTACACAGTTTAAAGGTTACAACCAAGAGCAATCAAGCACAAGAACTAACACAAAGCAAAAGACACAAGATACAGGAAAAAACAGACACTACGCCTCAATCCTATTCCGGAACTTCCATCCAAATTTTGCAAAGACCTCCATGATGACCGTCTCCAAAATCTGGCATCCATTCTTGAAGATTGGTCTTTCTTCTTCTTTACTTAACAAGGACCAATGCCGGATCCAATACGTTGCCCTGAAAATGACTTGCAGAAAGGTGTTGGTTTTAGCATTATTGAACACCACGTCATTTCTATTCAACCACATTGCCCAACAGAGAGCCGCAGCACCTAGTAAAATCTGATTTTTGAGTTTTGCCCCGATGCCATGAAGCCAAGAGCCAAACATATCCGATATACTAGATGGTGGATGAATTCCAAAGGTGATGTGCACTGTGTTCCATATAAATCTAGCAAAGTGACAATCAATGAAAAGATGTTGTATCGTCTCCAAAGAGTTACAAAAACAACACTTGACACTCCCTTGCCAATTCCTTTTTGCTAAATTATCTTTTGTAAGAGTGACCCCTTTTTGGAGATACCAAAGGAAAATTTTAATTTTCAAAGGCACTCTTATTTTCCATAGTGGATTTTTCGTAGGTAAGACTCCCTCTTGAATCAGATTCAAATACATAGAGCGAACCGTGAAAGACCCACTCCTATGAAGGTTCCAAACAAACACATCCTTCTCATTTGTAAGGTTAACTGTCACAACTTTAGAGACTAAGTCGTACCACGCTGTCAAATTACCTTCCACCAAACCTCTTCTAAACGACACATCCAGTGGCGTAGAAGCTAAAACCTTAGCCACAGTATCATTCTTTTTCCTCACAATCCTATAGAGCGATGGATAGACATCCCTTAAGGGTTTATTTCCTAACCAAATGTCCTCCCAAAATCTAACTTGTGTTCCCTTTTGAATTCGAAAATAACCATGAGCCAAGAAATCATCCTTGACCTTCATTAGCCCCGACCAAAAGTGGGAGTCACCCGGTCGTTTATAAACTTGAGTTATGGCTTTATTGGTCAAATATTTTCTTCTTAGAAGATTTTGCCAAACACCATCCTCATTAATAAGTTTAAACAACCATTTACTCAAGAGACATTTGTTTTGAATCCCAAGGTTTTGGATACCCAACCCGCCACAGTCCTTTGGTCTACAAAGTACACTCCACTTAGTAAGCCTGTACTTCTTTTTATGACTATCACTTTGCCAAAAGAACCTTGAACGGTAAAAATCAAGTTTTTGTAAAACACCCTTAGGGACTTCAAAAAAGGAAAGCATATACATAGCTAAACCATTTAAGACCGAATTGATCAAAACTAGCCTTCCTCCAACGGAAAGAAGCTTTCCTTTCCAACTGCTGAGCTTCTTTTGGAATCTCTCCTCAATGATGGCCCAATCTTTGTTAGAGAGTTTACGATGATGCAAAGGAATACCAAGATATTTAAAAGGTAAGCCCCCGGTTTTGCAACCAAAAAGTTGTGCATACTCATGCTCGCAATCCTTAGCACTACCATAACAGAAGAGCTCACTCTTATGGAAATTAATTTTCAACCCGGAAAGTTGCTCAAAGGCACTTAACACTAGTTTAAGGTCTTTGGCTTGGAGTAGATCATGATCCATGAAGAGAATAGTATCATCTGCATACTGGAGGATCGAGAGGCCATCATCTACCAGATGTGGAACAACTCCTCGAAACCTCCCATCAGACTTAGCTCTACCAATTAACGTTGCCAACATATCTGCCACTAAATTAAATAGGATTGGTGACAAGGGATCACCTTGCCTAAGTCCCTTTTTTGGCTGAAAATAATGCCCTAAAAGGTCATTAACTTTAATGCCCACACTACCACCCCTAACAATTTGATCTATCCACTTGCACCAAAGTGGTGAAAAACCTTTCATCCTCAATGTTTGTTGAAGAAAAGACCAGTTCACCTTATCATATGCTTTTTCAAAGTCCAGCTTTAGAATCACACCATCAAGCTTCTTCCTATGCATTTCATGTATGGTTTCATGAAGGATAATAACCCCTTCCATGATATTCCTCCCTGCCATAAAAGCTGTTTGAGATGGTTGTATAACCTTCTGAGCCACTAGTGCTAAACGGTTAGCCATTATCTTAGTAAAGACCTTGAAGCTAACATTAAGTAGGCAAATGGGTCTGAACTGTTGGATTTGAGTAGCCTCAATTTGCTTCGGTAATAATGTAATTATACCAAAATTGAGGCTAAAAAGTGGGAGGTTTCCTTTGTGAAAATCAGTGAAAAGAGCCATGAGATCTCCTTTGATGAGACCCCAAAAAGCTTGGTAAAACTCAGCTGGGAAACCATCAGGCCCCGGGGCTTTGTTGTGTTCCATTTGAAATATAGCCTTTTTAACCTCTTCTTCTGTGAAAGCGGACGCTAAAATCTCATTCTCAGTTTCTGATACCTGTGGTATATCATCCCTAAAGGATTCCATCATTGAGAAATTATTTCTCTCTGACGCCCCAAAGAGACCTTTAAAATAATTGGTGATGTATTTCTTAAGGTTCTCATCACCCTCTATAATCCCCTCTTCCTGCTCGAGGCGGAAGATCCTAGTCTTCCTATGTTTTCCATTGGCTACCAACTGAAAATACTTAGTATTACAGTCGCCAAATAACAACCTAGTTGTTTTGGCTCTTTGGTACCATTTTATCTCCTCCTCTCGCAACAAATGAACTAACCGCTCTTTATAATAATGCTTTAAATCATTTTCCGTAGCACTGAGAAGCTGAGTCTCAGCTTTCTTATCTAATTCATTCGCCTTCCGAATCAAATCTTCCTTTTCTTTTTTGTATGAACCGCTAACATTCTTAGCCCAACCCCGTAGGAATTGTCTAAGTCTCTGAATTTTAAATTGCCATCTTTGTAACGATGTTTTTCCCCTTTTTTCTTTGTTCCACACTTCCGCCACCAACTCTGAGAAGCCCTCACGTAGCAGCCAACCGAGCTCAAATTTGAACAGAGGTTGATTTTTGCAACGAGTACCGTTTCCAGTATCTAGTAACAGAGGAGTGTGATCCGAAATTTCCCTAGTCAACGCCCGAACCGTTGATAGCGGAAATTTTGTTTCCCACTCTGTACTAACAAGGATCCGATCAAGTCTCTCATATGTTGGTGTATCCCTAGAATTAGCCCACGTAAATTTCCGGTTAGATAATTCAAGCTCCCTTAAATCTAAACCATCGATGATGGCATTAAATAAAAAAGGCCACCTATCATCAAACCTATCATTGTTCTTTTCCTGTGGATTCCTAATAATATTGAAATCACCTCCGACAAGAACCGGATGTGTTTCCTTGGCACATGTTTGTACCAACTCTGCAAGGAAGGCCTCCTTAAGTTCAGGTTGAGCAGCCCCATAAACTGCTATAAGAACCCATTGGAAACCATCACCTCTCATTCTCAAGTGGAACTTAACATAAAAGTCTCCCTCATCAAAACTACCAAAGTCAAAAATTTCTTGATTCACCCCAAGAAGGATGCCACCGGACCTACCATGAGGTTTTGACCAGTGCCACAAAAAATCTCGACCACCACAAATATTGTTCAACACCGCTTTTGGAAAATCTTTCTTCCCGGTCTCCATAAGAGCAATAAAGTCTAGCTTATGCTCTCTAGATAATTCTGAAAGGAACCTATATTTAGCCAAGTCACTAAGACCTCTGCTATTCCAAAAGATTCCTTTCATTTTGATCGATTTGATTTTCTTTTTTTCCTAACTATTCCAATTTTCTTATTCTTCTTATTAAAAGATGACATAGATTTATTCTTCTTGAAGACAGTTTCGAATTCACAACTTAGGTGATCGCTGTCGTCATCCATAACCTCCTCCATCAAATCACCACAAAAGTGACCAAGAGTGAGGTTATTAACGTCATCATCTTCATCACTTACTAAAAAAACAGCATCACTGTCATGTTCTTCAACAATTCTAGGACAAAAAGCCGACAGTCTATTGCGTTCTACAGTTTTAAGCACCCGAACTGAACCTAAAACTTCTTTCTCATTTTTGCCAACATCTAGGCCTAGGTTGATGAGTTTGGAAGCAACAACAACATCTGAAAAAGATGTGAAGGACAGATTTTGCTTGTTACCTTCAACCTGCTCCAAATTATTCAACGCAGGAGGTAATGGCGCCATCTTGGGCGCCTCCTGTGCCAAGGCCGGGTACTGCAACCTTACTGCATCAGGCTGCTGACGAGCGCCTTCCGGCGCAGCCAACCGTAGGCCAGCACCTGCCGGCGTCAGCCCGTGAAGTACCCGCTCCTCCATCGGTGCTTGGAGCACCCCAACATCATTAGATGCTGCTGCTCCATCTCCCTCAACATTTAGCAAATCACCATCCTCATCAGTGAACACAGCTTCCACCAACTCGTCAACAAGAACATTATCATTCTCCACAAGAACCTTATTACAACACAGGTTATTAATTTTGAGATCACAAGCCATATCCAGAATCCGAACCTCCAAACCTTTAATTTTTGCTTCAAGTTCTTTAATCTGCTCTGCCATAACTTTAATATTTGCCTCAAGGGTCGCCTGGGAAGTAGTCTTTCTTGTTGGACCCTGCGACGACGGCAAACCACCCCACTGGCCGGCTGGAATGCTGGTCGATGCCGCTGCATAAAAGCCTGCGCCGCCGCGGCCAAAGCGCCCAGCAAGGCCACCACAGTCAGGACTAGAGCCGCCCACCTGGTAGCCATGTCTTCCCTTGTGCACACCACTATCCATCGCATCACCCTGAGCGTAACTGTTGCCGACGGCTTCAACACCGCCCCCGGCTCCTTGCAACCCAGGTCTGTTCGCTGGCAACGAAACGTCGCAGGCAGACGAACAGTTGTGAGATGAGGCGAGAAAACTGGGACGAAAGCGTCCTCCCCGGGAGAAAAGCTCACACAGCCCGGCTGGAAAACGGACCGACCTGCTCCCAATCCGGATCACACCAGAGCGGGCCAAACGTCGTCTTTCAGTTTGGGCCAAAACAAGTTGGCCCAGACCAGTCGACACCGTCGGCCCACATACCTCTTCAGTGCCCCGACACCACTCATTCAGGGACAACCCTGTTTTACCAGGATTAACCTTCCTCATGTCCTTAACTTTAACCTCCCCCAGCTTACTAACTGAAGACCGATCAAACTTAGGTAAGGGGCCTTTCCAAGGACGAATTTTTGAGGACAAACGCCAGTCCGCTACCTTCTCGGTTATCCTTGATGGTAGAGGCCTAGGATGCCTCACATGGCCAACCCCACAGTCAACCGACCCAAATTTCGGAGACTCAATGTTTTCAGACAGCATTGCCTCAGCTCTGATCAATTCGTCTACTGAGAAACCCACTCGCAAAGCATCTCGAATAAATTCTGAACCTGAATTAGATGAAACAGTACTAGCAGCTTCATCTTCTTCCTCAGAGCTATCATCCCCATCTGCTGCCCAAAATTTTGATCTACTCGTGAAATTTCTATCTCCGACTAGCGGAGCAGAGAACTTGGGAAGATCAGGCGCTGATTGCCTTCTTGGCAGCACCCCAATCCATTCCTGCTCAACATGGGATTGCGACTTAGCGCACAGTGAGCCACCTCCATCAAGACGGGTCAAATCCACCATTAACCGAGCTTCACTGAATGAATACTAGCTCCCAGCTCACACCGTTGAAGAAACGGAGAGAGGGAAAGAAGAAACGAGGACTAGAGGAGGCGAGAAAGACGTACCTGAAACTAAGGCCGGTTGGGGAAAAAGGTCGAACACCTTACCAGCACCAGCCTCAGGAGCTGCCGCCCGACCGCTGCTTGGCAGCCACTTTCACCGGGCTTCGTCCCTTCAGCGCTCGAATCCGCGCTGAGCTCCCGCTGCTTCTGAAGAACTCGGTACTCGATGCCGACGTAGCCGACGCGAGGCACGACCCTCTTCTTCCGCGCGGACTCCCACCTCATCCCGCCGCCTACATCGCCGGAGCAGGTGGCAAGCGGAGGTTCTGCAGCGCTCGCTCAGATATCCGCTGCAGCGTGCGAAGCGGTCGGCGGGCGGACGGCCGCGGGGAGGAGAAGCCGCGCGGGCGGACGGGGACCGGATCTCGCGAGGAGCGCGGAGGTGTCTGGAAAGTAGCAAATAATGCTCTCAACTATAGCACCTGAACTATGGGATGAAACTTTGACGCCCCCAACATTTTGTATCAATTTGATGGACAAGCATGCATTTCCAAATCTGTTTTTATTTGTCCTGTTTGTTATGGATATAATTGCCCTTTTACATCCATGGCTTTTTTTATTTGGAGTACTTAGAGTTTCATGTGTACGCTCACTATCAGTTTAAGTTATCCTAATTTCTAAGTTGTCAATTGTGGTTTTGGAATCCTGGTAGGGATGGTGTTTGTAGCTTTGTTAAAAATTGTGCATACAGGGGTAGTGAAATGACGAAGCATATTAGCAAAATAAAAGATAAGAAATATTGATATGTCCTATAATACGAATAGAGCTAAGCTGTTTTAGCTTAGTTAAATGCTCAATTTCTACGGGACAGAAGGCACCCTTGACACATAACGCGAGATTAATACAGAAAATTCATGGATGCTCTCTCGGATGCCGGCAGAAATTATGACGGCGAAATGATTGCTAGGACGGGAAGGCAGAGATGTCATACACTCGTGCAGACAGATGCTGTGCTTTGTGCAGCAGCTGTGTCAGTGTGTATCTTCCATTCCTCGGCCACCTTTTGACAGCGACAAATGGGTCTCCCAGGAAACCGCATGGCCCAGGTGAACCGGCGAGAGGCTGTTTTTCTTTATAGTTTATGACTGTAATTAATAATTTTTAATTTTAGTATGTTTATTTGTGTAAATAAATTACATATGGATAAATTATTTCGAAAAAAATATCCTAATAAATTACTTTAAAAAATGATAAAAAGATATCTTATTTATTTGTTACGGAAACATTGGAAAAGGGGTCTAGCCAGCCGGATATCCAATATTCAGAGTGTCAGTTATGCCTTGCTTGGATTTGATGTTCGGATTCCTTTGCTACGCTCCTTCCTTCGTGCCATCATGTTGAAACCTAAATAGCTGAATTCATGGCATTGGAACCTGAATCTGGGAAATTGTGCGTGTTCCGAATGGTTGCTTACGTGTGTAGCATCACAGAGAAACTTATATGGAATCATCTCTATGAGGAGTCGGTCCCTAGCTAGCTACTTGGTTTTGACCTTATTTTAGATGGATAATCGACCAGGACTTAAATATATCTGTCTGTGATTTTGAAGGATGGTTGTTTCAAACTGCACTTGATTTGTTTAGCTCGTATGTTTTTTCTCTGAAAAAGAAGCTCGTATGGTTTTCAGGTGAAGCTAGTCAGCTAGCGTGGAGGATTATCTCTGAAGGAACCAGCAGTCCACTGGAGTTGTTAACTAGTACACCAACACGAGACGCATGTACAGTACTGCCGAGTAATGTACCATTGCTAACCGGGATCAGCAGGGACTTGCAACGAAAGGTATATTCGTATGCAACAACTAACGCAGCATGTACTGTTGCAGATACTGTTCATGCATTGGTTGATCATTACAGCTTTGCTTTCAGAAACATTACTGTGATCATAATGCCAGATCAGGTATTCACGTAGCAGCAGCAGTACATACTGGCTATACAATGGTTGTTCCTGCTAATGCTCGGGGTTTTATTTTGATCCTCACATCAAGCTGTGCAGTGATATTTGGCATGCTCTTTTTTTGTTCCTACTAATGGCTGCGGTTTATATCTTTCGAACTATTTATTAGAGAGAGTACGGAGAAACAGAAACTCGCGTGTGGTTTTAATCGATATAAATGAAGTCGCTACAGTATATACTACAATTAACTTATAGACTTCACCTTAAAAAACATCATATTTAGAAGCTAGTTACTATAAAAAGATCGAAAAATAGCTTTTAAAAACTGAAAAAAGGGCCAGTAAGTGTTAAGCAAAAAGTGCTCTTACTAATTATTCCCGCGCAGTAGCACAGATGGGAGACGAGAGCTGCACTGTCCACCTAAGTAAGAAATCATGCGAATTAAACCGTACTGAATGAGAAACATGAACCTTTTCTCTCTAACTCTGTGTTTTTTAATATAATCTGATGTTTTTAAACAAAAATATGATGCCGTTTCGTTGCAGATCTTCACAAAGCGGCCTAGCAAACATCCATGCAGATGATGAACAAATACAAAATCACGTCAGGCGTATATAGTTTGAAGGTAGTCGTTGGAAAATCGCTATCAGGAAATGCTTTGAGCTCCCAACTTTGGACCTATGTACGTGTTTGCAAGAATGGAAGGTAGTGGCCGGCCGGAATTTCATTGTGCAAAGCTAGTCGCTCATCTCCTAATTTTACTATCTCATTCTGATTTTTGAACTCGAACGGCATGGATGAAGGCTACATTAGCTCACAGCCAGTGGTGTATGGTCCATCATCCATGTCTTAATTTGCTTCCTTGATTGATGGATGATTCTACTGTTTATCTGGTGACAGACTAACAGTTTGTTATCTACTTGTTGGATCCATCTCAAATATGGCTCGAGTAGTTTGGTACGTTGCGTAATTGCTCATTCTTCAAACAAAAACTCGATTACATTATCAATTAATTGTTCCATACATGACATTCGCTGGTGAAATGAACTACCATGTTATAACCAGGGACCGAGGGAGACGTGGCTGACAGTGCTTTGAAAAAAATTTGCATTGTAGGACTATATATTTTTTAGGAGTTTTGTTGTTGCTAATATATGCTATTCGGTTTTCCTTATTAAATGTAATTATATTATATAGTTTATTTGATCTCTCTCTCTCTCTCTCTCTCTCTCTCTCTCTTCTAAATCTAAGTTCACCTCTAATTACAACATAAGATGACACACAAGGTACATAGCCTAATAGGCACCTTAATTGGTTGTACTACGTTATAGTGTACTAGTAGTAGCCAGAGTTGATTAATTAGATTGCACCTAGTTCTTTCTTTTCCCTGTTTGGTTGATGAGCCAACAAAGTGGATTGCATTCTTCTACGGGATTCCCATATGCAATCCACTGCGGTTTGTAAACAACACCACACTTAACACCTTCTCTAATCGATCGGGACAACCAAGGAAAGCCTATGCTCTATACACCAATATATATATAGATTAACATGAACACGTAATGCCACCCTTTTGGTCAAAGTCATACATGCAATATCATTACGTGATTGGGTGATTGCATAATTACATGAACCGAACCCAGGAGAGGAATAAAAAGAGAAATTAGCAAGTTGGGCATTGAGCAATATTCTTATCTTATCTTATGCCTCCCACCAATAAATAGTTAGGCATCTTTAATTTGTCGGAGCAACTAATTATGCTTATCTAGGTGCGCATCCTTGTTGTGAAGTGCTAGTATACTCTGTTTTGAAAGCAAGGAAAAAAAAAAGAGAAGAGGTTGCCATGGAAATTCGTGTCTTTTACAACCAGAAACCAAGAATAGCGTTGCCTGAACTCATGTTTGCATACAAAAAGTAATCATACACCAATACATACGTGTAAATGTTTGGAGAAGCCTTCTTAGAGTGAGGCTGTCAGGAATACATGAATTTCACACGAACTAGCTGCCTGTGGTGGATCTCAAATAAATACAAGTTCTAAATTTTAAGAAAATATAAAAAATATAATTATCATTACATTTTTTTAAAAAATTGCATACATAATTTACATCAGATCGACCGGCCACATGCATATAGACATGTGCAAACAATACAATCCTTTTCAGAAGATTCTACAAATAGCAGGCACACATCTGTGTAGATCCATAAATAAAGATCTTTTCAAGTAAGGAGAGGAAATGGGAGGATGGTAGAAAACTATAATATACCATCATAATCACCAACTCTTTTTGTATTATTACTAGTTTAACATCTGTACGATGCTACTAAAAAATTATATGAGCAAGCACATCAAGCTAATATTGATAGGTCTGATTTGTGCTACACTCTTGGCTCTGCTGCAGCACCTTGTCAAGCTCTGCCCTAGGCTTCGCTGTTGAGCTTGACTTACACCACATTCCTAGCTAGGCATAGTTATTGTCATATCGTTTGCGACCAAATTGGATCATGTTGGAGTTAACAGATGTGGCCTCACTCGACAGCAATGGACAAGATGACCTAGTAATATCAACATCTATTACAACCTTATTTGTTAGTGGCGACTGAAAAGCAGAAAGATATGGGGATGACAAAGACCCATTTAAAAGGAATTTAGCAGGAGGAAAAAATTAGTTAGTTAGTTTATTAGAGATTTTTTAGGGTGAAAGATGGATGAGAGGAGTTGGAAAACACATCACTCAGCACTCACAAAGTCATTCTTTTAAGTAGTAATTAGTATAAAGATTTCACACAAAATAGTTTAATGCCTACAAGAACACGCAGAAACTCCAGCCTTACCAAGAGATTTGGAATATACATATCTATAGCCTGTTTGGAACATAGGGATTTCCCAAGCTTCCTACGATAAATAAATCATTTTATGTGAATTTTCGAGAACTGATCATAGGTCAAGTTGGTTAGGTGCGTTGGTTGCGGTCTTCACCTTCCTCGATGGTAAATGACAGAGTTCTTGACCTAAATTTAATAATAAAAAAGTGAACTTTCAACTAAATTCCTGGTAATAATGCTAGGTTCCAAATAGGCCCATCATTTTCCCAAGAACACACACAGGTAGAAAACTCCATGCTTTGTCCCTACCTCAAGCGATACTACTGGACCAAGAAAGAACCTCTGAATTCTGATACATGTGTCTGCCTACTGGCTGCTACTGCACGTTGATGTGTCCTCTTTGGTTCTCCTGTCACGTCTCATCAGTTTACCACTGAGCTGATACAGATATTTTGTCCTCCTACCCAAGTTTTTCTGCCCAATCAAATGAACGAGGGATTGATTAGCCGATCACTCAGATTCAGATTGCACTCCACACGTGCATTTCCTGTCACTGTGTCAAACAACTTGTACAATTGGTTGGATAGGTAAAACTTTCCGATTTTTACCGCACCAGTTGTGAGTTAGTATTTTGTAAAACACAGGAGAGTAAATTTTGGCCAAAAAATTTAAATTAAATACCTTTCGTCTGCGAACCAAAAAAATGCAGCAACAGAGAAGCTAGCCTGACTTGTTGCACAAACTTGAACAGAAGTTAATAATATCTGTTGTGCCCGTTCAAAAGTAATAATAATAATAATATCTGTTGCGTCTGCAAACTGCGCCGCGTAACCAAGCTTGTTTTTTCGCTTAATTCCATTCCAACATCGAGACATGCATCTGCATCCCGTCTGAAATAAGGATTTCTTCTGTTTCCCTCGCAAAGTAAAAAAAAAAGGATTTATTCTGTTTTTTTAGATATTTCTGTAAATTTCTGCGTTCAACTAATATATCCAATGTTGCTTAACCATATATAACGATGTTTTGAGAACAGAAATGGATAAGGATTTGGTGAGCATATGCTGTGAAAAGTACTATATAATATTTCTGAAATTTTGCTCCAAATTCCAAACACATTAGAACAAAAAAACTATTATTTTGTCAGAAAACAGTGGAGAAGAGATTAAAAAAACGGAAATGAATACTTCCGTTCGTTCGTGTGTTGGTTGGAATGCGCGCACGGTGTCCAAAGCCGTCCGATGGAAAGGGAAGCAATCTCGTGACATCTTGACTGATTTTGTTGTCCCCTAATGATGCGAGGCAGGATGGGTGCACTTGACCAAACCACATGTCCATTAAAAATTACGTCATATTTTGCTTGTCCAACTTGATCACCGTGTCGTGATGAGTTTTGTTCTCAGACCACTATTTAGTGCGGCCATTCTTCAGCTAATAAGTCAATGGTCTCACCAATCACGTGACGTAAAATTACATGGCTGTGCCTAGCTGCTGACCTCCGTGTTCCATCCGATCCATGTTTATTCTAACTTGCTTTCGAATTTATAGTCAATTGCTTTTGAATTTATGTTGACTTACAAACGCATTTTTTTTATATTTTTATTTGTATTTTTGCTTGCAAGCTATGCTTATTTTACTTCCATGTTCATCCCAACTTGCCTTTTGAATTTATAATCAAATGCTTTTGAATTTATTGTGACTTACAAATTTGATTTTATATTTTATTTGAAAATTTTCTTGCAAATTATGCTCACTTTGCTTCAATGTTTGTCTCATTTGCTTTCAAAATTTATACCAACTTGCTTTGAGTTTATACTGACTCTTCACGCACATGCTGTTGTCCATAGTTTTTTGTCCCAACTTGTTTGAATCGTGCATTATTCAAAGGGAAGCTTTTAATTTAATGTGCTTTTTTTTATCCTAACTTGTTTTTGAATTTATAGTCAATTGCATTTGCTTTCAAATTTATACCAACTTGCTTTCGAATTTATACTGACTCTTCACGCACATTTTTGGTCTCAACTCGTTTGAATCGTGCATTATTCAAAGGAAAGCTTTTTAATGTGCTTTTTTATCCTAACTTACTTTTGTATTTATGCTGACTTATAAACGCATTTTTTACATTTTTATTTGTAATTTTGCTTGCAAACTATGCTCATTTTACTTTCATATTTATACCAACTTGCTTTTCGAATTTATAATAAAATGCTTTTGAATTTATTCTGACTTACAATTTTGATTTTGTATTTTATTTGAAAATTTTCTCTTTGCTTCAATGTCTGTCCTATTTGTTTTCAAATTTATACCAACTTACTTTTGAGTTTATACCGACTCTTCACGCACATGCTGTGATTCGTAGCTTTTTTGTCCCGACTCGTCTAAACATCATGCTAGATAGGCCATGTCACTTGCTCCACTAGTACATCTAGTAGAAGTATGGTTGCAAGACACTCCACATCTGGACTTTTGAACCCAAGTATTGTTACTGATGAGTGAACCGATGAACATATGTCAAGAGAATCCGAAAAAACCCTAACGATAGGTGGTGGTATAGGCAATACGGTCGACCTGCACTAGCAGCCGTGTATATATGAAAATTGGATAGTGTGGTACCGGTAGGCTATTTCACGCACATACGGTCCGTAGCCAAGTCCTTAAAACAAAAACCTCCACTTGCAATTCTTTCACGACCTCCTGCCGCTAAGTCTCCAAATTAGCCTTGATTAATCACCTTAATTAACCCCACCACCACTCACAAAGCGACTCATAGAACCCATCCTTAACCCTCCTGTCTCCTCCCCAGCCTCCTCCAACCTCCCCAACTCCCTCGCCACCGATTCAGAGCCCGCCATTAATGGAGTACGAGCGCATCCACGAGCCGCTCCCCCGTCAGGTCGCCATCTCGCCGCATCCTTGCCTGTGTGAATTTGCTCTTTCTTAGGTGTTCCCTTCTCTTTTGGATCTTTTATTTGTGCTCTTCTTGGTTTGCTGCCCCCTTGGACGGTCGGTCCGTTCCCGTACTGATCCTTGCTCCTCGTGGCGCCTATCGTGTTCGGGTGTTTGCGCGGTATAATGGGAATCGGCATTAGCACCGACGATCTTGATTGGATTTGGTAAATGTTGCCCGTTTCTGGTAGTCTTGGATTTGTGCAGTTCGTGGCAAAAGGTTGAGGCATTTCGTACTATTTTGTGCTTCTTGAGGCGTAACCTTTTTAATGATTAGTTCTTGGAAAGCAGGCATGCCTGTCGTTGCTGCACTCGATGCGCTTTTCACTGATAGGTCGAGATTTTGGCGGTTTTGACAGATTCCTCGCAGTGCTCCGCTTCTTTTCGTTCTTTCTTCTCTTAATTTCGCCTTACATTTTGGTTTGCACTTGTGTGGTGGTTTGGTTGGTACTTGTGTGGTGGCAGCCTAGGATGTTCAGGTCTGGAACGATCATACCTGTTGCTCAATTCGATGCGCATTTTGCTGAAAAGTTGCGGCTTTTATCCTTGTTTGATGCGACTCGGGCGCTGTTTCTGCTCAATTTTGTCTTGAATTTGGTGATGCTTTCTGTGCCGTAGCTTTCAATGGCTGGCTGTGGTAGCATGGGATTGTGATGGGTCTGATATTCGGGGTGCACACTTCACTAAAATCTGGGATCTTTTTGTCCATTCTGGTGTGATTCCATCAAATTTGGCAAATTCTTGGTTATATTTCTCTCCTTTGCTCCATTTCACCATTTTGATTCTTCTTCCACAAACAGCTTTCCAAACGTTCCAATCCCCTTCTTTCGGCCTCACTGAATCTTTCCCTGATTCTCTCTGGTCCAGTTGGGTGGATTCTCCCCAGCTAAGCTACGAGCAATGCTTCTCGGATTAGAGAAACATCAGCACAACAGCGAGGGCACATCACCTGAGGCCAACGACTCCGGCGAGCTTGACGACCGGAGTAAGTCCACCTCCTGACCAATCATCTAACTCCTGTACAGATTAATCGTTGTCATTTACCAAACACTAAATCTTAGATACTACTTGTGTTGATAGGGAGCATGGAATGCTCCACCTCCACCGAAATGTCGAGCAATAGTGGTCACAGATCAAGGAACCGAGCTCAGGATGACGACAGCTTTGACTCTGAGAGCAGCTCTTCGGGGCCACCGACGGTGAAGAGGTCCGCGGCCCTGGCTGCATTGATGCCACCGTTCTCTAGACCAACGCCGTCGAAGTGGGACGATGCCGAGAAGTGGATTTCTAGCCCGACGGCAAACCGTACTGGCCGTGTGGGCAGTGCCACTGGGGTTGTGCCAAAGAAGTCGGCATTGGCCTTCCCTGAGCATGGAGACCGCCCACCAGCTGTTGCTAAGGTGGTCGCCGAGGTGCTCAGCAACACTGGAACTTTGGTTGAGAATTCAGTTGGTAAGCAAGAACTTCGCCCATGCTTTTGATTCTTTATGTTCTCGCACCTGTACTTTATAAGGATTATGAGGTGATAAATGTTGCTGTAGTGACTTGTGAGGCCATATTTCTGGTTGGTGTGATTGGAATTTCAAACCATGTGTGTCTGAAGTTTGGAGGGTGAACTAGCATGTTTCATAATTATTTATGATATAGCATCTATGGTGGAGCCAAAAAATTATTTAGAAATTAGAACTGTTAGGTTGGCAAATTTGAAGTTGCTGGTGCCGGGTGAATTGCGCACAAGTAAAGCATAACATCATGAGACATGAGTTGCTGTTGGAAAAAGGTGTGACATTGATGTTTTTCATCATAGTAGGCCTGCTATTCATTCACCCCTTAATTTCTGTAAAATTTTTAAGTAGGCAGCTTCATATGTTTTTTCAGCTAAATTTGTATACAAATCTACGTGCATGATGTATACTGTCCGTTTAAGATGAGGAGCTTGTAGCGAGAAAAATGCTGTGCCAGACCAATATATATTTCAGGGATACTGGATCCTTCACTTACTAGTTGTTACAATTCATCTTCAGGCTTACATCGTAGGAAAAAAAACTACTTTATATGTCTTACAAAACAGAAATTAAGTTTCTTCTATGTGTTTCTATTTGATTGATAAATTTTTGTACACTTACAATGAAAATTCTTGTTATGCTATGTCTGTAGGTGTCGCTCAGCCTGATTCATTTAAACCTGCACAGAGTGCTTCAATAGTTGATGAACCAGCATCCGTTGTTAGGTCTGTCTCGATGAGAGATATGGGCACCGAGATGACTCCAATTGCCAGCCAGGAGCCTTCTCGGACCGGGACCCCTATAATAGCATCTAGTCCCACTTCTTCTCGGACACCAACTCCACAACACAGAGTAGAACTCAGTATCGCCGAAATTAATTCCAGCAACATGGAAATGTCTGAGGAGGAGCTAAAATTGAACACCAGAAAGGAAATTATGGATCTTGGTCAACGGCTAGGCAAGACAACTATAGCTGCATGGGCAAGCAAGGAAGAAAAAACAACTGCAAATTTAACAAAAGCCACAGAGGATAAGGCTGTAGAAATCGATCGAGAGACCCATGCTGCAGATTGGCAGGAGGCAGAGAAAGCAAAGTATCTCGCAAGGTATATTTGCTCATTCTTGACTATCTTCTAATGGATACTAGTATAATTGTAATGTACTAATGTCATAATCCTCAAATCAGTACTAAGTAGAGAAGTTTAGAAGCCTGCATTGATAAATGTTTAGAACAATTTGGGCAGGCCATTTGGTAGAAATATACACACATGGCAAGGAAAGGAAACATTATTTTGGTAGGCTTATTTGAAGAATTTTCACAGCTGCGAAATATCATTTTGATTGCACATTTTGGTCCTAAATCAGGTTTATCATTCATCATCCTCCAATCCTGCAATGCTTGTAGGTTTCAGAGGGAAGAGGTAAAGATCCAAGCTTGGGAAAATCACCAGAAAACAAAAATTGAAGCTGAAATGAAGAGGATAGAGGTAAACCTTTTGATATTCTGCTATTTATTTCACGATGATCTAACACCATTGATGTTTTTCATTTGAAGCCCATTGATGCAATTTGCTAGTTCTAAACTTATAATCAACACTAATCAGTGCAGCACTAAAAGCTCAATCACTCATTCCCAAGCAAAATTTGACCTGAATAGAAAACTTCCAAATAAAAGCTGCTTAATTCCTCCAGCTTCAGTAACTCACCGGTTTATACCATGTCTAACTTATTATACGAAGCCATGTCTAAATAAAACTGTTTAGCTCGTGGCAGATAACCAAATAGGTTCAATAGAATTGAAGAGAAACTCAAGCATCCAGTATCTAACGATTACTTTCCTCTGAGTCGCAGGCGAAGATCGAAATAAAGCGAGCTCGTGAGCACGACCGGCTTGCTAGCAAGTTGGCAGCAGCAAGGCACAAAGCAGAGGCGAAGAGGGAGGCCGCGGGGGTGAGGAGGAACCAAGAAGCAGCAAGAACAGAAGAGCAGGCGGCGCAGATCCGAAAAAGCGGGCATGTACCTTCCTCAATCTCCTGCCGGCGTTGGTGCCTCTGATTATCTTTGTACTATGATGTTTGAGCTAGGTACAGAAGTTGTTCCTAAACAACCATGTAATGTAATGTAATGCTGGTGGCTCATCTTTCAGTAAGGAATGCAAATGTTTCGCCAGTTTTGTCCTCTCGATCTCGCAAATCGGGGCATCTCTTACGCACACACTGATGTTCATGTTCACCACGAATTAGACCCTGCCATGATTCCCAGTACAAAGAACTCTAAGCCTGACTTGACCTGCATCCTTTGCCTTGCCTGCAACTCATGTGCAGAATTCCGTCACGGACGGTTCACCGGGCCAACTGCTCGAGGCTATCGACTGGCCAGGGCCCTCGGATTTCACATCTGACGGCTCATGGCCAGCCCAAGCACGTTCAGGATGGCCGTGAGATGCCTGATCCGACGGTTACAGATCACTTGCGCTGGCTCGGCGCCATGCAAGGCTCTCTCCGTGGGCTGCGCTGGAGCCACGTGTCCGCTCCAAAATCTCCACTGGAGGCTACAACATCTCAGAGCAGCTCCAAACCCTAACGACTCGCTCCCGATCTCATCTCCTATCCCCTCTCCTCTGTGCGAGATCGAGCTGTGCGTATCCGATTCCAGCCGGAAGCGACCGATCCAATCTACTTTGATCGATGGAGACGCCGTTGGATCACCGGGCGCCGTCGCTGTCGGCGGAGGAGAAGCACCGGATCGAGCGGGTGGCGCGGTTCATGGCGCGCGACCGGGACGGGGACATGGCCGAGGCGCTGCTGCTGCGGTTGCTCAAGATCACGCGCAACGGCCGCCGCTGGGGCTTCCTCGCGCCCGACCACCCTCTCCACCCCTACTACCTCCAGCACAAGGTCTCCGAACAGTGCCGCATCCTCCGCCCGCGATCCGCCGCCGCCGCCGCCTCCGATCGGTGATCGATCGCCCTATGTATGTCTGCATGCACCCCGCCTCCGTGTACGCACGAACGCATGCAGACATGCAGATCATTAGCCAGGTCGACGGGGCGATAACGCAGACGCTACACCCAGGCATGCACCACCTTGTCTCGCTTTTGTTGTTTATTCATGTATTTTTAGGATTGTGTCGACATTAATGTTCCCTTGAGATTAAATCATGATATTATATGAGAATCGAAGAACAACTGCGAATCCAGAGAAATACCAGGCTAATTGCTGTGCATAACTGCACGCATCAATGTGTTTGTAATTCTCTGATTTGAGACATTTGTCCACGTTGTAGTGATATGTGATGAGAGAATGAGATGTAATTACTTTGAATTTCTGAATAAGTGTCGTGACAATGTCTTCATCAGTTCCCTGAATGAGTCAGGATCCCATTGTTCTGAAGTCTGAACTCGTCCGTGGAGAAAATATCAATTATGCAAAAACTAAAAGAAAATAAAAATTGCTAATGAAATCAATTTCTGCCCTTCATGTAAAATGCGCAGTGGATGGCACATTCTTTGACAATTCACGATGATAGCCCGCTGGAATGCGCACCTTATCCTTGATCCTACTTTTGACTGCGGCAATGGTGTCAGAGCTAGCTTGCAACTTCCAGGGTTATGGTCTTACCCGTGTGAATTGTGACGAAGACCTGCATCTGCTGCAGGGATGAGCAAACTGTTCTCTTGGAAGGAGGCAATAGCATGGACCAGACAAGTTGAGGTGGCTCCTCCAGCCTGCCTATGAACACATCCGTCAGTGCCGCCTTCGAAGTAAATACGGCTCGCAACAGTGCAAGAGCTTGCAACAAGCTGAATTTAGTAAGTCGTGTTCTGCATAAATATACAAGATTAGCTCCTCTTTGCCGATGGTAATGTCCTTCTCCACCACCTTCGCCTTATCTCTCATACACCAATGCTTCATCACAGACATTGCAGAAGCCTGGAGTACGTGTAAATCATCGTCTACAGTATATGTGCTGTTGCTGACAAATTCAGGATCACAGAACCGGCAATCTGGCACCTGACACATGTAGTACCACTCCGGGACGGCTCGCTTTGAACTGTTGCTTTCCATGTTGAGCGGTGCAAGGCTTGGATCCAGCAACGTATCTTTGGGGAAGTGAAGTTCCGTTAGTAGGATAGCGGCATCGAGTTCTATAGAACTATCGTAGAGATTGTAAAAGGTGCCGAGGTGAGAAGTGCCACTGCCGCCACCCAAGTTCTACATAATACAGCCCAGTGGGAAAGTAAGGAAGCTAAAAAGCAGGTCAACGAATTCGTGCTTGCAGGTCACCCCACAATTGTGTGGTGAGTATATAAATTTATCTTGCTTCGTTGTTGAAGTTTAATTTTGTATTTTTTGCAATCTCTAATTTTTGTTGTCAAATGCTAAGCGGTCTGACCGGCTATGGTTAGTGGTCTAACCAAGGCACAGTCTGACCAAGCCACGGTTGGTGGTCAGACCGGTGAGCGGACAAACCGGCCATGGATAGCAGTTTAACCGGTGAGCTGGTAGACCGACTATGGATGTCGGTTTGACCAGTGAGTGGAGCGGCCATGGGCGACGGTCTAACCGGCAAGCGGTCATATTGGCTCATAATTGGCAGTATATTTATCCCAGATAGGTCTTCGTTTGGTTGCCAAAGGATTTGAGAGCGGTGCAACCGGCCATATGATGGCGATCTGACCGAAGGTGTGTAGAGCGGTCTGACCGATTAGGTAGGGTTCAACAGAGTGGTTTGAGTGTGTGTGCATGACATAGGTGCTGGTGTTTAGTTGTGTTGTGTTGCATGATGTATATGTTTTACTAACGTAAGTCGAGTGCATAGAACTTATGCTTGAGATGGTTGCTTAGTCTTTAGATATATAAGTGGCTTGCAAAACGTTAGTGTCGATGAAAATAAACTGGAACTAGGCGGGAGCGCTGAGATCCGAGCGGTTGTCTAAGTCTGGGTAAGACTACGTGGCTCAAGTAGGAAGTGCAGAGAAGACATGAATCGTGAAAAGCCGAGTTGGCTATGTAGTGCGTCGAGTGACAAGGTCATGCACGTAAAGATGGTTCAGGGAAGTCCGAATGCGTGAAGACGTGATGGCTAATCATTGAGCACAACATGCTATGTGCTAAAGTATGCGGAGATGCTTTGAGATGAAGGTAAGAATTCATGGCTTATTAATTATGTCAATTGATGATTTTGAGTTGTGCGGTGCTACGTGACGGTTTATTTGTTATTGTTGTAGGACTCCGGAGTTAGATCATGGTGAGGCAGAAGGGGTTAGGACTAAATTAGGAGAGCTGAGGTCCAAAGCAATCAAGGTGTTATCGGATGATGACTGAGCCTAATGGGGTGATTACAAGGCAAGAAGACAAACAACCAGAGTGGGAGCTACCGGTGGTGGATATGACATGCAACAGCAAGGTTGATGTGGGCTAAACTCATGAAGAAAGAGCTGAGGCCCAAAACGATCAGAGGAGCCGGGTGTCTTCATGGTGCACAAAGAGGCATGTGGTGCGTCAAGTAATTTAGGCCCGTTTGATCAAGGATGGTTAAGTAAGATCTGGATATGTGAGAGGCTTAGCTGAAAGTCATTGGGGGCATATGGAGTCGAAGATGAAGCACGGGGTTCTTTAAGATAAAGAAAGTGCGAAATTTTGTAGAAGGTGGTTTAGAGACAAAACGATCTTTTTCCCCAAACCAAAAAAGCTGAGACCTGATTAGACCAAAGCGCGAGCAGGTGTAAGAGAGGTGGTTTAGGTCAAGAATGTGATGAAAATGTTAAATAGATCAAGTATTGATTCACTAGAGGGTTAATAATTGTGTGTGTTTTGAGAAGCATGTATGTGTGAGTATAAAATCTGGTATGGTGTTAGATTAACGAGTTAGTACATGTAAATAGATGAAATCCAACTAAAAGGCTGGTCATGATTTTTTTTGTGAGCCTTCATATATAAAGAGGGAAGAGGCGTTGGCTTATGTAAGGTTATGGAGAAACTTATGCCTAGCCAATTTGAGGAGATTAGAGCTCTGAGAGAGAACCTTTAGGAGATGACTAGTCTTGTGCCCATGCGTTACTATAGAAAATAAAACTTAGTAGTAAATATTATGATGCAGTTATATATTAAGAAGACAAGTGCTTACAGATCACATATAATAAACCTTGATAAAAAATCTGGAGGAGAGTTGCAGAATCCGAAGAGACGAAACCTATAAATAACTAGCCTCATAGGCGCGGCGACACGCCGCGCCAGCCACCGTGTGTATCGAAGTAAAAGAGGCGATAATCCGTGAGGAGTTTGAAAAAAAAAATTAAAAAAATCGAGGGCACATGTGTATTTTTGAAAAAGTCAAAGGGTTTTTTCGGAAAAACCGAGGGCCTGTACGTAATAAATGGGAAAGTAAAAGGATTTTTTTGTAAAAAACCGAGGGCCTGTACGTAATAAACGAGGACCCGTACGTAATTTAGAAATCCGCGGGGCGCTATCCTGCAAAAATTTGGGTGAAAAAAAATTACCAGGGACCTTTTCGCGAGGAAAAAGGACCTTTACGTAATTTTCGGAAAATATGAGGGAATCACCTCAGCCGGCCGTACCAAAATTTCCCCCGCCACGCGCCAGGCAGCCGCGCGGGCGGGGGCGACGTGGATGCCCTGGGGGGCCGGAATCCCCCCAGGTTTATGATTGGTATGATATACTGCAAATAAAAGGCCATTAGGCAATTCAGTTTGAGGCCAGGCCATTGGACCTATTCTCGTTTGCCCATGCTGGGCCTTAGATACAATCTGGCCCACTTACCAGAACCAGCCCATCAGAATGTGGCCGGGCCGCCGCCTCCGCGTGGCGTGCCACCACCGAGTTCCCCTTCCTCCTCTCCATCTCGGCAAAACCTTGGCATTGTTCGTCGGTTTCCCTCACTGTCGCTCTCCGCTTTCCTCCACCGCCCAGCGGAGCCACCCTTCGTCCACCACCCGGACCTCACGTCCTCCCCCTCCTCTTCCTCCTCCCCTCTGCACAGGGGAATAGGGGATCGGGGCCTCCTCTGTAAGCTTCCGATGATCCAATCCTCCTCCCAATCCTCCTCGTTGCTTCTTATCCCTGAGCAATTTCTCTGGTTCCATCCGACCCTTGTATGCCATGCCACCCCCCCCCCCCTGTTGCTTAGATCAATCGCAATTTTGGTGTCGCTGTGGAGTTCGTCGATCAAAGAAGTTCCGTTCTTGGCACGCGATTAGGTTGGCATATCAGCTGAAAGAAATGTCGTAATCTTTGTGCGATTGCCTCCGGTACATGTCTGTGATCTTGGTAGGGTTATCTGCATCGTTATCACGTAATCACGGTTTTGGTAGAGACAGAGATAATTGCAAAAGAAACAGTCATGGGACATTAGAGAAAAGGACGGTCTTTTTCTGGACATTAGAGAAAAGGACGGTCTTTTTCTATTATTTCAATTGTTTAGGATCTGGTGGGTCCCGATCACTACAAATTCCCCTTTCAACTCAAGTGTACACTACACGGACATGATTCTAACGGCTTTGACGACTCTGTTTTTTTTTCTTTCAATCGCAGCATTCTGGTCGTTTCCAATTCCTAATTTTATTTGCATCGTTTCAGAATAAATTTATTTAAAGTTACTGGTTGCTTCCCCAGATGGATCCTTTGGAATCGGAGGGTGACTCACGGAAGTCCAGTAAGCCCAAATGTATTCGCTTCTTTCTTGCCCTTAATTTATTTTGTCTTAAATGCATTCCATGTTATCTGAAGATTTTTGTATTTAGGAGGTACATGAGACACACTGTACTACCTCTGTTGTATTAAACTTTACCTGAGCATGGCGAGAGTTATTTCTGACTATAAATTAACCAAAGCACAATTATGGTGGCAGATATTTATATCTCATTCTTATTTCACTTCTTGTTTCATAATTCCCTATTTGTACCTCACAAAGATAGGCACCGAATGACTAATCTTATTTTTGATGACATGGAGGCTAAGGCTAGATCTTTCAAGAAAATACAAGTGCATATATTATATTGAGGACAATTTTTTCATTGTCAAAAGATGGGATAAGTACACCGTGTGATATTGGTTTGTAATCTCTAATCAAATGATCAACAGAACAAGTTACATTGGCTGCTCATTTTTTAAAATCAACTGATAATGATTAATGATAGTGGTATATCTGTCTCAAGTATGCAATCTAGTCTGCTTAACAAATACTGGTGTTGAAATAACTTTGTCAGTAACCTAGAATAATTCCACCGATAAGCTGTCACTGTATGTGGGTACGGTAGTTTGAAAGGTCTTCATGTTCATTTACGGCCATCATTGGCAGGGCAAGATTGTAGGCTCCATGGGTGTGGATATGCTCCTACTGCACATTTCAGGACCAATTTCTGTGACCCCTTCTTCCTGAGTAATTATAGTTCCACTGATCAACAACCTTGTTCTGGAGAGCTAGTGATTTGATTTAATGAAAGGAAAAGGGTAGCCTGGAGAAATGACAGTGCATACCTTTGCAAGATTCCTGAAGTAAATTGTTGTGTAGTCCCCAGTTGGGAAGAAAACTTCTATTAAATCAGCAAGAACCAGCTGGGGCTGGGAGATAGCTCCATCAAACCAATCTTTTAAAAAATAGAAAATCCATTAGACCATTACATTAGGCAAAAATGTATAATGGGCATGGTTATTGTGCTGATTAAAGCGGAACAAAAAAAAGGATCAAGAGACCTAGGTATTTTCTTGAGCATAGAGAAACAAGAAAGATAGCTGCCATTACCAAGTGCCTTGGAATCTCCTATTCTTTTATCAAATCTCCATATGCTACGGTTGGCTACAAAACTGAAACAGGAGTCACGCCCTACATTAATATTCTCCAAAAATGTGGATAATTTGTACTCTGCAGGCTCTGAAGCATATGTCTGATCTATGACCACATCCACTGTCTGAAATATACATGAACCAAACTTACAGTTAGATGCTAAACAAGTGGTCAATCACTTAAAAAAAATTTGTGAAGTAATAGAACATCTGGCTACTCTAGATCATTTTAGTTATTTCTTAGTTTTAACTGTGCTAAAGTGAGTCTCATTTCTCTCAAAAAGATAGTGTGTCTCTATGCATCATCGTTTCTTTTCTCGAAAACGCCAGGGGCGTTTCATTCTATTAAGGGGAGAAAAACAGAATACAAGGTGGCCCAAAAGGCAAAGAGAGACAAGTGGGGAGGGGAAGAATGCGAGTGGGATTACATCTGAAAGAAAGGAGGCGACTGAAGAGGTGAACTACTGGGCAGCATACCGCCTAGCTTAATTGCCCCCCCCCCCCCACTAGACCACTTGAAGCATTCCTGCTTCACCGCGGCAAGCAGGCCAAGTAGGTGGAGCATCTGGCCTCTAAATAGTATATCATTTCGCTCTTTCCAGATCATCCAAGGGATAAGCATAAATAAGGAGTCCAAGCCTTTCCTGAGCCCCTTCAGCACTGAAGCACGGCCCGCAATCCATTGATCACATAACCTATTGGTGATGTTGTTGCTGAAAAAGCCAGTGGGGGAAACAACGAAGCCAATGGAACGTGGAGAACCGAACCATCTTAGTGTAGACACATTCCAGCAGAAGATGGTCGACTGTCTCTGGCTCCTGGTCATAGAACAGACAGGCCTTCGGCGCCGAGGTATTGCGACTGCGCAGTCGGGAAAAGGTCCAACAACAGCGGTGCAAGGCTAGCCAGAGGAAGAACTTGACTATAGGTGGTGCCCAACCCTTCCACAGGTGTTTCGCACAGGGGAAACTAACTGCACCATGGAATAAGGCTAGATAAGCCGGTCTCCATTTGTTGTCCATCGCCAGGAGATAGCGTCGGCTTGTTGTAGCTGCAGTTGAAAGCCCTGGAGGTGGTTACTTACCCGAAGAATGTCCAAGATGGTCGGAGCATCAAGCGGCGGGGGGGGGGGGGGGGGGGGGGCTAGATCCTTGATCCAAGCAAAATTGAGCAGAGCGTCGGAGACTACACTTTTATACCGACGGGAGGCCTTGGCCCTCTCCCAAAGAGACAGAAATAGCGTCCTGCAAGCCATGCCATAGCCTTGTCAGCCCAACCCTTGCTAGCCACTCCCAACGCAACCGCAGCGCCATACCTAATAATTTCAGATTTAGTACATTGAGACCTCCAAGGTGGTAAGGCCGGCATACCAAATCCCAGTTAACCATGCATTTGCCAGACGCCGACGGGTGCCCACCTGCCCAAAGGAAACTCCTACGTTTCTTGTTAATGGCTCTGATCGCCCACGCTGGGAGGGTTGTTGCCAGGAGTGGATAGATAACCATAGAGGAGAGGGCTGACTTTACCACGACCTAACGACCTGCTTTAGAAAGCAGATTGGCCTTCCAAGAAGGAAGGCACGCCGAGAGCTTGTCAAGGAGAGGATACAAATCACGTCTCGTTAGCCTGCGGCAGGAGAGAGGGATACCGAGATAGGAGATTGGAAGCTTAGCCGAAGAACATCCGAAGGTAGGTTTAGCTAACTGAATATTAGACGGGCTACAGTGCACAGGGACAACAACAGATTTGTCCTAGTTTACCCGTAAGCCAGAGGCTGCTCCAAAAAGGTCAAGGAGATGAAGCATGGCTTCCAATTGATGGGTTTCTGGGTTAAGGAAAGCATGACATCATCAGCATAAAGGGAACAAGGAGAGGCAATCTTGGCGTTGTGGGCAAAGGAACCTTGCTGGATAGCGAACTGGACAAGCATATGGAGAACGTCCATGGCAATAACAAAGAGAAGGGGCGACAAGGAATCCCCCTGCCTCAGTCCCCAACAATGCCAAGTTTTTTGCCCAATGTCCCGTTTAGGATGATCCGACTCGAAGCCAAAGACAGAAGAATGGAAACCCAATCGCACCAATGATTATCAAACCCACGGTGTTGTAGAACCTTTAGCAAGAACGTCCAAGCCAAGCTGTCAAATGCTTTTGCTATATCAAGCTTGAGGAGGACAGACCGCTCACATGAAAATTGTTGCGCACGAACCGCATCTTGCACAAAGCGGAAGTTGTCATGGATGATGCGGCCTTTGATGAATGCACTCTGGCTGACATGCACTAGATTTTCCATATGCGGTTGAAGGCGCTGGGCTAGAATCTTGGCGATGAGCTTGGCAAAGCTGTAGAGAAGGCTAATAGGCCTGAAATCCTTGGGTGATGCGCATCCGGTTTCTTGGGCAAGAGGATGATTAGCGAGGAATTAAGCCATTGAAAGCCGCGCCGTTTTGTGTCGAAGAATGCTCGGATGGCCGACATAATGTCCACCTTGATGAGGGGCCATGACGATTTGAAAAAAGCCCCGGTGAAAGTGAAACCATCTAGTCCAGGGGCCTTCTCCTCCGGCAAAATTCGAATTGCATCCCAAACCTCTTCCTTTGAGATCGGGGCTGGAAGGCCTGAAAGATTTGCGTGATCCATGCCAAGAACATTCAGATTGATGGCCTACGAAGGTAGCACTTCGGAGCTGACGGCTGACTGGAAGGAGTGCAGCGCCTCCGCCATGGAGTCTTGGTCATGAAAGGTATTGCTGTTGACAGAGAGGAACGAAATCTGGTTTTTACTGCTCCGGCATTTTGCATGAATGTGGAATAATTTGGAATTGGCGTCTCCTTCCTTGAGCCATAGGAGGCGGGATCGCTGACACAACATGGAACGCTGCAAGGAGCAAAGGGCGAGGAAACGGATTTTCAGGAATTTGCGGAAGAAATCTTCTGCTGCGGACAGGGAGCTGAATTCCTGCGCTTTGTCCATATGGCCTATGATATCCGAATCCATTAAGATTTGGATTCTAACGTTTCCAAATCTGCTCTGGCTCCATCGTTGGAGCTCTTTGGCGGTGTTCTTGAGAAGACTGTCGAGACGACGAAGGGGCCTATCCAGTCTCTCCGAACTGACCCAGCCTTTTTTTCAGTCTCCTGGAAGCTCAGGTGATTAGTCCAATGCTTTTCAAAGATAAAACGCCCTTCTGAGCGGAACGGTAAGGATACTTACAGGGTGAAACGGTGAGCTGACTGAATACCCTAACTGTACAAGGTCCAACATTAGGTTCTATATGGTTGATACTTACACAAAGGATAGCATGGAAGTTGTCCATATCCTCGGGATCCGAAATGTTGAATCTCTTATTGGTAATAGTTGCATCAACAATTTCTGCCCCTGCATCTGTGACATACTGCTCATGGAATAAATACCAGACATGCACATCAGCTATTCATATTTCTTTTGTTTATTTGACAGTTCTATTCTGGAGCTGCTGCAATACAAAGTGATGATACCTGTAGATTGTAATTTTCCTTGACAAATGTCCACATTCCCTACAGCGATAAATGGAGTACATTGATGTATGATATATTCTAAAGTTGGTTAAATGGACCATAAAGTCATTATTTTATTGGTGTAAAGTTGAATACCTGTGTGTATTCAATCCATGCTACTATAGGTTTGAATCTTGTGCTAAGGTTTGCAGCTGCTTTGCTTAAGCATAAGTAGCTTGTCTTTATCTGCATTGACATGCTATAGAAATGAGATAAATAGTTTGCACGTACTTGTACAAATTGTACAAACTCTAGTAGTACTTAAATAACTAGCCGCATAAGCGTGGCGCACGCCGCGCTAGCTACCGTGTGGACCAAAGTAAAAGAGACGGTAATTCGCAGGGAGCTTCGTAAAAAAAACCAGGGACAAATGCGTAATTTCGGGAAAATAAAAGGGTTTTTTGAAAAAAAGTGAGGACTTGTAAGGGCCTGTACGTAAGTAAATAAGGACCTATACGTAATTTTGGAAACCCGCGGGGCGCCATCAAAAAATTTTTTAATGGGAAAAAACTTGCAGGGACCTATTCGCGAGGAAAAAGGATCTTTACGTAATTTTCAAAAAACCTGAGGAAATCACCTCGGCCGGCCGTACGTGGATTCTCTCGCCACGCGCCGGCCGGCCGAGCGCAGGGCCGTGACGTGGATGCGCTGGGGGGGCCGGAATCCCCCCAGCTTTGTATAGCGGTAGCATTTGGCCGTGTTAGTTAAACTGCAGTTATTTTACTGTGGTAATATTACTGATTTCATAAACAACATTTTATTCCATAATCATTCCAATGCTAATAAGTAATGTTTGCTGAACTTAACTGCATCATATACTGCATTAGCCCTATCTTCAGAGTTTGTGAAAGCCCCCAAGTACTTGATCCACTCAGCCCTCTGGAGAGAACCATTTGAGACACAATATTAGTTTTTCAAGTATAGGTATCTGTTGAGACCTTGCAAATGGACCACAAATTCCAGTTATTGCTTTACCTGCAATGGTGTCCCCTCTTCTGAGGGAACGTAAGCCACAAAGTTGCAACCTTTATCGTCGGCTATATTGTTCATGAAATGTGCACTAAATTGCGAAAGTTTCTGTGCATCGCTCCTTTTCACAAGTTGGACATTTCCACTTGTATATGATTGGAGCACACACTGAGAAGCAACTTGATCTGCTGTTATCCCCTTCAAGTTTTCTAGCACTCCAAGTAGCTGCATTCATATCAACAGAACTCCAGTGCTCAAATAATAAAAGCATCATAAGCATAAAGCATTTACTTCTGCAAGTCAGCTACATTATCTATATAGAGTAGTAAGAGTCAGCTACAGATTCCTGAATGTTGGCTCTAATTAGTTTCATTCCAGAATAGGAGAGGAAGATGTCTTTGTTGAAGATTCTGACATTTGTACGGCTGAGTTCTTAGTATGTTTTTTTTTATTTCAGAAGGACCCCTTGGACAATGCTCTCGATTTGTCTCCTGCATTGCTCACCTCAAAGAATGACACTGCAGACAAAGATTGAAAGAATAGTGCTCTGATAAGCTCCGGATGTTATGTATAGAAAAAAATAGTTGGAAATCATTTGAAACGGACTGGACGTGTCAAGAAATATTTATTGATATTCAAAGAAAGAAAGCAGAAAGAAAAGTGTGAGCTTTCATGGCCTTAGAAGAGAACCTAAATGAAACTGATGATGGTAAGTGGATACACTTTGGATCTGAGAAGTTCAGAGAAGTTATTTCTGCAATTCTTTTTTGAACATTTTTACAACAGCTGGGGTATGTACTGCTGTCAATTTTGGGCTACACTGTTGGTATCTTGAACACCTAGGAAGCGTTATCGAACAGAGTGCTCAAATGGAGATGCAGAATTTGCTCTAGTTGTTACTTGCATATGTACCTTTCTTGCAGGGGCGGATCCAGCGGTGGGGGGCTCGAGCCCCCCTACCGCTACCGGACCCTTGGAGCCCCCCTAAATTTTTAGCCATGGATGTATAATGTAGAAGGGGCTGAGGTCGAGCTGAAGGTACTTCAGCCCCTCCAAAAATTTTTCCTGGATCCGCCACTGCTTTCTTGCTTATTAATGTCGGATGTCCAATAATGGATTTAAACCTCGGCATAAGCAATGTATGTACACATGCATGGTGTTTTTCCCTACCTGGAAAAGCCGTGGCGGTGTCGACGGAATAGTTGGCAAGAGGGATAACGAACGACTTGATCCTCCCCGTGCAATACTTTGTCCTCGTCGCCATCTTGGACGTGTTCTGCACAGCTCTCCAAACGCCAAAATATGTAAGAGAGTCGTGCGATTACAATCTGCCGATGCTGGAGCAAGACGATGCGCGCGTACCTGCATGAGAAGGTAGCTCTTGCCGTCCCTGTTGTTCTTGATGACCTTGAAGCTCTGGCCGTAGTATATCTGGAACAGCTTGGCGTCCTCCACCTTGGAGACCGGTCCGGCAACCACCGGCGGCGCCGCGGCCTTGGGCAGTGCCGGCGTACTCGCACCCACCGCGGCGGCGTCGTGCGGCCACGGCAAGAGCACTTGCCACAGCGCTGCCCACAGCAGCAGCACTCGGCAGGCACCGCAAGCAGCCATTGCCGTCGTAGCAGCTATGCTGTGTTGTCCTTTTGTTCCTTCTCTTTCTTTTTGGGCGCCGAGCATTCGCTCGTGTTGTGATATTTAGGAAGGGAGAGCCCGTGACCGTGAGGCCGTGACAGAACAGGGTGTTGGGAGGGCTGGAATGGCAGGCTCTTTTTGTCACGGCGCAGAATCGGTAGGATTCTTGTGAAGCCGAGTGGATCCATTCCACGCGTTGTTGTTGGGCAGTGCGTATGGTGCATGCTCTGGATGGTTGCGTTTTGGCTATTAGCACCTGACCGGCCTTCTTTTTTCTCTAATAGCTGGTACGGCCCAGTCTATCCCTAGTGTCCGATTTAGAACCAAATTTTAGGAGCCAGTGGAACATAATTCTACGAGATTTCATAATTTGAAAGCGTTTTCTAATTCTGTCATTACCAAGACTACTAAAAATCTTTTGCTCGGTGTAGCATATCATCAAGTCACTGAACCGCTCATCCGCTACTCTATTTCGTAAATATGTCTTGATAATATTTATTACTGAAAAGACGTTTTTTAACCGATGCTCCTGTCACTGGAAGGATCAATGTTAGCTCAATGAGGCGATATACCAATATAAATGTTCTGTTTTTTTTCCTTGTTTTAACCATATTTTGAGCTAGCTTTATAATATCACCGCATCCATGGAATTCTACACTTCTCCTGACATTGTGAACAAATGCTTGAAGCTGATTTCTTAATAACAAATGATAAGCTATGTCGAAGTCATCAGAATAAATCTAAGCAAGTCGAACAAGCTTATTTACATCAAACTTGGAGAAAAAGTCTCTTGGAATAAGGCAAGATATGCACACCAGTAACTCTGAAGAAACTTCATTGAACCAATGGTTCTCTGATGTAATGGCATCAATAGCAGTGATAAAAATATCAAATATATTAATAGTGAAGGTAAGTCATTGTATACTTCCTACTTGTAGATATACTTCTAACTGGAATAAGTTCTTTCATATTTGACATCAATCTCATTTGCTTCACAGAAGCTTTTCACTTGCTAGAATACTAGCTCCCATCCATTGTCCCTCATGGTCTGCAAGCTCACTTTCACATCTACAAGCAAACCCATGGTTTCAACAATATCTTGATCATTTCTTTGCAAAGCAAGCGATAACCCACTTGTAATGTTTAGCAAGGTTGTCAATAAATGCAAGATAAAAATAAATTCAAAACTTTTCCTCTTTTGTATCAAACCTAATGCTCCACCATGACTTGATGGTTGACATGCATCTTTACTCACAAATCTCTAGTACCTCTAACATTGTCTCCCATATTTGGTAAATACGCAATAAGGTTTTTAGATGAGAGCCCTATCTAGTATCTGAAGGTCTAGTTAGGCTCATTTCTTGATGCAACCCTGTGCAGTGACAACCTTACCATTCTCTAGCTTCTCCAACAAGATAACTTGATGCTTTGCAAGTAATGTATCCATTCTTTTGCAAGTTACACTCACGGTGGTTACTATCATGGGAACATAGTTGAAGAAATCAGCAATAACTCTACTACAACTTACAATAATCACAACCATTAACTGCAACCAATGGGTAAAGCAATGAATATAGAAAGCATACAGATTCTCACCTCGGATTTGCCTTTGTAAGCCATTAAATTCTCCTCTCATATTTGAAGTTATATTATATCTTTGCCCTTATAGCCTAGAAATTGGTACTCTCCAAGCAAAACAAACAAAACTTCATTCAATGCAGCAGATGTGCAATTTGTCACTTGCCCTTTGATTTCTAAAATCCTCGCAGTCTCCCCTTGCAATATTATGATAACTGTTCCTAAAGCTTTCTTTCAATTAGAATACCCCGTTGTTGTAAATTCAACACAACCAAATTTTTTGGGCCTTCCAAGTTTCTTAAAAAGAAAACAATAGAAATAAAATGCCACATCCTTTTCCGCACTATATTCAACCAATCATATTTATTGTACCAAGATTTGTTGAAATGCCATTGAACAATCATTCTGCATTCTTTGAGAAAAATCATGGTAATTTGGTTGGGTTGGACCTCATAACAAATATGCCCTTCTCACTTGATTTCTAATTTCATTGTGATATTAATAGGTATGTGATTTTGTCGGATCAGTGATGACTTCATCAGGACTAAAATCCACCCAAGTCTTATTTACTTGACTTTCATTAGTATGAGGAGTACTACTTGTATTACATGAAAATTATTTATGCAATGTTTGTTTCTTTATTTCTTGGTCGGCTGCTCGGTGGCTCGGTGCCCCACGTTCCACCGGCCACCGTTGACCACCGCGTAAGACTCAGCCTGCCTCCAAGCCGCCCGCTGCGCAGTCGGCCACGCCCACTCGCCAACGCTGCCTGTCGCTCATCACCAACCACAGGAGGAAAAGGGGATCAAAATCAAATCGATTGCTGGCCTGGCTTGATGTTGCTGCGGTGTTGCCGAATTGGATACGGTCATCTGGATCATTTGCTTGGCCTGGTCACTTTGCTGCAATGCTACTTGTTGGTCCAAGTGCATGGCTTACTCCATTAGACTTGAGACCCTCAATCCTTCACAGAGATAGATAGGGCCAGCCAGAGATAGGGTGGTGGCGCCTCAGCCAGAGTTGGTGGGCTAGAGGTACCTACTCTACTCTCCAGTCAGTGATAGAGTGGGCGTCAGTCCTCTTCGACCTGCCGGTATGTCCACTACTGGCTATCCCTATCGGCTATCTGGTGGCTGTCACCTGTGTCGATCGATGCCTGCCAGGTTCATTCTTTAGAGGGTGAGTGGACATCGTGCAATCTCGAACGAGTTTCTTCAAGGCCGATCGGGCATCGGTGATATCAAAGAAGCTCAACTATCCGGCCGGCTGCGCGGGCAGACGACTCCGTGGCGGGCGTGGAGCCTGGCCAGCACGGCGAGTCTGGGCTGACGCTCGCGTCTTCGATGATTGTCTAACTTGTCCATGGGCCGCGTTAAAATTTTGGTTGCTGCCCGCACGTCTTGGTGGTTTGTTGGCGGACGGCTTAAGCGGGGGGCTGCGACCGTGGAGACCATATACCTTCCTGACATGGGCTGGCTAGCGTGCCGAAGGAGAGGCGGTGACGACGACTGTTGATTTGCTAAGCGAAGGTTTCTCGACCTGCGTTCCACTTTCCTTTTCCTGATAGATCTACGCATGGAGTTGTGGCAGTTCATGCAGTTCCCCTAATTTCGACCTTTAAATTTTACTGGTCCTCTTTTCCTTTCGAGGCTGCAACATGAGTTCTTTTCATATTCCTAAGTGTGTTTACCTAGGAATGATTGAGAGCGTTCTCATTTCAACTAGGCAATTGTATATGCATTGTGTGGTTAATTTTCTATTTCGCATCTGCCACTTTATTGTCGCTGAAGATACCCAGAGGAAGGCCAAGGTACTTTTCCATTAGCATTGATTGTCTCACATATCAACATATTCATATCCCCTTTCTCACATTTTCATGTGTCATCATAATACTAAATTCCCGTTTTTTATCTGAAAAATCAGGTTATGCAAATATACAAGTACTTTTCTTGAACTGCGTCTACCAACATATCACCACAACAGTTCACACCACTAGAATTCTGGCCTATTGTACATTGCATCCTCCATTCTTATTCAGCGTGACGACAGGAAAATAGAGGAAATACTATGTGAATATTTGATCTTTTCCTTTAGAGGCCTCAAATGTAGACTTAGATAAGAATTCCCATCAATTAGCTGCGCATTTAGCAATAACGATGAAATCTTTATACATCTTACACAAGCCACTATGATTTCCTCTTTTTCTTATGTTCTTTGCTCCGATCTTCCTTTGCACCATATTCCTTGGTTCTGTTACAGTCCGTTGATACTATCATCCTGTGCACAACTCGCCACTGAGAAATGATCCGCATAACATGGTATGCCATCTTCTTCCGAGACAACAGAAAGAAAATATGAAGTCGTCTTTATTAATTATGTGTTGACATGCTGGCAAAACAAATGGACGTGCGTCCATTATCGTGGCACGAGTTCTACAGTTGTACGATATCTCTACTACTTAAAAGAATGAGTTGTTGAGTTGTATGTTCTTTCCCTCTCCCCTCCCCCCTTCTAAAAAACAATTTGCATGTGGCCCTATCCGCTCCGAGCAAACATCCCACTCCCTGAGAGTCGAGACAGCGCATCTTATTTCTCTCGCGAGTCCAATCCACATCCATCTCTGCTTCTCCTCTCCCTTGTGCTCATCCGCATGGCCGTGCAAGGCGAGGCGCTGCTGTACAAGGATGTATCGGCACCGGTGGAGGCGCTGGTGCGCAACTTGCTAGGCCGTAAGACACTGCAAGAGAAGGTGGTGCAGATGGCCCAGATCAAGCAAACCGTCTCGTCTCCCCGCACACTCGTGAAGCTCGGCGCTAGCAGCATCCTTAATGCCGGTAGTAGCACCCCCACGACTACGCCTCCCTCATGGACTCGACCCACATGGTCAATGACATGTAGTGCCTCGCGCTCTCCTCCCGCCTCGCCGTTTCCATCCTCTGTGGCACCGACGTCATCCACAACCACAACAATGTCTTTGACGCCACCATCTTCCCCCACAATGTCGGCACGACGCCTCTAGGTACCAAATCACGTGATGTAACACTCATTGACCACCTCGTCATACTTGTCCTTCTGGTGTTTGGTCAGTTTGACCAATAATGTGCTGTTGACCTCTTAGGGATGCAGAGCTCATGTGTAAGATCGACGAGGTGACGACACTCAAGGTCAGGGCCACTGGTAACCATTGGACTTTCGCGCCCTGCGTTGTCGTGAGTAAAATTCAAAAAACCTTCTAGATTAGCTGGTGGTGTTTGTTTGGGATCTCCTTAATGTGCATTTGGTCTGATGCGTGATGGATAGATTTGTAGGGATCTTAGGTGGGAGAGATGCTATGAAAGTACAACAAGGGCCCAGAGATCATGTGCTCGTTGACCACCATTTTCGCCAGCCTACACAGCCATTTGCTGACAGACTATCCTTATAGTTACCCATTCCTCGCTTCGGTGAGGTACTTTAGTGAAGAGATATAGTGTGGTTTTTGTATGCCCACAACCCGTTTGTTGAAATGGGTCTATGTGGTTTGCAGCAAGAATGTGCTTGCTTATGCCAAAAATTTCATTGGGGACGGTGGCATAGACAAGGAGATCAATGAGGGGAATGCCGTTTGCTCATCCAAATTTTGGAAAGGATCCATATGAGACCTTACCCTAATTGTATAGCTCAAGGTGTGGCAACAGTCATGGCATCCTACCAAGATTACTTCGAGCTTGAGGGGTTAGGGCAGCGGTTGAGCATGGCAGTCGCTGCTCAGGTGATGAAGTGCAATGGCAAGGAAGCCAACGAGCCCAAAATGGAGGCAGGTGGGGGAGAGGGCCAGCAAGGAGATGAGGTGAGGTAGCATGGAATGGCAAGAGGACACAGGGGAGAAGATCTTGGTGACAGTGTGGTGGCTTCAGATTGCGCAAGGAGGTAGCTCTCAGTCTCCATCTGGGCAAGATGCAATACTCAACATCAAGTACAAGTTCATTTTTGTGCAATCACTTGTCATGTTTGTTTCCTGCTAATCAAAGGGAAAGAAAGGAAGGAAATTCACTTCATTTGTGGTTTTTCTTAAGAAAGATTGAATTATCTATCACAATATGTAGGTGATGGCCTTTTTTGATCTATGTTTAAGTATTTGGCTTAATTTATTCCCATAACTGGAGCGGCTAAGAAGTAAAAGACAAGAAAATTTTGCCTCGTGTTAACATTGATATCTTTGTTGTTTGGATATACTTGACTTCCCATTTTTAAGCTATTCATGATTAGTGTACATGGGGCCGCGGTGGCGGAGCTGAGCACATTGAATTCCACAGTGAAGGTGCAGGGGCGGAACTAGAACAAAAAATGACCCGGGTTCATTACTTCACTATAGATATAACAACATATATATTTTTAAATAAAATTGTACTAAATAGTAATGTGCCGAGCAATTTTAGTATCAATTCAACATAACCGATGACAATATACAAATACAAAGAAAAAGCCATCAAAATGCTTACCAATATTAGTTGCATTATCTGACGCTTTTCATTTTAGAAACCGTTCCATAAATTTACCTACTGTTTAATAAAAAAACTCAATTAGATAGTGCTATACTTAACAGTTCAAGAACAATATAACAGAAAATACAAGTAGAAGTTTACTTGACATTGTAATCAAATACTCTAAGTTAAATTCAAAGCTTTCTCCAATATGAGCACATGGATCACAATAGAATAGCAATCATATGTTGACCGAAATGCAACAATTTAAATGTAGAACACCTAATTGCAATGAAAATTAAATGTGAATTACCCGCCTATCTAGAATACTACAATTACACTCATTTCATAACAAGACCCTAATTTCATAATTAATATTATATTGTTCATCGGCTACTACTATAATTTTGTAGAGACTTAACACTGCTACAGTAGAAAGGAAATCGTCATAACTATTATTGTCATCATTCCCATCCTCGCTACCCATTCCGATTTGAATTAGCTGTGGTGGTCAAGAATGAGAGATATTAGAGGCTACTTAAGGCCATATAGCAATAAAGGTCCTACCTAAGTCTAGAAACCATCTCTAATTATACGTGTGGCTCTCAAACCATTGCTCTGATACCACCTGAGGCGACCCATATTTTTATCGTGGGGGTAAAAACGCTAGTCAACGGATTATTATTCGCTTTAGCTGAAAGAACATCTCTCTAACGAATAATAAGTCCATTAGAGTGTTGTAGTAGAATAATAATTAGAGACAAATACGATATTACAAGGACACTGCCATGCAAGGCTAAAGTTTATTACAAATCCGCAAGGGCTCAAACATCACAATATTTAGAAATGAAAATGTTCTAACTATTATCTATCCAAACGAACACATTACAGCTACATCTAATTGCACTCGATTTCACCAAAGACGACTCCTGACTGTTGCCTACTTCACCCGGTCTCCACATGGGGTGTCCGCCTTGTATCCAGCGTATTCCTTCTGGGTAGTAATTCAATTCGTCTAGATAGATTTCACCTGATCCTAACTATTCTCCAAACTGACATACTCCTAAACAAGGGAAGATGATAGCAAGGGTGAGTACTAAAGTACTCAGCAAGCGTTATTAGCAAAATGCACGGAATGCTTATCTTCTACACTTTTAGGAATGTCCATTCCTATCCTCAATCTCTTGCTCATTCTTATTCTCTTTTTCTTCCTCATTTTGTTTCCCATGATTTATAGAAAATAAAGTTTGGTTGTTAGGTTTTGAAAGAACTCTAGATTATTAATTTAGAAAACTACAGAACATTCGTATGAACAGCAAAACCCCCCATAAGTTTACGTAATTCTCCTTTCCAGGAGATAGGCATGAGTTTATGATTTGTATAGCATTGCACAAGCTTGTACCACTTTACCCATCATCACTCTGGTCTTGGTGGCTCATGGATCTTCGCATTTACTTAGATGCGGTGCCCAGATTAGAGTACAGAACTCTTACATATCTCTACCCAACTACTCTCAACCAGCGGCCCGAGGTGGTTTCTCACCCTCACCCGGCACCCACCGACCTCGGCATAGTTGTTGGTTGGGGTGGCCTCGCCCTTCCCCAACACTCCACATGAGCTAATATATGTGCTCTGCGTCCCCCACTTCTGGGCTCTCTCTCTTGGTTCTGGGTTCATGTGGTCCGTGTCCCCCACTTCTAGGCTCTCTCCTAGTTCTGCGTTCCTGCAGCTGCATCCCCCAGTCCCAGTCTCTTGATCGGCTCTGCGTTCCTGCAGTTGATTATATTACTTACCCATGTGGAGAATATAATAACATAGACAGAGCTGTTAATTCTGTCTGTCCTCAGACAAAATGTTGGTTGATACATTTTAGTACAGTCCGTTTACACGGATGAAGTTTGTGACTTCTTATATTCTATTTTTAGGTAGAGTCCCAAACCCGACCCTTTACCACCTACCAGGGCAACATCTGCCCACCTTCTTAATTAACTTAAGTGGCCAAGTGCTCCATCAGTTGCCATCCATCTCTTTTCTCTTATCTCTTATATCCATTGCTCAATTTAAAGATTCTTTATTTCTTTCATGTAGGGTGATGCTAGATTAATACAAAAATACTTGTTTTACGAAATATACTTTGAAGATTTGTTCAAAGGAATGCTTGCCTGAGCCTAAAAGAAAGTTCTGAGTCTCCACGCTACCCTGATGCAATTCCCTCTGAAGACCCAGTACCTCGCCTGCAATTTGTATGAGTACTAAGGTTTAATCTATGACGTCAAATAGATAACATGGCCTAATAGTTGAGTGAATTATACTAAAGCGTTCCTGCGCGATTTCTAGATTTTCGCCTTGCGTATTAACGGATTCCTGAGGTTTCTTATTTATTTCAATTGTTATCTACTCATTGGCATGCATGGTTTACTTTGATGAATTGCTGCTATTACTTAGAATGGATGGGGACTACCTTTGTCGGTGGATGGTTGTTGGGTTGTGTTTGCAAAACTGGCGGCTTATACTTGGCGGTCGCTTTCTCGGTTGATTGTGGGGCGGCTGGTCTTGGTGGTGGTCTCCTCCTATGGCTTGCTGGCCTGCAGTCTGGCTTCTTGCCGACGTCTTGCTTCTGTTAGCTGGCCTTGATTTCTCCTGGTGCTAGTTGATGATTGTGGCTGTGGGTTTTGAGGGTTTGGACTGGGGTGGAGAAGGGAAGGAAGGAGTGAGTTGGGTCTTCTGGTGTCGTGCTCAGACTTTCTTCTCCCTTCTCTTCTCTTTGGTTGTCTTTGATGCCCTGTTGTGCTGTCTTGAAGGCTGTGCTCTCTAGATGAGTTGTGTTGTCCCTATACTGTTGCGATGTGGTGGCCGGTTGATATTTGGGATATTTGGCCAGCTGCTATGGTATTTGAATCTATGTTAGGTTTGTTTATGCCGAGGGATAACTCTATGGTTATGAGAGATGCCGACTGGCCCTCGGATAGTCAAGTATCTCCGTGAATGGATTGCCCTGCCTAAAACTAACCTCTAGGGCTCTGACGGCAATTTCTTCCTTTAACTCTTTTCTTTTGTTCAGTCTTTTTTGGTATCTTTATATTTGCACATTTCGTAATTGAAACTGTGTTTCGTTTGGGTGTCCGACAATTCGTAATTGTTAGATGAAATGGGATACATGTAATTGATTTCTGTCACTTCTAATTAAAGGTATATATGTGTGAGATGTTACCGGTATAATTGAAGTTTTGAAATTTTTAATTAGTTGCAGTTGTGTTGCAATTATTTAAGTTTGTGAGACATTCATTCGGTTGGGACTGAGAATTGTAAATTCACAGTAATTTCTACTGTTGTTATTAATATGAAGAGAGTTGTAATATCTTTATTTAATTTAAGCCAATTGTAATCGTAGCTCGATCAATGTAAATTGATTTGTTGTACAAGAATTGTAATAAGGACATTGTTGTATTACGGACTGATATATTTATTTTAATTGAGTTGAATGCTTTTACTTGCGCAATTCTTTTACAAATTGTTTTCGTCCTCGCCGTTGAAGTTCTGAGTGCATTGTAATTGTCTATCGCTTGATGAGTTCAGTTTAGATGACTGCGAAGAAAAATTTAAATTCCCTCGTGTTTTAGATCCTTAGTTACGTAATTAATCCTGCTTAACGTCGCAACTCGCCACTCAGGGCTAATAAAAGCTGTGGGTCGTTACAGACAGTTAATTAAGTGGAACAAAGATTATTGGCCATGAAGAATTAAGCTGAACATGTGTACGTACATGTGTATTTGCACTTACAATTCATAACAATATTTTGATACAAACAGGGTTAGACTTCAGACACATTAATACATGGACGTACAAATAATGATGACATTCTCCGATTATACACCAGTTAATTAATAGATATACACGATCGAAGACATTGTTAACCGTCTCTTCTTCATGCACCACGCACGCGCTACTGAGGTTATAGCAGAATAAATAGTGTTACACGTCATGAGAAAGACCTTTCAGTGACTGCACCCTGTACCTGGAGTCCGGATGGCCAATGCAGAGGTCAGAAATGTCCATTTCCCACTCAAAAACATGCTGGAAATGCCCTTCCCTTTGGAGAGCGGAAGCCACACATTGTTGCTGCCATCACAACCCCATCCCGGCTTCATCACTTCCTTTGCCTTCTTCTTGACCAACTCTTGCTCAGTAGGGCCCGTGACTTCCTTTGGTGCTAAAAGGAGTGACACAAATTGCAGCAGCTCACTTCTTGTTGTTTCTTTGCTGCCTAAGGACCTTTCGTATGATGGCCTTATCAAGAATTTGTCCCTGATGAGTGCCTTGAACTTGCTAAAAATGGAAACCCTACCACTAACTTTGGTCGTAATGGGGAAATGGTACTTCTCGATCGCCTTACTGACGTTGCTTGCTACTGGATTCAAGTGGAAGCTGACCTTCTTCGATGGCTCAATGCGGTGGAAGAATGTCTTCGCCGCACCAACCCTTGAGACGAATAGCCCATGCTTGACGTCAACCTTCTCGTACAGATCGAAGGATGCATTAGGGTTGACGTCATCGAAACCAACAGCGAAGTCGTCAGGTTGAGATTGCGAGAAGATGGGGGTAGTGTCCATGCCGCCTGAGTCAGTGGGATCGGTCAGGCGACCGGCTTCTCCTGCAATCTAGGTCTCAGTTAGTGTATGCATGAAGAGTTCTGGTTCAATACATTCAGTTGTTCTCAACCGTTAAATATAGCCCATCCAACGACTGTCATGGTCTTGACACCTCCAGTGTCATTGAGTGGTGCGAAGAGGTAGTGCTAGTGAAGTGGGCAAAAAAGTAAGAGAAGTGGACGGAACTGAACAGGGAGAGTTTCATTTCTTTCTTTTTTTGGGTAACTGACTAACTGTCCAAAAGAGAGAGGCTTTTGGAGTGATTGTACAGTTTTGCCTTTGATTAATTAACGGTAAGCTGTGGTGGAGGTGCTAACACCTCCTACACCTCTACACGGACTGAACCAAGACTCATGCATGAAACGAAAATTCATGCACTGTATCATGGCGTCCATGCGTAATTAAGAGCTAAGCTACTTCAAGCGGAGCGCATGTTACACAACGAAATTTACATACCTGAATTTACTGCGGTATCTTTTACAGGATAATGTGTGACGCCTTCCGTCGGAATGCTGTCATCTCCTTCTACAACAATCTGGCGGTCGAGAAAAAATCGAGTAAGTTAGTACCAATCCCATAATAATATATATTAGAGAGGATATATACGTATAATGTCCACGAAGGCAATTACCTCTCCTAGGTCATTGTTCACCAGCTTGACTCCTCTAAGGTTCTCGACCCGCTTCTTCTCTTCCTTGAACTCTTCCATGTCAGTGATCTCAACCAGCCTAGCCGGTTCATCATGGCCAGACGCGCCAATGCCGCCCATCTGGTAGAAATTGTCGACCTCCTCCTTTGCCCTCACTCCGAGCTCGACAAGAGAGGACAACTCGTTCATGTACTGGGTGCTAGCACTGCTTGTGCCGGCACCTAACCACATTTCAGGGTAGCTACTACTGGAGCCATTGATCAGCTCCTGGGAGGCTGACGCAACAGAGAGGAACTCTTGAAGTATGTCAACCTCGTTGGGGTTGCTGCGGAGTATGCCCTTCTTCGTGTCGAGGCTGACATCCTGCGGAAAGTCCTCCAACTCCAAGGGAGGCAAGGAGAGCCTGTGCTGCAGCCTTGCACACTCCAGTGCAACATCCACCTGCATGGTATATATGTGCACCAATAAGCACTCAATTTTATTATTTGGGTATTGATAAACATCATCCGGATGTTTTCTTTCTAACTATCATCCAAATTTATGACCGTTGGATTAGAGATCCAAGGGTCACAAATTCTCCACATCCCCTCCAAAAAAAATTCAACCCCCCTCCAAAAAAATTCTCCCCCCTCCAAAAAAAGAAACCGTTGGATCTTCTAATCCAACGGTCCGAAATTTGGATGATTATTGGGAAGAAAACATCCGGGTGATACCTATACACACCCTTATTATTTCTAGCATTTCTGCCTTATTTTACCTTGGATGGAAGGCATGAGAGGTTGGAGGCAGCTGGATTCATGAAGAACGGATTGGTGGCGTTAAAGGCGTCTTCGCTCAGAAACTGCATCCATTTGCCATCCTCGTGAGGTGCACTGCTACCCATCTGCATTCCGAACCCACCGTGCATGGAGTCCATTGGCGCCTCTGTCGGGAATGAGAAGCTGCTGCTCTCAAAGTCATCACCTCTTCCATCACACGACACATCCAGCGTCGGGGAGTGGTCAACGCTGCTTGCCATCCACTGAGGTTGCTCGACGTGGTGGTGCACTGCGCCGTAATGCTCGATGATCTTTGGCCCGGGCGCTGTCTTCTTGAACACTCGGCACAACGCGTATGCATCCTACATACAGAAATGCAAAGATGTTGCATGTCAGATTGTCAGAGGCCTCGTCTATATAAGGCAGCTACTACTATATATGCTACGTTTTCAATAGTCTAGGTTAGGGTTTCAGACAAAAAGGTTCACCAACATGTGGAACCTCGATCGGATGATTAGTCTATGGTTTCCCCACATTATAGCATAGAAACTTAAACATGCACTGGAAGTAATGTAGCACCTGTAAGCCAGTGTCGGTCTCACATTCTCTCTCATCAAGGCGGTACTCGTGCATGACCCAGTCGGTGCGAGAACCATGTGGGGCTCGGCCACGGTAGTACACCAAGGTCTTCTTCATACCAACTGGACGCCTCTGCGAGTTCACTTTTCGGTCTTTTCCAGTTGCCTTCCAGTATCCGGCTTTCGTTGCCCGGTTTGTCCTTGATCCATTCGGGTACTTGCGGTCTCGAGGGCTGAAGAAGTACCATTCGAGGTCTTTGCTCGGAAGGAAGGATTTTTCTGAACAGTTAGATAGGAGAGAGATATGTCATACATACAAATTCATACATCCGACAGCATACATGCATGTATAGAACACCTTTTTATGCGTAGGTGTGTGCTAACCCTGATTAGAGCTAATTGTAGAGCTCAAACATTTCTACTGAACACGATAGCCTACTATAGTTGAAAAGAAAAATAGACCAAGATTACTTTATATCTCTTGGAGGCTGTGCAACTTTTGTTCATCTTCTTGACTTATGTCCATCTCAAGTCCCTTTCTCAGTTTCTTGCTTTATTTTGTCACCCAAAGAAGAAAAAAGAATCCTCTTTATTTATCTTTTCATTAGATCTTACAGCACTCGTTCTAAACAATGCTACAGGGTAATTTTTAGTAAACTGTCGAGCTCGAAAGAAAACAGCAAGTGAATAAAGAGAATAAACCCTTTCTTCAAATCTCTTCGTGATTGTGACTTGGTCCAAAATATATAAGCTTTAGCTTTGTTGTCTCTGAGATAAAGGATTTCTTTTCCCTTTTAAGTAGCTCAATGCATGGATAAAGATATGTATCAACGTGATCACCTTTACACTTGGCAGAATTTTGACATTTCTTTTGGAGGATTAATTTCTTTCGACAAAAAAGAGCAAGATCTATCAATATCCCACCTTTCGGTGTGCATAAAATGTTCGAAAGTAGAAACGAATTTCACATATTGTTAACCTTGTTTTTGCACAAAGCTAGGATAGCAGAACATGGCTTTAAACAACTTCAAAAAAATAGGAAAAATAGCGAAATATGTTTTGAATCAATTAGCAGTTGGAATGGTGCCAAAATACTGAATAAATTATGTACATCTCTCTTTTGTGAAAAGGAAAAAAACTAAAATCAGCATACAAAAGCAAACATATATGTAGTCAGTTGCATTTTGCAAGGGTTAGTGACTAGTATTTACATGTAAACTATAATATGTCGATGAAGTGCTCATCAAGAAGGGAACATGTTATTATTCTTTCCTCAAGAGTTGGCGTTGGTGTTTCTTGGGAGGACATAATAGTATAAGAATTGAATAAGATTGCTTAGTGTTTCCACAACACGGTATCCAATACAAACATATGTGCTTTCCTTGGAGAACAATAAAAGTGTATGCAGTGCTAAAATCCTACAGATAAATCCCACTTGTAGTTCACAATAGAATTTATTTAACCCATGCAATTCAAAAACCTATTTATCCAAAAGTACAATAAAACTAAATTTGTTCCATCACTAACTACTAGTTAGCAATGCTCCTTACTCAGAGCCAACCATAAATTTATTATTCAAAAGCTAATCATAAAACTAGCTACTCCTATATAGCAGCCAGTGATGAGATCATGAGAACTAGTTGCCGATACTTTCATAGGTATAGGGTTGGATTGCAATATTCTACCAGGAACTACATAATGCTAACTTCCCTCGTCAAAGAGATAATGCAAACATAGAGATCAATAGAACAAGCAAAGGAACGTACCTGGCAGATCCCACGGCTCACACTTGTAAAGATCAACCTCCGGAATGATTTCGAGCTCTATCTGTCTCCCGTTGATCTTCCTCTTAAGGTAGTAGATGATAAGTTCCTCATCGGTGGGGTGGAACCTGAAACCTGGAGGCAAACTTACGGGGGCCATTTGCTTTCTCCTTCCTCTCTCAACTCTCACAGCAAAAGATTGCTTTGAGCTAGGCAGGCAGGCAAGGCTATCCAAAGCTAAAATGCAGACAGCCACACCAACCTTGCTTGAATAGCTATACGAATGAATGATCAGCTACAAAGTACAAAACCTGCGACATACAATAACACACACATAAGTAACGAAAACTAACCAAGATTGTCATATAGGTAAGAGGAGCAGTAGAGTTGGAGGGAGGAGACCTTGGTGCTATTGGCTAATGGGCAATGAGAGGAAGAAGAGAGGGAGGGGAATGGGGAGGAGAGGGAGTATAACTTTATAGCAAAGTTTCAGAGACTATTTTATGTGTATATATGTTTGGATTCTTCTCATCTTTCACAAGAAGCTATATAGCTCCCCCCCCCCCCCCCCCCCCCCCCCCGGGGCTTTTGCTTTTTGCTTTCTATTGTGTCTTATGTCAGTTAGCTTTATATCGGTGAATAGAAATATCCCAATCTTCTCTTCTTGTCTTCGGCTGGCAAAGCGAGGCCAGGGGCGTAGCTGCAGATTGTAGAGGGATGCTATTGGCTGCTTTGTGTGCCACCAGGCCCGTGCCTAGTCAGCTCCCGGTGGAAAGAGTGAGGGGCCCAAGGTTGGTACTCGATTCCCGCGCTTTTTTCGTGGGGGCTAGCCTCCCCCTTCCCTTTGACGGTTTACGTCACGTTCACACACGCGCCCACATGTAGATTTTGCCGGGGGCCCTGCCTCGATGCGTGTGCCCTGCATGATTAGCAGCTAATGCATGCACTATAGTACTAATACTTTGTCTGGACTGATCCTCTCGACTGAGTGGCAATGCTGGGTTGATGCATGTTTACCTGTTCTTCTGTTCTGGGTGTTCGAGAGTCGATGCCAGTTGCTCACTGATCGCTGTGATGCATGGCTGCATGCCGACAGTTAGCTGGTCACCTGTGGAGACACTGTCGAGAGAAAAGTCAGCATTGCATAGCCCAGACTCCAGGGTAACGAGTATACTGATTTTTGTATCTTATCAAAGAGTGTTCTGTATAAATGTAACTGCGTGTAAGAATAATCATCAGTGAAATCTACTTTCCAGCAGACAAGTTCAGGCAATTGGTTCACCACTGAAATTAGTGAATAAAATTCATCCGCTACCATAGTAGAGAGATACTAAGGATCAGGTGAACTCAGATATTCACCGCAGTTTGCAACTCGCATGCACATATAGCAGTGACAGTTTGACATGCTCATTTACAGACAATAGTGTTGCTAACTCAAGCTCCAGCACTGAACCATCGCCAGAAACCCAGGAGCCTAATAAAGATTGTGCTCACACTGTCCACACTGAAGGATTGAAAAGGCTTCTGTTGGAGCTAGTGAGCAACCAGCTGATATCCACGCCATGTAGTCACCGAAGGACCCAGTAATACCAGAACGTTTTCATTCACATCTGACCCACATTTACTGGGTTTTGCGGTAAAAATAATGTATCCACAACCACCGTCCTTTTACTGAAGTCGGCAGGAACCCTTTTTTTCCTCAAAAAGAAGGGTAAAGAAAACAGGGTCAAATGAGAATATATATGAGCTGAATAAGATGGGTTTGTTCGTTCTCCAGTTAACGACAACAAAACTGATTGGTCTGTGTGATGGAATTATACCCTCCAATTCCAATCCATTCTTGGCATGCAATGAGCCAATGATTGCGACGAGCTCTCAGCTGCAACTAACAAAAAAAGGTGATTATCTAACAATTATACTGTGATAGCCAGGCTTTCACACGTTCCCCTGCTACGCCTACATGACAAGTAAAAGAGCTGGGTCCCGGGCGCTTTTGAGGCCACCCAACTTGCGGCTGCTGATGCATAGCTTGTGGGCCACTTTTCCTTTTTATCAATCCATCCGCCCCAACTTTAGGTTCCTTTCCCCTTTTCGAGTTTATGCTTCTCCTCACCCCGCACAGTGGGTATCTCCAAAACCATCCCAACTTAAGCTATTCTACATACCACCCTCCTACCTCTAGCGTATTACATACGTACGTATGTACATACATACATATGTGTGTGTCACAAATACGTATAATGATGTGCCAATGTCGCATATAGTTCTAACTAAAGTAACTTAATTACTAGAGGACATGATGAAGTTTACCCACACAGCAGATTATTATACTTTATTACTTTACTGCGGCAATGGGACTAGATTATATTTTATTGTGGCATTTAGGGAACAAGCAACACTTGTACTATATGTTACCTACAACCTGATATTATTGCCATAGCACATAATTTTACCTGTGCTGATGATTTTGTGGCATTGATGCAAAAGTTGGATGAAGAAGGTGTCCAATTAATGTGACATGGATGGTAAAACAAGTCGGTCGATCCGACAGCTTAGAGTGAACAGGAAGTGCACACATGACGCAATTCATTTAAAATATAAAAGCGCAGTCACTTATTAACTACAAATACTTAATCTAACGAAATGATAAAGTACGATCGGCCAGCTCGATCAATAAAGGAGATTACGATCGGCCAGCTCGATCAGTAAAGGAGACCCAAATCTCCACAACATCTCATGGCTTTAAGGAATAAGAGCAGAAAAAGGGAGAATTTAGCCCACCTGGACCCAGCAAATCAGCTCATGTTTCTTCACAATGATGCCAGAGACAAAAATTACTTACTGATCAAACTAATGATTAAGGTATTAATCAGCGTGTGTTCAATGATATCTCCATCAAAACTGTTTGTCTTATGTTCTTTATTTTTGAAGAATAGTCTTCCCTTGCTTTTATGTCTTTAACATCGAACTATAATTTGGGAAATGGACCTAACCGAGACTGACTAAAAATGTTGTTTCTATTTTCCTGGAGAGCTTACAGAGTTCAGAACGACAGCTATGTGACAGTACTAGTTTTGATAAAAGATGAATGATCCACAATAAACACCGTGATAAGGAATAATTCTTAGAACTGTGAAGGTGGTGTTGGGACCAGACCTTGAGTGCCCACATTGTCATCCATGGAGAGATGGGTGGCCTATACAAGCAGCAAGCAAAGTACTTCAACCTGGACACAAAAATAATTACAATTAAGATATGCTGAGATATATTCCATTCAAAAGCATTTCACGAAAGCTATTTAATCACAAAGGTTGCAGAGCTGAATGCAGTGTCGGTTCTCATTATAGGAGAAGAGGAATCGATTCCTAAGAAAACACAACAGTGTAGCCGAAAGGATAGGCCACCCCCTAGCCTCCCAACTTTTGAAAGCCCAAAAGTAGGCCATTGTTCAAGTATCTTGGCTTCCACAAGAATCTGTTAGTACCCAAACAAGGAAAGAAATCTGAATACCTTGCACCAAAGGCTGAAGCAATATGACGAGGATAATATAACTGGGAGACAAAACTTTATATGTTTCCAATGTAGACAGCTCTAGCTGTTCAATTTGCAATACATAAAGTTTATGTTTCTCCTGTAGCAGTCCAAAAGTCCAAATTCAGTTCCCACCAGTGTCATTTTCTTGACTGTGATGATTAACACAGATAGGACCATAAGTACCCTGTAAAGTAAAGTAGTTTAGGCAACTTGCAAACAATTTGTCTTGTCTAATTCAGTCACTATGTGAAGCTTTCGCATAGTTTACTAATATATGATTCACCATCCATAATGATTGTCTGGCATGTGCTGAGAGCCTGAGACTGAATTTTTTTCAGCATGGCAGTGATATTTTAGAGCAGCAGAAAACAGTTAAGAGCACTTACTTGAACAAAAAGAGGAATACTTACAGTAGGAATCAACACTTCAAAGGTGAGGCTCACTTGCTACCCAACGTTGCAGATTTACTCTATAAACTGACATTTCAGACACCATTCCTTACAGGTAAACTTGGTATATTTTCTTCAAGAAATTTAACAAAAATGAAGGACCCGTGGTCTGGTCATTAAATTAGAATTGCCGTTGTACTTTTGACATCTGACAAAGTACTGAACTCAACACCTGATGACCCATCTGCTCTGTATTCAACAAATTATTGTATATTCCTTAATACATGACAAAGCAAGGACAAATTTTAAAGCAAACCTACTAGAAAAGTAACTTAGGATTACAAGGCTCAAGCCAAAGCTCAACAGCAAGATTGGGTCCATTGGAAAAAGATAGCAACAAAGGCGTGCTGCCAAGTTCAGAGTTCAGACTCATGTTTCTATCTTGGTTCTTTACCATTGTAGCTAGGTAGATATAACTCATACTATCATGCTAGACTGCTAGAGTCTTGGAAGTCGGAACAACTTACATAGCACTATAGCAGCAAAACACATAAAACATTTGCTGTAATTAATTTGAATCAGCTTTTGGCTCTGATTACTGCTTACCGGGAACACGTGTCTTCATAAATGCAACTCATTGTGATTATCTTATACTTTTCAGATGTTAAACCCAAACCCTAAGCAACATATAGTTCATCTCTGGAGGTAGTAACTGCAAGTCTGCAACAGTAAGAAGATATAGGAAATTTACCAACAGATAACTCTTTTTTCAAGAACTAGAGAACACTATGAAGCTAAGCCATGCAAACATCAGTAAGAGAGCATCCACAAGGGGAAAACAAGCTTGCATGTCTTGTTTAACACAGGTTCACGAAGAATAACTTGGATGAGCAAATAACTTCACAGAAGATGCAGGCCTGAGGAGCTTGCAGCAGGAAAACGCAAGCACAAACGTGGAGAAAAACATGACAAAATGCAGGCTTCAGCGGGAAAAAAGCAATTATGAAACTGAGGTCAACATCAGACCAAAGTTGAACTACTCTCTTTATTCATTGGATGCTGCAAGCAGATTTCAGAGATATGACGAGGGAACCTGCACATGTTTAACATGTTTACTTTTCTCAAGACAACTTGAGAAAGCAAGATATCTTGTTAGCTTCTGAAACTATCCAACCTGATATCTAGCGATTACCAATTGGTATTGCTATAACAAATTAACAATAACACAATTTAACATTTACGTTACGATATAGTTCAAGGTGAAATAACACATGCTACCAGAGCGCTGGCTATTAGTTTTTATCATGGGTAAAAAAACACCTGTGAAACTACTGCATTAAAAAGGTAAACTAAGTTTGCAGGTAACCATTTCTAATCAGAAAACATCAGCTGTTTATGTGGTTGGTTCCTCTTGAACGAAGCAACATCATGATACTGGCATCGTAGTATCCAGCTCCACGAAAAGGAAAAAAAAAGAGAGAGATGATGGAGATAAAAAGGAGCTGTCATTTTCAGTTCTGCTACAAAACAAAATGGCACCATGGTAAGTAGTATAGAACATCAAAAGAAGCAGCATGAACTCATACTGAGGTTAAGGACGAACTCAGAAGCATAAGGGCTGTGGACCAGATTTTCAAGTCCTCTATTATATTCCCATTGCAGATGTAACTGACATGTTGAATTAAGTTCAAAGAGTGGACAGTCGTAGTCCTCTGAACAAAGTTCACACTGAAAGAGTGTTTTACATTTTATTTACCTTGTGAACACATTTCATTTACTCACTTGCATTGCTTGTTTCAAAATTTACTCACATTAAAGCATTGTTAAGATGAATTCATGGTATTTAAGTAATAAAATTATGATCCATTGAGCTGTAAGCCTGTAAATCAAACAGGAATCACATTGAAGTATTACAATTTAGAAATTTTGTATTAGATGCCATCAGCATAACTTCTGCACGCAGTTGACCATGATTTCCTGATCCCAGAAGCACAAATGAAACTCGGACCAATGAAACATCGCTTTAAATCAATGTCTTCTAGAGATTCTACTAAAAATATTATATAGAGCAAAGGAAGGTAAGCAAGCCCAAGTAGTTATAAGCGGTCCCTGCCTCTCTGCTTATAGTGTTATTGCACAATCTCTGCTACTAATGCCTCGACACAACTCAAGCAAAAAGGGCTTATGTTTAACTACATCAGCAGCTCCATTTCCTGACTCAAATAAGAACAAAAGCTTCAACTTAACCCAAAAAGGAAGAAGATGATTGGGGCCACCCTGCAGTTGCGTCTTATAATGCAAGTCCGTAACCACCATGTCGACATGCAGAGATGTCCTCAAGACGCAATAAGAGTTTACACCATAAAACCAGGGTTTTATGAATAGGATATTTACACTTTCAAAAATAGAGTCACTACTACAGAAAGTCTAATACTAGACGCCAAATCACAGACGATTTTGTGAAACCGTCTGTGATGTACACTATTACAGACGGTTTTAATTTGGAGGCCGTCTGTGGTATTTGTGGCGGAAAAAAGGAGTTTTACAGACGGTTCTTACCGCTGAACCGTCTGTGATACTGGAATATCACAGACGGTTTTATAATAAAAACCGTCTGTGATACTCCAGATTATCACAGACGGTTTTTATTATAAAACCGTCTGTGATAATCTTGAATATCACAGACGGTTTTCTAATAAAAACCGTCTGTGATAAGTTTCCCGCCTTGTAATCCCTCAAAATTTCATATTTTCCCGCTTAACTCCGAAAAACCGTCTGTGATACTCTAGATTATCACAGACAGTTTTTATTATAAAACCGTCTGTGATAATCTTGAATAAAAACCGTCTGTGATATTCGAGTATCACAGACGGTTTTATAATAAAAATCGTCTGTGATACGTTTCCCGCCTTGCAATCCCTCAAAATTTCATATTTTCCCGCTTAACTCCGAAAAACCGTCTGTGATACTCCAGATTATCACAGACGGTTTTTATTATAAAACCGTCTGTGATAATTTTGAATATCACAGACGGTTTTTATTATAAAACCGTCTGTGATATTCAAGTATCACAGACGGTTTTATAATAAAAACCGTCTGTGATACGTTTCCCGCCTTGCAATCCCTCAAAATTTCATATTTTCCCGCTTAACTCCGAGTATGATTCAGTTTTGAGACACCTTTAGTAAAACGGACATAACTTTTGCATACGGTGTCCGTTTTCGACGTTCTTGTACTCGTAGGAAAGCTAACGACGAGCCCAATCCAAAAAAACGACCCGCTTGCGCCAGTCGCCCTCCAAGACCCCGAAAATCGGCCATCTTTGAACCTAAACCTGCGTCGCGAGTTTTTGATTTCTGTTTTTGCCCTTTTTCTTGGTCTTCCTTTCGGAATTTGGATTTTGCTTCAACTGAAAAGTTGTAGATCTCATCGAAACCTTTCAAATGAGTATATATAAGCTATATGAAACTTTGCTATTTTATCTTTTCAGACTAGTTTATATTACATCGGTATATAAAATTTTGTGCTCTAATTCACAGACGGTTCTATATATAGAACCGTCTATGATATTCATTCATCACAGACGGTTCTATATATAGAACCGTCTGTGATAATCTGACCGCTGGGCCCGTCGATCCTCCTCAATCCAATCCTAGTCAATAGAAATCCACCAATCCTTACCCCACGGATCGTAACTCCGCCTTTCTGTCCCCACGCCAAAAAATTTCGAACTCCCGCCTCTCCCTCTCTCTCCCTCCCCTATAAATATAACTAAAACCCAGCCTCCTTGCTGGTCTCCTCTTCCTTGCTGTTCTCCTCCTCCTTGCTGTCCTTCTCCTTGTAGACGACGCACAAGTCTACGGGAGGCAAGACACCGTAGAAGCAACTAACTCGTGCCAACCGTGCAGACGCTCAATCAACGCCGGCGATGGTGGGTATCAAAGACATCCAGCTCATGCGTTGCATCAGGGGTGAGAAGACATAGATGATCTTTGCTTTTTCTCTGTTCTTGTTGTGTAATCTGCTCGTTGTTTTGGGATATTGTAATGGTAGACTCTAATCTTAATAAAAATGGATATTTTATGTTTGTGAAATGAATTAAGATGTGAATTGGATGTATACATGCCGTCTGTGATATTTGCACCACAGACGGTTCGAAAACCGTCTGTGATGACCTCGTATTATCACTGACCCATAAATTCAGGCGGTTCACAAAACCGTCTGTGATGACGTTTTTGAACCGTCTGTGATGACCTTTTCTGTAGTAGTGAGTGACTTCACCCAAGTAATGTGTATAGGTTTTATGTTTCAAAAGCCAGGTTATGCACCAAACAGTACCCTTTTTTACTGGCTCTTACATACATTCAAGGAATGATTACGTAACTAAAATTTCCCATTCAATACCATTGCACGCCCATAAAAGTTTTCACCTTCAAAGCTCAGTTATGCAAGCACAACGTGATGCCTTCAAGTTCACACAGTTATATGAAAACAATTTCTCACTCTCAAAGAGCAGCTATGTACAGACAAATTTCTACAGACAGGAGAATGTATCAACTATCATGTACAAGGGTCGTCCGCAACTTTTAGCCCACTGATTAGCCGCACTTGCTCCTAGGCCTGTCGACCCACTATAATGAGGCCTTTCACCGCTACACAAACCTGTGCAAGGCTGTGCGATATCTGCACAATATAGAAGTTGTGCCGTGTGTTACCAGCTAGATTTCCTGCATCATCTTCCCTTCTGTTCCCCTCCATCCGTTCTAAACATGTTTAACTGCATTTTCATTTGTGATAAGAGATGTATTTGTCTCGTAGAAAAAGAGTTGAGATACCCCAGACAGATCAAGTAGAATATGTAATTATGTATCAAATGGCAGATATTGCTATACAGAGTTTGAGATATATGTCAAACATCAAGCACGGCTAAATTATGTTCACGAGTTATGAGCATGGTAACATGTGGTAAAGTAGAGGTCTTAACAACAATGAAATAAGGACAAATTGCATTGTTTGTCTTTTAAAACAGATATGTTTAGCTAGAAAAGAACTGAATGAGTTGCTATAGACATATGGCTTGTATTTATATGCTAAAACTACAACCAGAAAAGTTCATATTCCTTGTAAACACAATGCAAATTGTTTTTGCAGCTAAAGATTGGGCAGGTGATCTCATGCACTTTCATATGCACCCGTAAACACAAGAAAAACAAACTATGTGGTAGTAGTTCGGTTTGCTATGAAAACATAAATTTTAATCAGTTTGTTGTTCATAAGCTCAACTGCAACTAAAAGCTCCACATAGGAAGCATGGTGAATAATGAGAACTCAGTACCGACATGCCTACACTAACAGCATTCAACTAGATCTAGTATAACCATTTGATTGAATCTGGCTACCTAAAGTTCATATGTTATCTGATAACAGTCGAGGTAGAAAGTGTTATGAATATTGTGCATATATTCATGAGGCCCAAAGGGCAATATATATAGAGAGTACAAGAGGGATATCAGAGGAATATGCCATGTACAGATAAGGAATACGAAGGCATATAGGAAACAAATAACAAACCTATTCTATTTCGTATTATATCCTTAACAGAAAGATTGTGTCAAAGATCAGTATCAGGGTTCACAGTCTATACTTGCTTCAAATGGCTATTTTCAGAGTTACATATCAATAGGATTGGAAGCAAGCATCATCAAAACACACCTAAACTCAGAGAACATTTCTACATAACCAAATAGAAAGGCAATTTATCATTTTCTTTCTTCAATCCAAGATAAAGGATAACACACACTATCCTATTTTCTCATTTTGCCAATGTTGTGCTAAGTTGCTACTATGTTACAACCTAATGCCAGACAATCCAAATAATCTCTACAGTACCCCATAGGCTCATACTTGCAGAGCAAATTTTCGTACCCAATTAAGCATTGCATAATTGCAAGTTGCATCAACTGGAGAATGAAGGGTTGGTGCGTGGATGAAGCTGCAAGCATACCTGTTTCAACAAGAGAAACCGCCTATCAACAAGTGTGTTCCGTTCGATATGCATTGCCCCGTCATAGTGCGGGCTATCGGCGGCGGTGCATTGCCGCCCACACAGTTGAGTGAGCTTGCCGCCCGCCCGCCCGCGTCCGGCTCCAGAAACAGAACGGACTATAAGCACTTGTGAAATTCGTCACTGCACTTGTGAAATTCAAACCATATACGCTCAGCGGTGCGCAATTCTCTCATCTAAACATCCCAAGACAGCAACCAAGAAAAAATTGTAAGCAGCATCACCAAATCCATTCGGCAAATCAATGCCCCAAATCTGCCTGTACACCGAACCTCTGAAACAACGACTTCAATTCGGCAGCCAAATCTCCCCTTTCCATCCTGTGCAAATCGTTGGCCACTATGACTTAGGCAGAATGATCAGGTCTAAGGCCCTTCTCCATCAATTCATACAGAAGCCTTCCCGCCTCGACGATCCTCCCCGACTTGCGCAACAGCTTGACGAGAAGGCTGTAGTTCCTGTTCACGGAGTGCCGGTCCCTGGTGCTCATATCAGTGACATACTTGAAAGCGTCGTCTGTTCTCCCAGTGCACAAGTACCCCTTGATGAAGGCCGTGTGGATCGTGATCCTTGGCGTCAGCTTTTCCAAGAACATCTGATCTAGAATCCGCCTCGCCGAATCCATCCTTCCCGCTTTGCAGGCGTGGTAAGCGAGAATCTCGTGTGTCAGCGAGTTCGGGACGTCGGGTTTAGACCCCTCCATGGCCTCGACGAGCTCGCACGCTTCTGCGACCCTGCCATTTTTGAGCAGGCAGCCGAGGAGGTAGCTCCAGGAATTTGGCGTTCGGGTCGCAGCCCGAATTGGCCATTTCGTCGAACACCTCGCGGGCGCCCTGGAAGTCGCCGGCTTTGCACTTGCCCGCCATGAGGACGTTGCCCTCCTCGCCGTCTCCTCGATCACCCACACCGCCGCGTTGAACTCGGCGATCGAAGCTAGCGTCCTGACCAGCGAGAACACGCCGGACGCGCGGCACGGCCCCCCGGCGTCATCCAAAGTCCTCAGAATCGCCCTCACGGTATCCTTCACGCAGCTGCTCTGGGACTGGCACGGCCCTGACGACCCCAGGAAGGCAAACGCCTGCTCCCTCAGAGAAAGCCGCCCCGCAGACATGTGCGCGAGGGCGCGGGACATCGCCTGGTAGTCGGCCAGCCTGCCGGCATTCTCGACGAGCAGGCTGTGGGCGTGGGCGCTCGGGGAGAAGCCCCTGCGGAGGGAGAGCCAGTCGAAGAAGCGGGCCGCGGGGACGCGGCGGTTGGTGAGCGCGCGCAGGGTGGCCGACACGACGGGGTGGGAGAGGGCAGGGTCGAGGCGGCCGAGGTCAGCCTCCAGGCTGCTGTCGCCAGCCGCGACGAGGCCAACGATCGCATTGGAAGCGGTGGCGGTAGTGCTACCTTCTCCTCCCTCCGCCTCGGCTCTCCCCGCGCCACCTTCTCCTCGATATGAGACTTGAGAGACTCGACGGAGAGTAGTAAGCGAGGGAGGCGGATCCGCGGGGTTCGTTCCTTCTTTTTCTGTCGAGGCTCCCTAGTTTGTACGTCCTCAGAGCCTACGCTGATGATCCTCACTTCAGCCTGGATCGGCCAATGCTCTCTCAAGTATCTTAGCTCTAAATGAAACACAGTTACATGCACACTTAGGGCCTGTTTGGAACACAGGAATTTCACAGGAATTTTGCAGGAAACAGTTCAATTCCCGCAGGAATCGGGAAAAATTCCCGCATTCCAAACAGGGCCTTAATGCACACCATCAATTCAAATACATATGTGCGTACGTCCCCTACACTCTTGAAAATTCCCTCTATTACTCATGTTTCCCTACTAAACACGTACGTGTGTATACTCTTAAAATTGACATTAGAAAGTTTGTATATAAGATCATATGTTAAGTACTAGATGACACATTTCTCTCTTATTCTTATCTCTGTTCTATATCATTTAAACTTCTAAAATATAGATAGGTTGCACTAATATAAATGTCTCTATGCATGCCCTAAGCAAGGCTTAGCGCGAAAGGTTCTGCGAGACAGTAACATAACCTGTGAAAGCCTAGGGTTTTTTGTCTCCTCTTTTCATTTTTGGAAACGTAGACGTGTCACGGTTTATTAATGTGGTCGTTTTTTTTTTTTTGTGTGTGACCTGAGGGGAGTGTGGCATTGTGGTGCTTTGGTGACTAGTGTGACGAGCGACCAGGCAACGCAGATTTGAGCGATTAATCAATCGTCGAGGGAGCACAAGACAGATCATCGGATAATGGACGAAGGCTTCCTTGTAGGCCGGATGCCGGAAGAGATTCCTTTTGGATTGGAAAACCGGACCAAACTTCTTATAGCCAAAAAGCTTAGGATAAGGCCTTGGTTGAAGTCACGCTAGGCTAACTTGCCCAAATAACCTGTCAAGCACTTGTTCGACGTTCGTCCGAGCGACCTTGTCCGGTGCAGGTGCTACATTATCAGGTGGATTGCTTTTCCTTGGAATCAACTACAGTACTTCCAAGGACAATCGCAGTGGGTGCTTTCTTTTCTACTTATGTCATGTGCTTTATGCTAAAGTAACTAGCTTCCAAATGGTACGTTTTTTTCCAAGACAGAGTCAACAGGAAGATTATAGTAAAAAATGTTCTGAGTTCAATTGTGTCGACCAAAATCACATATAACTATTTTTCTCTACGTACTTCCTCTTGCAAGCAACTAGAATTCAAAATTTTAAATCATAAAACATAAGTCACAGCCCATTCTCCCCAATGGCCTAGCTACACTACGCGTCTCTCTTGCTATGACTTGTGATGCAAAATTGTTACTTCACCATAATGTTGGAAAATCATCGTTATATTAGAGATGGGGGAGTTCCTGGCCTCCACCCTATGCCACGTTAGCATTTTTACAAAAAGGCCCTTACGATTTGCAAAATAGCGTAAGAGTTCTCAATTTTTACAAAAAGGTCCCTGCTATGTTATCAGTTTTCGTGAAAAGCCCTCTATTTTCTAGAAATTACGTATGGACCCTTAGATTTTTTAGGGAAACCCTTGTTTTGCTTGATAGCGCCCTGAGATTTTTCCAAAATTACGTACGGGTCTTTAGTTTTTTTTTGTAGAAAAGACCTTGGATTTTCTGGAATTACGTTCGGGTTCTTGTTTTTTTTAAGAAAATGCTCCCTATAAATTGTCGACTCTTTAATTTGATCCACATGGTAGCTAGCGTTTACTTTTTGTAAAAAATGTTCTTCACAAAATGTCGATTCTTTTATTTTTATCCACACGATAGCTAGCGCGGCGTCACACCACGCTACTGCTGCTAGTTCTTTTCATACTTCGCGTCTTCGCCATAATGTTGGCGAAAGCGACGCTGCCTTCTTTCTGGATCTGTCGGGCGGTGGCCCAAAGGGCGGATGCTGCCTAACGCATGGTGAAAGCTCATAATCTGATGGGCTGCTTTGACAATGGCCTCTTTCGGACAGAAAGTAGTTTCAAGTTCGTACTAGTAAATTTTTCATTCCTCAAAAACTGAAACTTCACAGCTTTTCAGTGGCGAAAACCGAAAGTAACAACAGAGAACCCTATAGAATCATTTTAAAAAATAATTTTTCTCAAATAAATAAATATACTGTTTTTTATTACCATTTTAAAATAATTTATCAACCAATTTTTTAAAACAGATTATCGATACCTAGTTCGTTCATATAAACTATCATCCTAAGACAAAAACTATAAGCAAACCGACCGGCTAAAGCCTTCACATCCATTATGAACTGAGACGTTACAGCAGGAAAGTTTTCTGCCTCTATAACCTTTACAAGTTACTGCATGAAAACTGCTCTCGGACAAGCCCATGTTCCCCAACTACTCTCACTGACGAACATGGCACAGCAAGTTTCTTTTTCACCCGACTCTTCAGCGTGCGGATCCGGACTGCAGTGGCTGAACACTGTCCCGAGCCTGTATGACAAGTGCTCTGCGTTAATACCGTAGAAAATCCACTGTGTAAACAGTATCCGTGAACTTTAGGAAAAATTTCTGCTGCCTGCTTTGACAAACATACCGTAGCTACCGATCTAGTCTCTCCATTTCCTATCGGACGGTGGATATTGGTGCTATTCTTTTTGACTTATAAGTGATTTTTGCCTTCTCTTAGTAATTATTATTTATTACAATAATAAACCATAATAAAATTCATAAGCCACGGAAAAAAACAGACCCATCAGCCCCTAATGCACATCACTGTGCACCTCTACCGTCATAACCAGCATGGTCGAATCCAGTGTTGTCGATGTCCAGTGTGTGGTCGAAAGGCCAGTGTAGTCCAGGACCAATGAGTGGTCAGAAACCAACGCAGTCAAAGACTGATGTGATCGCAAACTACGTGGTCAAAGACCAATGTATACGGTCGAACAACCAATATGATCAAGGATCTGAGAGTGGTCACAAACCCAAGAGTTTGAAGCAAGATGAAATCTAACTAGTGAGATCACCGACCAGTGAGTGGTCGATCTGTAAGCAGTCGAAACCAAAGTGGTCACACCAAGTCGAACATCAACCGGTGAGGTCAACGACCATTGAATGGTCAAAAACCAAAGAGGTCAGAGAACAGGGACTCCGGTACTACCGCTACAATGCTTACGGTACTATTGTTTCTCCCAGAAGAATAGGGCTATCGCAAGAACCAAAATCGACGAAGCTTTCGGTCGACTAGAAGAAACAGAAAAGGTGCACAACCACATGATCTAAGACCATTGAGCGATCGAAGACAGCTACAGTCGTAAACGACTAGAAGTAACAGAAGGCGCACGACCACCGGGTCTAAAATCATTGAGTGATCGAAAAACAAGTGTGGTCGTAAACGACTAGGAATAGCAAAGAAGGCACACGACCACCAGATATGAACTCATTGAGCGATCGAAATCAGAGACGATGTGATCTGAAACTTGACCGTGGTCAAAACAAGAAGTGGTCGAAAATGATTCGGAAGAACAGAGCAACGCACGAGTGCTAGATCTAAAATCCACATATCTTTTGATTAAAGGATCAAATTGCCGTGAACCTTTATCAACGAGTGCTTAAAGTCTCAAGAGGTTGTTCCAATCTTGAATTGAAAATTTATCAACCAGTTGAGACCTTTTTGCGATTTAACCAAGCGCGCACAAGAACTGAGTTTTAAAACTAAGGTCGTTGATTAGAACCGCTCGTGGGTCAAAGATAGCTAAGATGGCTTTGGTTACATTCCCACCTATCACTATGAGTCAGAGCATCAATGAGATCAAACAAGAACTACCTCTCAGATCAAGAAGAGAAAGGAACAAAATCAAAGAACAGAACCAAATCAAGTGAACACACGATTGCTTGATAGACTTGCTATTGACGTACCTAATTGATTGGGGATCAATCTTATGAGATACTCTCCATGTCGTCCAGGTCCTTGGCACATCAAGATCAAGAGAGGAGTAAAAGAGGGATCAACCCAATCGAAACAAGAACACCCTCTCAGAACAAGAAGGGAAATGGACAGAGCCGAGAAGCGGAAGAAGAAAACAGAGGAAGAACCGAATCATAGCCAAGCAAACTCAATCAAAGAAAAGATACACAAAAGGTAGATCAAAGACTAATGTATTTCTCACTTGAGATGATTGGTTTTATAGCCACTCCCCTCGGGAGGGCAAAACTCTAAGTCTAGAGTCCACGCCCACTGTCTAACCTAACTCCCATGGGAGGGAGGAGGAGTTAGCCACCACAAGGTCTAGCTAACCTTCTCAAACCTTAGCTCTTACCTCTTCTCCCTTTTTATAGTCTTACTAATAAACCCATGATCTAATGGATCCTCCCATTAGGCCACACCAGGGATAACCCGTTAACCCCACTTAACACCGGGTTTTACTCACGCACGTTTCTCAAAGCGGCTTACACTATTAACCCATTAGTAAACCAACATTGATCCACTTCACATTTTCAGCGCATACAAGACCTAAACCATTTAGGCCAACGCCGTGGTTTTACACACCGTCACTTTTCCTGGTATTGGGTAATTTATCAATATGCCCCTATACCGCCTTCCTCGAAACTTCCCGCTTCCTTTGCCATGAAGTTTCGCCCATGCTTCGTCATCTTTTATGTGTCCCTAATGACTTGTCGTCAAGCCTCTCACGCATCCGGATCCCACCGAACTGTCCTCGTTTGCAAACGACCCAAGTCACTTGGCACACTACGTACTTCTCCTCATGCACGCATCTGGCTTTCTCGACCGTCTGGACCTCGACTCCTCCCTGAGTCTAGTCCCGGTCCACCTCGTCGTTGCCCATCATGTCCACCACCGGTAGCTTCCGCTCCGGTTCCTCATCGTTCTAACTTGTAACCACCCCGCAAATATCAATCATCTTTGGCGTCTCCCTGGCCGTTCTAGACCTCAACATCTCCCTGTATCTAATCCCGGTCCTTCTACGTCTTACCATGACCTAGCTCCGAAGTCATATAATGATACACTACTCTGGATTGAAAAGATACCTGATATCACACATTGACGACGAAGCATATTCAAGTGACAGTGATGCAGAGAGATGGGATATTCAGTTCGTTCAAAGTATTCCATAGTTGCCTAGCAAAGTTTGTGGTCATATGTCTTGCGGAGCATTGAACAATTTTACCTTCGAAAGCAGATTTTCCGATCAATTGATTCAAACTCTGTCAAAGGTTTTCCAAAAGATCCACGAGAAGCAACAAGCAAGGTAACTGAAATACAGGTTTTGTTTTTTTGAAAGTGAAACAGTAGGAAAGACTTCTACTGTGATAAAATATAATAAAAAGTTATGTTACAAAATGTACAGAATAAAAGTACTTAAAGCGTATCTAGCCAATTACAAAGTTTATCCCGATCAGTAGCTTTCCTGCACAAGTGCAGAAATACAGTTTTCACCTGACCGTATTATGTTCAGTGCGTCATTTTTGTTTTTTGGACCTGATATAGTCTTTTCCTTTCGTTGACAGAACCTTGTTTGTGGCAAAAATGTACTTATTGATATGAGCGTACATACAGCCTACGTTAATACCATCCGAGCAGCCCAACACTTTATCTATATCAAAAATCAGTATTTCCTTGGTTCTTTATTTAATTGGGACTCACATAAAGATGTTGGTAAGCATGAACTACTGCTGTTTTGCTTTCAATCTTCTGATTCATCTGAACATGTATTGGAACTCTTTTCCTTCCATGGCATGTTCTTTTTTGTGCTGTAAATTTGCTATATTTTCCTGCTTTATGAATTAAAGCATAATCCAAAATTTCTTCATCGCTCCATTTCCCACATCATGCCAGCAAGAAATAGGCCAAATACTTTAATTCTTCCGAAATTCAGGACTCTGAAATTCGTTACCTTGCAGGTGCTAATTATTTAATACCGATTGAAATAGCACTCAAAAATGCTAACAAGATATGTGCAAACGAGAGATTTTCAGCATACATCGTAATTCCAATGTGGCCTGAAGGTAATCCCACTGGTGCTCCTACACAGAGAATTCTTTACTGGCAGGTTAGATTCTTTTCAGCTTCTAAAAGCTGATTTTTAGCTTTTCTACAGTAACTAATTTTTAAACGGAGTATCTTTTTAAAATATGGTCTACTAGTTAATTGTAGTACATACTGTACCGACTTTATTTATATCGGCAAAAACCACACGTGAGTTTTTGTTACTCTGTAATCTCTCGCACGAATAGCCCAAAAGGCACAAGCCGCAGCCAAAAGCCATAAGTTTCAGCCAAAAAGAACAGTCCCTTTATCTCTTCTAGTGTCCCAAGTCTTCTTTAGTCTTTACTATCCTCTGCTCTACATAATAGCAACTTCTATTGGTATAATGCAATTCATTCATATATGTTTTCTTTGTCATTGTAGAAAAAACAATGAAAATGGTGTATGAGATAATTTATAAGGCACTGAGAAGTAGGACTGGCTGATAAATATGAGCCAGTACAGTGTTATTTTAGCTTAAGGACAAAAGTCACCTACTATAGATGTTTGGAACAAGGCATGTCTTTTATGATCAACGGGGAGTTGTTGCTGAGGTACTTTCTGATTCTGAAACCCCTATCTGTTTGGTAAAATTGCATTATGTTTGCCGGATTGTTTCATCTAAAATTTTCTTCGTTGTGGAAAACTGGTGCTGGTAGTAAGGATATACATTATGTCATGCGTTTGGTTTGCCACACATCTAGACTTCACTCATCTGGAGGTTAACCTTGAAGTCAACATGCACACACAGACATCCGGTTTAGGATTTACCTAGAGGTAGAGAAGTCTACCTAAGAGAAATAAGGAAGAAAAAGGGCATGAGATGCACATATCAACTATATAAGCCTTCTCTGATGTTATTAGTTCCTGTTTAGATTATAGAAAACCGCAAAGATCATACGTAGTTATGGGTTATGGTGGTGATCGGTTCGGCTGAAAAGCTCATGGCTTATGGCTGAAAATACTGTAGCTGGCTGAAAAAAGCACTGTAGCTGACAGAGGCTTATTTAGCATAATTAAATTTAAAAAAATTAAAAATATAAAAAATATGTTAGCCCATTACGTATAATACAAACAAATACGGGAAAAAAAGAACCGGCAAAAAAGCTCAACAAAAAGCCAAAAGTTCAGAAAAAGACGAAACTTATGAATAGTGAAAAATAAGCCAGAAGCCGAAGCCGAGTTGATCAGGGCCTAACTTATGAGATATCCCATTTGAAGTTTGGTGAGCTGTGTGAAAGCGATGAGATATACTTTTGGTCAAGCTGGTCCTAATCTGAGATTACCGGCATGATAGGTTGCTCCAGTGCAAGGAATGGCTCGACTCCACATACATCGTGCCAAATGCATGCTACACGAGGCCCGCGTTGTGAAAAAGAATGTGAAAGATGTGCTCCGTTCAGATGCTGTATTTGCTTAGCTGGAGAAGTACTTCAAGCTAGTTTCAAACCAATCACCAGTGCACGATGGATCTGGGATTTGCTAAGTCTCCAAGGACTTAAAAGTCTCTATACAGGGACATCATGTGCAGCTTCAAGCTTGGGTAATTCGAGCTTATGAGCAAAATCTGACCAAAACATTTTTTTAATATGTAATCTCTAGTACGTAAGGAAAGTGTAGGCCTAACAGGATCACCGATTAAGCTAAACTCCCAGCTCCTAAGGTCATATAGGCTTTTAGCTCTAGCTTTTAAATAGTAACAGTTTGTAGAAAAATTTATAGAGAGACACTTATATACAATTTTAGCTGATATAAATAAAATTATTACTATCTTAAAAAGGCACTCCGTTTAAAAGTTAGATACTGTATAAAAGCTATTTATTGTAGAAAAACAGTTTTTAGAAGTTAGATACTGTATAAAAGCTATTTATTGTAGAAAAACAGTTTTTAGAAATAGATATGATCGTAGCCATATCATACCGGAATTCCAGTTTCAACTTTCAACACTGCCGTACCCAAATAACAGCAGAGTTTCAAAACGGAGCGCAGCAGTGACTGTCAACAACAGCGTGTTCGCACGTACATAGGTAGGTGGCAGGAGTGTACCTACTGGTTAGCATTTGATTTCTACATAAAATATCCAAACCTGGTGGATCAAATGATCAGCATCAAATGTTAACATGGCAGGCTTCTTAACAAAAAAAGTAGCCTATTTTTCCAGGTGCAGCAGCAACATTACATAGCCCAGGTTAATGTCTAGAGGAACCATGACCGGCAAGAGTTCTCCCCCTTTTTGTCTCAAATGGAGCAGGATCAAAATGAAAATTCTGCAAAAATTAATACGCTCTAAGATAACGCAATGCAACAGTTGAAACTTGTATGCAATCAGTTCACATGTTGAAATGTCAGCAGTTTAAAAACTTTAGAATTACAAAGCCCCAACGTTCTTGAAGTTTTAGCCCTCCTTTTTAGCTTATAGCTTCTCCCGAATAAACAAACGGGACGGTTTTTCCGTCATGTTTTTTGAAAAGATTTATTGGCTTATCGACATTCGGTTCATTCGCATAAGCGCTCGAGCTAGGCCAAAAGCCATCAGTATGTTCACATGTCAAATCATCACACAGCACTCGTAAAGGATGGCAAAGATGAGAGTTCAACTATACTCTAGATAGTAAGTCCAGGCATTGCCAATCGCAAGATAGTAGCTGCACAAATAAGATAAATACAAATTTAAGACAGCAGAGGCATAAACCAGATTTCAAATATACCAGAAATGTTCTTTGATAAGCACTTCAACAGACTATACAATGAACCGACTATATAATTAAAAAGAGTTATAGGAGCACAAGATGTGGGCACATGCAGATGCAGTTACCTTTGTACTTCTAATTCTAATATACTTTCAGGTCTGAGATACTTACATCAGGAGGTATTGACCAATTTTGGGTGTCCTGTTTCCTTGTCGATCTCCACTCTTAGACCTATGTCAGCAATCTCTGGAGTTATAACAGGTTCTTGCAACTGAAGTTCAGATACCTCCTCCTCATTTTCCACATTTCCTTCAAGCAAGTTCTTCACAGCTAGCAGACCCCACTCCCTCAAGTATGGGTTTTCGTCATCAACTACACACTGCTGCAATAGTAACATAATCCCATTTAGCTGCCTAACCTCATCCTGCACTTGTTTCCTTCCATGCAAGCAATTAGCAATGACAGCGACTAAATCTCTCCTGTAACCAGTGTATGGGCAGACCTTTGCAGTTGCAAGGGCTGGTAGATGATCACCTTGTCCCCTTGCCATCGATTTTCTGATTGTACTTGGGGGTTCAAGCTCAGCTAGGTATTTTAAAAGGCACTTTACAAGACCAGTCTGCAACAGTGAGTCAACAGGAACTTGAATCTCTGATGAAGGGAATTCCCAAGCACATATATCCTTCAAGAGCACCAATGAATATCCAAGGACATCAATTGCAGGGCAACCAGTTGGTAGAGGAGAGCTACCTCGGTGAGTAAAATCAACAGTCTCAGCAGCATGCTTCTGTACATTGAAAACATGAAGTGCAAAACTGTCCGAGACATTGACTTCTTTAGGTCGGCTGGTCAAACATTTTGACAATGCACCCAAAAGAAATGCATGCTTAGCATTAAACTCAGTTCCAGATTCACCACCATCACTGCGCTTACCATCATTACTTGAACATAAAGCTGCAAACAAGATTTCAAACTTTTGCTCCTCAACACAGATTTTGACGAGAAGCCACTCTAACCATTCTTCCTTGTGCCCCACTGCATTTTATAATTTGGATTAGGATCATGTACGAAGTAACCATAGAAGAAAGGAGGTAAACAAACTAAGCAACCCAGAGAACAAAAGGTGAGCTTTGACTACAGCCTAAGAAATCCCCATGCAGAAGGCCATTGTAAATTACATCTACAAAGTAATAAAAAAAGAGATACCATTACACTTAATAAGTCATACTATGGCAACCTCAGACGGCACTTCAAGACACGAGCCACACAACTATCTGAGAAAATAAAAATATAACAACTAATCTCCAGTAATAGTTTCACATCCGTTACTTCTGCATCATGTTGGCATCATAGCTCAAGGTGGCAGGTATCAGAATGATACCTTGAACATCAACTACAACCCCATATCACTGACATCCCAAAAAAGTCCAAAACACAATTTCATTTCCTCAATCCATAACTTTGTTACTTAGCAATGTCATAGAAGCACTAAAACATGTCCAATCGGATCAAACTTCTGTCCATACTTCCTGGCCTATTTAACATTTCCCAAACTTTTCCCTTGATGAAGTAATCTACAATACGCACATCCTACTCGTTGAAGTAATCTACAGTATGCATCCACTAACATATAAATTCATAGAAATGAACAGCTAACAAGCCATGCTTCCATAGTTATAATAGCAAATGTGATCTATGAAAAGGTTGTACATCTAGCAGCAGACATCGGTGAATGCGCAAATGCATAGACCAATGGCGGCGGACGCACCTCGTGAGGCAGTAGTGACGAGTTCGGCAAGTACGGGCAGCCCCAACTCCCCGTGGCACAGCTCCTTGAGCCTCTTGCGGCCGCCTTCGGCGGAGCAGCACGTGTCAAGCACCATGCACAGCGGGTCCACGACTCCCGTGTCCCTGACCCCCGCGAGCTCCCGCAGCGCCCCGGGGAAGAGCGCGTCCCAGACGGCGGCGCGGTGGTGCTCCCCGGCGAGCGCGGCGTTGCCCAGTGCCTGGAGCGCGGCGCGCGCGACATCAGGGGAGAGGGAGGGAACGGAGAGGGCGGAGGAGGCGACCGCGGCGGGGCCCGAGAGGAGGATGAAGGTGTCCTGGTTGAGCGCGTCGCCGGCGAGGAGGTTGCGGAGGAGGCGGAGGCGGAGGAGGAGGAGGCGGGCAGGGGAGGAAGGCAGGAGGTGGAGGGTGTCAGCGAGGGCGTCGGAGAGGGCAGCCCGGCCCTGCGGGGTTCTGGAAGCTTCTAGAAGCGCAGATAGAGTCTCCTCGTCTTCGATCTCGTCGGCTCGCGACATTTTCTTCTCCTGGAAGGGAAAGGGATTTTGCGTGTTGAGCTTGTTCTGCAAGCCGCTTTGCCCTGCGCCCCGTTCTGTCAAGTGAGCCACCCACGGTGGACCGAGGCAGACTCTGGCCATTTGATCTAGTGATGGACGGTCTGGATTAACAGTGACTAAAAGAACGTTGAAATATGCTACAGGCCTGTTCTTTTCCTCCAAAGCTGACGGCTTTTGGTTTTTGCTACAGTATCTAACTTTCAAACGGAGTATTTTCTTAAGACGGTGTCTATAAGTTAAAACGATTTACACGTTAAAAGCCCAACATCTGTACCAGCCAAAATCGCAAGTGAGTATCTGTCTCTCCGTAATCTGTACCGTAAACAGCCAAAATTCAAAAATTTCAGCCAAAAGCCATAAGCTGCAGCCGTTGCCAAACAGGCCCACATATGCCTTTGCATTTTTCCTCCCTAGCCAATCTAAGCCTCCCCGCTCGTTTCGGCTTGGACTTCTAGCTTATTTTTCACTATTCAATAATTTCGTTTTTTTCTGGTTTTTTGGCCTTTTTTTAGCTTTTTTGTCGGTTCTATTTTTCTCGTATTCGTTTGTACTGTTCGTGACGGGTTAATCTGTTTTTTCTATTTTTAAATTTTTTTTAAATTTAATTACGTCAAATAAGCCACCGTCAGCTACAGTGTTTTTTCAGCCAGCTACAATGATTTTCAGTTAAAAGCCACTCAAAATAAGCCCTTTTGAGCAAAATATTTCCTAAATCCTGAGGTAATTAAATCGGTTCCTGTGTAATTTTCTTGTATTCCAAACGAAGGCCTAAATCTTTTGTTTGTGATTGAACTTGCTCTGCAACCTTGGGTTAAACCTAACTCCTGACTACTAGATTCATGTTATATGTGTCCATAATTCAGTTGATATCCAAACAGATTCTAAACAATACAGTGGTCCTGTTTTTTTATATATTTTTTAGCTTTAGCTTCTTCGAAAATTGAAATAAATAGACGACTTCTCTAAGAATCCAAAGCCACTTCTTTAAATGGCTTTTCGAGTCCAAAACAATGTGTTATCCACATTATAGCGTTCATACCATCTCGCAAAACGTAGCAAAAAACCACCGGCTACAGCCCCGCTCGGTCGGGCTGAAAAGCTGTGGCTTATAGCTAAAATTGCACCGTAGCGGATGAAATTTCATTGTAGCTGACGGTGGCTTATTTGGCGTAATTAATTTTTAAAAATTTAAAAATAGAAAAAAAAATATGCTAGCTTATTATGGACAACGTAAACGAATACGGGGAAAAAAGAACCGACAAAAAGCTTAAAAAACCAAAAGTTTTAAAAAAATAAAATTTATGAATAGTGAAAAATAAGCTAGAAGTCTGATATAGGAGCACAAAAATAAACAGCACCGCCCGCCATTCAAGGCCCATTAATTAGTTCATGTGTAATCAAAACAAACCTCAAATCATTTCATCGGCATAACTTAAATTTGCCGCGTAATTCGGCAGATTATTCAGAATCCTTACGAGTTACACAACCCAGCAGTGTGCTTTTGATTAATTTTACTGAGCAAGCATATCAACAATCGCGCGGCTCTAACTAACTTTACAAGCTTAGAACTGGACAGAGATTAATCTAAGCAGGCTCCAGCTTCCCTTCCCTTCCCTTCCCTTCCTACCAGATAATCGAAGAGCACTTGCACACTTATTGCAGCAGCTTCAAGCTGAGCACAGTCAGTGGCCATTGGACACTGCAGTGGTGACGCCGTCGCCTTTCCTGGCGTAGTACCTTCGGTACATGGAGTCGACGTGGGTGAGATAGTACGTGCCTGGAGCAAGCAAGCCTGTGTCCTGGCTGGTGACGAAATCTTTCGCCCCGTAGCGGTGCTCCATCAGCTTCAGCGCCTCGACGAATTTCTTCGGTGGAACCTGCATGGAAGATATCGGTCGGATCATGTCAAGCTTGAAGTTTGCATGCAGTAAGAGAGCTAGTATTACAGCCCAATAATTCAACCACAATTAACTTTGTGTTTGAGCAGAATGAACCTTGATGCTAAATGGAGAACTTTATGAAAGAACACGAATGGATCGTTGTACTTACCACATTCCTAGACTCCAATTTCTTGGAAATATCCAGTATGCTAGCAATGTTTGATAGGCTGAATGGATGCTGGCCTTCATTAATTTTGAAGGAGAATATTGTTGATGTCAAGCCACTGCCGTATGAAAACATGACAATCCTCTGTCCTGCCTGGACATTTCAAAACACGAAACAAAAAATGGAAAGGGCGAAGTTGATTCAACGTTGATCACTCAAATCTCGCAAAAACAGAAGGAAACGTGGTAAAGACTAAAGAGTATTACCAGAGTATCATGTTTATTATAAAGAACTGATGCAAAAGCAGCATAGAGAGATGCTGTATACATATTCCCAACTTGTTTTGGGATCAATGTTGTTGGTTGAACCTTCGTATCATAGAGGTACTTCGCAACTTGCTGAGAAGTCTGCGTATTTAAAGCAGCACAAATAAACCAACCAGCACGAGTTATAACATGGAGGAACAATTTTCTGTTTAATCTAAATTTTATTGATACCTTTTCAAGGTCTCGACTCTGATAGCTTTCTTCAGATGACAAGCCTGAATAGGGCTCCAATTTTTCTCTTGAATCCTTGTCAACCGTGCTAATCGACACAGAAAATTCCATTTAGTTAGTTGGTGCCAGTTCAATTTTAACAAGTGAACAACAAACACGCACAAAAGTTCCTAATACAGTAGCTAACCAACCTGCAGTTCCTCAAGAAATCATTGTAGTATAAACGAGCAAAGCTTTTCTGTACAAGCTGCACAAAACAAAAATATATTTAAAAATTGTAAATAATACAAAACTGATGACTATGCAGTGCACAACCAAGATTGCAGTGCAAAACAGAACGGAAAAATGTGCAAATCATATCGTAGTATGGCAACAAAGATCTACATGTACAGCTAGTCTAAACAAATATATGTTGCTCAGTACCAAAATCAGGAATCTCGATTGATAATAAGACGCCTTGCATTTTGCAGAGAGTGCAAATGGCAAGTTGCCTTCGCAAGACTGTCGTTGTAATGCCATTTGTCCTATGCATTATGCCACTGAGATGCCAAAGGAGTTTTATGATACCTTGTTGTATGGAGAATGAAATACGAAATAATCTGCATCAGATATTGAAAATTGCTTTCCCTCAAGCTTTTCGTACCTGATACGTGAAAATAATGGGTTCTGATTCAATCAGCTGGCTCAGGTTGATTAATGTGTTAAATCAATAGGGGACAACTTACTTTTTGCAAAAGGCATTGTAGCAAGAATCCAATGCCATGAGATAGCATGTCTGCGATAGCTTCCCATCGACAACCTGCACATATTGCAGATGACACAAATTCCTTTCTAGTGTATTCGAAGTTTATTGTGTCTGAACAGAGTTTGGGGTGCAAGAATCGTGTAGACTAGAGACAGACCGGATATTCACTCGCAAGATCAGGCTTGTAGAAGTCATAGACATGGGCCATATGAGATCCCCTATATTTGCTTTCAAAAGAAATTGGAGCATTTGGTCCAATCAACATTGCAATAGCAGCTGCACCACCAGTAGGACGAGCCGGCCCTTCAGCATAAACCTGACATGGTACCAACATGGATCTAAGATGTAAGCATGTGAAACAGCAAGTTTGTCAGAGTCAAGTAATAACAGTTTATCAGCGTCAACAGTGGATTTCACATTCAGATCAGTATAAATGTAAAATATCAGCATGAAAAGGCAAAAAAAAAACAAAAACAAAACCAATACCAATTCTGCTTGCCACATAACACTGGGGAAAGCACTTATGGAGGTCACTTAGAGAAGCTACAAATTAAAAGATTTGATGAGGCCAGGACATGATCTTTTAAAAAAATGAATGCCAGGACAAGGATTTGTGAAGTCATCTTGACTACAGAAAATGTATGGGATTGCAAACTAGTTTAAGTAGTTTCATAGTAAGAAATTGGCTACTGAAAAGTAACAATATGTTACATACCGCACTGTCTGTGCAAACAACAAGTCCATAACGCCCATCCCATGAATTGCTCTCGACCCAATTAACACAATTAAACAAAGCAGCTGTTCCACCATAGCAAGCATTTGAGGAGTCAACTCCCTCAATATCAGTATTACCACATTCCTGCATGTGAAGAAAATTGTTAAAAGCTTTTTCAAAAAAGAAAATTGTTAGAAATTGTATCAAGAAGACAAGAACAATGGACTGGTCGTATTGAAGTAGCAGCACTTCAGAAATCTTAAGACAGTGCTTATGATTATTTTTTAAAAAAAACTTTCATTTCTTATTTTCATCCACAAGGGGAGTTAGTACACGCTTGAAAGCTATGACCAACAAACAAAAGAAAATAGGCATGGTCTTACTGAAAGGAACGAACCTCGAATATTTGCATCAGCCATGTCTTTATAGACTTGCTTTTATCTATTACCGTTTCACTACCAACTTCCAAACGCCCGATGCACTTTGGATCAATCTTATAATTTTCCAGGAGGGACTTCACCGCTGTCAAGCTGAGACAAACTCTTAATCATTTAGATGGTAAAAAAAGACGGATAGTGAAAAGAATACTGGACAGAAATTTAGAATACGACCTGTTCTAATTGCAATTATCTAAGCTTACATCAGTTTTACTTGAGAAATAAGGATGGGTTTATCAAACACTAACATAATAAGCTTTTTCAAGTAGAAAAATATCCAACATTAAGAGCATTTAGTACTTAAGAAACTAAACGTACCTCATTGAAATGACATCCTCCACTTCAGTGCAAAAGGCCATGCTATCCTGCCCAAGCCCAATGGTGTATTTCCCTTTGCTCACGCCATCATGAGTTTCCAGTTCTTCCTGCGACCGACATCATGTAAATTTTCAATCTAATAGAGCAAATACAATCTGTGAGTGAGATTGATGAAAAAGTGAAAGAGACTCATGCTCTTCCAAATGAAAACTGCGTATGTCCGGAAACACCGGTGGTTATCTATTTATTTTTATTGAGAATTTTTGAAGGGTGGGCAAGAGCTCTGCCATTTAATTAGGCGGAGATAGCAAAGGTTCTAATACAACAGTGTCCTGAAACCACAAGCACCGGTGATTAGTAATGGGTTGGTGTAGAGTGGTCCCCCAACTCCAAGTCCTCATTTGACTTAAATCCATGATTCTTTTTTCTGTTCAATAATATCATTTTTCCAAAAGGTATAGCTAGGGAGGATAGTTAAAGCCTGATCTCTTATTTCCAAAACAGCATATCTCTTAGAAATATTTTGGAGAAATGCTTTGTGTGACACAAAAGATTCAGACACACCCCAGGCATCAACAAATGAATCTATGCCTTTCTTTCACAGCCTGAGAAATGCTTCAGGTCTTTTTCTTGAAGTAATTAGTCGCATACACTTGAGGAGATTACTGGGACACTGCTGAAGCAAAAGCTTGTAAGTTTGTTTAAAACAGCAAATACATGAAGATTTTTCGCAACACATTTTCTATGGCCATACGGATCGGTAGATCCACGTGGACAGCATTGCTTGCGAATTCGATGTACACATGTGCACAAAAGACTGGCTGGGTGTACAAGCCTTGGAAAGAGACTTTGACAGCCATCAGCATCTACTGATTAACTGTCAATGCAGCCTTAAACAGAATGCAAGGGTCCTACTACTCCTACCAAGGCTCTTTCAGTTGGCATCTTCTCGGCTTTTCTTCCCGGGCACAGCATTTTTCTTTTCAACAGGTGTGCCAGCATTGCTCATGTAAGCAATTACGTCTCTCGCTAGCTTGCACTTTCTGGAAGAACCCATCTTTTCCTTCCAATTCTTTACTACCAACTGGAATGTAGGCATTTTTTTTAGGCTCCAGTTTATGATTTTTGAGTTGTTTGTAAAAGAGAGTGCGGAGTAACAAAAACTCTCGTACGATTTTGATCGGTATAAATAAAATCGCTACGGTATATATTACAACTAAGTTATAGACTTCGTCTTAAAAAGTCACTCTGTTTGAAAGTAGTTACCGTAGAAAATCCGAAAAGTAACTTTTAAAAATTGAAAAGAAGAGACAAAAAGCTGCTACAACGAGTAGCAAGATTACTGCTTAAACTACCACTACGCCTGCCTTCCAAGCCCCCATGGTTTTGTTTTCCATCTACAGCTAGTAGTGTTAATCAGGAGTTAACACAGGAGTAATTGATAACATGCAATCTAGTACAGCGACGGAGACAAAGCTCTCTGCTACGCTGTCGGGACAGGACAGACATTGTTGTACCAATACGACTGAAAGCCGGAGGCGATCTTTTAATATAACTCGGTCGTGGCTATGCAACAGCGACACGAACTACATCAACAAAGAACACCAGCCTCACGTCTCAATCTAGAGAGAAAAAAAACGGACACTGATTGCACGGCAACTCTGAACAGGCAACCCCGCGTGGTCTGCTCTGCAGTCTGCACGAGACCCACGAGCCACAACACGACGCACGCCAAGCGGCCTAGGGGAGGAGAGCCTGAGATTCCTCCGGGCTGCCGCGCCACCGCCGCGCTCCGCGGGCGAAAGAAGAACGGCACCCGAACGGGCTCTTACCGGAAACAACCAACTAAATACCCCCACCAACCACGCACAAAGAGCGTGCTCTCGACTCTTCCTATGCTGTTTCGATCGAGCAAATGACTGAAACGACCAAGGCTCCCAAATCCAAAGCCTCTGCTTTAATATTCACTCGAAATAAATTATTCAGAGGAAGAAACCACGGTGGAGTAAATGAAATCACGTCTCGTTGAGAGATCGCGATTACATATGTGTAAATAAAAAAAAGAAAGAAACATGGGAAGCAATCGCGTGGGAGATTGTTGTAACCTGGAGCACGCAGCAGGGCGGGAAGTAGATTTCCATGGCGAGGATGCCCACGTCGTTCCTCTCCGCCGCCATCTCTCTCGCCGCCAAAACCGAAGCTGTATGTGCAACCCAAAGAAACGCGCACCATGTAAACAAGCAATCTCGAAACAAACAGGACACGCGATTGCAGTTGCAGCTGCAACCTCGTACCACTGTACCTCGCAAATCAGAGAGGATTAACATACAGGTTGGGAGACGGTAAAAAGAAGGAAGGAATAGTACCAGTGAGAGAGGAGAGTGAAGAGGCCTGCAGGAGCGGATCGCGGAGCTGCGGGATGAGCGAGGGGGCTCCTCGCGCCGTATATATATATTTTCTGAGCGCCGCTTTTTTTATTTCCTTTTTATTTTTCGTTTGTGTTTTGTAATTAATTACGGGGGCTACCACCCCTCGGTTGTATCGCCTGTGGCCTCGGGATCGAAGCACGTGGCCAGCTTGGTGAGCAGCCCGATCCCGGACGTCCGATCCTCATCGTACGCTTCTCGGTCATTTGATTGGACTAGTAGTGTATTATGGCTGTGCGAGAAATTGGAGTTTTCTGTAGCCTGTACCCACGCGAGCCGATCGGATCGCGGCAAAGCCAAACTTGTAACGTGAGAACTGTATTTTCGTCAGATCCAAACTCATGCTTATAGGTTTGATTTTTTTTAGCATTTAACTTTTCTACATTAATTAGCTTATAAACGAAACATCTTTTTAAGTTGAGATCTACTAATTAATTATAGTATATACTGTACCAACTTCATTTATATCGGTAAAAGCCGCACGTGAGTTTCTGTTACGCTATGATCTCTCACACGAACAGTCTAAAAGCCACAAACCGCAGCCAAAAGTCATAAGTCTCAACCAAAAAGAACAGGCTCATAGTATAAACTAAGCTACTCCTCCTGTACGAATTTAGTCTTATCATAAAAACTAAAAAATATTAAAAATAACTAGACTATTTCTGATTATTACCTCTAACCACTATATTTAATACATGCATGTAGAGAATATAAAGTAAAACTAGATATTTATTAGAGATATAGAGGAAATATCACATTAATTTTACAGTAAAATATAAAATACGTCTTATATTTATAGGTAGAATCATTAAAAAAACACGTCATATAAACTATAAGTTTAAATAGAGGGAGCACGAGCCACGAGGGGTGCAGAACTGTGCTGTGCAGTCGCCTAGTTGTATTGGATCCATTCAAGTGTTCAACTGTTACTCCTATCTTGACGATGTTAACGCAAGTCAGTACACAAGTCTAGCTCTCCTTGTGACAAGAAAAATAACTTACTAAACCATTTCCTAATCACAACAACTCTCCTGCGCTAAACAATATGCATCATATCCTCATGTCAGTCTTTGCCAATCCACGCATTACACACAATGGACAATCAGGATCAAGGTGCAATTTAGGACGTTGCTCGTTGCTCAGAGGAGGTTGTTGATAGTTAAAGCAAGTCAGTATACAAGTCTAGCACTCCTTTGGACAAGGAAAACGACTCGACTAACCATTCCCTGATCACAACAATTGTCCCATGCTCAACAATATGCATGCATCATATACTCATGCTGGTCTTTGCCAATCCATCCATTACACAAAGTGGCCGGACAATTAAGATTAGGGTGGGATTTAGGGTGTGGCTCAGAAGGAGGTCGTTGATTGTTAATGCAAGTTAGTAACTTAGTATACAAGTCTAGCTCTCCTAATGAAAAGGAAAATGACTGCCCTGATCAATATGGCTTCAGCTTATTTTTGCACTATTCATAAATTTCGTCTTTTTCTGAACTTTTGGCTTTTTTCGATTTTTTTACCGGTTCTTTTTTCCTCGTATTTGTTTACATTATACGCGATGGGTTAATATGTTTTTTCTATTTTTAAATTTAATTATGGTAAATAAGCCTCTGTCAGCTACAATGCTTTTTTCAGCCAGCTACAGTGTTTTCAGCCATAAGTCATGAGGCTTTCAGCCGAACCGATCAACTAAACCATTCCCTGATCACAACAACTGTCCCGTGCTCAACAATACGCATCATATCCTCATGTTGGTCTTTGCCAATCCACGCATTACACAAAGTGTATAATTAAGATCAGGGTAGGATTTAGGACGCAGCTCAAAGGAGGTCGTCGATCGTTAATGCAAGTCAGTATACAAATCTAGCTCTCCTTTTTGACGAGGAAAATGACTTGCCTACGGTCCTGTTCTTTTTAACTTGTAAAAACTGTGTTTTAACTTTTTTTTATAGTAACTAATTTTTAAACGGAGTATTTTTTTCAAGATATGATCTACTAGTTAATTATAGTACATACTTTACTGACTTTATTTATATCGGCAAAAACCGCACGTAAATTTCTGTTACTCTGTAATCTCTCATACAAACAGCCCAAAAATCACAAGTCGCAGCCAAAAAGAACAGGCCCTACGCCATTCCTTGATCACAACAACTATCCCGTGCTCAACAATATGCATCATATCCTCATGTCGGTCTTTGCCAATCCACGCATTACACAAAGCGGACAACTAAAATCAGGGTGGGATTTAGGACGTGGCTCCGAGGAGGTCGTCGATCGTTAATTCAAGTTAGTATATAAATCTAGCTCTCCTTTTGACAAGGAAAACGACTCGATCGACTAAACCATTCCTTGATCACAACAACTATTGTCCAGTGCTCAACAATATGCATCATATCCTCATGTGAGTCTTTGCCAATCCACGCATTACACAAAGTGGATAATTAAGATCAGGGTGCCATATTGCAAAACTATCTATACGTCGTACCGAACCTTTCAGAATCAAAATATAATAAACAGCAAAGCCAACCAATATAAAGTACAAATTTGATACAAAATTGCAAAACTAGGAGTATAAATCAAATATGTATGCTTTCTCTTTCGGTATAATGGATTTTTTTTCATGTCAGACCAAGTCGGAATCGATCATTTTATTATACGGGAGTTTTAACTTTTCTTTTTGAGAAAATACAAAATAATGTGCCATAAGATGCCGCGCACGTTGCACAAATCAATAACTAATTCCAATGCTAGCAAAATATAGCAATGAGAGTTTGATCGACCACAAAAATCCAACGTCGTATGCGAGGAATGTCCCAACTGCAGCCGCTAGGAATCCATGAACAGTTCCACGCTCGTAGCAGTAGCATGAATCCCGATTTCCATTTGTTCTGAAAGACCTAGTTTGGTTATTTTACCTTAGCTGACTGTTGCCATTAGATTTTGGCAGATTAAATAGTCGGCTATATTAATATAACATGATTGAAATTCATGACAAAGTTAGATTTGGAGAGTCAAGATGAATCGTGTTGGAAAAGTCTAGAAAACTGACTAACGCCTCGTTCATTTCGACTTGAGCTTCTGGCTTATTTTTCACTATTCATAAATTTCGTCTTTTTTCAATTTTTTGACTTTTTTGAGCTTTTTTGCCGGTTCTTTTTTCGTATTCGTTTACGTTGTTTGCGATGAGTTAACATATTTTTTCTATTTTAAAATTTAATTATGCCAAATAAGTCACTTTCATCTACAGTGTAATTTCAGCTAGTTACAGTGCAATTTCAGCCATAAACCACTATTTTTCAGCTCAACCGAACAGGGTTTAAGAGTAGATTGGTGAGTGAAAGAGAAATGTCAATTCGAAGATTAGGAGACGGCCAGAGGCCCTATCTAAACAAAGATTGAGCTGACACAGAGGAGACTAGACAATCTAAAATCGAGTAGTCTGTTTTATGCTATAAATACAATGTATCGATTAACAGAAAAGTTCGCATGCACCAACTTTTACTATTTTTCACATTTACTTTTCTTGTGCCTTATGAGGTATAGTCTGTAGCTAGTAGAATCCTATACCTATAATTCGATTTTGATTAATATTGCTTCACATTGATGTGTTGATCAATTTTTGAGTTACACCTATCTCCTATTTTGAGAGTTGCTCCTATTATATATAGCTTTGCATCGATATTTGGCTCAGGATCTGTCTTCGTCTAGGTTACCATCGTTGGTTTTGCTGATTTGCTGAAAAATAGATCGATACGTCAGAAAACACCCTTTATAGAAATGCAGATTTACACTCAGAAAATTTCCCGACGGTAATACTAACGAAAAGCCACAAAAAAGTCTTTTGAGTGCCCTCAGAAAAAGATTGAGGAAGTACGGATCCCGGGGGGGGGGGGGGGGCACGACGATGCGTTGGAGGTGCAAAAGGGAGAGGAGGCGATTGCTCTCATCATGTATTTTGGCCAGCTTCTTTCCTAGATCAAACACGGTGACTGTCCCTGCACGCACGCATGCCTCCAGAAATGGTGTTAATTACGTAATTTCCGGAAAGTTCAGGGACTTTTTAGCAAAAGTGCTCACCAGACCGTACCAAGATTCGGGAGACACGCGCCGGGCGGAGCGACAGCGGGGGCGACGTGGCCTCTCCAGCGGCCGGGAATCCCCCCTGCTATTAGGGGTTCTGGATGTCTTGAGAATAAAAGAGAGAGAGAGTAGTATAGGTGAGCGTTGTTTACTCATAAATACTGAATTAAAAGGAAGGCAAATAAAAACAACAGAGAAAAATGACATTAAAATCGGAGGAAAACAGCGAGTACGCGAATTGGTTGGCGGTTGGTTCTTTGCCGACGAGGCGCGGGGATTTAATTCGGTCGCTGGATCTTGTTGGGAAGAGGCCGGTTCCAGGCTAGCGCATAAACAGCGTACGATCTCCGTCAACACGACGAATCCGATCGGATGCTGCTCTGCTCGACCTCCGCGGGTCTCTCGCGGCTGGTTGCACCCTCGTTTGACGAATTCACCGCAGGTCTGTTATTTAACGGTTTCTAAAAATAGTTTTTGATTTTTATTATAGTATCTGATTTTTAAATAGAGTATTTTCTCAAGATAGGGTCTACAAATTAATTGTAGTACACGTTAAAAGGCCAACATCTGTATCAACTAAAATCGCAAGCGAATATCTCTCTCCAAACTCTCTGTCGCAAACAGATAAAATTCAAAAATTTCAGTCAAAAACCATAAACCGCAGCTACATCAATCATGCATACACTACAAACTGCAATTGCTACAGCTTTTACCGACGGGCTGAACTCGCTTCAGAGTTCAGACACCGGTCTGCCATGTTCGGTGTAATCAATCATCTGGCCGTCAGAAACGTTGAAATGCCCGTTGATATAATGTTGAAAACGGGAGATTTGATTGTCTGAGGGTATCTCCAACAATACCATCTCAGATATCTCTTAACTATATTAAATAAGTAAAATCATATGTGGAGTATAGAGAAGGTGCAAAGAGATAATATGATGTCTCTTATGTAAGAGACAGTTTGAACCCGCAAACCAACGTAAATAATGAGAGAGAGTGTAAGGCAGAAAGTCACGGTAAAAATAGTACAAAATAGTTAGAGAAATAATTTACTATTAGAGAGGTTGTCTCTAGTGCTGTCTTTAGATGAGATGAAAATCTTATAGACAATCTTAAGAGACAAATTATTGTGCATGCCCCGATAGGGATCGGCGGCCAATGAGCGTAGTACTGACGTACTGTATCACGGTCACACTTATCTCTGCGTCAGGTCGCAACACAGCGACTCCTTGCTTATTCAAGCTGAGAATATGTTTATGATATGAGTTGAATTTGGATTTTGCAAAAGTTCCATAAAATTCAGATTTCAGAACTATCTGTCAAGAGCGGTCTGACCGTCGCTCTGGTATGACCAAACGTAGGTGGTGGTCAGACCACCGATACAGTGTGACTGGATTCTAGTTAACGGTGCTTTTTTCCTTCAGAGGACGAGTTTTCTAATTAGGCACATATGGTCTGACCGGCCGTTGTTGGCGGTTGGACCAAAATCAAGTTGGGCAGCATGACCAGTGCGGTCCAATAGCCATAAAGAGTTCGGTCAGATCGATAGGTACAGTTAGAGAGTAGTGAAAATGATTTGTGAGTTGGATGAGTGTATGCACGGCATGGGTGCCGTTAGGTGGTTTGTGTGACCAGGGCCGGTCCTGGTCACTTTTAGGGGTCCGGGGCAAAACTAGAAATAGGGGGGCTAGTATAAATATCTAAATATAAATCTACATACACACATATATATGTATCTAATTTTACAAAACAAACACTTAAAATGCGTTATGTATTAAAGAAAAATTCATATCAAAGAGTTTATAGGTATTACCTTAAAAATTTCTTCTAACATTTCTAGATGCGAAGTCATTGATGATGGTATTGATATCAATCTCATCCAATAATTTCTTCTCAATACATAAAGTTGCCGAATCGTTTAACGGCACGGCTAGACGGAATCACGGAAGAACTAAGAAGTCGAAAAGTCAGATTTCAGAAAGAAGACCGAAGACGAGAAGTCGGCCCGGCCGGGAATTCGGAAGACGGATAGACTCATAGACGGATAGTATACATAGTATATATACTATGTATATGGGGGATTGGGGGCCCCTGAATTTTGGGGGCTCGGTGCGGCCGCCCCGCTCGCCCCCCCTCAGGGCCGGGCCTGTGTGTGACGTTGCATAATGCATGATTTTGACTAATGTGAGTTAAGTGCATGGAACTTGTGCTCGAGATGATTGCTTGGTCTTTAGATGTGCAAGTAGCGTAAAAAATGTTAGTGATCAACAATAATGGACCAGGACTAGACACATAGCTGAGGTCTACACGGTCGTGTAAGTCCACGTGAGATTACGTGATTCAAGCAGAAAACATAGAGAAGACAAAGTTCGTAAAGACATAAGCTGGTGCATGTAGCGTGCAAATGATGAGGCCGATACACGTAGAGACAATACGAAGGAGACCGAATATGTGAAGACGTGATGGCTAGTCATTAGACACTATAAGGTGGTGATCAAAAGAGTTTCAGCTTCTGACTTCCGGCTTATTTTTCACTATTCATAAATTTTGTCTTTTTTCTGAACTTTTGGCTTTTTGTTGAGCTTTTTTGCCGGTTCTTTTTTCCCATATTTGTTTGTATTATACGTAATGGGCTGACATATTTTTTTATATTTTTTAAATTTAATTATGCTAAATAAGCCTCTGTCAGGTACAGTGTTTTTTTCAGCCAGCTACAGTGCTTTCAGCCATAAACCACCAAAAAAAGCCCAAATGATCACCCCCACGTGTCAAAGCATGTGAAGATGCTTTAAGGTGAATATAAAGACAGAGTTAAGAGAAAGTGCTCGGAAGCTTCATCGAGTGTGTTTTAATAGTTGGCCAAATACCGGATTGATGCCTTATCAAAACCATCACATGGAGAGGTGCAAAGGAGAAATAGTTTAGGTCAAGGAGAGCTAAAATTGCCAAATGAATCAATCACTAAAGTGTTAGCGGGTTGGGTCTTGTAAACGCTCTGAGAAGCGTGCGTGAGTGTCTTAATAGGTCAAACCCATTAGGGTTGTTGCTGGTTATTAAATAGGTGAGAGGATATGGTAGGTTCAAGGATTTTAGGGTTTAGATTTTTGTTCTACCATCTTGTCTCCTTTTATGTGAGAGAATAATTGAGAGCGAAAAGAGTGGTGTTTTGGCTGCACCTTGTAATCATCCTTGAGTATGTAAACTTTATCCTTCATTGAAAATAGATCAAAACTTTATCTCAATCATTTCTGTTTGCTTTTGCTTGTTCTTCAAATTTTTTTTAGATAATGGATAGAAATCCGGCCTCTATATCCACACGTGGATATACGCAGCCAAAGTTTACAGGAGCCTTTAGACTCAATTACTTAAAGCCTCAAAACTGAGGTACGCAAAAAAACAAAGAGCAAAAAGACTAAGAAAGCTAGAAAGACTAAAATTCTAACTTCTATGTCCTTGCTTCAAACTTGCTTTGACCTTGTGCACTAACAATCCTTCGCATCCTAGTTTACTTAGAAACTCTTGATGTCAGGCCTCAAAATTTGATCTTGTGCAATAGCAATCCTTCGCATCCTCGTTTACTTAGAAACTTTGATGTCAATACGAAGCCACCAAAGTGGGAACCATGTGTGGAACTGTAAAGACAACGCCTTCAGGAAGGAACACGACGTAGCCACGCCGCCGCTGCCCGTCCAACATGGACAGGGATTTCTCCCGCAAGATCCACATCGAGAGAGGAGGGGTGCATCGACAGACAGACGCCTCCAAGGAGTAATACGGCTCCCAAAGGTATCGTCATCGTCAGTCCAACAGCAAGACAAAGGCTTTCGCCTGGCACCCAACCCACTCTCAACGACAGCACGCCAACGACTAGCATAATCCAGCGTTGATGGCTGCACATCGACCACGGCCACCACCGCATAATCCCATACACCGTCGACCGTGCTCGGTGACACCAGATCCACAACCGGTACTGCCGGATCTATGCACGGAGCTCGGATCCAGACCCCCAGTCGCCGAGCTCTGCGAGCCTTTCCCTGGCACTAGGCCGACTCAAGCTGCTACTGCCACCAACAATGTCATGTCGCCGCCATCTCCGTCGTACCCGCGTGGTCAATTACCCTTGACCACACGCGGGTGTCCTCGCTCCTCGCCACCGCCAGCCTGCTGACGCGCCACCCGTAGTCGGATCTGCGAACTCGTCCAAGCCGGCATGGTCGCCGCCTTGGATGCGGAGGGCGGCCTCTGCTGCCTCCCGTCGCCGGATCCGTTCTCCCCCCGCGTGGATCTAAGCCACCGCGCAGCCCTTCCCGAGCGCCGGCGAACTCAAGCACGGCATCTTCCCGGACGAAGCTGGAGCCCAGAGGAGCGCACCGAGGCCTGCACGAGCAGCAACCATGCCCCCAACACGCCGCCTCCGCACAAGCCGTCCCCGCCATCGCCGGCAAACTCGATGACCGCCAGTCGCTGGTCTGCCCAGATCCGGCCACATCCGCACAGATTCGGGCGAGATGGCCCCGCCGCTGCCTTCCTAGCGCCCGCGCGAGTCGCGGCGGCGTGCTCCAGCAGTGGCGAGACGAGGGGCGAGGTGAGTGAGGGGTGGCGGCGCTTGGTCTGTTGGCCGCCCGTGCCGCCCCGAGCGAGCGACGCGTTTGCGAGTTTGGTTTTGCTTGTTCTTCAATTAGATTTGCGAGTTTGTGTTCGTGGGAGTTCTAAATTTAGTGACTCTCATAGTTACATAAGTAAAGATTTTAAATGCTATTAGAGAAAAAAAACTGAACAATAATGTAACGCCTATCTTATTACCTGCATCCGTCCTACAGAAGCCACAGGCACCTCCGATTACTGGCGTCGGTCCAACAGAACCCACGGGTACGCGGCTGCGCTCTTTACCTGTCGGCATCAGCTGGACGGCTGTGTTCAGCGGTCTGACCACGTTAATGTACCGAGAGTAACAGCAACAGAGCGGGCTTGGAATCGCATAATCAGAACCTCGTAGGCTTCTCTTCATGGGCAGCCTTGCGACAGTGCAACTTTCGTCTACCGACCCAGGTTTGCTATGCGTAATCGTACATTTTACAGGTCCAACAAGAACAGCAGCCTTGCGACAGTACAGCAGCGATGCAGAAAACTCGAAAGGGTGATGATACTGTTACCGCTGCTGCAGCCTGCAAGAACAAAATATTGGGGTACTCGGTCACTCCAGGAGCATTACGGATTTCTAGTTTGATGCACACAACATTCATGTTCTGAAACACCAATGGTCGATGCAAATTCTTTTATCTCGCAAATGTTGCGTCATTCGTTTATCTCAGAACACGTCACATGTGTAACGATGTATATATATAGAGCCACCGTCCACGAAACAATCTCTAGAGGAAGCGGAAAAAAACAGAGAATCCTGAAGGGGACGGTCACAGGTTTCCAATCTCTCGTGCATCAAGCAGGTAACCAGCAACACGAAGAAGCGTGCACGGTTGGAGCCTAGGCGACCGTGATTGAATGAACGAATGCTACATTATCTCATTTCCTGATCCATCTCTCCTCCTCAATTTTCAGCCCCATGTACCTGTTGGATTGAATTTCGGCCAAACACAAGCAAGGTAGTGAACTTAACACGAAGAAACTTCTTCGCTAAAGTTGATTTCACTTGTTTTTTCCCCCGTAAATAACGAGCATTGGCATTTGTGAATTTTGTCGTAGCAAAACGCAGTGAACAATTCAATTCGAGTCTAATTAGGGTTTTTTTTACCTGCCGAGGATCATGACGGTGGCCGACGACTTGGTGCCGGGCGAGCACTTGAACGTGGAGCTGTCTGACAACACGCAGCCCCTTGACGCCGATCACCTTGTAGTCCTTGTCCACGACGCTCCCAACGTGGCAACCGCCGTGGCAGTGCTAGATGGTCATCACTACCAAACTATTCACTGAAATATTACTGTAGCTATTTTTTTCCTTCAAATTTGATCTTGAACATCTATTTTTTTTTCAAATCTAGCCTCCACCATGAACCTACCACGAAACCATAATCAGAGCTTTAATTAGCGCTAAGCATATCTAATAAGCACTAATCGTAATTAAGTAGTGCTAATTAAAGCATTAAATTAATTATATTTTGTTTAGTGCTAATCATATTTAAATAATACTAACTATAATTAATTAGCGCTAATCATGTCAATGCTAATTAAGCATGCATGCTATTTTATTGCATCATAATTAATTAGTACTAATTATATTTATTTAGTGCTAATTAAAGTACTAAATTAATCACATTTTAATTAGAAATGGGTTTTCAAGTAATGACATAAAGATAAGAAATGATTGAGATGTAAGGGTAAGTAAATTTTTTTAAAATTAATGGTTATTTAAAATAAGTCCTTAAAGTTCAACCATTCTATTCCATTATGGTCATGTCCTAGAGGGTACAAGGTGTGGACGTGCTAATGTACTAAAGTATACAAAATAAATAAACACAATAAAAGATAGAAAACATGCATTTCATTCATTCATTTGAGAATAACAAAATTACACGTCCCCCTATATATATATATATATATATATATATATATATATATATATATATATATATATATATATATATATATATATATATATATATAGTAAAAAAAATAATGAGTGCTCCTTGGTGTGTGTGTGCGCGCGTGCACTACATAGCCTGTTTTGCATAGCAGATATCACATAGGTGATGTGATCTTCTGATTCCCGGGGCCTCGGAAAGCTCTCGATTAATTACATCCGCGGGGTGAACCCATAAAATACCTTCGATTAGGCTACGCATTGGTTGTTGTATTCAGTCTTTGCTTCACGCTCTCCATGCATGTGATGAATGGTTGATGTAAATGTAGGCGTTGGCATGATCAATAGCCTCATCGGTCTATGGGGCCGTTGATAACGTAGTGTTTGCATTGGCTACGCCCGCTTGTGCCATTCGACCTCATCGGTATTGACGGCATGTAGAATTAAGGTGGTTGAAAGTGTGCATGATTCACATCAAACACGACTGATCTAACGATACAGTAGCAGAATCAGTGTTGTAGACATAGTTCAAGTGATGACGTTAGTAGAGCAGGACACCAAGGTCCAGTATCAACATGGTCAAAATTGATCACTGGGAAAGACTTATCAGAAGCCAGAAGCAATTGGCATTCAGGAGCGGTCGGTAGTCGAAAGTCGAAAGTCATCGACATTTGAACGTAGTCGGTGGTTAGAAGCCATGGAAGTCGCCCGTGGTCGAAAACCATCGGAAGTAGTCCGCTGTCGAAAGCCATTGGAAGTCATCTGTGGTCAAAAGCCATTGGAGGTCATCCGTAGTCGAAAGTCATCGGAAGTCATCAGCAATCGAACATAATTGATGGTCAAAAGCCATCAGAAGCCATCCGTGGTCAAAAGGCATTGGAAGTAGTCTGTGGTTGAAAGTTGACACGATTCCAATGCAATGAAGGCGCACAATAGGAGGACACCAAGATTATGAATGCCAGCCATCCTCGTCGAATTGTAGTATCGATCGGCAACACCGCATGTCTCAAGCGCCAGAAATCTCTTGCGAGTAGCACCGTCTGCTCCGCCCTAGGGAACTATCACCGGATTGGAGGTACATGCATGCAATCTCGACAGTCCGGTCGTGATGGTTGCAAGCTGCACAATGGTGAGCTCCAAAGCATCTAAGTGACGACATTACCAATAGTGATTGTAGGCGTTGCCGATATTTCCATCGTTGTCATCATCCATTGGCCTGCATGCTAGCTAAATAACAGAGACAGAGAAAGGGAAAGATCTTTTACCATCTTGAGCATGGTACACCATGACTTCAGCTTGCACAAATTATGCCAATGGATGTGTGCGTTACTTCCTCCCTTCGTCTGTCGCCTCCACGTTCGTCTTCGTGTATTCCTTCCTCTACGTGTATGATCGCAAAGGGATGTGTGTCTTCTCTTTTGTGTATATGAGTGTAATTGGGTCTCCTTTTCTGTCCTCCTCTGTCTGATCTATGTGTCTGTCTTCCCCTTTTATAGGCATGAGCAAAGGTTGCAGGCAACGTATGTGGCTTCCACATGGTGCCAATCGTGTCATTAATTTTGAGATCAGTTTTCTGATCGATTATCAATTTCTTACCTTCTGGACCTCTGCTTTCCATCCATAAGAGATTTGTTGAGAATTACTTCCATCAAATGGGGATATGGTGCAATAATGTTTCCATTGCAAATACGATACACCCAGAACGGATCTTTCCCTTCCATCTTGGTGCATAAGCTGCCATAAATTGGCCACACCTTACGATCTACTGAGAACATGCGGCCGTATAAGGCACGGCGTAGCAACGATTGAACTGGACCGTAGATCATGTTGAAACTAATCTTATTGTTGATGGTAGTCAAGTATATGTGTGCCTGAGTTCGAGTAGGAGTCAGAAACCAGTCAGAACCCCTGGAGCCGGAGACCCACCAAACTATGGTAAGCCGGTCATAAGGCATAGTGAATCGTTCGGTAGGCATAATGAATCGTTCGGTAGACCAAGTCTTAAGTATCCAATTGGTGCTTTGAAGACTTGCTTGATCGAAGAGCCATGGTTAAGGCATCCAAGCAATGGATGAAGAGGACAATGTGGTCAGACCAACATGGTCGAAACAGCGTGTGGTCAAAGACTGGAAGTACCGGCTCTGTGTGAGCGGCACAACCGGAGTTGTAGTAAAATCGATGTGGTTGACGAGCCATGGCCGACACAATGTAGTTGAGCAGCCGTGGTCGACACAACGTGGTTGACACAACGTGACAGTAACAACGTGGTCGAAATGACCATGATCAAACAGCCGTGGTCGAGACAAACATGGTCGAACATCCATGATCGAGTAGCCGTGGTCGAGCAACATGGTTGAATAGCCGTGGTCGAGCAACGTGGTTGAAGACTAGAGAGTGATCGAAGAACGGAAGTACCAGCTCTGTATGAGCGGTACAACCAGAATTGCAAAAAGATCAATAGTAATTGAGATGAGATATTGTGACATGAGGATGAAAATTGTTGAGAATGAGTATGAAAATGAAGTTAATGATAAACGGTTAAAACATATTAAAATAATATGGATTCATTTATTATTTTATTTTGTACTTGCTGAATCGTTGACTCAACTGAACTTATTCATTGTTTTTAGGTAATAGTTGAAGGCAACATGTATTGGGTGGGAGTAGAACATGAAAATTATATTTTTGTAGCTCTTCATTCCACCTTGCAATTCATCACTTATGATTATGAATAATTTAGTAATTTCTATTGCAACAATTAGAAAATTTATAGATTTTCTTAGTTCTTTGTAAATCTTATTGATGCCACTTGGTTTAGTCTTACATATAATTCGTCTTGATAATTAATTGGTTCATTTTGATTCAATTTGTGGTTTATAATGTTATTGAAATTTATGTTGGTAGTGTGTTGAATGGTTATTCCGGAAGCCTAGTGGTTGACATTACTTGGTTATTGGTTAAAATTTATAGTAATAGTGTTGTAGGTAACATCTTGACTTTTGATAAACCAAAATGTTATAACCATTCGTCAATCTTTTTAAAAACCACTTTTTTAGATATTACTATTTACCTTAAACCAAAAACCATGTCACAGAGCAAAAACCAATAGACGCACCCATATCCAATCCAGTTAGCTTAACCGCGCTTCAGAATAACACAGTTACCACACTTCCCTTCTTCACTCTGCATTACCCTGCGTCCCTGCCTGTAGTAATCTCTTATCTGTGCAGAGACACACAGTAATTAAAAGGAAAGGATTTATGACAAAGGAAGGCATCCCTGATCTTGTTTGATTTGCTCCAACACTTGTGTGTAGTTTCTACTGTTCACATCGATCGATCAATCTCTTCTAACTTGTAATAAGCCTATATATCCATCTATCTGGGCTTGGACGGCGTGATCTTGATGACGAGGCCGGGGAAGACGTCGTCGGGGTCGTGGACGTGGGGGTTCTGCTCCAGGATGTAGGGGTCGCCGCACTTGTCGCTGATGCTGTGCAGCGTCTCGTCCGCCGCCACCACGTATATCTCCTCGCACGGCCGCGCCGACAGCGCCGCGCCCCGCACCACCCGGCCGCCGCCCCCGGCGCGCTGCTGCTCCCCGCTGGCGGCGAGCGAGCACACCAGCAGCAGCGCCACCAGCGACAGCGCGAAGCACCACGACGCCGTGTCCGCCGCCGCCGCCAGCCACGACGACCCCTTGTGCTGCCTCGCCATGAACGCTGGCCTCGGTTTCTGGGATGGTATGCTATGATGGTTTGCTTGCTACTTCGCTTCGGTGAGTGCGAGTTGTTGTTTTCTTGCGCTGGGTAGAGGTGTACTTATACAGGAGTCCGGAGGGAAGGGAGGGGCGGAGGTGCAGAGATATCATAGGAGGGAGGAAACAAGAGGGAGGGCAGGCTTTTGGGCCATTGTCCGTTGGAAGATAAGCTCGAGAGGGGATGGCGTGCACTGCTGCCGTGCAGAAATGGTATGCTTATTTTACACGTTTTCTGGTGCAAATCAAGAGAATTCTAAGATAATCTTAAATTTTAGTAGCTCAATCTATATAAATAAAAATAACCGATAAAATTCAAGACAACTTCTTTATTTTAAAGACAAAAATCCTATAATAATCCTAAAAATTCTCACATTAATCAAGAAAAAAAATATCTCCGTTGCTTATTTTGATAGGGCCAGATTATTACAGTGCAGATTAATCATATATATATATATTAGAGTTGTATAGCTAATGTAATTATATTTTAATTATAGGTAGTAAAGTTGTATATCAAGGATAATTGTATTTAATATCCAACCACGTAATTGTGCAGGTAAATCCGCTAGTTAGCTATAACAGAAGCACAACTTATCTCCTTTGGAGGAGTGGAAATGGAGGTAAGAATGGGGGTCCTTCAAAATGCAAGTGTTTGTCGTTACAAGTAGTCGAGCACATGCACATAGACGTCGTGGAGCCTGCTTCATGGACACATAAGTAACTGGCTCTCTCGCTCGAATTTACAGACATAGGTTTCGATTTTCCATTCTTCTTCCACTGTGTTATTCGCAATTTCGTAGTGCAAGCGTGCATGTATACCTCAAAAGTAGCTTGTGGGATTTGCTGAAAGCATGTCCGCCGGTGCTGGGACGGTGGCCGGCTAGGCGTCTCAAAAGTAGTCAAGTGGCGTCTCCTCGTCCATGAGATGCCCGGCCCTTTCGGTAGTAGTCAGTCGGCTCACTCAGCCGAAGCAAGCGGCCAAGCTTTCAAGTCTCTCGAGCGCACCCACTCCCACTTAAGAACCGACGTAAAAAGACGGCCATACCGGAGCCAGAAATCCTCAGACGCACAGCATTAGCCCACTGTTTGATTCGGTTCGAGAATAGCGTCAGCTCATGAGCCGCCATCAAATGTAAAATTGCCGCAGAAAGTACCTGTATTGGGGGGGGGGGGCGACAATAAGGTTTATAAGCAGCGCACGCCTGAGCGACCGCTCGCTTCGATGTTTTATCTACGTTTTGCGTTGTATCGAATCTGCGCTATTCCTATTCTTTATCGAGACCAACAATAAGTTGTTCGTACGATTGATCGACTTTGTTATGATATTTTTCTTGTATATTTTTAAAAATACAACGAATACGTAGCCCGGCGTTAGTTATGAATTCTACATCATTAGTTTTTTTACTGCATTCATCTTATAGTAATAAAATTCATAGTTAAAAAGTTGTTCACATTTCCAACACAAATGAGAGTACTAGCAAACTCCTTTCTCGTGGAATCTTTTGCATGTACGAATTTTATGCCGCGCGCTTCGGCTTTGGAGCCTTTTCGGTAGTGGAATCCCTTGTCGGAATGCCAGTGTTCATGGTCTGCGCATGTTTTATTGTTTTGCAGTGGGAATAGAAAAGGTACAACACTAGTGAAGAACTGAAGACTTCACAGGCAGAGATGGGTTTGGCCGAACGCATAATAATTCAATTCTCCCTTTGATTTCGTAGTTACAAGGGGGGAAAGGACGAAGAGCGTCGTGGTATTCATCGCGTGTCTTAAGCGAAATTTTTATTTGTGATTTTTCTCGGCCCATAGTGAGTTCACTGTTCAGGGCTTAGAGCCTAAACTAGTACAGTTGGACCGTATGGAATGTCCAATTTTCAATGTAAACTGGCATGTTAGGGACGCATCGAACAGGCTAAAAAGAAATTGAGATGTCAGTATCGATGGCCCAGCCAAGGCATTCAAGAATTCTAAACAGAAGGAAGTAAAAAAGAACGAACACTGCTAAACAGAGACATCTTAAAGAAAACAGCTGCTAGTACCACTATCGACATTGGGTTCTTTTGAACTGTAGGATTACTTTTTTGGTTTATAATTTTTGAATTCTGACTGTTTATGAGAGATAGTACGTAAAAGAAAATAATCGGATGTGATCTTGACCGATATAGTTGGACTCGATACAATATATACTACAATTTACATGTAGATTCTATCTTAAAATACACCCTGTTTAAAAACTAGTTATTGTAATAAAAAGTGATAAGCCAAAAATTAAAAAAAAACCCACGTCTCAAATTCCTTCTAGTTTTTTTTTTTTTGTACCATTGGTTCCTGCTAATGCTACGTCAACGGCGAACGTGTCAGTCTATCTACTCTACTGTCAATCACTTATATTCTCATTTTGATTTCTTAAAGGAAACGAGTCCAGCCAGCAACGCATAAGGGTTAGGATCGGACGGCGCTGCGCAAATTGCCGGTGCGCTCGAACCGCGCACCCTGCACCATCGGATCTGCCAATCTCCTCCGGTCGCCGTTAACCTAGCGCTTGGCTCCTCGGCCGTGGGGCATGGGAACGTCCACCCGCAACTGCGAGTGGGACCCTACCGAGCATCTTATTGCCTGATATAACACAAATATCCTTCTCTTTTCACAATGGAGGGTCGCCGTCCCAGACGTGCTGTGAACTTGTGGTGCATTCTAGATCTCAAATTTAGGTACGCCTTGCAGCTCAGTCGGCTATAAATCATAGTAGCCAAACTTCTAGGTGTTTCATGCAACTAGATATAACAAACAAACAAAAAAAAAAGACACGTCCATGGAACAAACGCTCAATCTATAACTACGGACTAAGTGCCGCTTCTCTTCATCATGTATTCCTTCCTTTGTCTTTGATGAGGTTGTGTGCCTCCACCACCACCACCACCACCCTGCACGTCTTCTTTCTCTCCAGCGAGCCTCTCTTCCTTGCTGTCACCTCTAGTGCATCCCTTTAATATAACCAAATAAAAAGGAGGGACATTTGGTGTCAAGGGCAATCAGCGGTGTTAGCTTTATGCCGTGAGGCGCCGATAGCAAGCGGCTTCGCCATGGCTCGTGCTTCCTTACTGTCACCTCCGACGCATCCCCCTTAATATAACAAAAAGAAAGGGGCGCATTTGACGTCGAGGGCAATCGACGGTGATGGTTTCATGTCGTGAGGCACCGATAGCAAGCGGCTTCGCCATGGCTCGCACGGAATGGGAACTAGAAGGGAAAAGAGCCCAAGAATGAAGGGAAGGCTTACTAGAAAGGAAAGGTGTTCGTTCCTCAACTATGCACATTATGTGCAATAGACAGCAACATTTGAGGTGGAAACACATATATTGCTTCTTTATCCTTTTTCTTTACTTAAGTTAGATACGATGATGTATTGTGTGGTGCTTTGACTGTACGGAGGATGATCCTCACAGCGACTACCCTCTTGAATTCTTAAACACCTTGACCCTAGCGGGCTACCTTCGCATGTACTCAAGCTCAAGATTAACTGTCATGTGATATTGTTGCGGAATATCGATCCCGCTAATGGAATATGCAATGGGATGAGGCTGGTAATCCGAGGTTTCCAAAAGAATGTAATAGATGCCAAGATTGTGCTGGGCCATCACGTCAGGAAGAGGGTGTTCCTGCCTCAGATACCTCTATGTCCCTCTGATGACGAGATGTTCCCATTTAGATTTAAGAGGAAGCAGTTCCCAGTCAGGCTCAACTTCGTAATGATAATCAACAAAGTGCAGGGGCAAACCATCCTGAATATCGGTGTTTACCTCTATGATCCGGTCTTCTCTCATAGACAACTATATGTCGCGCTATCTAAGGCCATTGCCAAAAGCAGCATCTAGAGCCGACGCCGGAGTCGAGGGTTAGGGTTGATGCCTCACAAGACCACCAAGAGCTCCAGCCAAGAGCACTCGAGAACAACCAGAACAAGTCAAAAATCTCTCACAAATCACAACTCAAGTCTGAGCCAAATCAACCACTAGAGACAAACCCCACACCTTTCCTCTCGGCCAGATCCAAGAAATGGCTCAAGGAAACCACACGGGGAAACCCTAGAATTGTGATTTGAGCTCCTCAGCCGACGACAACCGGAGAAAACCCAGCCGGCGGCTCTCAAGACTCGAGATCGAAGAATCATAGCAAGAGATTTTAGATCGGGGAAGGGGAGGACTTACACATGCATTCGGCCACCAAAGAGAGGAGAGACAGCATAAATAGGGGAGCGGAGCGGATGCCGACGGGCTGCAGCCACGGCTATCGGCTGGCGTCGAAGCGCCCGAGCCGGTGGCGCCTCCTACGCCGCCGCCGCTCGACTCGGTCGCCTGGGAAATGCGGTCGCGCCGCTTGCGAGAAGACGAGAGGCCGGGCATCCGAACCGTCACGGGAGGTCGTCTCCTCCCCTTATCATCTCAGCCGGCTCACTGACAGATGGACCCCACCTGTCATTCTCTCTCTCTTTCTTTTTTTCCTTTTCAAATGGGAAATTACCGAAATGCCCTTTCAGTTATGTGGAGAGATAATAGGATCAACCGTTATTGCATTGAACTCATGAATGAGTATTTGTACAGGGTTACAACAGAAGTAGTTATGCATGCCTAACTGACTAGCTGATCTTCAGGGTGCCGTTGAGTGATCTTCAGACGTGGAGGGAGGCACTCTCCAACACCCCCCCCCCCCCCCCCCCCGCGGCAGTCTCGACGGTGGCAGCGCCGACGCAGAGACTGTCTCGGAAATCGTTGAAGAGCGTTGATGGGAGTCCCTTGGTGAAGATATCGGCAAATTGGTGGGCACTTGGTATCTGTAGGACCCGGAGCTAGCCTGTGTCAAGACTCGAGACCTCTTCTGGTCACAGGTTCCGCTGACAGGTCATTCGTATGGTCATGTTCAGCGGCTTTAGTTTAGGCTTCTCTCAGTAACACTATTTATTAGACTAGTAAGCCGGCTATCTAAAGGAAAAAAACGGAAATCATATTTAGACCTGATATAGTCATATGGCCGCGGGTAGCATACCGAGATTATGTTTACGCCTGATATGGCAGACAAAGCTCAGTAGAATTGCGTACTCATAAGTTACAATAACCAAGCAATAGATTGAAAAGAACAAATAAGTAACAATGGATGCTTGAATGTAAGACAAACATGTGAAGATATTTACTTTGAACAAATAGAGACCAAGATGGTAAGCTATTTAGCATTCCTGAATACATCTCAAACACACCTGATTTGAAATATCCAGCTGAAAGACAAAAATGCCAAAAAGAAAGGCACAAGTTCACGAAAGGAATGAAGTGTGCAACTCAGCCCATACATATGCCAATACAATGTCGAGCACATAGCAGGTCATCGTACCATATCAAGGTCCTTGAAGTACTCGTGCTCAAGAGCCTGCCTAGCTGTGATCCTTTTGTTTGGCTCGTACCGAAGCATTTTCTGTCAAAAACAAGGCGAGGGTTGGATACAGATACATTATATAATTCCATTTTCATGATCATAGATTAGTGTCCGTTTGCCTTACAGAGAGAAGGTCCAAACCAGCAGGTTCAAGATTAGGGACAATAGGTGCAAGTTCCTGGAATGAAAAAAAATTCCAACCAAGGAATATCAGTGGAATGATATATTGCGGATAACAAATACACGCTGGCAACTATGGATATAACACAATTGCCACGCACGCCTAATGAAATGTTTATGCTGTCATCTCATACCTGAGCCTGCCACTTGGGGAAAGCAGACTTGTAGTCAGGCAAGGAGCTGACTCCTGGCCAAGTTTGCTCATTTGGAGTACCTAGTACCCTTCAAGAGTAACCAGAGTATGACACACAAATCAGATAGTATTGGCAAAAATGCAATTAGAAAATGAGAAATTTAGTATCAGCACGATACTGAAACCTGAATATCTTAAATAATTCATCGATCTCGGAATCACCAGGGAACAATGGTTTCTGGTTCACCATTTCGGCAAAGATACAGCCCACAGACCACACATCAACTGGTGTTGAATACTGCCTCGATCCAAGAAGAATCTCTGGAGCTCTGTACCATAATGTTACTACCTGAACAATACTTCCCATAGACATCCATTGTGAGCTAATGCACCAGGGTATTGAATAGGTACAAGAAAATGAACTTGTATGGATGCAAAATCACATGCACATACTAAGAAAAGAAAACAAAGTACCAAACATAACTCTATTAATTTATGATATAGATTCTGCCAAAAGGCCATGTGTTCTCCACAGGACAATTTCCAAGTCCTTCCTGAAATAAGTGACAGAAGAAAAGTACCTCATGAGTGAACGTACGGACAGGAATTCCAAATGCCCTGGCTAAACCAAAGTCTGCAAGCTTCAGTGCATTAGTATGCCGATCTATCAATAAATTCTGAGGTTTCAAATCTCGATGAAGAACTCTATGAGAATGACAATAAGCAACGCCGCGGAGTATCTGATAGAGATATGACTGGAGAAAGAAGAAAACAGTCACATTCCAAGATGCAACCACAAGAAGCTAATGCATTTTCTAGTCAGGCACAAGTATATTAGGAATGAAGACATAAGAAAAGCAAAATAGGATGAAAAGCTTCTAGTCATGCTATAAGCCACTCCAATCAAGTAATATCGCATGAACTTCATGTTTAACTATACAACTCAATTGATCTAAAACCTGTTGCCACATATTGTAAGCAAACTCCAAAACTACATGCCAAGGAGCATGTAATTCTAATCAGGAAAAAAAAGGTCGGGAAAAGTACTGACCACTTTGACACAAGGTCCCAAACCATGGCTGTCAGAAGTGGTAGTTCTGACAGAAATTAGTGGGAGGAAATAGAGTGCCAGTTCTGTATGTGGTACATAGTTACAAAAAAACAACATCCCATATGGGGATCATACAGCACTGGAGTGCCAGTTCTGTATGCAGTAAATTCTATGTACAGCTTACAGGAGTTACTGTGGAGCAAAGATTGATTTACAATGCATTTGTTTATTTGAGGAGGAAATAAGTGATGATGGCCAGCTATGGTGCTCAGTAAATCCCTAGTCTTAAACTGGTTCTACCATGTTACCAGGAGGCATTCGAAGACTAAAGTTAAAACGTATAATATGTCCAAGCAGCACATGTGCATTTTTCCTACAAATCAACGTTCACAGTGCAGCAGTTAAAAAATGAAGAGGTTCATGGGGCAATGTACACATTGGTCCTTTTTTTCCCAATTGTGCATCCTGGTTTACGTTAAGTATCGCCCTAGTGAATAACAAAATGGCCACTTTTCCTCCTACCATATAAAACACAGTGCTGGAAGAAGTCAACAGTTGATACACCACATATGGAGTGTACAAGATGTACTGTGGGTTCCTCTTCCATCTTCTCTTGAAATTTTTGTACAACATATGAGAACCAAAATTCTTTTACATGAAATGAGAAGGCACTAGACAACACTGTGGTCTACAACCAAGAGCTATGCTTTAGTTATATTACTTATCCTGCTCCACATTTGCATTGTTCTGTCGCAAGCTCGTTTTCAAGACTACCGAGTTGTATGACATATACCAAATCATTGATCAATGAAGGCTCAAGCCAATGCTTCAAAGTTAAACTATATACAGAAGGCAATATAGTCACAGCAGCATACATTCAGATGTTGCATCACTCACCTTAATTAAAGTGGGATTCTTCGCAAACTCTGGACAAGAATCCATGAACTTCTTCAGGTCCAGATCCAGGTACTCAAAGACAAGATATATGCGCTTCTCACTGTGGACAACATCGTGTAACCTGCACGCAGTAAAGCTTCTCAGCATACCAACATTGCAAACCATCTCACCAGGCACCACCAATGTAACAACATTACCGCTACATTAGATAGTACCATCAATCAGTCCTAAATCAGGCCTAGCTACTGTTGCGTAAAAGCAAAAACTATCTCGACTTACTGCCCACTTGAATGCATCAATCAATCCAAGAAAGCTGGGTCAATCAATCCTATATCCGGAGTAAGTAACAAAGTCAATGACAAGAATGGGGAGGGGGACCTGACGATGTTGCCGTGGTGCATCTCCTTGAGGAGCGAGATCTCGCGGATGGCGGTGGAGGGGACGCCCTCGTCCTCCTGCTCGAGGCGGATCTTCTTGAGAGCGATCGTCTCGTTGGTGGTCTTGTCCCGCGCCTTGTACACCACCCCGTACGTGCCCTCGCCAATCTTCTCCACCTTCTCGTACTGCATACATAGGCGCAAACACACATAACAAAAAATCGAATGAAAGCATCAAACCCTCAAATCCGAATCGGATCGGATCGCTTGTGATGCGCTGCTTACCTGCTCCATTGGGTGCCCCTTGGCGTCCAATGCGACGGCGATGGGGGTGGAATGAATAAATAGGTGAGGGGGAGAAGAGGAGGCGAAGACGTGGGAGCAGACGATGAGAAGAGAGGGAAGGGGATTAGCCGATTAGGAGGAGGAGGAGGAGGTGGGGAAAAGCGGCTGCGGCGGGCAAAGCTGCTGCTGCTGCTGCTGCCGCCATTGGGCGGGGTCGCGGGGATGGGTTGGGTGCTGGGCTGGTCCTCCTCGCTTCTTGCTGCTGCTCGCTAGTCTCCCTCCCTCCTCCCCCTCTCTGCTGCCTGCCCTGGCTTTTACCTGCTGTTTGACTGCAGCTTTCCAACCTGCCTTCCCTGTTTGCTTTCTTGGTGGTTTTCTTATCTTTGTGCTACGGATGATTTTGTAGCATGGTCTTATTCCAACGGTATATCATCTAATCGTCCATTCTAAGATAGTACTTAAATGTATGAAACTCTTTTTCGTCTCTATACGTTTTTACCTTTCTAGGGAGCTCATCACTGACGCTGTCCTCTCTGTCTGACCACCGTCCTGCCTTATCCCCGCGCTACGCTGTCCTCCTCTATCACGTGCGTGGAGCATGAGCGGCACCATCCTCCTCGGTGTGCGTGAAACCTCGCCGTCCTTTTTCATCCCTACACCTCGCCGTTCTCCTCCGTCACGTGCACAGAACTCGAGCGACGCCATCCTCCTTGGTTTCACGCACGTGGAAAACCTCGCTGTCCTAGCGGGAACCCCACGACTGTCGTCCTCCTCCATTCGTGCAAACAGAGCACAAGTGACGTCGTCCTCCTTTATGTTGAATCCTCTCATCGCCGACTTTATTCACTGTCTTTAAACTCCTCAGACGTGCTTGAAACATTGTCTGCGATCTCCCTCGGTCTATTACTCCACCATGTCTCAGGTAAGATTTATGCTTTTCTCCCCATGTATGCTTTTGCATGCACCATGGACAACGAAATGCTAAGTTTTATTTTATTTGAAAATCTTTCAATTGGATGTTTCATGTGGTGTTTCACTTGGTTTATGTGTTAAAAATTCGTCCGTTTGGTGTATGTGCAAGATGTTCCACCCATGGTCGATGGTGTTGACATAACCTTCCATAAGATTAGTACCGCACAAGATAATGAATTGAATGATGCCTTTGCAGAGGCTTTATTAGCCACAAGTAATGATCAAAAGGATAGGGATACAGATAATAAAGAAATGGATCGCTAAGATTCATGAACTATAATCATGGGACTTGGATATAGGACAATTTATGCAAATTTTGTGAAACTTGGGGCATCATGGAAATTTGTGAACCTTGATCATGAGACTTGAATATAGGACCTCATGAAACTTTATAAAATTTAGTCATGAAACCCTATAAAAACATCATGAAATCTAATCATGAAATCTCTTGAAAACACCATAAAACTTAGCCATGGAACCTCATAAAACTTAGTCATCTTAGACATGAAACCTCATAAAACTTAGACATAAAACTTATGAAACTTAGCCAACTTAGACATGAAACCTTCTGAAACTTTATGAAACTTAATGAAACATTATGACGCTTAGTCACGCAACCTCATGAAACTTCATGAAATTTAGTCATAAAACATCCTGAAACTCAGAGTTCAACTTCATGAATATGCTACAAAAAACTTTCAACTTCATGAATCCCCTAAAAAACTTTATAAAACCTCATGAAACACTATAAAACTTAGATATAAAATCTTATGAAACTTAGTCAACTCAGATATAAAATCTTCTAAAACTTTGTGAAACACAATTATAATTAGCCATAAGACCTCATGAAACTTAATAAAACTTAGTCATAAAACTTCCTGAAACTTTATGAAATCTCTTGAAACTTGGAGTTCAACTTCATGAATCCGCAATAAAAAAACTTTCAATTTCACGAATCCGCTACAAAAAATACTTTATAAAACATCAAGTTAGTCATGAAAACTTATGATACTTAGTCATGAAATATCTTGAAACTTGATAAAACTTAGACAATAAACCTCAGTAATCTTTATGAAAACCTAGTCGTGAAACCTTACCAAACAAATTGAGACCATAAGAAACTTGAGTAGTTTACAAAATAAAATATTAAGACTTAATCGTGAAACTTCATAAAACATAGTAATGAATCTTGGAATTCAACTTTATGGAGCCATTATAAAAACTTCATGAAAGTCAGTCTTAAAACCTTATAAAATACCATAAAATTTAGTAATGAAACCTCGTTAAACTTAGTCATAAAACATTTTAAAACTTTATGAAATGTCATGAAACCTCATGAAACAAACTGAGACATCATGAAACCTCGTGAAACTTGAGCACTTTACAAAATAAAATATTAACAGTTCTTGATGAGAATGTTAAGCATAGAACAGAATACATGAAATTAATTTAACAAAACAATGTTAACTCCAGGAACATGGAACCATAATTCAGAGAACAATATGACCCCCATCATTTGTATAGTGTAAAATAGGACATCTAACCATGGTTTAGAAAAATGCTACATTTTCAAGCTAAATGTGATGCATCATAGATGTACCAACATTGAAGCAGTGGTGCCATCCTAGGCTTACATATGTTCACATATATATATCAACAGAAATTCCTCTAAAAAGTATCAACAAAAATATAGTTTCATGCAAGTTTTAGCAAGTACAGCGAGCAAAACAGTAGCTATAATCATTATAGTAACTGTGAATGAAACAAGGGAATTCCAGCGCCTGCTGCTGCTTTCGTTGGGACGAAACTAATTACATCAGGATCATAGTACCCGTTACTTGTCTAAGTCTATATATTACTTTGGGGCTTCCAGCATTCTTCCCTTGCGAGCTTTATACGCATGGACGGAGGAAAGACACGTCGAACAAAGGAAAAAAGGACGAAGCCTCGCTTTGCCAATGGGGCGATCGCGCCGAGAATGGAGCACGGGGTATTTCCGCTTTCCATGTCCTCAGCCACAGGGTGCGTCTCGCGTTATCCGCTTGGAAAACAGCGTCGCGCGATATTTGTTAAGGTTTTCGCCGTCGTCGCGGCCGCTCGATCCCGCGCGCGGGGGCACGTGCCGGCCGGGCACCGAGGAGCGCGGCCGGGCGCGCCGGCGTGGTGGTGGTGGCACGGCGCAGTCGGCAGGCACCGCGCGCTGCGATCGCGTCCTGCTGCATCAAAAGCGGCGACTGCGGCATGTGACGCCCATAAAAGCGGAGTAATCGGCACTTGCAGCGGGCAGGCGGCATAAAGTAGCTCCGTAAAGTAACAACTCGCACAGCAAAAGCTTCTTCTCCGGTCCTCCTCCTCCTCCGCTTTGCTTTGGCCCTCGGCCCGAGTGCAGCGCAGGACGACCGCGAAGGACCGGTTTTAGGTTGGCGGCAGCCATTAGTGTTCAGTGAAGCTGTGGCATAGTGGCCACGCCGTCGGCACGCCATGCATGTCCTTCCTACTCGATCCATCTGCACGGCCGGAATGATATGCTGCGTACGCTGGCTAACCCACGTTACGTACGTACGTCCCATACTTCCATTGCCATATGAGCTCCAGCTCCTGCAAAAGTTCGTACGTTACGTGTATTGATCATTTGCTGCCGCGTTAATTTACGGCCGGATATGATATGTTAATCATCTAGTCAGATTTTTTTTTTGAACCGGACAAGAGGGTTGCCGTGCATTAATTTAAAGAGAGTGTCTATACAATATTCGACTGTTTTTAGAACAAAAACAGTCAAATTTTGAGCCGTTAGATGGAGATCCAACGCCCTAGATCATTTTTTGGAGGGGGTCAGTTTTTTTGGAGGGGGGCTTGTATGGGTGGATCCGTTGGATGGAGATCTAACGCCCCAGATCAATCTGACTGTTTTTATCCTTAAAAGCAGTCGAATGTTGTATAGCAATACTCTAATTTAAAAGGAGAGAGAGTATGAAACAGTTAGGAAATGAAAGGCAGGGGAGAGAGAGGCAAAATAACAGTGTAGAGCGTGAAAACACTGAAAGGATTACATGGTGAAAAATAGTTCTGCTAGATTTTTAACCCCCGTGAGGATCCAAGCACCGGTCTCCTCTTTTGTAGCAGCAAGCAAGTTCACTGGAGTTGTCATTGAAGATCGGAAGATTCGGACGTTCCGCTCTTTCTAAATTTGCCAAGTGACAAGTATCATGAGCGTTGACATTGCTTTGTGCGGTGTGCCTGTGGTGAAAAGGACCGATTCCCACCAGTCTCGAAGCGAATGGAAAGTGTGCCATGTAGACGGGTCGATGGAGTCGCGGGCAGTCCATTGCACCATGGAGGTCCAAATAAATTTCGTGTAGCGGCACTCAATGAAGAGGTGGACAGCGGACTCTAGTGTCTGTGAACATAGAGGGAAAGCAGTTTGGTTAGGCCACTCTCTGATGTGCATGTGATCCGCTATTCAAAGTCTGTTTTGAATGGTAAGCCAGACGAAAATTTTGCATTTTTGAGGTGCCCATGTTTTCGAAACTAGGATGTTCATAGAGGTTTTAGTTGCTCCTAGGAATTGGGCATTGTAAGCAGAGGTTGCGGAATATGTTCCAGTTGAGGTGAGCTTCCAAGTGATTGTATCATCAATGTCTTCCCGTAGGTTCAAAGAAGAGATATGGCTCCAGATGTCGATTATCCCGCGTATGTATTGAGGTGTTAGGCCAGTTGCCCAATTTAGGTCCTGCAGCCAGTTGTTGTCCATTAGTGTTGTTCTCAGGGTGCGATTTTTCCTCGTTGGGTTTCTAAAGATTGTTTGTGCGATATCACATAGTCTATTTCCGGCCGCCCAAGCCGATGTCTAGAAGGCTACCTTGGCCCCATCTCCAATTGAAATGGTGGTGGCCATGGCAAAGAGGGCCCAATCTAGGTTGTCACACGGGGTATCCACCCCTTGCTAAGGTCTGACTTGTGTGTCCCATTTGCGCCATAGCCATCTGAGCCTTAGGGCCCTAGCGAACCTCTCGAGATCTAGAAGGCCGAGGTCCCCAGTTGTGTGGGTCTACATACTCTCTCTGAATTGATCTCACATTTCCCATTGGTTAGTTGCTCGCCCCTAACCCATAGGAAATGCCTTGCCCGCCTATTTAGAGATTTGATCAGACCTTGTGGAGCTTTGATGGCCGTAAGGAAATAGGTCAACTGAGCCATCAAGACAGATTTGATAAGCGTCTTTCTCCCCGCCAAAGTTAGCAGTGTGGCACACCATCCTGCCAAACGGCTTACGTGCTTGTCCTCGAGCTTCTGCATCTCCCTATGAAGATCGGCACTAGAGGGAATGATACAAGCATCCTCTAGTGGGCAGGTGGCCGGATCACCGAGGCTGGGGGTGGCCATGCTCTTGGAAGGTAGTCAATGAGGGCCGATGCCACGAGGTGCAGTCATTGCTAGGAGGGCGCCGCTCCAGGGGGTGTTGCCAGGGAGCCAGGCACGACAGTGGTAGTGCGTGGAGAGGGTGGAGGAGCTGGAGGAGAGGGTCTGGAGCGGCACTCTCTCGCCTTGTGACCGGAGCACAAACAACGAAAGCAACTCAGCGGGTCTTTGTAGGAGGAAGCCTAGTGATCACGACCAAGACAAATGAAGCATCTACCTTTTGTATGCTCGAGGAAGGCGCGGTGGTTTGCGCTGTGGGGATGTGTTGAATGTTGCCTTGGGAGAGCTTCTTCTGCGAGTGCCCTCTTTACGCCACCAGTACCTAGGTTTGACAAGCATCCATTGTGGTCAAGGCCAGGGGTGGTTGTTGGGCATTGAAATTGCCGTCTTATTACAGGGAGGAGTGACGGCCTGCTCTGCGAATCAGCACTAACGCTAGGGCGAAGAGCCACATGGAGAGGGGGTGGAACATCTTCAATGGCATGTAGGTCATCCGTCTAGAGGATGTGGGAGGTGGCAACCACTAGTGATTATAGGTGACATGGAGCAGGAGCTTCGATTTGAATGTCGTCTGCAAAGGAGACCCGGCGCGCCAAAATGTTGATCCTGCGCAGATTTGGCAGGATATGGGAGTTGGCTTCAATGCTACAGAGGAGGGATTCTGATGCAAAAGGGGTTGGCGGTTAAGCTTCTTTAAGGCATCGAGTCGTTCGAAGGGACAACCATTCAACATCCTGGCTGCCGTCCGGATCCATGCCCGAGGGGCAAGGGTCTTGGTCTCGGCACCGATCTGATCAAGGGGAGTCCAGATCTGGGGTCGACGTTGCAGATCCAGCCAAGGGGAGTCTAGATCTAAGGTTGACGTTGCTGATCCGGCGTTGGGCGGGCTCCGCAGAGGCCTCCCTGGCGGGGGGAGGGCGGCGACGGTAAGGGGTGCGACTGGGAATCAAGACTGGAGGTCAAGTATTGGGGAGGGGGTGGGGTGGAAGGGTGAGGCGGGATCTCACGGGGGTCGGGACGGGGAAGATTGGATGGACGCCAAGGCTAGAGTGGCTGACGATGGGGCCAAAGGACAGGTGTCGCGGTTGTCGCGAGAGCTGGTTCCTATGTTGAAGTTTACCACTCACTCCGGTAAGTAGGCCGTCCTGTCATCCAGTCGAGATGGCAGCATGTTGACATGGCCGTGACCCTATCTCTACCCCTAAAATCCACCAGTTCAGTTCTTTCCTACGACCACCCCAAATTGTGCCCCCAGCAGTCATGAGTTTTCCTGCGTCCACACCAATTCGTGTCCCAGGAAAACCATCCAGTTAAATCAACGATCAAGGATCAATTCCCACCTTTCTCTCTCCTTACCCACTCATATCCAACGATCCAAATCCAAAAGTACAGTGCCCGTGCTAACGCTACGGTAAAATACAAAACAAGATAAAATTTGTAAAAAATAAAACGAACAATCAGATTCATTAAGATTCATGTCTCATATATTGTATAACCAAATATTTTTGTCACATAATAAATGTCACATAACGACTGATCCTTTGAGGAGGCGACAACATCATTGGACTCACCCACCGACGACTTTCTTCATCCCCACATTGTTTAAACTTGAGGCTACAAAGAAAACAAACATTTTTGTCACATAAAGAAATATGAAACACAGTAAGCTTTTTCTTCTTTTGTTTTTACATGTAATATCTATATTATGTATGACTTACTGCTGTTTTCCTATGTAGAGCAAGCATCGCTGAATAATAAAATCACATACATTTGTATTTTGTCTTTTTGTCTACGATTGATGAAACCGACAATAGTCAAGAATCAAACTCAAACTTGCCGGGTTAACTCTTTCTGGGAGAGTAATAGCATGATTTTTGGATGATCCAGTGCCATTTTTTTACTATTTCTCGATATATCATAGGGCAGAACATGGCAACCTCCACTTGCTGTATGGAACCATCAAAGCACTGAAGCCAAATATAACTATTTAATGCCTGTGAGTTCATAATAAGCTTAAATCAAATCAAAATGAACAGCTGATAAGAATAAAGCAGTTTCCCCTCCAACTAACAGCAAAAATAGTTCTAATTAAGAAATGCACAGGGGTCAATCACTGGAGCACAAGGGTGAGGCCGGAAGTCGGGACAGAATGCTATCCAGCCACGTGGAAGGATCTTGCCACAGCTATCTCATCATCCCAGGTAACAAAACAACCTCAGCGAAAGTTATGCGACAACGATATCCAGAAACTTATTATCATGTCCACAGACTATGGAGTACCAAAGTTTTTCTCAATCCACTTAGAACAACACTCCAATGTAGTAGCACTCAAAACAGGATGTGCCGTTACAATTATTTCGGTACTTAAGAGGAATGGCAATATGGCAGCGTTCCACAGATAGCTCCATCCACAATTACATTGCTCATCACTGGGCGCTAAGAACTTCATTATCCATATGTAAGCTGTTTTAGATGCATTTCTGCCATGGACAGATAGAAGTACCATGTATGTATTCAAGCACAATGGGAAATTCATAGTAGTAGTAATGAAATGTCAAATGAATCAGTAAAGAAATTGTTGGATACTAAAACAAGCCTGTGAACACATCAAATTAATTTGATTCGTCTGAACAGAATACCTGAATACGAGCAACTTCACCCACTTGCATGGTCATAACTCCCTCATCCCATCCTATAATAACGAGAGTTGTTATTATTCATTAATTGGAAGAGTCTACGTGCACCAAGTAACGGATCATGCTTTTGCAGCCACTGTTGTGATGGCTTGGCATGCGAATATGCAATATGAGACTGGACCGGTCATGAAAAAATGTACAGTTTACTTTTAAAACAACATTATAATTATTCCAATATGCCTTAGTGATATATGCCATTACCAGTGTAAATCTAGGCTTAGTTCCTACATCAAGAGAAAACAAAACACAAACATTGAAAGCAAACAGTGCATATTTGCAGCCATATCATGAATTTCATATATACTCTCAAGTGCACAATAAAAAAACATCACCAAGATCAGTAAGCTCACGTTCTGACTTCTGACATCAAAAACCATCCAAAGAACTATTTCGATGGCAGAATATGACATATGAAGTTAAAATGTGAAATCAAGTCTGCTACATAATTATTCCCTTGCCGTGTCTTCTAATTAAGCAAACAACGGGCCTTTAGAGGTGATGAAAAAAAGCATTCACTTCCAGAAGATAGCAATAGCAACTAATAACACATGCGCCAATAACAAACAGCTCAAATGATTGTGCATGAATTGAATAGTTCTTTGATACGATATTACCTTTGATCACTGAGCCCAGGCCAATATTGAAACTGAATGGCTGCTGCCCAGGGTCCTTGGTACTGAAAAAAACAAACGACATAACATCATCAATCAGATGGAATTTCTAGCATATGCGAATATTTGTGGAAAGAGTTGTATCCACATGTTTTGATTTACGAGGTATAGCAATAAATGTCCTCCCAATGAACAATTTGTACACAAGATATGGCAAAGAAATTCCGAACTATAGACAACATTTACTGCAGCGATGCTAAGCTCCGAGTCGAACAAAAAAAATGAAAAAAGATTCGTTTCTTACCTCCAAAACTTCTTAGAGAGATCACCGTCCTTCCCTGCAGAAACAAGACAGCAAACAACAGAAGTTAGCGAATAATTACTGCAGAAAAGAGAGTCTATAGCCTATGACAAAAAGAAATTAAAAGGAAGTACAACTGGACCTGGGACTGAGGTACACTTGCAAATTTGCAATTAGGGATTAAATCTATATTAACTACTCAAGGCACAATCTTCGCACGCTAAACACATAGACAGAAAGAAAATTCACCGCCTCCTATGCATCAAGATCGCTCTTCATCCAACATGAGATGGATCTGGATTCTGGAAGCATCTAAAGCTAACCCCCTAAACCCATATACGTGGATCCAAAGAAAAACGAAGAGTAAGAAAACAAGGGTTTGAAGGGAAGGGGCGAACCGTAGCTGGTGCAGTGGACGGTGACCTTCTGGCACTTGACGGGCTTGGGGCCGGTGCCGGCGTTCAGGATCTGCTTCTCGAACCCCATGTTTGCTTCTTCTCCGCTTCACTCCTTTCTTCTCGACGACGGGAGGAGCGCTCGCGGTCCTTGTCCTTGTCGCGGTGGCGGCGGGAGGAGGAGCGCTCGCGGTCCTTGTCCTTGTCGCGGTGGTGATGCTTGGAGGCGGCGGTGGCGGTGCCGCGCTCGTCGTCGCCAGAACCCATGGCGGCGGCGGCGGCGGCGAACCCAATGCTTCGGGAGGCAGAAACCCTAGACGACGATACAGCAGCAAAATTAACTGGTCACTATGTTAATCCCTCCAATTCCCCTGGATCTTACAAGGAATGCCCACACATCAATCAGCACCCATTTTAATATCAAAATCGTCGTACGAACAGATTGCCCGGTGTAAGCAGGAAAACCTCTGGGATCTACACTTCGATCCGCCAAAACTATCCACGGAAAAAGGAAAAAGCCCGCATCGACCAGGAACCGCGAGGGGGAGGGAGAGGCCTGAGAGGGTTTACCGGTCTTGACGACGGGGCAGCTCTTCTTGCACTCCTGGCGGCACTTCTTCGGCTTGCACTTGTCCTCGCTCACGATCGCGATACGCGTCAGCCGCTCCGCCATCTCCGGCGGCTCTCCTCCTTTTCCGCCGCCGCCGCCTGGGACGGCGGCTGTGATCCGATCGCGCGGAGTCGAGGAGGCGACGTCTGGGACGGTGGCTGTGATCCGATCGCGCGCGGTGGGTCCGCTTGGGATCGCGAGTCGCGCGGGGGAGGTGGCCGTCGCCTTTGATTTTGGATGGTTGGATATGAGTGGGTAAGGAGAGAGAAAGGTGGGAATTGATCCTTGATCGTTGATTTCATGGTTGGTTTTTCTGGGGACACGAATTGGTGTGGACGTAGGAAAACTCATGACTGTTGAGGGCACAATTTGGGGTGGGCGTAGGAAAGAACTGAACTGGTGGATTTTAGGGGTAGAGATTCACAGCTACGAGTGAGCCTCCTCCTCCCACCTTCTACCCCATCTCCCCATGATCTCCGCTCCTCCCCCGTTCTCTACGCAGCTTCCTCCCCTCCCTCCATCCGCGCCTCCCCCCGTTCTCCGCGCCGCCTCCTCCCCTCCCTCCTCCGCCGCTCCGCCCTCGCCTCCTCCTCCCCACCCTGCGCCGCCGCTCCCCCATCTCCGACTCTCCCCCGCGCCTCCCCTCCGCTCCCCCCATCCTCCACCGCGCCGCCGCTCCCCCATTTCCGTCTCCTTCTCCGACTGCATTTCCTCCTCCGAGTCTGAGATCCACGCATGGCCTCGCCGCGCCGCACCCCCGCCGCCGGATCCGGTGAGTCCCCCCTCCCTCCCTGTGCATCTCTGCCCCATGCCCCTGATTTGCTAGCTGGGGTTCGTCTTCTCTAGCTGGATCTCATCTGATTGGCCAAGGAGGGCAGCCTCGCCGACATGATCGATCGCACGCTGGAGAAGGAGTTCCCCGAGTCCGAGGGGGAGCAGGGCGGCGGAGGTGCATGGATCTGAGCCCCCGGGGAACCCGCGATCCACATGGGGCATCCCGCGGCACGGGATCTGGTTCCGATGCGGGGTCGGTGGTTCGGTGGGGGTGGCGTAGCGTGGCGTGTGTCGGTGGTCGCTCTGTCTAGATCTCGGCCTCGGTGACGGCGGTGTTGGGGGCTTAGGGGCGCTGCAAATCGAGCGTGTTTTTGGGGTTGGGATTGGACTGGCCTGTGCTAATCTCGGCTGCTCTGGTTTTGCAGAGACGAACCCCGGCAGCTTCAACAACACGGTTGCTGAGAAGCAGGTGATTTCATTCGCAACATTTCGTTTGTGTGTGGTCGTTCGTTTCCAGTAACTATTATGGATTCTGGTTAAATTTTGCATTATGATGCTTATGGAATGGTGAATGTTTGGGTCTTTTCCACTTTAGGTTTGGGGGATTAACTCATTATCTGTGTGCGTGCGTGTAGAATTTGTGAGTGGAAATAGAATCTCAACTTCTTCCCCAGTTCCAATTTCCAATCGGTGTACTCTTGGGTCCACCTCCTTCCCTGTGGCTGCCAAGCAGGATGCTCAACTCGAACTACCTTCGGCGACGTCTTCCTGCTCCAGCACCGGATCTCCGACTGTCGGCTGCTTCTTCCTCCTATTCGGGGGCAGCGCGGGCGCGCGACCTCTGAGTCAGCACGCGGCGGTGGATCACCCACGGGCCACGGCTGTGTGGCTTCGGACTCGGAGGCGGCGCTGCAGTAGAGGGGCTACTCCTCCGCCGTGTAGCGGGTCCTCCCGGGGCTGCCCTTTCATTGTGATGTGTAGCTTCGTTTTCCTGGCGTCGTAGCCGATTGAGTTAATCGCTACCAGGTTTGTCCATATCTCAAATCTTCACAATTCTTGTACCACCGATTCCATGGCTGCATGTGCATCTAAGACAGAAATTTTTGTTATTCTCCCGATTACAGATTAACATCTTGATTGCAAGTTTTGTCCCAGGATATGCATGTATCATTGTTCAATCTTTACACTTCTATCTTCGTGATTCTAAAGTCTGTAATTCGTATATGAGGACATATAAAAATTCTGAAGTACCGGACAAAACACAATTTGTGTAATTTCTATCATAATCAATGTTAAGTACTTGAACATACAGTAATTTTGTTTTCAGGTGCAATGAAACAGAAGTTGAGGGAAGGCATCCGGGATGAAATTAGGAGGGATGTACAAGTACAACCACATCCGTCCTTAGCTCGCCTTAGCAGGATAATTACTTGTGGAATCTGAGAAATTTTCATCCTCATAATGGTTCTGGTATGCACTAATTAGTAATATTCCTCATTTATATTCTTGGCACTAGAGATAAAATTGAGGGGCTCACAGGCTTAATTTATATCGAATGTGAGGATATTAAAATGTTAGGTGAGCAAAGATTATCTGTTTGATTGAAGCTGATATAAAAATCTCTCAGTTGTTTCGACATATGATTACACATGAGAATATTTTTAGACTAACTTCCCATGTACAAGAAACTGGCAGGGACCTTTTCGCAAGGATCAAGGATCTTTACATAATTTCGGAAAAACGCAGGAACTTTTTCGTAAAAACGGTCTCCCGACTGTAAAAACGCAGGATCTTTAAGTCCCTACCTTGCCTTTTTTTAGGTGCCCATGCATGCAATTGGTTTTACGCATTGTTTCAACTTGATGGTTGAAACTACAAAATAATGTCATGTATACCTTTCTGCTTTTATAGTTAGATATTTATTTGGCATGTCTTGAATGTTTATTTCCTATTATTACATTAGTAAACTTGGGATTGTTACTACCTGTTACTGGATGCTCATTGTATTACATATATAATGTAGCATATTGTAGCCAAGTCTGTCTGAGTATATATTTAGACTACTGTCTCTGTCCTAATAATCATGTAATCTCAAAGAAATTTATGAGGGTCTGGTTTAATCATGTAATCATTTAATGTAGCATATTGAGCTCTGATTAACAAGATCACAAAGTCAATAGTATCACCATTGCCCACAAAATATTCTGGTGCCTTGTAAGTTTGTTAGCGAGTTATCTTTTGTTTTTCACTCCATTTTGCCTGTCATCTTACCTGAATGGAGCATGCTTCTCATAGTTTTACTTCCTTCATGCAGTAGGGGACTTATTAAGAGCATGCTGCGGAAAAGTCCAGAGCACAGACCAAGTGTAATTCCTCAGTTCCCTCTTTAGTCTTTACTAATCTATTATTTGTGCCAATGTAAATTTGTTTTCTCTGATGTTAATATTCACTAAATGTCCTGTACAGGCTGCAGAACTGCTCAAACATCCACAACTTCAGCCTTATGTCCTTCAAGTCCAATTTCGTTGTTCGACTGGAGGCCTAAGTGCGTTACTGTCACCGGGGTAATTATATTATTAGTAAATGATCTAGCATTACCATAGGTTTACTTTGACAATTGTTCCCTCATGACTATATCATACCGTTGCCTGATGCAGGTATAGGCCGTGCGTGCTTCAGTTCGTAATTGATTTGGGTAATCTATACTTACAATCGAATGAAATGTGCTCGCAGTTAAACCAACTCCGACGAATGCCGATGGCGGGTTGGAGCTTTGATAGTTTTTGGTAAAATGAATGATTAACTAAACTGATGATGGAAGTGGTATTTGTCAACGGAGTGAGATTAGGCTGAGGACGTGTTTGTATTTCGAATTGACAAGGTGATGTTGGAAGTTTGTAGTGTTTGCTGTCCTGGGTGTTTAGGGGCTAACTGATGCTATGTGTCGTTTTGTCGGGTGTGTGAAACTTGCCTTTTTGCATATATAGGGTTTCGATGAGTGTGAAACTCAGATTGCACAATGCAAGAATTTGCAACATAAAGTGTGTCTGCCCATTTGTAATGAAGAAGTGATCACTGCTAGTAAGATGATCCATTGTAGTTCACCCTTGTGTTTGGGCATACTGTTATGGTCAGGTCGTGCAGCTGAGGGTCAAATTTCTTCTCCTTTCTTGAACAATTGAATTTGATATGAACATGGTCATTGCAGTGACAAATAGCTAAATAGCTGAGGCAAAATGCATTGACCAACATGAATGATTGGAAGTATTGAGTTGTGACTAAGAAAAACCAAACATTGTTTGGGATTTCTATGGAACGGTAAGCAGTGTACAAAATTGAATTTTGACTTGACTTGTCTGGGGTTGATCGTGACATGAGTTTGTTAGTTTGCATTTTTGGTTTCTATGTTATAGTAGATACTAGATACAAACAAACATAGATAAACAGTGCTTTCAACATATGAATTCGCCAAAATGTCCCATCTGTTTGAATTGATTTTAATGTACTTTTCTGCAATGAACTATTTTGTTAAGTTCATTATTTTCTAAAAATATCAGGACAATTTTTGAGGGCAAGCATGATATTGTCACCGAGAAGGACCTAGAACACCTTCTGCAACTTTTAGATAACAAGGAGAGTGGGGACACAACATGGCAGGATTTGATGGAGCGCACCACTTCCAACATGACTTACAAGGCCTGGCGCCATGAGCCCGAGATTTGTTTTGCCAGTGGGATTGTAGAAAGAGAAACTGATGCTAAGAATATAATATATTATAAAAAATTTAGAGGGGCCGTTAATTAGAAATAAGAGGTAGTATTAGCTTCTGAATGCAAAGAAAAATTCTGATACTTCAATTAAATATACCAAGGACCAGATTATCAATTTTTTAAAGTGCTGTGGTGTCCTCGCCCCTCATGGTAATACTATCATGTCACTGGCTTGCTGCAGTATACCTTTTGTTCATTTATTATCTTGTGTTCAAATTTTTTTTGCGAAATGTGGCATGACCTGATGTGAAAAAATTTAGGAACTTATAGAAAAATATGTATAATGAGACTAATGACTATACTGTCAAGATCTTGTCATATAGTTTTCATATACTGCTCTCGAGTTTATTCGTGTTTTTTTCTTTAGGTGGGACCTGTAATGTATTGCAGCCGGACTATTTTTGAGGATGCTACTCCTGAACTGGTTAGAGATTTCTTCTGGGATGATGATTTTCGTCTAAAGTGGGATCCAATGCTTGTGTACTTCAAAACATTGGATGAGTTCCCACAGAATGGAACCATGATTGTTCACTGGATCAAAAAGGTTTGACCATATTCTCTTGTGCCTCCTGTACCCATGTTGAACTTCATAATTCCAACGTGATCAAAAAGGAATATTTTGTTTTTCTTTCCATTACCAATTTATAACTATGGACTGCTGACCGTGTTGTTATGGATGAGTAGCTTCATATATGAGACGTGAATCTTAATGAATCTGATTGTTCGTTTTATTTTTTTACAAATTTTATCTTGTTTTATATTTTACCGTAGCGTTAGCACGGGCACACTACTAGTTGTCATGGTAGTTCGTCATCGTGTAGATGGGATGTGTCCCTTTTGTTTTCCTTCTAGGACGCCGCCAGTGAATTCGTGCCAAATGTGGGCTTGGTGGTCCAGATGGGCCATGAAAACCCGGGGTCTGGACTATAGTGGACCAAGTAGATATCTGCGAGTTACATCGGGGACGGGACGGCTGCCATGGACGCGTCAGGTTATACAGCCATATAGGTGGGTGAGGCAGTGGCTCCATTCACAGTTCAGTTCATAAACAACTTCCTATACGTTTGTTCGTGGATTCACAATAATAAATTTAACGTCTAAAATAAACAATTTTCCTTTCAAAAGTGAGAAAACAACAAAGCTAAGCAGATTAGTATCATACATCTGTGGACGTCAGTGATGGGTGTCAAGGAACCAGAAAGAGAGTAAGAATCCAGCTGCATTTATCGCCATGCTTTGGAACCCTTGACATACACCCCCAAAACAATTTTACCGCAGCAAAAAATGCACATGAGAGAGAGAGAGAGAGAGATATGTTATTCTTGTATCGTATCCTGCACCTGGGTTTGTTATTCATTCAGTTCAGCCTTTGCTTGGGTCACTCAAAAAGTCATCATCATACTAAGGGAGTTTTCTCCTCTTCTACCCCAATTTCACGCCGCTTCTCCTCGCTGTGCTGCGCCGTCTTCACCTGCCTACGCGGGCCGTTCTCCTTGTTCTCCGGCAGGAGCTTCAGCACGATCCCCATGGATATCAGCAGAAGCCCCGTGACGTGCTGCTCCGTCATAGGCTTGGTGAATATCAGGTACGACAGAAGCAAGGTCACCGCCTTCCTGGCCGTCGTCACCTGCAGTCAAATTAACACGGTTGCTTTGTGCTATATGAATCTTTTGTGTTTGCGTTGAGATAACGGCGGCGAAAGGGGCTGGGCTGACTGACCATAGCTGTGGTTGCGGCGCCGAAAAGCGCGATGAGGGAGAGCACCGAGACCTGCCCGACGAACGTGGCCATCGCTTCGAACACCAGCACGGCGTACACGTACATGTGCTGCATGCGTTCAGTTAACATAACGTCAGGTCAATCTTCTTCAGGAAAAAGGGGAGAAGTACGCAACAACAAGCTAACTGGCTGGCAGCAATTTTGAATGGATCTGATCCTTTTCCTGACGATGAGGTCAGAACATGACTAGAATGAGGAATGAAGTGTTTAGATTATTCTCTACAAAGAAGTACAGAGGTAGATTCATGAAAGGGCCCTAGTAAGAGTGATTCTTTTCCTACTACCTGGGTTATACACATTCTGAAAGTATCTGATGATTAAAAGGGCTAACAAGATGCTTAAGGGCCACCTGTGGTAAATTAGCATCATCAAACAGCGAATAGTACATTAAGAAAAACTTGTGATAAATTTGCTCTAGGTTTTTGTTGTCAGGACGGTTCTCCTAGTCTGTGCCCCAGGAGACGTGTTTTCTTTCTTGCGTTGAATGGCAGAGCTCCTACCCTTGAGTTTCACAAAAAAAAAAAAACATGGAAAAGAGATGTTTTATTTACCTGGGAACATGAATGCCATGCCGTCATGAGCTCCCCTGTTAACACCATTGGCACCACTAAGAAAGGTAGGCCAACGATAGTTGAGCAGAACAGCATCTCCATCTGATCAGAGAGAGGCCTTCAGTGTCAAATGTTCTCTCAATTCTCGCAGAAACAAAGGACATCAAAATTGTACTAGAGTACCTGTGTGGTGCTTGGGTTCAACTTAAAGATGGCTTCTTGCAGATTGCCGAGAAAGGCATCCATGACGAGCGCCCCAGAGACCATGGCCACGCCAATCATGCTGAAATTAGGCGATGTTTGGGCATCCGCGAGTGTGAAAAGTATGAGGCCGATAACAAGCATCACTGCTGACAAGTACTCGTGGAATGGGTACTTTCGTCTTAACCCGGGGATAAACGCTCCCATTACCATCACTGGCAAAACCTGAAATGACAAAGTGAAAGGGTTTATGTGTCTGCTACTAAATGTTGAAAACAAGAACTGCACAGTTATAGAAACTAAAATTCTTCCGTGTGTCAACTTTACTGGGAATTTTATCAGCAAATCACCGATAGTCACCAAAAAACCAATTGGAAGCTTTAAAGCACAGGATTACATTCACACGGGTGTCTGTCGCATTGCCTAGAGACAAGAAACGAGGAAGTGTCTGCTACAAGCAACAGTGTCCCTCTGCTGAAGTACAACTGCTACATTGCTCACACACACCACGAAATTGCACTCGGTTTTTCCCAAAAACTTGTAGTCATTTAACCAGACACGAAACTAAATTTTTATTGGCAAAATTTCGAAAAAAAAAATCAACATATGTACCAAGGAAAGAAGGGTTCAAAATGTACTTATCAACAACACTATCCTACTTGGCTGTTTATTTTGATTTTAGCCAGAGGGGTACTATTCCCACCTCAAAAGCAGAAAGATACAGGACAGAACTGGCTAGTTTGTCACCTAACCAAACATCAATTCTGATGTCAGATTCTCATATTGGAGTTCTCTAAGCACAGAAAGTGCACCCTTTCTAAGTAGGGTGACAAATTTCAGACTGCACTAGAATCTTTACGGTAAGTACCTACATTGACACAAATTAGGAGGGACAAGACCATGAGCAGGTGAAAAAAATTTATGAACCCGAGATACAGTATATTTGTTACTCCTATTGCCAGCTAAACAATTGGATATCGTACTCATTCTAGTTCCAGGGTTATGGGCAATGCTGAAAAAATCGTTTAACCTTGGTGGATTTGAACATGATTTGCGCAGGGTAATTGAGGAAGGCGAGGGAGCCCTTCGTGAGGCCATGGGAGCCCATGAGCACGGCCGAGAGACGCACGTACGTCCGCCACGGGTTCACCATCTGCTCCACCGTGAATCCCTGCAGGCGTATCAGGGCCAAGTACACAAACCCCTGCACAAACGTGAAGTACCAGCCGTAGCTGCAGCATACAGCAAAAATTTTAAGATTTGCAAGTGATCATCAGGCAGGCAGTACACAGAGAAAGGCAAGGTTGGTGGCGCGGCCGCAGGCTCACCTGAATTGAAGCCGGTTGTACACATATTCCTGAAGCATGAGGAGGGTAGAAATTAGCCACGCCAAAGGTGGGGAAACAAATTGAAAACCACATTTTCATCTCAAGAATTTTGTACAGGAAATGTACATGACGAAAAATTTTTGGGGGAAATGAATGCAAAAAGTTTCAAGAAACCATGTTGGCCACGAGTATATGACGAAGAAAACAAGGAGGAAAAAGAGAGTATTCTCACACACCTCCACACCATTTCAGTATTATCTATCGCACAATTTCGCACCATTACCGTTCAACTCAACTCATCAGCAAGAAAATGCACCTCCGACTTGACAAATTCGGGCGCAGAATCATGCGAGGTTTTCATACAGATTATGGATTATATTTTTCTCATCGATACTAAATTCGAAGAACAAGTAAGTCACCTCGCAGATGCCATTGACAAGGTAGCCGAAGAAGAAGCCCGAGGAGCACATCAGGAACTGCTGCCACCTGGGCCTGTCTGTCAGGGACACACCAAACAGTTTCCTCCCCTGGTCATCCCCTCCGGCTCCGGTCATGGCTTCTCCTCCTCCTCCTCCTCCTCCTCCTCTCTCTCTCTCTCTCTCTCTCTCTCTCTCTCTCTCTCTCTCTCTCTCTCTCCAGAACTCCAACACAGATACTTAACTCAAGATCCTCCCCAGTAATCCTACAATTAATGGGCAGGGGAGAAAGATATGGACGACGAAGCAGAGCACCCCAGGAAGGAACGAATAAATGCAAGACTCGGTCTCGCCGTAACGCTCGCCAGTCTCCAATATACGCAGAAAGAGTGGTCGCGGTGCTCAAACGGGCTTACTGTTTCTGCATTCAAAATTACACTATAGCAATCGATAGTTTTTTAATCTTTTAATTAAAAAATAAAAAATATCATTATATATTTATGGTAATGTAGAGTAATAAGCGAAAAAAACTGAAAAAATCAAAATTAAAAAAGTTAATGTATTTAAAAATCAGAAATTAGAAATAAAAGCCGATTAGAGCAGTGTAAAACGCTTCCTTGTATGTGACTCGCGTAGACAAAATATTGAGTCTTGAAGAGTTGCCTCTTTTTATTACCGTTTTTTAAAGACGTGCCTTGAAGAGTCGGGTCACTGGTTTCCGGCGAGAGCGAGGCGCCGACGGCGTCATGCCGTGCTTCCGTTTCGTGGATGCAGTTGGAGACTGGAGGCAAAAGCGCGCGTGCGTAACAGGACGATGGCGCCACATATCTGCCTAGGAATTCGCGGGAACGACCTGGTGCAGCCGGATGGAGGCCACGTGGCAACCCAGGTCGTGCATGCACCGGCTTCGTTGTGTTTTCGCTGCCTGCTAGCCCATGGATTTAGGCTTTCACTATTTCTTTTTTTTTTGATTTTTTTGGATTTTTTAAGTTTTTTGTCGGTTTTTTTTCTCGTATTCGTTTGCATTATATGTACTGGGCTAATCTATTTTTAATTTTTTTAATTTAATTATGTCAAATAAACTACCATCAGTTACAGTGTAATTTCAATCAGCTACAGTGAAAATTCAGCTATAAACCACAAAAAATCAGCCCAACTGAGCACCACCTTAGTGGAGCCGACTGTCATAGTGGAGACCATCTAAGCTATAGTACGAGTGTTTGTATAAATAATCTGTATACCGATAAATTATTTTAAAAAACTGTCACGATAAACAGCTTTAAAAGAATGAAAAAATTGTACGATATATTAATTCGAAAGAAGACAAACTGAAAGGAACGATGGGCAAGATCATCAGCCAGATCAAGTCCGAGGTCGAGGCCATCCCAGAAGTCGACGTTGACTACAGGGGCGGAGCTAGCATATAAGCATTGAGGTCCAGTGACCTCAATGAAATTTAGTAAATCTTATAGAAAGTTACTGTTTATTACCGTTCATCGGTGGAGGAGACATCATCGTGCAATGAAGATAACCTCAATACTCCTGTCGTCTGTCTTCGCCCCTAGTTGACTATACAGTTCCTTTCAATTGCAGTTTTACATCGGGTAGTGTTCACGAAGAGTTGACTGTTAGTCAGTATGATAGTAGTACTAGTTTAGATTTACCACGATCTCTGTACCTCGCTCAACATTTGAGGTACTAATAATATCTTTCCATCGTTTATTTAACCAGCCTTGCTTGAATTCGCTATCGCTGCACATTCGATGTGTGATTTCTTAACCATGATGCACATTCACGTGTCAACGCCATCATGAATAGTATATTTATCCTTAGGTCATGTATGATAAACTTACATTAGCTATCTATAGTCTTTGTCATCTAAAATTTTTGCTAATATAGATAAAAAAGAATAAAAAGAGAGAAATAGATGTTCTACTATGTAGTAGCCAGCTATTCACAAAGAATGATGAAGTATCGATAAGTTTTGCTGGCGTTGTATGCAAGCCGTTGTCTGAGTTATCCTTCTCTCTCTACTCAATGCGAGTTTGCTTTGGCTAAGTTTTTTCTAACTTAAAAGCTAGTTTATGCCTATACTGTTATAGTAACTAACTTTTAAATGATATATTTTTTTAAGATGGGTCACAGAAAGATTGTAGTAAAAAATATATTGAGTTCAGCTATACCAATTAAAATCACATACACTATTTTACTATATATACTACCTCTCACAAATAACCAAAATTTAAATATTCAAACCCTCCCAAATCCTCGTGCCGCCGCAGTTGGCTTACATTCTCTCGTCTTCCGCCTCTCTCACCACAGTTCCCCGCAGAGCCAAGGCCGCGCCGCGCTGGGCCGCGGTCGTCACATCCCTGAGCAACCGCCACCTCTCCCCGCATGCCTGTGCCGGAGGCCTCCTCGAGCCCCTCGTCCCTCACATGCTCTTCTCTCGTTCGGTGCAGATTGGGGCTTAGTGTTGATGTAGATCGGATCCTGAAGCCGATGGCGGTGGATGTGAGGATCTGATTGGTGATAAATCGTGAGGAAAATGCTCGTGAAAGGAGCTGGAGAGGAAGTTTCATCGACCTGCTCGAGTGATGAATCCTGAGGCAATCAGAAGGGGTGGAAAGTGTCCTCTTACTCATTTATCATGGGAGGGATGGAAAAGCAACACATGTAATACACAAAGATGAAAATTAAAGTTGATCAGGATATTTCTTATGTCCATATAATTATTAAAAGATTGTACAATCTATAAAAACAAATAAAAATATAATCTACTATACAAACATCATTAACGCTGTCTATAGGTAACATAAATATTCCCTACGTGTCCTTAGCCTTCATCGTTCTCAACGTATGTGCAACGGTGTGCGTTCGTGCGGTGCGGTGGTGTGCGTGTCTTCCTTCGAATGGACGAATCCAAAAAAAAACAGCTCGGGCAGGCAGGATGCTTTTGCAGGATCGCGACGCACAGGAGCCCTGGCGTAATGGCAACCCAAAAGAAGAAAAACAAGTCCGTTGTGTCAGAGACGTAGTCCAGGATAGCCTAGTTTCTCTCCTTGACTTTCTCTTGTAACTGAATGGGCAACGTTCCCACGTCTCCTAGAGTTTAGGATCGACTGTTAGTGACTAGTGGACAGAGAGCTTTGGCTCATGTATATGTACCTTCGCCTGACAATAATGGAGTAAGAGCGTTTCTCTCCAACTCTTCACTCTTACATGGTATCAGATTTCTCTTGATCCTTCCTCTTCCGCTGCCCTTCACCATGGCCAGTCCTACTGGCTCCGTCTCCTCTGTTGGAACCAACCCCTTCGCCAAGGCCGCTGAGCCCGCTCCGCCTCCTGCTTCCACACTTGTTCTGCTGAACATTCAGAGCCACGTCCCAATCGTCCTCTCCATGGATGAGGGCAATTTCCGTCAGTGGAGATCATTCTTCGAACTCACGTTCAAGAAGTTTGGTCTTGTCAACCACATTGACGGCACTGTCGACGCCGCCGCTATGATCGACGAACCGGAGTGGCTGCAAGTTGATGCGTGCATCGTCTCGTGGCTCTATTCCACGGTGTCCAAGGACATCTGGAACGATGTCTTCAAGCCGCGCAACTCGGCGTACAGCGCCTGGACTGCCATCACCGGGCAGTTCCTCGACAATAGTCTCCAGCGCGCCGTCTACGCCCAACAAGAGTTCCACAGTCTGTTCCAAGGTGACATGTCCATTGGGGAGTACTGCGGCCGCCTCAAACGCCTCGCCGACACGCTCTTCGACTGCGGCGCCGCCGTCTCCGACCCGGCGCTCGTCATCAACACACTGCGTGGCCTGAACAACAAGTTCAGTCAGGCCATCGCCGTGCTCTCCACCATGTCCCCGCCGCCGACGTTCCTCTACACTAAATCTTACCTTCTGCAGGAAGAAAATCGCATCCGGCATTCCCTGCAGATGGAAGCCCAGACTGCACTTCTGGCGGCGCGTGACACATCCTCTTCCACCAAGTCTGCGCCGGCCCCTTACCTGCCTCCACCTGCTCCTGCGCACTCCGGCTCCACTGGCGGTGGTGACCGTCGCAAGAAGCGCAAGGCGGACACTCGTTATCGTCAGGTCGTGCCCGGCAACGCCGCCCCCAACCACACCCCGCCACCACAGTGGGCCTCGGCCCACAATCCGTGGCAGGGGGTGGTTCAGGCTTGGCCTCTCAACACCTGGCGCCCGGGGGTCCTTGCGCCTCGCCCGGGTGCGAATCCTCCCTCGGCCATGACGGTCGTTGCTGTGCCGTCCCAGCAGGATGCCGGATCACTGCCGCCCGGCCTCTACTCCGCGCTCAACAACATGTCCTTCAACACATCCAGCGGCGGCGGCGGCGATTGGTTCCTGGACACAGGTGCCACAGCGCATATGGCTTCCACTCCTGGTATTCTCACCACCCGCACTTCATCTCCTGTTCCTCGACAGATTATTGTCAGCAACGGCAATCTTCTTTCGGCCTCGTACACTGGCTGCACATCTATTCCCACCACTTCCTCTCCGTTACAGTTAAATAATGTTCTAATTGCTCCTCAATTGGTAAAAAATCTTATCTCTGTCCGTGCTCTAACTCGCGACAATTCTGTGACTGTTGAATTTGATCCTTGGGGCTTTACCATCAAGGACCTTCGCACCAGGGTGGCTCTCCTCCGATGTGACTCGTCGGGCGAACTCTACCCCCTGCGCACGTCTGTTGGTGCTGCCTCTCCACGATCTGCGCAGGTGCTCCTTGCTTCGACCGACGCTCCACTGTGGCATTCCCGGCTCGGTCACCCTGGCCGTGATGCACTTCGGCGTTTATCCCACTCGATCGGCTTCAGCTGTTCTCAGTCTAGTCGTCATACCTGCCATGCCTGCCGTCTTGGTAAGCATGTGCGGCTGCCGTTTACAGAGTCCAATAATGTTTCTTCTTTTCCATTCCAACTCTTGCATTGTGATGTATGGACTTCACCAATTAAATTTAGGCTATAAATTTTACCTTGTCATTCTTGATGATTTCTCCCACTATGTGTGGACATTCCCTCTGCGCTCCATCGGGTTCATCTCCACCGGATCCGACACATCCCTGTTCGTCTACAAGCGAGGCAATGACATTGCCTATCTCCTCGTCTATGTCGACGATATCATTCTGACGGCGTCATCGACACAGCTGCTGCAACGCGTCATCCAGGAACTCTGTCGCGAGTTCGCCATCAAAGACCTCGGTGCACTTCGATTCTTCCTCGGCGTCCAGGTCCGTCGCACTGAAGCCGGCTTCTTCCTCACGCAGGCTCAGTACACGGATGAAATCCTCGATCGTGCTGTAATGACTAACTGCAAGCCTGCCAATATGCCTGTTGATGCAAAGCAGAAGTTGCCTGCTGATGACGGGGCTCCGGCGACCGACGCGACGTTCTACCGCAGCATCGCGGGAGCTCTGCAGTACCTCACCCTGACGCGTCCCGACATCGCCTACGCGGTCAATCAGGCGTGCTTGTACATGCATTCACCTACGGCCACACACTGGAACCTCGTCAAGCGCATTCTCCGGTACTTCCGCGGCACCATCGACAACGGCATCACGATCTCGAGCTCTCCGTCGACTGAACTCCGTGCTTATTCCGACGCTGACTGGGCCGGATGCCCGGACACACGACGGTCGACGTCGGGATACTGCGTCTTCCTCGGCGAATCCCTCGTCTCCTGGTCGTCGAAGCGCTAACCAACGGTGTCCAGGTCCAGCGCTGAAGCCGAGTACAGGGCCGTCGCAAATGCGGCTGCTGAATGCTGCTGGCTGCGCAATATTCTTCGAGAGCTTCACGTCAGCGTTGACAAAGCGACTGTCATCTACTGCGATAACATTTCTGTTGTATATCTATCGGAGAATCCAGTTCACCATCGACGGACGAAGCACGTAGAGCTTGACATACATTTTGTCAGAGAAAAGGTCGCCCTTGGCCAATTCCGGGTTCTGCAAATCCCAAGTCGTCATCAGATTGCCGATATCATGACCAAGGGCTTGCCAACGCCATTATTCCAAGAGTTCAGGGACAGCCTGTGCATTCGGTCTCCCCATGCTCCGCCTGCGGGGGGGTGTCAGAGACGTAGTCCAGGATAGCCTAGTTTCTCTCCTTGACTTTCTCTTGTAACTGAATGGGCAACGTTCCCACGTCTCCTAGAGTTTAGGATCGACTGTTAGTGACTAGTGGACAGAGAGCTTTGGCTCATGTATATGTACCTTCGCCTGACAGTAATGGAGTAAGAGCGTTTCTCTCCAACTCTTCACTCTTACACGTTGTATGTCTACCGTACAGGGCCATCATCATCTTGAAGCCCAGCTGGTCTCCTCGTGGAAAAAGCGGCCCAGTTGGATTAATCCTCCGCCCCCACGCGCGGCGCCGAAAATTTTCCACGAAATACCGCAGGGATCTGCGGCGCAACCGACGGGGTGTTCCGACGACCCAAGTGACCGTCGGGGCGAAATCACGGTCGCCCGCAGCCCTCCCGCGCGGCGAGCCGGCACGCACCCGCCCGGTAGCTCGGGCTGGCCGGCAGGAGGTAATCCGCGGACGCCGGCACAATGGGTAGCGGCCGGAGGCGATTTTCGGCACTGCGGACCCTGACGGATGTGGCGGCCCAGGTGGCGGCGGCCGCCGCCGACGACACTTGCTGTTCAGCAAACACTACCGATGTCAAGCTCCGCCTTGTGATGTTCCTCGTTTATCGCTTCGCGCTTGCTGCTCAGCTAGCACACCTCGTAATTAACAATGGAACCGCTGCTTCATCACGAGATCGCCTCGTGTCATTACCACTGTAGTAATGACACCAACTTAAGGATTATTACCCAATAAAACGAGGCTTTCTCGAGTAACAATCCTAATCAGAGTATTGCAACAGAGAAATAGGTAGGACTATCCTAATCAAGCCTAAGGGTAGGCTTTTGGAGGAGAAATTTCGATATTTGACACTGAATACGTGCGCCTCTCAACTTTTAACCCTCAATTCGCACGCCTTTGAAAATTTAACCCTGTCACTGCGAATTCTTTTGATTCAAGGGATTCTCTTCATTTTCGCAGTGACAAGTGTCACAATATAAAAGGAGAGAAAATGAGGAGAATCCCTTGAATCAAAAGAATTCGCAGTGACAGGGTTAAATTTCCAAAAGCGTGCGAATTGGGGGTTAAAAGTTGAGAGGCGCACGTATTCAGTGTCAAATATCGAAATTTCTCCTTTTGGAGTGATTTACCCCGACAGTTGAAGTGGTAGGGAGTCCTCCAATCTTCATAGAAGAGGATTAATAGCAAAAAATAAGTGTATATATATACTCAGTAAGTATTAAATACAAAAGAAATACCATGCATAAGTCCGCTATAGAATCACTAAGTCTAATCTTAACTCTCAAGATTTTTGAAATAAGATTTAATTGAAAAAGACAAAATTAGTTAAGAAAGCTATTAGTCACTCATGTCTCAGACTGTAGCACTCATGTCTCACACTATAGCACCATGTATGCTCTCCTAGCTTATAATCCTAAAGGCTGGCATGATCACGATTTAACAACTCTGCAGAGATGACGTCACTTTATTCTTAGAAACTCTAGGCCTATTGTATCATTCATGGCTCTCGTGTTTCCTTAGACACATGACCGGCTGGAGTATGGAGCTTTACCCGAATCTGTACCGTTTACATCTCCACCTAGCTAGCTCGACTCGAGTATGTTCGTACCCTCAGTCGATAGAAAATCAATTGGTTTAATCACATCTTTTGCCTGGTCTCTTGAAAATAGTGGCTTTCTACCTCTTTTGCTTGTTTCCACTATCCGTGTGGAGGCAAACGCTACATGTAAGGGTAATGGGCTCAGCTCGAGTGAATAGGTCAGTGGTTGACACAAATCTTATAGCGTTGTTCGACGCGAGAAATCGCTCGCGGATTTATAGTCCCAGTGTAATAAAATGCAGGCTGCTAGTGTACTAAAGTACATAAAAATAAATAAACACAACAAAAATAGGAAAAACATATATTTTATTCATTCATTTGAGAAGAACAAAATTATAGATCCCTTTATATATATGTGTGTGTGTGTGCGCGCGCGCGTGCGTGTGTGCGTGTGTATGTGTGTGTGCATGTATATATATGCGCTCCATAGCCTACTTTGCGTAGCAGATCTGACATAGACGATATGGTGTCCTGATTCCCGGGGCCTCGAAAGGTCTCTCGGTTAATTACATCCGCGAGGTAACCAACGGAAAACCTCCGTTTAAGCTGTGTATTGGTCGCTGTCTTCAGTCTTCGCCTTATGCTACTCATGCAAGGGATGAATGATTGATGAAGATATGGACGTTGGCATTATCCATAACCTCATCGGTCTACCGGGCCATTGATAGCATGGTCGTTACACTTGACTGTGACCGCCCGTGCCGTTCGACCTCGTCGGTATTCAACATACACAACGGAAGTGATTTGAAGTATGCATGATTAATGTCTAGCATGACTAATCTGACAACACTAGCAGCTAGAATCGGAGTCGTAGGTATAGCCTGAGCGAAAGAACTAGTAGAGCAGACCACGGAGGTCAAGTATCAATGTGATTGACAGCCATCGGAAACCGTCTGTAGTCGATATTCATCAGAGTCAAACCCGCCAAGAAACATCTGTGGTCGAAATTCACTGTAGTCAAAATCTATCGAAAAATAGCTGTGGTTGAAATCCATGGTGGTCGAAACCCATCAGAAGCGCTTAGTGGTCGAGCATCACTGTGATTGAATTCATCGAGAAATCTTCGTAGTCAGAAGTCACATGGTCGAAACTATCGGAAAACATTCGGGGTCAGCAACACACCGTGGTTGAAGCCCATTGACAAACAGCCATGGTCGACACTCACAGTAATCAACACCACCGGGAAAACATCCGTGGTCAAAAGTCACATGGTCGGCACCATCAGGCGACATTCGAGGTCAGCAGCACACCATGGTCGAAGCCCATCGGCAAACAACCATGGTCAATAGTCACAGTAATCGACACCACCGAGAAAACATCCATAGTCAAAAGTCACATGGTCGACACCATCGAGCAACATCCGAGATCGAACAATCACAATAGTCAAAACCTATTGGGAGACTGCCATGGTCGAAACCCATCGAAAATATCCATGGTCACCCACCGTGGTCGAAACCCATCAGAAACATCTATGGTTGAAACCCATCAGAAAACAGCCATGGTCGAAACTCATCGTGGTTGAAACCAATTGGAGACGTCCGTGGTCGAAACCCATTGGAAATGTCCGCGGTTGAACAATCACAATGGTCAAAAATCATCAGAAACGTCCGTGGTCGAAACCCATCGAAAACGTCCATGGTCGAACAGTCATAGTGGTCGAAACTTATTGGAAACATCCGTGGTCGATACCCATTGGAAGACAGCCGTGGTCGAAACCCACAGTGGTTGAAACTCACCATGGTCGAAACCTATCGGAAACGTCCGTGATTGAAACCTATCGAAAAATGTCCATGGTCGAAATCCACCGTGGTCGAAACCCATCGAAAATGTCCATGGTCGAAATCCACATGGTCGAAGGGAGTACTCGTAAAAGTACTGAAGCACCATGATCGACAATATGCGGCTGAAGAAGTAGGTGTACCACAGGTGGTCAAAGAGGCTTGGCTCTAGCATGTGTAGTGTGCTTCCGTCCTCGGGAGATAGTCGTAGGCATCTGTCCTCGGATTGTACTTTTTTCCCTTGTTGAGTTTTCCTAAAATTTATCGGCCAAGGTTTTTAATGAAGCAATTCGTGCAACACAACATTACATGTATTATGTACTTTTTCTCCAAATTTTTTCTACTGGATTTTTATGGAGTTTTGATGAGACATGATCATGTCGGATAAGTGCCCAAAGGGGGTGTTAGTAAACCTGGGCCTGGGCCTGCAAGTCCAGCCCATTGGTAGGCACCCTCCCCATTAGTCTATAAATAGAGAGTCTCCATTATCATATCTTGTACCTTGTGAGAAGAAAGTAATAAAGAAAAGAGTTCCCCTCATCTCTTATGTTCAATCTAGTATTGTATTGCATTATTCTATGTTTTGATTTATCTCTTTGCATAGGAGGAATCGATCGAACTGGACTCGCTAGCGACGGTTTCTCAACAGAATGTTGTGGTGGTTGCTCTTAAGGGCTTTGGTGTGGCTACTTGTGGTTGGTTGGCTTTCATGCTTGTCTTGGGTGGTTTGGAGTGCCCTTGGCAGGTTTTAGGTACATAACGGTAGTTAACATGGATTGAGGTTTAATTGGCCGGATAATAAAACCTGATGACAATGCTCTAATTTTCGCTTTGATGTCTTTTTGTTTAAGTTGTTGTAAATTTTTTGTGTGGAGAACAAGGTGTGCACCCCTTCATGCAATTGCTACTATTGTACTTAAAAATTACTGACATACTCATATGGACTATGGACTTTGGTAAAATTATTGCAATATAATGCTTTGTATGATTTGGAGATTGTTGTTGTAATTCAAATAATGATGTACTCATAGATGTGCTATTGGCGATTTATTCTAGTATTGTTTTAATATTCTTGTACATTATTGTAACATCGCTACGTATTGGACTATAACGTCGACATTGTGAACATTGTAAAATTTTCTTTTATGCCACTGAAATCTATGATGATATATTTTAATTATTATTGTAGTTAACTGATTAATGAATGATGATTTGCCACATAATTGCTGCTTAAGATTTGATTAAAAATCCGGGTCGTTTCGTTTATCTCGGCCAAACGCCCAAAATTGAAGCTACGAACTCCAACATATACATGCTTTCTTTTCTCCTTGCCTCCGGATCGTAAACCCAACTTTGTCACGTTAACACTCAAGTTAACGTCCATTCAAACATGCATGGTACACTTGCTATGAAACCACCCCGGTGGCACGTACGACCCCCCGTCCCCCCCAGCTACTGGCTACCGTCACTGCACGCAGCCAAGTCGCTCACAAGCTCGCGCACCAGTCCGTCCATCACCAGCTCCTCCACCGCCGCGCCGACGTCCCGCTCCTCCTCGCCGACGCACATCCACCGCCGGCCCCGCTCCATGTCCGCCAACGCCGCCTCCCCGGCGAACATCACGTCCCCCACGCCCCACTGGGGCCCCGCGCCCTGCACCCACTCCTTGGCCGCATGCACCAGTGCCGACTCCTGGTGATCATCCAACGGCTTGACCGTTCCGACCACCGGACCGGCCAACGCACGGAGCCGATCGACTCCCTCGGTGAAGAAGTCGAGGAGGAGCTGTTCGGAGATTTCGTCTATGACAACCCAAGTGGCCGTGTCCTTGAGCAGCCGCCCAAGGAGGCAGTGTTCGTCGGGTCCGCGCTCTTCTTGATTGATGCTTTGGTGGTCGTCGGATCGTGGCGGCGCCGTCGTCGCACTGTCAGTGACGGAGTTGCTCCGGGGATGCGCGCCGCGCCCGGTGTGCGTGTCGTCGGATTGTCCAGACTCCGATGCGGTGAAGCGTACCTCGAGATCCACGGGGTCGACTACCTGCGCGAGGCCCTCGAACCGTCGGATCTTGTGCAGCAGCTGCGCCTTCGACCCTGCAGTTCCATGAATGAGATTCAACGGGCTGTTAATTGAGCAACTTCGATCCCATAAAACAACAACTTGTTTTGTTTATTGCAGGCGATGCACCAGCATCGATCTTGAGTAGTGTGACTTCTCTGACCTATGAACATGATTCGGCAATCGTCGCCATCACATGGATCGGGTCAGTTAAGGCCTAGCTACCACTGCTCCTGTAGCATGGTAATGCGTGATCGAGGACGGTTCGTTAATGCACAGCGGCAGGAGTCAAATGGAGATTTCCTCAACGGTTTCGATAGGGCTATCGAGTATGGGCCGCGTCCGGCAACAACAGTTGAAGAATGGGCGCGGCTTTATTGTCCATATCGTGTCCGAGCAAGAGACGTAGAGAGCGCAGATTCTGGCGGGGCACACTAACCAAGATCGTGTAAGCCGGCCACCGTAAGTTTGATGAATCAAACAATGTATTAGAAGCTGATACGTGTTTGCACTGGGTCTATGTAGAATATTATATCGTCTTATATTAGATGTGGTACAATCGATGCTAAAATTATATGTGAATTATATCAGGTGTTGTGTTAAATTGCAGTAAGCGACTCTGATTCCGTTTCTTTTCTGTACAAGACTTGTTTCCCTCATCTTGTATATATGTACCTCAATAGTCTTTAGAAAAAGCACAAGCTTCATTGTAAACATCTGTTTGTTATAGTTATTTATCTTTATGCGTAGTTTTTCTCGTAATGATTTTTCACGTAAAAGATCCGTGTTTCCCAGTTTTATTTTCTACGCATTATTTACTATAAGTGTTATCGGAGCACACACGTGATCTGATCGGGAGGGGGGAAAACCGTTTCGATTTCGAATCTCGAGGATGAAGTCGCGGGGAGCATCACGTCGCAATAGAAAAGCAGAGCTCAGCACTGCAGGTGGTCTAGCGCGTCTCGTAATTGAAGCAAGAAAAAGCGGACAACAAACTCGAGAAGCGGGCGTATTGAAGCGGGCTGTCACAGGTCGTTCTCGTTTCTTGCACTGGGCGAAAAAAAAGAAACGAAAAACGCAACAGTGCACAGGCTGTCGGCTAACTGGCTTTTGTGTGAATTTTTTTTTTGTGAAATTGCTGATGTATCGTAATAGTGTATCAGGAGTTTTCAATTACAAGATCTTGCTACGTACACAAATTTATATTAGCAAATTTTAGATTTTTTTCGTATGGCTATTCTAAAGAATGATCTTCTATCATTGAACTGTGACATAAGTTTTTATCTATGGTAAGTTAAGATGCGAGCTATTTTAGCATAACTTGATTTACATGATGCACTTTTGGAGATCAATAAGATGCTGATAATATTATCCATTGAGAAGAAGTAATGTAAAGATCATAAGGCCTTATCTCAAAATTATCTTCATCTATCAAATAATATTCTGCAGGAGATTTTGAAGGAGACATCTGTCGCCGCATTATGACTAAAGCTAGAGTAGATTTGCATGACCAAGGATCTGACCAGCAATATGCATATGAAGCAGGAGCTTTATTCTCATAAGATGGCGGAAGGGGTCTCATTGTTCAACCACCTAACAGCTTCCAAGGAAGTTGTCGTTGACCTCGAGTCTATGGAGGTAAATATGATAATGAAGATTTGGGTCTTATTCGACTATGTTCACTGTCTAGTTTATACTCTACTTTCAGATATACTATTCTATATAGTCGAGATACTCTTACTCTTAGTGAAGTTTATGAAGCACTGCATTCTAAAGAAAAAATGAAACTTATGGTTTTCTGCTAAAAGTTCAAGTATGCAAATGGATCTTCAAGAAGAATGACGACATTTCACCAACCAAGAAGAGATAAGGTACAAAGCATGGTTGGTTGCTAAAGGATACAGTTAAATTCCAGGTATTGATTTCACAGATTTTCAGATATTTGTGGGGCACATCTAATGCTTGTTTACAGTTTAGAAAGACTAGAGATAGACTCGTTAGTCGTGTAGATTCTGGTTTTACTGGATATTTAGATAAGGGAAGTGTCATGCTGGTTATGTGTTCACTGTTAGAGGGTGTGTTGTTAGCTGAAAAGTAAGTTTGTTAGTTATTGTTGTCTTATCTATTATAGAAGCCGAGTATATGGTTATTTCTGAAGGTTACAAATAAGTCATTTGGCTAAGAGGTATGTTTATTGAGCTTTGTGAAGATACATCTTGCACTACAATATTTTGTAATAGTTAGAGTGTTATTTTCCTTATAAAAGATCAAATATTTCATAAGAGAATAAACACATTGATATCAGGTGTTACTACATTCGATGTGTCATTACTCAAGGTGATATTAAAGTCAGTAAGATAAGTACTCATGAAAATTCAGCTGATATGTTGACAAAGCCAGTTCCTACCACTAACTTTGAGATTTGCTCAGACTTAGTTAGTATTAATCACTAGTTCTTTGAACTTTTGGTGCACAAGGTATTCATACTGATTTTATTGGAGGAGTTTATCACGTATTTCGACTACTGGAGAGAATTCGATTCAAAGTGGAGATTATTCAAGCTGATTCAAATTTCTACCGTGTTCATATAGGACACTACATTACTTCATGCCTGACGTGGTATGACCCATGCTAGGGCCATGCGTAGGTTATATCAGATGTGGTGTTAACCTATAGCAACCGACTTTGATTTGATTTCCTCTGTGTGTGTGGAACTCATTTCTCTCACCCTATATATGTACTCTAGTAGTAGTCAATAGGATGAGCAAGAACTTCATTGTAAACATAAATATATCCCTATTATAGTGATTAGCCTTTTTCGTCCGTGGTTTTTTTTTGCATGATTTTTCCATGTAAAAATTATGTGCTTCCTGTTCTTATTTTTCTGTGTATTATTTACAACACTAGTTCTCCATGACACTAATTTGTGATAGTACTAGGAGTTCTGATCTAAAATTCTTCAAACTAGTGCTCCATTATATGAAACTGTAGCATACAGTAAATGGCAGGAGAGTTTCACATATCTAAACCAACTCATAGACTCAGTTAGAATTAGATTCAATGGATAGGTTCATCAAGTAGTGTGCATGTTCTGTTCAAACTTAATTCCCCATATAGCTAGCACTTCTTGATAAATTTTAGCTGGTTGCCATTTGGATTTCGATCATACCAGTCAATTTCGACGACAGAAATTGTAGTCAATTTGTATGGTTTAAGCATATACAAAACATGAAAGGCACACTAGCATAATCGATCGGGAACAGAAGAAGGCTGCTTACGTTCGAGATCGGCGAGGCACTGCTGGAAGGAAGGCGAACACGTGCCGGCATCGATTCCTTCCTCTCCGTCGTCGTCATCGAGGGGGAAATCCATAACGGACACGGGGCTCAGCTGTTGCTTGTCCTCCGTCTCCAAGTTGCGCCCCACGGGCTCGCCATCTACCGCCTGCAAGCAAGCATCCATCGATTAGTTTTCTCATTAGGCACTAGCCGTATATGATCTCTACGAGTACAAGACTGTTGTTACAGTAGCACGACAGGTGGTGCAGCAGATCAATTGACAGTCCCGAACGGGACAGTTCATGCAAATTATGGGGAGGACCATAATTTGACAGTCCCGAACAGCAGATCAATTGCCATTTTCGAATGGCTCAGTTTCTTTTGGACCTATTTCTCCGAAAAGACAAGCGCATGCAGAGTGAAGGATCGAAGAACCACATGCGTGGTGTCGACGGTATTTTGTTGCTAACCGCGAGGCCATTAATTCCGGTGGTCACCGCGGACGTAGAAGCTAGTGCACTGCACGGCTGTAGAACAAAGAACACGGCTTGGCGTTTTCCGAGCAGCAGGCTCAGGGAGTAGGTGGCAAACATGCATGATGGCATCCGTATATCTAGTCATGTGGTGTTGTAGTGCTACTCGAACAAACCTACAAAGTGCTCCGGAAAACCTGATCCACATGAACATATGTACATGTGTGAGATTTGTCTACCAGCCCAACTGAGCCTGGTGAACTTACTCCCAAGCCCTAACAGGCTAGGCCCCGTTTACAAAGGGGGATTTTTTTCCTAGACTCCCGTGGAAATTACTCTTCCATTGAAATTTATGTGTTCCTAAATCCTACAAGTGAAATAGTAGTACAGCATGTCCGTACTAGTGTTCGCCGGAAGTGGAGTGGAGTATCATGATATGGATGGCCTGCACATGGCCCCGCTCGGTTGGGCTGAAAAGCTATGACTTATAGCTGAAATTGCACTGTAGTAGCTGAAATTTCACTGTAGCTGAAAGTGGCTTATTTGGCGTAATTAAATTTAAAAAATTTAAAAATAGAAAAAACATGCTAGCTCATCACGGACAACGCAAACAAATACAGGAAAAAAGATCCAGCAAAAAAGATAAAAAAACTAAAAGTTCAAAAAAAATACGAAATTTATAAATAGTGAAAAATAAGCTAGAAACTGAAGCCGAAACGAACGGGACCGTGCCTGGCTGCTCACTCGAATCTTTGAAGAGATCAGTAGTGGTGGTTAATTCAGCTATCATCTTTCTTTCCCGGGCTTCACTTCACCCCAGGCTATATTAACTGATGCTACCACCACTGCCGCGTTTGGTCCACACCGGAAGCACACTCGTAGAAGAGAGAGCACAGCGCTGCACTGCTACTCTTGCTTTCCTCAACTCATAATAATGTTGCCTGTAGATCACTGCGTAGGAGTAACTACTCTAAAAAGGGCTTTTTGGTATCTAGAGGAAAGTACAGACCAGAGGTAGATCGCTCTTGCTTTTGCTGCGAAGCGCCTTTGAGGTTAATTATAGTAGATTCTTTTGCGCTGTGTTTTATGATTTTTAGTTTTTAAATTTTGACTATTTGTAAGATATTATAAAAGGAGGGACAGTCGTATATAATTTTGACCAGTATAACTGAAGTCAGTATAGTATGTACTATAATCGACTAGTAGGTCTTACCTTAAAATATATACTATTTAAAAGCTAATTACTATAGCAAAAATAAGAATCCATAAACCATCAGTCATCTAAAGGCCCCTATGTCAGAGACAGAGGGGGTTCTAAGCGGTTGACACCGGTAGCTGCTCGCCGTCTGTTGGTCCGTGGTTGATCACTTGATTCGACGACAAGGCATACGCATGGCTCCAGGGGCACAATCTAGACTTAGTCCTCTCCATCACATCATACTCCTATCAAATGAAGATCTTTTGGGCTTTGTTGGGGATTGAATCGTTCAATCCTCTCTCTTGTCACTCTGGATAAACACATACAGAGAAAGATTAATGTAATATTGGGATTGAATCAGTCAATCTTTTCTATTGCTGCGACTTAATACCTTCCTTTTTCTACAATTACACGGCTTAAATAAGTCTTATGCACATAAAGTCATATGACATGTACTCTACGCATCCACTAACTCCACTAAGACCTATTCTTATGCCACGAACCTCCTGAAGTCTCTCCACGATCCAAAAGACTCAGCCAACTTATTAACTCAGTCGTTGCCCCGACGTCCAGCACAACTTACGACCACAGCCGCTGCTCGACTTTCGATTACCTACGACCACTGTATCTACGACCATTATAGCTACGATCACTGTAACTACGACCACTCAATGTAGTTTCGATTGTGGCTTCGATTGCTCCTTCGACCATGGTTTCAATTGCTCCTTCGACTATGGTTTTAATTGCTCATTCGACCGCTGTAACGACTGTGGCTTCGATCACATATAAATCATTTAGATTAATTTTAACAGGCTTCACCAACAAACAGAGGCCATCCCATCATCTGTTTGTCTGTAACTAGTTTCTCTGGAGACAGTGGCGTCCCCTGCTGTGCTGCTGTATAAAAACGAGGGTCGTCATTCTAACCGCGGCTACTTTGGCACTGCTCCAAAATGTTTGACTTCTTGATTTAATTTATTTTTAGTTTTTTCTTTGTATTATCTGTAATGATATAATGATTTTTTACTTATTAATTGAATGGCTTAGGTAAAAATAACAACCGCTACAATGTACTATTAGATAAAAATCAATAGCTACAGCAGAAACCATGGCTTAAAAGCCATTTGAAGCAGCCCCTTGGTCTTGCAGAAAATTGTTTGATTGCTTCAAAATATTCCTGAGTTCATTTTAACTTTTAAGGGTGGGGCACTAAGAAAAAGAAAAAAAAAGGGGGGGGAAATTACAGATATTACAGTCTTCCTAGTGATAAGAGGCGTGTGAATTATACTGCTACGACTATTCCGGAACATGTGGACTGTCCTGAAAACGCAATGCTAATAAAAAGATTTGGCCCACACCATGCATGGGCTGAAGGGCAGCGTGATCGATCACCAAAACTTTCATATACCAACCCAACTAACTAAATGCGCAATGATTGAAGCAGCATTAACACACAAGAGACCAAGCAAGTAGGGAGGCAGGCGCTTACCTTCTGCCCGTCTCCGGCAGCGGCGGCGGTTGTATTGCCTTTTCCCTCGAGGCTCCCTGTGCTCGATGACGACGACGTCTTCTCCTCGGACACGGACGCGGACGCGGACTTGTCCTCCGTCACCAGGTCCGTGTCCGACTCGGCGTATTCCGACGACTCCGATGCGGAGCAGCTGCTCACCACCGGCGACGGCAGCCCGAGGGAGTCCCGCTCGTCGAAGGCAATGTCCTCTTCGTCCTCCCGGCGCCTCCAGAAGCCTTCCCTGAGCCGGCGCGAGAGGCTTCTGGAGAGGTGCGAGATCTTGGCGAGCGCGCCGGGGCTCTTGGGGAAGAAGGAGGAGAGCGAGCGCGAGGGGCTCCGGCGAAGGTCGGCCTCGATGAGGAGGTGCACGGGCGCCAGGGCGCCGCGGTCGTGGCAGGGGAGGCAGCGCGGGTAGGAGCGGAAGCCGTCGCTGCTGGACTGGCACGCCAGCTCCAGGAAGTCCCGCAGCGTCAACGGCGCCATCGGCGGAGACTAGTGCCCGATCGAGCTGGTGTGCGCGCGAACTATGGGAGCGTGGATCGATCGAGCTCGGTGGTGGCAAGTGGCGTGTGTGTAACCTATGCTATGCTACGCTAGTGTGCGAGTGATGCATGTGGCGGTTGCGATGGTGCAAGTGAGCCACAGGGCCGGTGAGGTTTTGCGTCTGCGAGTGCGTGCGCGTTTACTTGAGATGGATCAATCGATGCGGTGCGGAGAGGGAGAGGAGTGAAGTGAAGTGGGGATGGGATCATGCATGGGAGGAGCTAGCTGCTGCTTCGCCTCTGCTGCCAGAGAGGCTCAGCTTATGTACAAGTAGATACGCGCAGTGGCCGGCCGCTGTTTTCGCAAGATCTCACCCCCCCCCCCCCCCCCAGTAATTAAAGTACTCGAAGTAACCCAAAGTATACTGAGTAATGTAATGCTTGTTGGGTGTGGTTAATATAGTATTTGAGATTTTTGAGCAACAAATGTACATAATATATTTACTTGGCAAATATTGCTTTGAGAAGAATGTGTGTGTAGCAGTTTAAACATTGTACGTTGCTAACGTGGAGTTTAGGTTGCCTGCTATTTTTTTTATCTTGTCGAGATTAGGCTAGCTGCCGAACCCCTTGCTTCAATAAGTACATTTTTCTGCTTCTTTTTTTACTTATAGAGATGCAATAATAAAGTTAATATAGTCCACAGGTTCAGATGTTGCAGCAGTTCACCACCTCACCTGCAGCTATACATGTATTGACGTATTGCGCGCGTTATTAATTGCTTATCTAGTGTTTAGGTGAACAACAAGGGCGAGTCCTGAACTCCTGGCATGTAGCATAGAACAGAGCGTTCGTTCACACATGCGTGCAATCTCCTTTCAGTTCCTACTATCTTTATCGCTTTCATTAGTCATAAACCACGCATATGCTCACCAGGTCACTATCTATCGAGCAAATTATTTTCAGTTAATTTCCAAGAATAAATGTGGCCTTAATTTGCTGTAAGTCAGAAGATCCTATAGGCGGCCATACTGCTGCATGAATGATTTTGGCCAATCATGCGAATTTTGGTTTTCTCAACATGTACGTTCGCTCCTTATGATGACATATCGGTCCCTGAATTCATTCCCATGCCAAAACAGTCAAACGAGTACCAACGTTGCAGTTTACTTGGAAAAATCAAGGCAGACAAGAAGGATCTCAGGTGAGTAATTCTTTTTGACAGCTCCTCCATGATGTGCAGTAGTAGACTAGTACAGTGGAGTGACTCGTTTGTACTCTCTGCACGTTGCGGTAGTAAAAGAACTTGTTACAGTCGTCTGCGACGTTTAAAATTTACCGGCCGGAGACGTTGCAAAATACTACTGGTACTATACCGTGCACAAGGCTTGACCTGTGAACCTTCGGCGATGTTTCCGCGATCTCGATTCGTCGCCGGGAGATTCGTTTTTCAGGCATTGGCCGTATAAAATAAAATACGGATGCACACACGTAGGGGATTATATAGTGTTATAGCTACCGACCAAACAGAAAAGATGGGGGTTAGTAGAAGAGAAAAAGAGCTAACAAAGAGATTGTCTATGGGAAAATAAGCGGACCCGCCTCTCTCATACCTCTTTTGGGGGTTTATATACATAAATAGGATATGATCTTTAATAATTACAAAAAATGAGGATATATTAGTACATTTCTCTATACTATAGGATCTATTACATATTGAGACAGTTGCAAGGCCTACTCATAGGGGTTAGACCACCCCTACAATATTACTCTCTCAACAGCAAGTGCGGAGGTCTCGATAGACGAGCTGACATGAACAATTGGCCTAGGCTGGCCCCATCCCCCGGCAGTAAGCACGCAGGTGCTGATGGACGAGCTGATGCAGCTAATAGCTCTCAATCCCCAGGGGTGTGGACGTTGTAAACCTCCCAGAGCAGGATTGTTTGATCGATCTTGACGTGCCTGTGGCATCTCCCAGTAGAAGTCGAGCCGGCGTGCGTAGGTCGTGCCCCAGCCTCAGGAGGCTCGTAGACGCGAGCGGCGAAGTCCCACACTGAAAGACTGCGTGCCCCGTCAGGTTGGTGCCTCTTGCGTAGTCGGAGAAGGCTTAACGACTATGTCACTCGTGACATGGTCGTTGAATGTGCGACCACATGGTGATCATAGGTATTGACAAAGTCGCGTCCCCAAAGCGTTCGGACAAAGTGTCAATGAATTCCTGAGCACGAGTAGTCAGACGAAGTTTTGATGACTACGTCTTCGATTATAAGGTGGTCGGATGGAGCCTACTACCGCGACGTGGTCTGACGGAGTTTGCGATTGTGAAGTGGATGGATGGAATGTACTAGCACGAGGTAGTCGTACGCTAACGGGGTGTCAATGAAGTCATGAATCTCCGATGCGTGCAGTCCTTCCCGCACCCTTTGGATTCAGCGTGGACGAAGTTGGCAGCGAGACGAATCTCTGACGCGCGTGGTCGGTGCACACGGTGCGTCCCCACCTTTCGGACTTGGCGTCTACGAAGTCGGTGGTGAGGCGAATCCTTGTGCGCGTGGCCTCGTTGCCATGGGGTACCACCGGCCACCGCATGCTGGACTCGATGGTCACCGCCGCCGTACCTCTCTTTTGCTTGGTTGCCATCGTTTTCTAGCCCTTCTTGCGTAGCTTCTTGCGCGTTCCCCACGGATGGTGTCAACTGTTGTGGCTATGGACCAAACAGTAAAGATGAGGACTAGTAGAAGAAGAAGAGAGCTAACCAAGAGACGGTCTGTGGGAAAATGAGCGGACCCGCCTCTCTCATATCCCTCTTGGGAGTTTATATACATAAATGGGGTAGGATGAAAAATTCCTATGCTACCCTTAATACTTACAAAAGGTGAAGATACATTGGTATATTCATTTATATTATTATGTCTATTATGTATTGGACCAATTGAAGGCCCAATCATATAGGATTAAGTCACCTCTACAACATATATATGAGTCTCCATCTTGGTTGCAGTACTAGCACTTGTCGTACAACAGTAAGGAGTATCAAGATTTGGGCTCCAGCTGTGTCATTAATCGTGAGATACCCCTTCCCTATGCTTACCTCGTCACCCTGATTTAGAATAGAAAGCTGGATCCCGTTCAGTGTTAGTCAACTCGCATTCAAAAGGTTGTCTCTCTTGCTCTATCGTACTAATTTTAAGTTGCTGGTGTCTTGTCAGCAAAACGCAAAAATGAATGGGATTCTGTGGCGTTTGTAATTAATTTTGAGGGCTTTTTGAAGTGCGGAGATCTTTTTTCAATTCATATGGCCATCGAATTGCTTTGTTGTTAAATATCTATAAAATTTCTATGTTCCAAACGGGGCAAACGAATTAAGGAATTGAACCTCAGGCAGCGAGAGCCCACAACACCTGCCTCCGGCGCCGACGCGGCCGCGCCGTGGCATACTGGCTCGATCTGCGTGCAGTGTGGCGAGACCAGGCCTGGCGGGCGGGCACGCCACTTGCAAGTTAACCTCGGAATCCTCGCGGTAGCAGCTCGCGCGGGTGTACTTGGCAATGCATAGTACTAGCTATACTCTGATGACGCGGCCGGGGTCGGCAGCCCTGCAACAGCTGCTAGCTTCCCTGCAGGCTGCAGCTCAATCTGCGTCGCGGTGATCGTGCCGTGCCGTGCCGCGTTGCTGCGTACTCGTAGATCGCAGCAGCAGCAGCGCCAGCGCGCACGTCACGTTCCGCGCGGCCTCGATCTGCCTGCGTGCTTCTCCGCGCGCGCGCCCTCGGGGCTCGAATCGAATCGGCCGCCGACATGCCGGGCATGGCATGGCTCTGTCGACCTGGAACCAGTGGCCGCGCGCCACGAATCCCCAGCCCAGGGAAGAATGAAGAACCTTCCTGTGGTTCACTGTCTTTTTACTTCGCTTCAAATTCAGTTGTCCCGGCCTTTCCAGTTTCCATATATGCACTCCACATAATGCCCAGCCCAGGGAATATATATAACTTGGCTGTCATGGCTATGAGTAGCTGATCCATTAGTTTAGTGACCGTACAGCCGTATACATGTAAGTGTAACAGGACGCCTGCGAAACAAGTTGGCGTCCTGCTCTGTCTCCGCCTTCCATTTCATACGCATGCCGAATACGTAGAACACAGGTGGCACATACATATGTAGTGAACTCGTATGTAGTAGGTAAGTTGGCCGGCCGGTCCAAGCTTTGTACACCCGCAAGGCCGCAACCGTATCAGGATTCAGGAGTGCTGCCACAAGCTCATGCCGTCATCGTCCTCCGGCGACACGGCGCCGTCCCAGCGGGCTCATCATCTAGCCCCTCGGGCATGCTCACCAGCAGCCGCGGCATCTCGAAGCCGTCGTCCTCGTCCACAACGCGCTTGTGACCACCCGCCTTGTTCCCCGACCCAGAATTGCCAGCGGCGGCAGACGTGCTTGCTGCGGCGCCATGCGGATCATCGTCACGTTTACCCGGAAAGATCATCGCAGCGGCCGCGGCTGCAGCAGCCCGGATGTCGTCAGGTGAGCTCGAGACTGGCGCCGGGTGCGACAGGGCATTGTCGGGGAAGTTGAGCACCGCCCCGGCGCCCCGCAGCGCCAGTGCGGCGACGTCGTACGCCGCGGCGGCCATCTCGGGCGTCGCGTACGTGCCGAGCCAGATCCTGCTGGACTTACGCGGCTCCCGGATCTCCGAGACCCACTTGCCGCCGCGGTCCACCGGGTGGCGACTGTCCGCGCGCACGCGCCTCCCAGGCAATGGCATGCTCGCGCTCTCGTCTTGCTCCATCTCTTCGCTCGAAATGAGCACACACAACAGACTGCAGTACTGCACAAGAAACGTCCAAGAAAATACAAGTGAACATATGCCAGTATCAGAACCGGCGCTGCAATACCACGATCACGACGAGGGTTTACAAACAAGGGGTGTAGGTGCTGAAAATGTTTCGGACGCGTCTGGGTTGCTTGCCTTGCTAGGGATTAGCTGGGGAGCACACAGGATGCAACAGGGCCTTAACTTTTGATCATTTTTCGAATGGCGGGTCGCTACGTTGGCTGGTCTCAGGTTGTTAAAAATGTCCAGTGTGCAGGCAAGGATGTTGCCTTTGCAAGGTTGTTAAGAATATCCAAGTAGCACGCATATCTCCTTTCACAGTGTCATTCCGGTTGACTGGCTAGTTAGTAGGTCAGAGGATCACTATCACGTTGACCCGTTCTCTTCTGACGACAGTATCGTACTAGTCCACTGTCCACAAAAGATGGCTTTTGATTATAGCTTATGATTTTTGTCCGAAAATAGATTGTAATGACTGAAAGAAATGGTTTTAGAAGGACGAGTGGTGGAAAAAGTGATGGAGATACGCGTGCACGCAATGGGAGCGAGAGGAGTAGGGTGCATGATATACTCATAACCCCTGTTTTATACTCGAAATGAAACGGTAGAGAAAAAAAGTGGAGAAGCCGTTTCAAGAAGTTAGATATTCATATTGGCTTTTGGTTTTTCTAAACAAAAATCCGAAGCAGAAGTCAATACTAATAGGGCCACCTCTACGACACCTGACATATCCAGAAACAGGATCACGATGGATTAACAGGGAGAAATTTGCATGTATGGGGATCTTTCAGTTGATGCAATGACGTATGAAACTATCGAACGCCAGAAAGAAGATATTTTACAATGGAATGCAAAGATGTCACAATGAATTCACAACATGTCGAGAGGTATACATAAAAGACGTGATATATACGTACATTGCAACATTCAGTTTCCATGCAAGAAGAAGTAGCTAGGCATTGAGCACCCTTAAGGCTCCGTTTGGCACAGCTCAGCTAGTGAAGCTGTTTTTTTTAGTTTCAGCTTCACGAGCAGCTTCACCGGTGAAGCTAAAGCTGTTTTAGAAAACTGTTTGGCAAAACAACTTCACCAACAGCTTCATGCATGGCTAAGAGAGGTCAATTGTCCAAGATGCCCTTGTCTACCTGACTTGTTCTAACATTTGGAGTTGTATATTTGTATATGATCATATGAATTAAAAAATAATATATTTGAATGAATATGAATTAAAAAAATTAAAATAATAAAATAATATTTGTGAACGGGATTTGTGAATAAAAATTAAAATAATATAATATAATATATTTTTAAAATAATAAAATAATAATGAATATTTGAATTAAAAAATTAAAATAATAAAATAATAGCTTCATGCATGGCTTCATGCATGGGATTTTTGTGAACTCTGCTGTGCGTACGCTGAGTGGCAAATGCGTGTAAATATTTGTGAACTAGAGGGACATTCACTTCCTAGGAATATGGGCCTGAGGGAGAGAGCTGTGAAAAGCTACTTTTTTCAGCTTCACCTCTCCTTATTCCTTTGTGAGAGCACAAAAAAAGGAGTTTCATGGGTGAAGCTATTTGCAAAATGGGTGTTTGGCAAAAAACAGCTCACAACAGCTCATGAAGCTGTTGGTGAAGCTATGCCAAACATGGCCTAAGTAGTCGTCGATTACGGACATAGCAGATGAGCGGTACCCAGACTCCCAGAGACGAAAACATTGTAGTGATTTAGGTAATGGTAGAGGAGATGCAGGTCCCTCCTCTTCTCAAAGCCGGGCTGTTTTGGCATCACCTGTATCAGAGTTAAGCATATATACATTTAAATTTCTCCATCGAAATAGTACTGAAGAATTGAGTAATCCAACCGACACAAGGCATCATAGTTAAAATAGGGCGAGAGAAAGACAAGCACTCGGGAGGATGCACTAAAGAAGTAAAGCTGGAGGTGGGGGGCTTTTATTTTGTGGGGGTGATCCACAAATAGCGCTCATTTGATCACAAGTTACTGCTATTTGATGGTAACGCATGGGCCGGCATATTAGGTGGTATAAGAGCACTCCCAATGCAGAAACTATGGACAGGGGCGGAGCTACAGGGTGGTCCCTGTGGGCCGCGGACCACCCTGCGCTCGGTCCAACCAAAGCCCGTATTCAGCGGGATAAAGTCTGCACTGGAGAATTCAGCGTATTCACGTCAGCCTGCGCGTCTGCGTCCGTTCGTATTCTTCTCCGTCGGCCGTGCGACGCTGCGAGGCCTCTCCCAGCCCAACCTCCTCCGCATCCACGCGCCCGTCAAGATCTGCGGTAATCACGATTATAATAACACCCAGTGTTTTACTACTCCAATTACACGTACTTGTGATCATTCCTTCGATCGAACGCTCAATTCCTTCGCTTCTTGGCCAGCGTGGTGGTTCAGTACTTCAGTTGCTTCGATTTGGGTGGGGGGAAGATAATTCCTTCTGGATGTTTTTGGTTTCGAGGAGACTGAAATGCTAATTCCGTTTGGTGAGGAGACTGAAATGAATCATGATGGGGTTTGGTCCACCTCCAAAAATAACGGGATTTGGTACATTTTAGTTTTTTGCTGCGGTCCAGGATTACTGCCCTTTGGTACAAATTTATGGATAAAAAGTATGATTCTTTTGCGAGGAAAAAAGTATGATTTTATATGGAAAGCTGTTCTCTTTGTAGCATCATGGTATTGATCAATGCCTGGTTTGGAAATTGGAGCTTGGCCGGCGTCGTATAGCCTGCGACGGCAAGCGCGGGCGTGGCCATCGAGCATCAAAATCCTAAGATGAAGACTCAATTGCTAAGCCTAAGCCAAAGCCCTATTCTCCTTTAGTCACGTACTCTGCACTCACGTTTCTCCTTTTCCTTTCAGCTTCTCTAATTTCTCCCCTAGCGGCTAGCAACTAAGCAAAATAGAAGCCAGGATCAACGGTGATAAGCCACGAACAGGAAAAGTGCTATGGGTATGTAATATTTCAATTCTATGTTAAGAAAGCTATATTCGTCTATTTTATGAAGTTCGTATGTCCTTTTTACCTTAATTGCATTTCGTAATTCATATACTTGTGTACCGACATGTTAAATTTATAGCGGTTAAATAAATTTTAGACAATGGACCACCATAGCTACAAATCCTGGCTACGCCACTGACTATGGATGGTTTCTATAGCATTAAATAAGGTACCAAGTAAGCAAAATGCTGATGTGTCATTGGAGTTAAGGAGGAGAGATAAGGAAATTGTTTCTTATATAGAAACCATGTCTACACAGGAACCAAGATATAAAGAGCTGTGATAGGTAGATGATAGGAGCGAGAAGATAGATGATTGGATGAAAATTTTATTTGTAGAAACTATCCATTGGGAGTATAGTTTCTATGGGTAGTGTCTACATCAATTGGCAAGTATAGAAACTATCTCATAGTTTCTGCATTGAGAGTGCCCTAAGAAAGTAATGCATTCCATTTCTTCAGACTGTGCTCAATGCTAAGCCAAGTGCAACTGCAAGAGGGGATTAGAGATGTTATCCATTGGCGTTGGTCAATGGACGACAAATTTTCTCCTAAATCGGCCTATGCTGCCCTGTGCCAAAGTCCGGTCCTTTTCCCTTGTGCCAACGAGCTATGGAAAAGTGCATCACCTTTGAAAGCCAAGTTGTTCACTTGGTTGACCTTCACATATCGAGTTTGGACTTTTTCGCGGATGAGAAAACGCAATATTCCAGCGCCTTCACATTGTCTCCTCTGCGAGCAACAAGATGAGACGATCGATCATCTCCATGTCAGTTGCCCCGTGGCTAAGCAGCTATGGCACCGCATCTTCTCTTGGTTGTTGCTCTGCAGCTCTTATTTTTCACTGAACGAACACTGCAAGCAAGACCCATGGATAGCCATTAGAGATTTGACGCTCAGCTCCAAGCGTAAAGGAGTAGACTCCTTAATAATTCTATTGGTTTGGATGATTTGGAAGGAGAGGAACTGGATTTGGCATAAACAAGGAAGGTTGGATTTTGAGGAGTTTACCCAATGCACTAAGCAGAAATTCTGCACCTGGTCGTCTCTTGGCAAATCCAAACTGAGTGATCTCTGCTCCCATACTCGTTCTGAGCAGCTTCCTCTTATGAATTAGTGTTTTACTCGGTTGTATCTAAAGTTTGCTAATTGTTTTTCCTTTGTAATTTTGAGTTTAGGTTCTCCTTCATAGCCTTCGAGCCATGCCTGACAACTAGAATGTGAACAGTGTATGTCTCTTCTTATTAAATGAAACGCAAATCTCTTGTGTTTTCGCAAAAAAAAAAAAAGTAATGCATTCCTATTTCCTAGTAGACCATTCTTTACCCAAGGAACCTTCTTACTGCAGTAGTACAGATTTTCAGGCCCGGGTTCTTGACGACCACACTCTTTATCTGCATGCGCTGGTGCCCAAAGAAATTTATGGAACAAAAATGAGAAAGTGAATACCTGAAAATAGGAACTATAGAATGCCCCACCAAAGCCAGCACACCATGACATCCCAAACTCTGCCTCATTGCGTCCATCTGCAGTTAAAAGAACTGATAAATTTTCTTCAATGACTGTGTACGATGCGATATGTAAGGCATTCAGGAAATCCAGACGAATCAACAACAACGGATTAAAAATTTGAGCACTTCTATGCAAATTATTATCAGAAGTATACAATGTATATTTGCCTTCGAAGGCAAAGAAATATCATTCTATTGCAACCAATAATCATGGTCTGTAATTGGAGACGTGAAACAGTAGATTTTACTTACAGTAGCATGCTGGATCCAATATTAAGGGATCTCCGTTAGCATCAGAGCTTATGTTTCCACTCCATAAATCCCCATGAAGCAAGCATGACTCAATAACAGCACCGTCAAAAAGTGGATGCATATTCTTGACCAATCGCTGACCTGTGCATGGGGAATTTACATGAAAACGTATACACTAAGCAAAAGTTAGCTAAGCTGAAAAAATTAAAATCAAGAGAGAAATGATGAGCACCCTATTAATGATCATGTGCATGTACCCAAATATTTGAACACAGGAGTTTGATTTATATATAATCCTTGCTTCTCCTTTGTATCTTTTTCGTATATGGCTGGATCTCCATACTGTTGTGATGCCAACTCTAATTGGTATCCCAATCTATGTTTTGAGTAAAAGTCAATCCAGTCAGCAGTCCAAGTATTAGTTTGTGTAGTGCTACAGTAAGAGAAGAGGCGGATTAGAAAGATCCAGAATTCAAGATAATACTTCTAACAAGTAACAAAACTTGAGTAACATGCCATGTTTCACCAAAGTTATAAGATGGAGGTAGAATTCAAGGTCAAATTAGCAGATGCACATCTGGTCTTGACGGACTTACAGTTTCGAGTGACAAAAAAAAGGTGCAACTTGTCTGATTTTAGAAAGTAGATGGGGGAAAAGAAGAAGATTTATTACATCAAACACTTAAAAGTACCTTCCAATAGTATTGTCCACATAGAAACCATAGCCCTTATCAGATTTGGCAGCTTTACACATTTCAGCAAGCTTCCTTCCCAAAACTGACTGACAACAAACAGTTTGTTAATCATAAAGGACTGAAATAGGTTGCAATATAAATAAGGTATATTAGTATAAACCTAATAAGGTTACCTGGCCTCCCCTAGAACGACCGAATCCAACCATGATGAGAAAAGAACCACCAGTTGGTAACTATCCAACCTGTACTAACGGGTACACAGAGAATAAGGAATAGAAATTGAAGAAGACTAAGTGGACGCAGGCAACTCGTGAAAATAAAAGGAACACACGCCTACACAACAATCTATGAGAACTAGCCGCCGATGAATCCTACTCCAACGTACCTTCAGATCGACAGAACTAGAATGGCACTTCCATGGTGTATGTGTAGCGCAGTATCAGCCATGCGCGGGCATTACAACACCATGCACTGTTGTATGCGTTGTGCAACTTCTACATGTTCCTTGTGTGGCAAAGGAGCACGGACTCGTTTCGTGTCATACATTGCCTTCAAACCGAGAGCCTCCCTTCAAACATAGATGGACTGTCATAAAACAGGATGTTTCCGTTCCATCGTCGTCACAACAATAACCCAAAGCATCACTACTTATTCATATCCACGATATTACGAACAATTAAATTCAAAAGATAAGCTTTCAGCGCACCTGTTGGTCTTCACAAAGGAGGAGCCAGCAGCGTCAGTATCGTGTCGCTGGGCAGTGTTGATGCAGGCCCCCCCAACGGAGCTGATCCTACAGTTTTTCAGATTAGGCTGGGGCTCTTCTCAGATTAGGGCCAAGTATTAACAGAATGGGATAGGCCCAGTTCTGAATTTGCATAATTGTGTTTGTTTGTTTGTTTGCTGGACTGCACTGCACTGCATTCTTGTGTAGAAATTCTAGCTCACTTGAAGCTGCTAACATCTCCTAATTTTCGTTCTGGAAAAGCAGCCGAATGATAGAGGAGTCTTCTTCAGAAAAAGTGAAGGTGAATCAGATACCTTGTAGTCGGAAAGAGAAGTGCTGAAGGATTAGGGTTAAAAAGGGAAAAGGAATCTGGACAGCTTGCAGTGAGAGTTGCAGGGAGCATTCAGAAAGCTACGTGCACTTGTTGTGACTGTGAGAGCGGTACTGGCCGGTAATAAGACGTTCAGGGACTTATCACTCGCCTTATCTGCCTGTGTGCTAGTGGTACTGTGGAACAGTACCACTTGCACCAAACCAAAGCAGGCGGCATATTGAGTTTTCAGTTCTTAAAAGGAATACTACAAATGTTGTGGTTAAGGACTAAATAGTAAAGAAAAGGAGACTACTAAAGTGAGTACAGCAAATAAAAATTGTCTGGCTCTTTTTTTTTGCATAGGCCCTATATATACATGGTTATAAGATCTTATTATAATAATATCATCTATAATGGTGTATCATTTCAGAGATACATATGTTTTTTTACATGTTTTTTTATTGAATCTTTTGGCCTGGTCCTGCTCATTTTAGCTTGAACTTCTGGCTTATTGTTTACTATTCATAAATTTCGTCTTGTTCTGACTTTTTGGCTATTTTTTTTGAGCTTTTTTAACCGTTCTTTTTTCACGTATTTGTTTGCATTATCCGTAATAGCCTAACATGTTTTTTTTCTATTTTTAAAATTTTTTAAATTTAGTTAGGCTAAATAAGCCACTATCAGTTATAGTGTAATTTCAATCAGCTATACTAAAATTTTAGCTATAAATCACTTTTTTTAATCCAACCGAGCCGCACCTTAGGCGGGACCACCCTGCAACAACTAACGAGTTTTCTGCTGCGTGCGTAGCTTATCTTATAAAATGCCACACAGCATTTCGGGCACAGTTATTTGCTAGTTGCTGGTCCCCAGTCAGCCTGCGCCTTCCTCCTCCTCTCCCGGAGACCCAGGTGAAGTCCCAGCTCCGAGAGAGAGTGAGAAGCAAGCAGGGCGAGGAAGAGCTGGTGTTGGTCTTCATTCTATGGCCCACCTCTCCTCTCTCAACCTCCCCAAATCCGTCGCGGTCTCCTCCAAGCCCAAGAAGCCCCACAGATCCCCATCCTTCCGTCCAACCACGGCCAAGATCAATGGCCACGGCAGCAAGCCCCACATCAACGGCCAGGACCGCGTCCACCTCGCGGCGCACGTCCCCGGCGCCGGCCTCCGCGTCGCCTTCCAGGGCGCGCCCGGCGCGTACAGCGAGTTCGCCGCCATGACGGCGCTCCCGGGCTGCGACACCGTGCCGTGCCGCGCGTTCGCGGACGCCGTGGCCGCCGTGGTCGGCGGCTCGGCCGACCGCGCCATAATCCCCGTGGAGTCCACCATGGAGGGCACGGCGCTGCGGAACTACGACCTGCTCCTGCAGCACGACCTGGTGGTGGTGCAGGAGATCAGCCTGTTTGTGCATTACTGCCTCCTGGCCATGCCCGGCGTGCGCGCCACCCAGGTGCGCCGGGTGATCAGCCACCCCATGGCGCTCGCGCACTGCGGCCGCGCGCTGGCGCTGCTCGGCGTGGACCGCGAGCCCGTGGAGGACACGGCCGGCGCAGTCGAGATGCTGCGGTCCAACAGGCTGCTCGACACCGCCGCCATCGCCAGCACCCGCTCCGCAGACCTCTACGGCCTCGACGTGCTCGCTTACGGCCTCCAGGACGAGTCCTGGAACGTCACCCGCTTCCTCATCCTCGCCAAGCCCCCCGCGCGGCCGCCTCCAAAGGACACTGGCGCCAAGACCAGCATGGTGATCGCGCACCGGGGCGGCTCCATGGTGGTGCTGCTCAAGGTGCTCTCGGCCTTCTCGTCGCGGGGCGTGAACCTGACCAAGCTGGAGGTCATCAACAACGAGGGGCGCGCGCCGGTGATAATCTTGGACACCCTCGGACACCCCACGCTGCGCGCGTTCCCGCACGTCCTGTACGTCGACTGCGAGGGCGCGGCCGACGACCCGCTCGTCCGCGACGCCGCCGAGGAGATCGAGAGGTTCGCCGTCTTCGTGCGCGTTCTTGGCTGCTACGCCGCGGATTCTAACATCTATGGCCTGCAATGAAGAGTAACTGGACTAGGAAATTATTATCCGTTTGATCAAGCTTAGCTTCTGTGACTGTACAGATGCAATAAGAACGTTTGTATTGCTGCTGCCTCTGCTTGCGGTGTAGTTATCTGCATATAGATTTATAGCTTCGCTATGCTGGTGATGAAGCCATTATGCTGCTGCTGCTGCTGCAAGATGGTTTTGTAATTTTCCTTTGTAAAATCTTGCTGTTAATGCTATGGTTGACTAGATCTTTTCTGTGTTTTTGCATAAGTTTTGATGTTAAATTAGTTGTAACTGATTGCATCTTAAAACCTGGAAATCTGCACTACTGCTGTGATCTGGAGTGCTGTTGATCTTGCTTGTATTCTTGCGTCTGTTTGTTTAGGACATTTGTGTGGTGTGATGTCAGGGTGGTGATGAACTACTATGACAAATTTAAATTCGACAGGTGGAATGTGGATGCTAGATCTGTACTCTAGTTTACTTGTATGAGCCTAGACTGCCTAGTCCACTAACATTTCTAAGCCGCAACTTGGGGCGACAGATTCCTCAGATGGCTTCATTTTTGTTCGTCTTGGCAGTTCATAATTGGACCGCAATGGCATCAATGTTTGGTGCACTACACACACACACACACAAAAGTTGCTGTAGTGTCACGTTTAGATTATTCAATCAGTTACAAGCATTTCCCCAAAAGATATGGAATAGGCATCTGGGAAGAAACAAAATGAAATAGGACTACACCATCTTATGAATCCAAATGAAGCTGCTTGCACAGATCAGTGGCGGATCCAGGAAATTTTTTTGGAGGGGCTGAAGTACCTTCAGCTCGACCTCAGCCCCTTCTACATTATACATCCATGGCTAAAAATTTAGGGGGGGGGGGGGCTCCAAGGGTCCGATAGCGGTAGGGGGGGCTCGAGCCCCCCCCCCCCCCCCCGCCCCACCGCTGGCACAGATCACGGACGAGCGTTGCTATTGGCAATCTAGAGAATATGCCAGTACTAGCCGTTTTAATCATACATTTAACTTGATTAGTTGAGCATGTCATTCTTAGGATCGACAATGGCAACAGAGAGGTAAATGATATCCTCGCAAAATCTTTCTATAAACATCTAGAAATCTTTCACTCCAATAGTGATGAGGATTGAATAAATCACTAAACACGGCTTTAATATTTAATTAAGGTTAAGGGACCCGTGGTCGTAAACCTCTAGAGGTTACTCCCCGAGTACCCTAGTTGAAGAAATACTATGCGTGTTGCTCGATTGGATGACCGCTCGGAGATTATGTGAACTGATACCTGGACCTGATTCTAGGATATTCCTTCCCTGCGGTAGATAAAACATGTGCCTTATCCACTCCAAACAATACGATATTTTAGCTCCAAGTCTCTGACAACAACTACCATATAGTTGTTTTCCACATTCGTCTCCCGTTGACAACAACTAACGATCAGCCATCTTCTCTCTGACAATAATTACCTCTCTGATCGGACGCATTGGTTCCATAAGGCGTCTTCTCTGACGGATAATTGACATCTCTTCATTGGTATTTAAGGGTGGATGAAAAAAACAGAGGGGGAAGAAGCAGTTTGACAATTTGATTCACATTACATTCAATTCAGTGTAATTAGGTGTAGCACCCCGTGTAATCATATGGGATATTACTATGGAATGTCATCGCCAAAGTGAATCATAAATAAGAACAACAAAAGAAATCACAAAGAGTTTAAAACTTTATTAACACTTTAATGGAGAATCAACGGAAGTTGGAATAAATATTTAAAACATGGGACCGGTCCACTTCTAACCAAATAAAGAACGAATGAAATAACAAAACGGTGGCAAACCACGGTGCTGAAAACCCGAGTGCTCCCACCCATGCATGATGCTATCATTCCACTGGCCTTTTACCTGAGACTGAAAAGAGCAAGCGTGAGATTTGAAAATCTCATCAAGTACCCAACAACGGTCGCAACACAAGAGTAAAGACAAGCAATGCAACCATATGAAGTAAAGGACAAGCATCACAAGTAACAATGCGTACAAGATGAAAGCAACGAATAACTGATATCGGAGATACTGTCATAAACGGGAGAAGGATATCATGGAGACTGTGTATTAAAGATAGTTGTTATGTGACAAGTTATAGCAAGGGTGCCGGCGACCTCATCCCACATACCCGGTTATACGAGAATAGCCAGGCACAACATTGTCCTCGACTGTATAACCGCAGACGGGGTGTAATATCCTGTGTAACGAGAATGTACGGTCCCCCGTACGTTACCAGGTTGGGTGGAAATGACCCCTATATGTGGGTAGCCCCGGCGTGATAACCCTTAATTCGTTATTTAGCGAGTTATTCATGATATAATTAGAGAGTTGTGATAGAATTAAGGTGAAGTTATGAGAGTAATGATTTAATCCAATGAGACCGAAGAGACAAGATTGGTGAAACTAGGTGATAAAGTAACTGATACATCATGGACAGATTATATAGAACACAATTAGGGAAACTAAGAGATGGCGAGGAAAAGGTTATAATAAAGTTATGAGAAGTGGAAAGATGTGCTAGGGTTGAAAATGGAAAGACATAATTTCTAATAAGAGGCGATGTGGAATAATGACAAAATGATAGTGATATAGGGATTAACCTATGGAGATATTAAGCTCACACAAGGTTATCAACCAATCAAGTTTTATTATGTGATAAGTGATTATTAGTCAGATTAACAGGTTTAATACATACATCCTTCATGGTTCAAATACAACATCATACAATCATTGGAACATAATATTAGAACTAAAACATAGCAGCCCTAACATCGAAAGAGCATCAATAATTTAAACCTAAGTTAAACATATTCATATACTACCCCAAATTAACGATTTAAGCATAGATTCTAAAACACTCATTTAAGGTATAAATTCTAGAACATTATTAATCGAACATTCTAATAAACCTAAAAGCATGTGAACAGGTTAGCCCATAACATTGTTGCAAGAATACAATATTAAGAGTCTAAAACTAGACAAGTATGAACGATATGATAATAACCAGACAAGCATTAGTAATATGTTAATGACCAGGTAACTTTAGTGATATGATGCTAGTTAGATACTTTGGTGATATGTTAATGGCCAGGTAACTTTAGCAATTAGCCAGGTGACTTAGCGATATGACAGTTATTAGGTAACTTTAGTGATATGATAAGGGTAATCAATGGCAAGGTGACAGGTATTATGGAAACACATGATATGCAAAATGTAAAGGTTACGGCTGCGAGGTACTTGCCTTGAGCACGCTCGACGGGCACGCTACACGATGGATCCGAGAAACGCAACTGCCTGACTGCTCCCTCGACAGCTGCGTGAGAACCTACAGATGATTCGAAAGATAACCGATCAGATATGATGAATTTGGTTAAAAACGACAAGAGATAAACGACTGGAAGGAGAAATCAACAGTTCAGCCCAGCGAACGCGCGTTCGGCCGCGCGAACGGGTGTCTAGCAGCGCTCCGGCCGCTCGGACACGCTGCCGCTCCGGCCACCGCCGCCGGCCATCCTGCTACCGGCTGCCAAGGCCACGCGTGGCCTCTTGGCTGCGTGCAAACAAGCGGCGCAGGCGTCATGCATGCGTGCGGGTGCCGCCATCGCCACTCCGCCGCCAGCCATCGCCGCTCCCCGCCGGCCGCCACCGCCGACGCCGCCGCCACCGACGTGCCCATGCGGCCCATGCAGAACATGGAGAGAGAAAGAGAGATGGAGAGATAGAGAGGGTAGAGAGGAGAGAGAGGATACCTGGAAGAGATGACGGCGCACAGGGAGGCAAAAAGAAGATGATCCCTTTAAATATTTAGGTTAAGCTGAGATTAGGGTTTGGTGGGTTTTGGTCCTTTTTTTAATTAATATTATTTTTAATTTTCTGGGTGCTACATTAGGGCTAGTTTCACACCTTGTTGAAGGCACCTTATAACTAGTTCATAGCAATGAAGAGCATCATTGTTCTTTCCCAAAGTTTCAGCCATCTTTCTTATATTATTTTGTAAGACCAACGACTCGATTATCGACAGCTGGCATCGTCCGTGGGGAAGAAGGTGTTAAATACGGCTTTAATATTTAATTAGGGTTAAGGGAACCCATGGTCGTATACCTCCAGAAGTTACTCCCCGAGTACCCTAGTAGGAGAAACACTGTGCATGTTGCCTGGCCAAATGACCGATCAGAGATTTTATGAACTGGTACTTGGACTGATTCTAGGATATTCCTTCCATGTGATGGGTAAAACACATGCCTTATCCACTCCAAATAGCACGGTGTTTCAGTCGTGAGTCTTTGGCAACAACTACCATGCAGTTGTTTCCCAAATTCGTCTCCCATTGACAATAGCCAACGATCAGGCATTCTCTCTCCGTGACAATAACTGCCTCCCTAATCGGATGTGTTGGTTCCATAAGGCATCTTCTTCGGTGGATAATTGGTGTCTCTTATTAGTATTTAAGGCTGGACGAGAGAAGGCAAAGGGGGAAGAAGCAATTCGATAATTAGGGCTAGTTTCATGCTTTGTTGAAGGCACTTTGTAATTAGTTTATAGCAATAAAGAGTATCTCTATTCTCTCCCAAAGATTTCAGCCATCTTTCTCATATTATTTCGTAAGATCGGTAACTCGATCATCGACAAGTAGCTAAAGAGCTATAAAGATTAGATTTGACAACATAAATTCAAGGAACAACCCAAAACAACGATGATTCACAAATCTAGTGCTTAACCAATTTGACCATCACTGGAGGTGCGATCTGACTAGGCTTAGGAGCGGTCAGACTGCTTCTTTGTTCCCCAAACAGAAAATCAGTTGGGCCAAAACCAATTTTGGTGCGAACATCAAAATCCACGTTCGAATGATGTGAAATTTTGCACACACCTTACTGAGGGTCTTAGAAACTTATTCCATTCAAAGATCACATGGATATTGGTTAAAGTTCTAATATTTTCTCAAAACGTGCAAGGTTGCATCAAAACCGGGTAAAATCTCAAAAACTTGATAAACAACTTTTGTGTGAGTTAAGAATAGCCAAGACAACTCTAGATGAATTTTCACATATCATAGCAAATAAGACTAACCAAAAATTTGAAACCAAAACTATCAGATCAAGATTCCTCAAGAAATGCTTTAAACCAAACAAGAACCGAACAACTTCAAAATCTTGTAAACCATAGTACATAGATGGATGGGATTTGATCTACATGAAACATCTCCATCACTTACATATCCTTGACATATAGCAAGATCAAGAAGGGAAGAGAAGAGGCAAATAACCAACAAGAACAAGAACAAAACAACCAAGACAATAACACTTCATAAGAGATAAGCAAAGTTCATCTATTGCTACTTGAAGATAAGGTTTCATAGCCACTCTATAAGAAGAACAAGAGAATACATCACAACACTCACTCTTCTCTTTCAAACCCTAAACCTAGAACTCAAGAATGAGATGGTTCCTTGCAAGTTTCCATCCCCGACCCATTAAATAGATGGAGCAACTAGCCCACATCTAACTTTAATGGATACTATCCACTAGTATAATTGGAAAAACCCGTTAACCCCACACAACAAGGGGTTTTACACTCACATTTAACTTATACGTGCTTTTCAAGTAGCATAAGCCCAAACTTACTAAGTCTTTAGACTTTGATCCACTTGATTTTCTCAGCATCTCCTTGATCTAAACCGCTTTCCCAAACATCTCTCAAGCATCACAGTTTTTATCCAACAAAATTTTTGATATTTGACCAACTATCAAAATACCTTTGCCTTGACCCGGTCTTCTCCTTCCCTTTCAAGCAATTGACGTACTTACCACGTGTAGGTGTATCAATGGCTTGCAACGTATCAGTAAGTCTCTTCCACTCCAGTTCCCACCGGTCTACGTCTCATTTGGACCAAGCCACTTGGTGCAACCTATCGCCGGAACCTTCCCTTCAATATTCCTTACCTTTTTTGTGCCATGCTTGAGCACAACACCTCACCCAGCATCTTTAACTATTCTAGACCTCGGCTCCTCTATGAATACAGTCTCGGTCCTCGCCTTTGATCATAGTTGACTTTCAACTTCCCTGCACATCCAAAAACTAAGAAATTGTTTTCGGATTCAATTCTTTACAACTTGATCCACGTTAGCTGAAACATGCTTCATGCAATATGAATGCACTGACCTGCGGCAATTCGATTCAATCCATGATCAAATTCACAAATTTCGAAACTCTCAATCGAAAATTGGAACTTAACCGGACTGACAACCACTAAGCAGCTGGTCAGACCACCATCTCAGCGGCTAGTTTGACCCGTCAAGCCCAGTGATCTGATCAGTCCTGCATACTAGTCTGATGGGTTGCCTGATAGTGGAACTAAAATTTGCTAAACTTTGCAAACACTAAAATCCAACTTAATACACACTAACAATAGTTCATCAGAAATATCACTGGACCTTCTTACGTGATCCGTGGTCCCTCAGCATTATATTAGCCGTCTTAGTTCGGAGAACCTGTCATTTTAGCGGGCACATAGGGTAGTGATTGACTCAAACCGCACACGTGGTACACACTCTGAACAAAACAGTAGGGAGTATAAGTCGTAACACAGACACACTTGGAACCGCAGCCTGAGATAACGGTGTCGCGTGTGAAAGGTTGAGACGCTGACCTGGTATGTAATCCTGTAAGATGAGAGGATACCGAGTTAAGCACTCAGGACATAAACGAGGAGAGTGTGTGTCACACTCACAAATTCACAATTGCAATCACAGTCGGCACTTAGCCTACCGGCAGCGTGGCATAGTTTAATTCACTAGGCTCTCATCTACGTCGTCCTTGTTTTTTTCTGAACTTTCTGTTATTTTATCAATCACTTCCACGCGAAGGAATCAACGTCTGATGATAGGATCGATAATGCCAGCATTGCCTAACCGCGATGTTTGGCCAATTGTTCGAGAGTTAAGTGGAGTACTCGTTTCTAAGGTTATTTTCGTCAGACATCAAACCTTGAAAAGTCCTCAGATCAGAGAGTACGCGAAACGGCAGAGGCCATGTGGTCTCCGCACGGCCCAATGGCCGTTGGTCTCAAGTAAAGGACTGAATTATCTATCTTGCACACTGACCATAAAGTATCGACGAAAATTTCTATCCCCAAGATAATGGCACCATAGATCGATACTAAAACAATCGAATCATTGTACCATGTTCACAAGAACACACAGATGGATCGCATGCTCAAACAGGAATATAAAAAAGGACGCAGATTCACAGGAATCGTAACCACTGCCACATGCCCAAACAGCTAAAGACATTGTGGGGTTCTTAATGAATCGAACAATCCTCCCAGCCTACAATGATGAACTCTGTGCTGTCTACATATCAACATCAACACCAGAAAGCCACCAATGATCTCCCTGAATAGGCGGGGGAAAATCCATGTGATGGATCGAATGGTGCATCTGAGCAGTATTTCAGCACCGCCAAGCCTTCGTTAGAGAGGTTCGAAGAAACAGCGCTGTAATATCAGCCACAAGAACTGAAGAACACATCATAGGATTGTATACATTAGTAAGAAATGGAAGTGAGGATTGTAATATCAGTGAGGTATTGGTCCAGATCTGTACAAGTTGCCACATGATAGGTTCTGCTTGCTTCTGTCCCCATGGTTTACCTGCTGCTACTCGCAGCACAGCTTCCGAATCTTCATGACCCAGGCAAGGAAGGACAATCATTGTTCCAATTCAGCCCCACATTTGATATTGGCAGACACCCATGAGATCGCACCTAGCACATAGTACTTTCGGTTACAGTTAGAACTTTTCATGGGAAATATCACTTCGACAGTTACTTCCTGAACTCAAGGCTGACAAATGGATATGGAGACTAAAAAGGCAAGAGTTCTGTCTAGAAAATATGCCGGACAAACTCAGTGCCAGGAAACAACTCAATTCTCACAGGAATCGGGGAAACTTCCATGACCCAAATGGGGCTCAGAATTTTTATAGGTTGCATAAGATTTCAGAAATCAGACACTGTATCCAACAACAAGAACTTCTCATAAAAAAGAATAAAAAAAAATTCTATGACATGCTCACGAGAGTAATTGAAGAACCTTCCGTTTTTATGTCATAACAAAGACACTGGGAAATATCGCTGCCTTGAGTTCATCATCATGTAACTTGTAAGACATCTGTTCCTGGGAAGATAATCTAAGAAAAGCAAGTCGATAATAACTCTCAAAGAATTCACATAAAGTCCTATCCATCCAATAATCTGCGGATTAGGCGGAGTTACTGATCACGTCAGTGAGATTTAAGTCTCCTTTATCATCCAATGGAGCAGACCAGACCTATCCAACTAGATCAAAATGACTTCCTTCAGTGTTTTCTTAATACGAGCTGCACCCTTGGTTTGCGTCAGCCGGACAGAGACGGCTGGCGACGGAGGCGCACCGTGCACCAGGGAGGCGGCGCCCCGAGGAGTTTTTGCGGCCGCATGCGCCGACCCCGGACGAGGCTCTCGCTCGCCAATACCGGCCTTATTCTCAAGCAATTTCCATATGCTGGGGAGATGATATAGTGTATAACCCTGTAAAGCTTCAAGATCAAACACATGGATTCAGCTCCATATGACTGCAGGTTAAAGTTTACACGACTGTCTGTTTACAAGAGCAGGCCACGAATCCTCAGACAGAAAAGGATTAAGATACTGCACATAGCCCTCAAGCAGCAAACTTCCATTAGCCTCCTTGTGCTCCACACTCTTCAGTGGAAATGGTTGGCTACCACCAAATGCCAGGTTGCTCAGCCCTTCGCTCACCATCCAAACAGGTAGGAGCTCCACAAGCACCTTCTGTACCAAATTCTTCTCATCAAAGTTGTTCAGAAGCGATGCCAAGGCTCCTCCAACATTTCTGGAATCCACCAACACACTACATAGCCCTCACTGTGCAAGAAGCTGAAGAATGGACTCAAAGTTCATCCGAGGAAGGACTTCAACGTTTACTACAGCGTTAGATGCACACTCTTCACGGAGAAAGGTGATATGTAATCGGGAAACTCCGCCCTGTGCTATGGTGATATAAAGAGGTTGCTTTGCACCAGCTTAACGTGATATAGGTAAGGTAGTCGTATTGGCCATGTTGCTTGAAATTATAAACCCCATCACATTCTTTCACTAACTGTGAGTAGTATCCCCCTGGTTGATCAGCTCCCGTCCCAATTTGATTTATGACAATTCCGTTCATCGACAGTGTAGTTCTCTTATTAATGTAACAGATAAACAACATCACACATTGTATTCAAATGAAAAGGACCAACGAACACAATATGCAGCAATACAAAAAAAAGACATTACTACACTAACATAAGTGAAGTAATGAGCATTCTACATTTTGCCAAACTACAGTGGTAATAAAACTAAAATTTTTGCATGTGGCCCAACTTATATTTCAAAGTATATCTACACCATTGTACAGTCCTCATTGTATTAGCAGTTCCCTTAGTGCAAACTGTGTGTGCTGGTAGCAAGATACATGGAGTTAGATATTTACCTAAAAGTCACAAAGGCCTTCCCAGTAATCATCCGATGAATGTAAGCCTCATTTAGCCTGCGGCATAATGCTTCCTCCACGCCAACCGTAACATCGATCCCAGCACCTCGGAGTTTTTCAATCCCTTTCGACACTACAATAGGGTTTGGGTCGGTCATCCCCACCAGTCTCCTTAACTTCGGCATTGACGAACGCTTCGGTGCAGGGAGGGGACCTTCCGTAGTGGTTGCAGGGCTCCAAACTCACATAAGCTGTTGCATTCTATGCAAAATCCCCTGCATCTCTCAGAGCAAATACCTGCACATGGTAACAACACTATACTCAGTTACAATACTATCAAGATCGTTATACTTTAGCATCACAAGTTCTTAAGCAAGCAAGCAAGGAACAATATTTCCAGGAACTATGCAATATGCTCTTGTCTATATATATGTACTACTACATCGCTCACTACATGTAGCGCAGCGATGAATTGGAGTTGGGAAGTGATTTCTACTGTTGGTCGGAGTGAATATTACAGATGAGAGTGGACAGATTCGCCATCTACTGTTCCCCATGTGCAATCCATTCCACACTCTTCCAGAACCATCGCTACTTAAAAAAAAACCATTGTTGTTGGCTTTGTTGCTGTCGTCCGCTAATAGAGCTTGACATTTTGTTTGTGCAGCGGTTGATATATCGGTGACGATTATAATCACTGGATGGCAGGCCTTCCTACAAGCTGAAATTATCGCTGCGATACCACCTGACCACACTGGCCCTTAACCTTGTGTAGGCCACCAACTATATTTCTTTCTTTATATTAGTACAAGCTGAACTTATATTATTAGTGTATGAACTACGAACTGAAAAACATTGACTACCCTCGACAATGTCTACAATACTTGTCTGGTGTCGGATGCGTCCTCGGTTAAGAGCGAGCAGTTTATGAACAGTTGCGCATACAAACCTTTTGTAATTTTTTTAGAACAAACATCCAAAAAAAACTACAAAGCGAGAAGTGTGAGACAGGTGACCTCGGCGTGGGGCTGGCCGGCTTTGGGGTGGAAGCCCTCGCCGACGACACGGCCGTCGCGGACGATGACGCAGCCGACCATGGGGTTGGGGCTGGTATAGCCGGCCGCCTTGCGCGCCAGCTCCAAGCACCGGCGCATGTAGAGCGCGTCCACGTCGCCCGCCTGCGCTTGGCACCGTACGGCAGACGCGAAACCACGCCTGTCCCCGACCGCGAGGCAGGCGCGGCAGGGGGGAGGCCGTGGAGGCGGTGCCGAGATGGCACGGAGCGAGGAGACCATGTCCGCCGCGCAGAGGAGAGGAGGCCAAACCAACAGGATGCCGCCGCCCCGGCTTGGCTGTCCCTCCCGGCTCCCGCACGGTCACCACCAACGGACGTGTGAATCATCCCAAGGCCCCGTTCCGAACGCAGCACTTCTTCCCAATTTCTACTGAAATTGAACAATTTCGTACGAAATTTCTATAAAAGTTCAACGTTGAGCCTCCTAGCACCGAGAGGTCGAATTTGGTTTCGAACGGTTCGGGGATCCATCCTACCGCTTCTTTTTCTTTTTCCCCGTGAACTTGTGAGGGGGGGATCTAGGCCCTTCCCCTCTGCTCCACGGCGCAGATTTAACCAACTCGCTCCCACTTCTTGCATGAAAAAAATAGGAACACAAGTGAAGTACATGCTTACGTGAGAAGAGAAGGAATACGACGTGGCAAAATTCTGCGAGATGGAGTAGGAAGGGCTTGGAGAAGTCCACTCATTAGAGGTGTCGTCCATGGTTTGTCTCGAAAAAACATTGCTAAAAGTCATCAACTGAATTGAAGGACGAAGCAGTGATTAGTGTTGGACTGGCGATTTAGGGGCCGTTTCAACCTGCTTCGGCTGGCGGGTTCTGACTTTCGGCTGTTGAGTTTTAGTTAAAATTAAACTACAGCGACAGTTAATTTTTTCTTAGTCATATAATTAAAGAAAAAATAAGAATAAAAAAAACACCATTATATCTCCACGGACAATCAAAGAAAAAAAACAAAAAGCAAAATGGTTAAAAAAAAACTAAAATCAAGAAACCAATGTATACATTCTAACTTCTGCTTTCTAGAAACTGAAAGTCAGAAACCCAAACCGGTTGGAAGCAAGCCTTACCTTGCGGCTTCTCGCGTGCGCCCCGACAAGTCCCTCTGACCTCGAGTAGTCGGGCTCCTGATTCGTGCGTCCGTGTTGCGTTTTGTCACCTCGTTGCCGTTGGGCTCGGCCGGCCGTTCCGATGAAGGCTAGTTCGGACCATGGACCAACACCCACCATGGCATGAACATCAGGGCAACGGTCATTACCTGACCTGCATGTGCATCCATCCAGATTCCAGCACGCCTCAGACTACCTGCACATAGCAGCCATTGAATACTGGCGCGATTAGTGCAATTGAGGAGCGTTATTGTTAACCATACTGTCATAGTTGATGGTCCAAAGAAGCTGATAATATGCATAATAAGCCAAATGATTTCAGGCCACTCAGTGTTTTTCACAAGGAGATAAGATAGCTCGGGTCACAGGAAAACACAACCTCGAGAGGGCATAGCTACTGAACCACCCTTGCTCTTCTAGCTCTATCCTCTGCAAAAGTATGGTTGCTTTATGCCACTCTATTCACGTTAGAACATGCGGAAAGATTGCCAGGAGAAATGCAACAAAGGTCTTCTGCTCCATGCAGATGCCACCATCTCAGAGCACAATCAAGGTATTACTATAGTTGGTGTTATACGAAAGTCACGTTCTTATCTAGCACTGCAACTTTGTTCTGAGGGCAAAGCCTGCTGATGGTGGAAAGGTTGTTGTCATTGGGGCCACAAAAGAAATTGGGAGGACGGCAATAGTGGCAGTAAGTAAAGCAAGGGGAATGGAACTTGCAGGAGCCATAGATTCTCAGTGCATAGGCCAAGATGCAGGAGAGGTACTCACCATTCAATGTGCCGTTTCCCTAGTACTTAGTTTTTGTCTTTCCACCGCATAGCTGATACTCTATGTAAATGCCGGAATTGTTCTTTAGATAAGCGGCATGGAAGAAGCCTTGGAAATTCCTGTTCTCAATGATCTCACAATGGTTCTGGGCTCCATAGCACAAGTATTGACCTCTTCTTTGTAAAGTTTAAAATTTTCATCTGCTTCTTTGGTGCACCTTTTGCTAATTGCAAATTTCTGTTCTTACAGTCCAGAGCAACTGGTGTGGTTGTTGATTTTAGTGAACCTTCAACTGTTTATGACAATGTCAAACAGGTACATTATCCACCTACAAGATGGAAAAAGAAAACTAAGATATATCGTCAAGTAAGATTGTGAGGTACTGAATTATAAATGTAAATGAAACACCAAGGCGATTCATTCAAAACTCAAAAGTGAAACATTAGAACAACACTACTGAATTTTGTCCAAAGTACAACCTTATTTGTCATCCAAGGTACATATTGATTGATCTGAGAGTTGTATGTGCTTCATAAGCATCCAAAAGTCCCAATGTACATTCCGGGACGTCAATAATGCATTTCAGTAGGCTCAACAATGATAGAAAGAAATGTAATGCCATTCAGAACTAAAATCATATGTTAATGAGCTACATACTGCGTTATTTAGTGTCCAGGAAGATGCAGGGTAAGCTTTTTATCTATCGAATTTAAGCTAAATTCTGCAACAGAATGAATTAGCTAATTTATCAGATCAAGAACTAACCATGTCATGTTTCTTATATAAATGCTTTAGATTCGGCAACCTCTTCCTGAACACTTGAGAGATGAAATCTAATACAGCTTGTCCACCCAAAAATGGTTTATATGCAGGCAGCTGCATTTGGTTTAAGCAGTGTTGTATATGTTCCAAAAATTGAGTTAGATACAGTAACTGAACTGTCAGCATTCTGCGAGAAAGCAAGCATGGTAAAATTATCATCATCGCGTTATTTCTAAAATTTATCATACCAAGATCTTCATATATGAAACCTTATTCTGATTTCATGATTAGGGTTGCTTGGTCGCGCCAACACTATCAATTGGCTCAGTACTCCTTCAACAAGCTGCTATCCAGGCCTCATTCCATTACAACAACGTTGAGATAGTGGAATCAAGACCTAACCCATCAGTAAGAAGTATTCCTGACAAGTTAAATCATCTCCATTCACCATGATATCGACATGTATGCCTTCCAAAATCACCAGCATCACAGAACAGTAGGTGCAATGCAATTAACATTCTATCATCTCACATTCAAGGAAAAAATGCCAAAGGAAAACTTTAACAGTACACATCAGCAAAAGAATTGTCGATATGTGCTATCAGGAATACGCAGATTGCTAGACTAATGGTTGACATTGACAGGACTTGCCGTCACAAGATGCAATACAGATTGCAAATAACATCTCAGATCTTGGTCAGATATACAACAGGGAAGATATGGAATCCAATAACCCAGTAAGTGTGGGGAAAAGATTTTGCGATTCTATCTTTGTAGAGTAATGGCGAAACAATCCCTACCATTCTGTTCACTCCATTCTAATCGGTGACATATAGAGTAACCACTTTTTTCACCTCTACAACTTACAAACAGCAATAATTATGTTTCGCAAACTAATGGATTAGTGTTTTGGACAAAAGGCAAGAGGCCAGATACTAGGAGAAGATGGAGTGCGTGTGCACAGTATGGTTCTTCCAGGCCTTGCGTCCAGCACATCAATCAACTTCTCAGGACCCGGGGAGGTAGTAAAGATCTAATAATATGTTTGATTGGAATATGGCTGAACTGAACACGTTACCAACATTTACAGATTTACACCTTAAGACATGATGTTACAAATGTTCAATGCCTCATGCCAGGACTAATTCTGGCAATACGGAAAGTGATACGCTTGAAGGTACCTGCACCACACTTTCTATATTATACATGAGACAACGGCTCTTTACTGAAAAAATCATATCTTTTGCAGAACTTGATTTATGGTCTAGAGAAGTTCTTGTAGGAAACAACAATCTCACATATCAAGAGAACTACAAGTTTTGGCTGTTCATGAATAAGGGGTGAATGGGATCAAATTATTGCCCTATTTCAGACTCAGAAACAGTACCAATAGCAAGCCGGATCTGATATGTCTATGAACATGATGCGGAGTTTGGAAAAGAACGGCTCCATAGTAGACGACTGAAATTTCTTATGCCGATGCTACCTAGTGAACAAAATTTTGTTAAGCAGGAATTGGGGTGGGGGGGACGTAACATACATTGTGAAAATTCAGGAAAGCAGCTACGGAGTTAACGATTGTCACCACAATTAAGCTAACGAATAAAGGAGTGGTGAAATTAACTCTGAGCATATGACTCAGTTCCATCAGAAGGATCACATTCACAAGGACACTCAAGTTGAAGGGATTCATTATTTCAGTGTGTATCTCTTTATTCTCTTATTGTAGTGGCCAGTTGAGCACTATTTCTCGCTGCCAGGTTGACGCGAAATGCCATATCAGTGCATAATTGCGTATACGGGAGATTGATTTCAAGTGCATTGCATAAGCCGATCGGCATCTGGCATTTGAACCATTCGGTTGTGGCGTGGTTTACCAACACAAACACAATCAACAACAAGGCAAAGCAACCTCTACAGGCAAGTAACGCACCATAGCACCGACGTGGTGATTGATGAACTGGTGGTCGTGCTTCTGAGGAGAACGTGCGAATTGACGCCAAGGTCTTGCGGCCGCCACATCCTCCTCCCGCACCAGCGCCGGCGGCAAATGCTCGGGAGTCACCAACACTCGCCTGCTCCCTTGCGTCGATGGCCACCACCCACCAGTTGGACACCGTAGAACCAACTGATGACACCGTAGTCTCACCAATGTGGCGTTTCATTGAACACCATCGAGGCATCCAAGATTCCGTGCTGCAGCCACTGTTCCTGGAAGTCTGAGCTATAAGCTAGCCCAGGCAAGCTCGATAGGGTAAGAGCTCGGCAGCGGCGACTTAGCTACTCGATACCACGGCGCGCGCACCGGCGGGTCCGAGCTCGTCGACGACGGCGAACCGGGAGGCCGCGCCGGCGGTTGCGCAGCGGCGAGGAGCACCTGGGCTGGGGTCGGTGTTGTGTTCCCCGACGCCGACCATGATTGGGGGAACCGTTGGATCGAAACGTGCGGCTGGGATTCGACCTTACCAAGGCAACTGGGAGCGCAAACCAACGCCGCGCAAGGAAATTTCTGCTTACGTCCACGTTCCAAATCGAACTATCGAAGATTCCCCTTCTCTCTTTTTTTATCAAGATGGTGGTGTTCATTATTACATACACGAACACTGAGCAGACTACGCTCTAAAAAAACACTGAAGCATATTACATTCAACATATGTACAATCAGCATACAATATCATAGTTGCCATAACGTTCAGCAATCCATTAGCAAGCAACGTCAACCGACCAAAGCTGAAATCAAGAACAGACCATGGCTTATTAACACAATCATGATTGAGCAGAGTTGCAAACCATGACACCAACCCGTTGCTCTTACTCTTGATCAGAACAACTGTCTTTCCTCAACTAGGTTACATACTGCTTCAGAGATGTTCGCAAGGAACGCTAACTACAAGCAGTAAAAAAAACCCGGCGATTTTGTAGCTGCAGTCCAGCAAGCAAGCCTATGCGAAAGGGTCATCGTCTGAGACACCACCTACATCATCTTCATCCATGAACTGTACAGGTCCAAGAAGCACGTTCATTATCGCTAAATGCCTCATCTGCCTGTACCTAGCAACAAGCGAGTGCCACTCCAAAGGGTCTCTGGCATCATCTTGAATTGCGTGCTGTGTGTGTAGGTTTTTTGCACCTGGCAAGTACTTGAGGATTGAATCACCAGCAGCACCAGAGATGTCAACCGTGAAAACTGGTGAAAGTGAACGCCCTATCACTTGAGCATGGCAGACACTGTTGATAATTTAACATGCAAAAAGGAAACAGATTATCAGCATTGGGACTGGGTATACACAAGAACACGTTCAAGCACGTACACAAAGCAAATTCTACTTTGGATCATTTGCACGTGTTTGTACTTAGACAACATATAGACAAGTGCACATTCTACACGTTGCGCACACAAGCATCACAACAACATTGTATACCACACAGATCTAAGTTCTATTTCCAAGTTGCAGGACAATCATCATTTAGTAGAAATAGGATCCTGATTTGCACAAATTTGTTCCTCAAGCTGCAGTGAACAGTAGTAGTAAGCTGTGCGCTCCTAGTTCTACCCTGAAAGCAGTGGCGGATCTAGAATAGAAATAACACGGGAGCTTCATGCTCTATGTATGTACTTATCAACGTATCCATCCACGGGTGTAATTAAAGCGAATATGGACAGATATCGTTCATCCTGTATCCTATTCTGTATTTTTTTCTCGGAGTCGGAGTAGAACACGGATAATACCGGATACCCATTTTTCCATTTTGTATTCGTTCCATAAGCGTTTGGACGATCGGTCAGATAAAAATTATCTATTTCTTTTGCACTCCTACACAGTACATTGGACAGTAAGGTGCGATCCGAGTGAGCACAAAGAGACTAATCACCGAGATGTCAAAGGAAGACCACTCGGTATTTCCTACATGTTTAGATATAGCAATCCGCCTATATGTTATTTTGTTCCTAAATTATATCACTTGATATACGGATATATATACGTACGGATGTCACTTATCCCGTATCCTATTACATATTTTTCCACGGAGTCGAATACAGATACTAGCGCGGGATACCCATTTACCCCTTTCGTATTCGTTCCGCGAGCCTTCGGTCGATCGGTCAAACGGAAATTATCCGCTCCGTCTGCATCTCTACATCCATCAATAATGTAGTAGATAGTAATGCATTCTAAATTTAAAACATCGACTAACTTTATGACAAAGTTCAATAGTAAATAACCATTTGTCATACAACATACCAAAATCAAGAAACCTACCATTAGTGAATGATCTAGGATGAATATGAAAACCTACTATTACACGTTTTTTTAAGTACCTTGCTTTGTCAGCGTCATGCGTGTTTTTCTTTTATTCTCTCTTTGTTTGTCAACGTGTTTAAGCCTTCTTTCTTTTAGATAGATATAGTTCTTGGCATGTAGGAACACTAGTTTTTAACATGTGGGGCACACACTGTGTAACCTTAGACTATAAGCAACAAAAATTAAAATTGTGCGGGGGCATGTGCCCCCATACTTGTGACTGTGCATCTACCCTTGCTTGAAAGTAGAGGTATATATCCATACTCCAAATTTGCATAATTAATCTTGCCATTTTTTTCGCAAAAGGAAATGATGCCATTTTCACTTTTTGTTGAAGAGGACTATAAGAACAAATATCAGGAGACCAATCACTTCAATTATTAATGGCCGAAGATCTCATTTATCATTTAGACCGTGCGCAAGAGAAGCGAGCTTTGTCATCGGGCGAGGATTTCAGGAGATTGTTAAAACACAGGTTCTTGGCCCTTTCCTCCCTGAAGAGAACTCTGGTTCGGCAACGCTCACGTCTTCTATGGCTCAATGAAGGCAATGCCAACACTACCTTTTTTTCACTCAGACGCTCGGTATCGAAGTCAGTGGAACAGAATTACCTCCCTCTCGCAAATGGAGTACAACACCAGACGCATGAAGAAATGGAGTCACTAATCCATCAACACTTCACATCCTTGCTTCGGGCCGATGATCAAGCAGCTACGTCGATTAATTTGTTTGAGGTGGGTTTGAAGGAAGAAGATATACATAGTTTGGACCAACCTTTCTCTGAAGATGAAGTCCTCCAGGCGATTAATGTGCTCCCGGCTGAGAAGGCCCTGGGACTTGATGGTTTCATAGGGACTTTCTACAAAAAAGTGTGGTCTATCATCAGAGAGGACATCATGACTGGAATACATGCCTTCCTCTCCACGGACCATCGTGGTTTTCATCGGCTGAATTCAACTTTAATCGTCCTATTGCCGAAAAAACAAGAAGCTTCCCACACTTCGGAATTTAGACCGATAAGCTTAATCCATAGCTTCTTGAAAAACTTATCACCAAGCCATTGGCCCTCAAGATGCAACCTCATATGGACCTTTTGGTCGACCATAACCAGAGCACCTTCATCAAGGGTTGGATGATTCAATATAACTACAAGTTTGTGCATGATGTTGTCAAGACCTTACGGCGAAAAAGGGAAAAGCAAATCCTTCTCAAACTCAACATTGCCAAAACCTTCGACAGCCTGTCATGGCCCTTCTTGTAGAATGTTTTACGCAAACAGGGCTTTGGTGCTTGTTGGACCGATTGGATTTCATCTCTACTTTCTATGGCCTCTACCCAAGTGTTGCTCAATGGCAAACCTGGCCAAAAAATTTATCATGGCAGAGGGCTCCGTCAGGGAGACCATTTGTCACCCTTGCTTTTTGTAATTGCTATGGATGTGCTATATAGGCTATTCCTCTCAGCTATGCATCTACATATCTTAACAGCGGCCCCTTACCTGTTGAGGCAATGCTCCTTGTATGCGGATGACGTTATGCTCTTCATTACCCCGACGCCTCAATACCTCATCGCCACCAAGGAAATACTATCACTTTTCATATCAGCTATAGGACTATAGCCGAATATGAACAAATATGTCATGATCCCAATATGTTGCACACAAGAGGATCTTTTATCTGCCAAGGAGGTATTCGGGTGTCATACTACAACCTTCCATATAAGATACCTTGTATGCCACTACCATCTGGTAATCTGCGCAGAAGAGACCCCCAGCCTTACATTGACAAATCCAGGCAAGACTACCAACTTGGAAAGCGCATTTGCTCTCGAGGGCAGGGAGATTGGTTGTCGTCAAAGCTGTGCAAACCTCCATGGTAATCTATCCTCTAATTATGCTGGCTTTCCCAGATTGGGCAATTAAAGCAATCGACAAGACTCAAAGATCTTTCCTTTGGAATGGAGATAGCCTGTCAAACATTGCAAAGTGCCTTGTGAACTAGCACCAAATTTGCCAACCCTATGAACATGGAGGTTTGGGCATCACAGACCTCAAGCTGGCTGGCATTGCCTTCCGCACACGATGGGAGTGGCTGGCACGCACTGACTCTGGTTGGATATGGAGGGCAATCCGTGTGCCGAAACATGCTGCAGTTCAGAATTTTTTCTATGCATCAACAACCATTCAACTGGGTGATGGAGCTTCCACTCTCTTCTGGATCGATAAATGGATCCAAGGATAGGGTATACGTGAGCTTGCTCCAACAATTTGGACTACGGTTAAGAACTCTTGCAAAAAGCAAACCCTCATCAACGAGGCGCTGCACAATCACCCATGGATGGCTGACTTACAAGGGCCCTTCAATACGCAAGCCATTGCTGATTTCCTTAAATTGTGCTCAACTATAAACCAAGTCCAATTGTAGGAAGGGGCGAGGGATGCCATCATCTGGCGTTGGACAACCGATGGTAAATACTCCCCTAAGTCCGCGTATAATGCCTTGTGCTAGGATACTACATTCCTGCCCTACGCCAAGGTGCTCTAGAAATGTACTGCCCCATGAAAGCCAAAATGTTTACTTGGCTGGCGCTAAAGTGAAGAATTTGGACTTTCTCAAGGCTGATAAACCATAACATCTTGGCGCCTTCAGCTTGCCTTTTCTGCGATCAAGAAGTCGGGATGATTGACCATCTTCTTATCCTTTGTCTGGTGGTTCAACAGATATGGCACCGGATGTTCACTTGGCTTTCACTCTGTACTTCTTATCAGTTCACCGAGCAAACCCTGCAGGACCATTGGACGGTTGTCAAGGGTTTGGCACCCGGTTCCAAGAGAAGAGGAGTTGATGCCCTAATCATTCTAGTCGTATGGATGATCTGGAAGGAGAGAAATAGCTTACGACATGACCAAGGAAGACTAAACACTGAGGAATTTCTCCAACGCGTTAAGCAGGAGTTCTTGATTTGGTCCTCCTCAGAGAGATCTAAGCTAAGAGACATTCTTTGTCGTGTCAATTTTGGGCCGGCCTTCTCCTCCGGATCTGTTTAATATCTATATTTCCTTCTTACCTGCCTCTTTGTCAGTTGTTACTCTAATTGTAATTTAATCCTTTCGGTTTCTCCCATGGCTTTCATGCCATGTCTGTAATTCTAATCTTCTTAACGAATGAAACGCAAATCTCCTGCGTTTTCGAGAGAAAAAAAGGAGACCAATCAACATTAAAAAGCTGAGCATTGAGAATAAACTCACCATATGTAATATCTATCATCTGTTGCTTGTTTCTGTACTCTGCCCAACAGTTCAACCTTCACTACACCACCAATGCAAAGGACTGGGCGGGGGAGCTTGAAGGATTGTAGTACACTTTCCTATCACAACAAATTATGGCATCAGTAAGTTTGCTACATTATACATTCGAGGTATTGATTCATTAGATTACCCAACATCACTGATACCATAATTCATAAATGTGTCCAGCTGGGAAGAAAAGATTACATGCTGGGTATTCAGTACCAGACCGTTCCTTAACTGTTTTGCAGTTCTGCACACAAACCAGTCAAATAATACTATACTAGGCAGCCATGAGAACAGCTTTTTATGGAGTAAATTGCCATTTTCTTCACTAAATTCATGCCCAAAAATAAACCCTGACTAGAACTAAAATTATTCCAAAATGGATAGATGACAAACTGACTGGATTCCAAAAGATCACATAAAGGATTTTTCCCCCAAATTGGCAATTTTTCAAATTAACCTGAACTGGATGGGAATCTCATAGCACTTCACAATAGCTTGTAAAGAGAATGGGCACTCACGGGATCATAACCTCCCCAATCAAATATTTGATAGCGACGTTACAAAATAATGGCATGAGAAACGCTGATTTCAGTCACCATAAAATTTTGCTATGTACACCTGGATGTTGGTGTAGCTTCTTATATTGATAAATGCAATGAGACAGCTAACTTCCAATGAAAAAAATATTACTCACCCAGAACAACCCAAACAACTTGCCAAATTCACCTATTTAGGAATTGCCAAAAGTGATACACCTATAATTTATATATCTTCCAATCGAATCGATTGATCATGACAGGCAGGATAAAGTAACTACACAGAGTTTATCATACTAGAAGTTGCTCGTTTGTAGATAGGTCATCAAGAGAGAGAAAAAACGAAGCCCCCCAACTCACCTGCAACATAGGGAATTCTGGTGAAGTGTAAGTCCACACGTAATTTTGATCGGCGATTGCCATCTGGTTATCATCCTCATCCGTGACAAACGACTCCAATCCACAAGGAAGCTTGGAATGGCCCATCCTAAATCGCACCGTCTTTGAAGAGTATATAGGACAGCCATACTGAAAATACGCTGGCAATTTGAAACAGAAGTATAGAATCAATCACCTGACAAGGCAAATCTAACAAAGGGCATTAGAAACCTCACGACCTAAATCAGATGACCTGTACCTTTGAATGGTTGTACCCTAATCTCATCGATGATGCATAAATCAGAGTTGAGCCTGTACGTCAAACTCTCCGGCACGTCGGGGTTGTCCTGCCCGCCGCTCGACCAGTAGGAGGGCCGGTGATTGACCCAATCGTGCGGCTCGAGCGTGTTCTCCATGCTCTCATCCGGGAAGTTGTCGGTGCTGGAGGCGCCGATGCAGTGCAGGATGCAGTCCATGGAGGGCTTGGTGGAGACGAGGGCGCCGCTGAGGCAGGAGTATATCCTGTAATCCCTCTCGCGGCTCTTGAGCTCGGCGTCATGGCTGGATTCGGTCGCGTGCGCGGTAGTAGGCGGCGGCGATCTGCTTACCTCGACCACGCGGGTGAAGCTGGCGACCTCGGGGCTTAGCCGCAGGCACAGGTTCTTGCAGAGGTCGTTCTCAGCCACTGCATAAAAAAAATCCCCAAGTGTCGAACTCAGTAACAACACACTCGCTGGCCACCGGAGCAGGGGAGAATTTTCTAGAAAAATACAGGGTGCGAGAGCGCGTGTACGGAGGAGACAAGGAATTGGTTGGTTAGGAGGTAATTTTGGTGGGGGGGGGGGGCGTACCGAATCGGCGCCAGGAGCGGGAGACGGCGGCGGCGCGGACGAGATCGGCGGGGTCGTCGAGGCGACCGAAGACGCAGGCGGAGGTGTCGGGGCCCACCCACTCCAGGAAGTCCCAGCCGCAGCACTCCTCCTCCATGGATGGCAAGCTTCCCTCGGTTAATGGTGCGGGAGGATGCGAGGGGGAGAAGAAGCGAGGGAGGAGGAGAAACCGACCGTGCTTCCGGCCGGGGCCGCTTTTTCTTTGCGTTTGCGCTTCTGTTTTCTTGCGCCGGCTGCTGATTGTTTTTGTGGTGGCTCCGGGCGTAGGCCCCGCCCGGGGAGTTTTTTGCTATTATGGTACTCTCTAAGTTGGGCTTCGACGAAACGGTATCTACGTCGTGGGCTTCTCTAAAATAGTACTCTTGTACTTAAGACTTCTCTCAAATAGTATTCTCAGAGATTTTAACTCAAATAATTTGATTTTCGAATTTGTACTCTCCAAATAAATAGTATTCTCAGGGATTTTCGAATTTGTAACCCGTAGTCAGTCCGAGACAACGCGCGTAAGCAGCGGCTCGCCGGCGAAGAACGCCTCGAGGTTCGCGACGATGAGCCGGCTCCGGTCGGACATGGACTCCGGGGTGAACACGGCCTGGTGAGGCATCAGCACCACGTTGTCCATCCCCAGCAGCTCCGCCGGCACGTTGGGCTCTTCCTCGAAGACATCCAGCCCCGCGCCGGCGATCCTGCCCTCCAGCGCCCTCACCAGCTCCGCCTCGTCGACGTTCGCCCCGCGCGCGATGTTCACCACCACGCTGGCCTTCCCCAGCGCGTCCAGCACGCCCTTGTCCACGATGTGCCGGGTTTCGGACGTCAGCGCGCACGCGACGACCAGCACGTCCGAGTGCGCCGCGAGGTCGCGGGCGCTGGGGAAGAAGGTGTAGGAGGCCTCGTCTTTTCGCCGCCGGGAGTGGTAGGAGATGACGCAGCCGAACGCCGCCAGCCTCCTCGCGATCGCCGAGCCGATGTTGCCTAGGCCGATGATGCCGACACGCTTCCCGCCAATCTGGGGCAAGAATTAGACCGATGTTGCTGGCAAAGAAAGAATTACTAATGCATCTACAAGAATTTAGAGGCGAGGTAGAATTAACGCATGGACCTTGGAGGTAGAATTAACTCAAATCAAATTATTTGAGTTAAAATCCTTGAGAATACTATTTGAGAGAAGTCTTAAGTACAAGAGTACTATTTTAGAGAAGCCCACGACGTAGATACCGTTTCGTCGAAGCCCAACTTAGAGGGTACCATAATAGCAAAAAACTCCCGCCCGGGCCTTCCGCTGGCTGAAGTGTGAGCGGTGCCAAGCGATTCTACTTTTCTTAGTGCATGTATAATAGTATATGTAATTATTTATCTATAATATTTTTATACTATCTATTAATGTTTTAATATTGATCTTATATATAATTTATTTGGTTTTGAAAAACTCTAGAAGACTCGGATTATGAACATGCAGAGTAGAAATGCGGGAATTTTTATATATGTTTAGACATTTTCCTGAGAGAATAATAAACCTACGTCCTGTGTGGCTATTGCTCTGAGAATTGATTACAACTGAGAGTAATACGAAATACCTAGCACTATCTCCTGATCTGATCTTGTTCTAATCCCAACCCCTCCCTTCGTCGACATCAACCTTTATATAGTTGACGGAGCGGCGGCCATTGTTCTGTGCCAAAAGACGTCTCAACGCTTTGTGAGATAACCGTCTGGTGAAAGTTATTGTTAGAGATAATCGTGCGATGGTTGTTGTCAGAGAGAAATCATGTGCGATTATTAAGAATAAGCGCATGTTCTAACCGCCTCGTCAGACAGACTTACGATGTAGCAGGTTATCGTAAACAAGCCAGTCAAAAATAGGCTGGTCGTAGAAAGATCCACGACCACGAGGTGGTTGTAAGACAACTTACGACTATATGATCGTAGAAAAACTTACGACTTACGTGGTCGTAGAAAGACTTACGACCAAGAAATAGTCGTAGAAAGACTTTTGACTTACGTGGTCATAGAAAAGCTTGCGACCAAGAAGTAATCGTGAAGGACTTACGACTACCCTGTGAAACTTCTCTCTTATTGATAAAGAGTATACTCAGAGAATATAATGACATAATAATTAGAGGATTATTATAACCTCATCATCTAGCCCCCAACTTCAAGTAAAGTGACTTACTTGAGAAAGTAAACCCTTTTCAATTCTCATCGACCAAAAGCGAGCTTAGCCAATAAAGTATACATTTATGATATCGTCATCAGGTACCTCTCCTTTTTGAAGATACTCGTAGATGGACTCCATCCGGGTATTTTTATACTCGAGAGAAGCTATCTCATTAGGAGTTGTCTCTCGTACTTCAACCAGAGATGGCTTCTGGAGTTGTTCCAAGAAGACTCCTGGTAGTACTTGTGATCGGGAAGAAGCTAGTCGAGCCAACTGATCAACGAGAAAGTTATCCTTTCGATGGATATACTGTAACTCGAAACCAAAAAAATGTCTCTATAGCTTTCTAACTTCCGATAAGTACTGAGACATGGTCATACCAGAGCATTGATACTATTTTTCGACCTGATTCACCACTAGTTGAGAGTCTCCTCTCATGAGTAGTCGACGAATCCCAAGCACTTTCGCAGCTCGTATGCCAACCAACAAACTTTAGTATTCAGCCACATTATCAGCGGCTGGAAAAGTGTAGTTAAATGATATACTTTAAGGTCTCTCCCGCGGGAAATTCCAGGACCACCCCAGCCCTTGAGCCACTTAGTGTAAGTGACCCATCAAAGCACATCATTACTGGTTGTGGGAATTGTACTAGGGATCCTAAACGGGTTCGGGATTTGTCCATTCGGTGATAAAGTCTATCAAGATCTATTATTTAATGACCATTCGGGACACGAAATGGAAATCAAACTCCCCAAGTTCTACCGACCATTTTGCCATGTGTCCCGCTGTTTCCTTATTCTAGAGGACCTCTTCTGAGGGAAACTCAGATAACACAATAATTTGTGCATCTGAAAATAATGCCTTAGCTTCCTTCAAAACATGAGGAGGGGATATAAGAGTTTTTGGACCTAAAGGTAGCTCTCCTTAGGCCCATGTAAGACTTCATTTACATAGTATATTGGTCGCTGGACACTTTCACATTTTGTAGCCAGTACAGCACTTACTATTTGTGGCGTGGTGGAAAAATATACTAAGAGTGTCTCGCATGGTTTCGGAGAAACCAGAATAGGAGCACTTGTAAGATACCTCTTTACATCCTTAAAGGCATCATTAGTCTCTTTCGACCACTTGCAACTCTCGTGTTTCCTCAGAAGCTTGAAGAAAAGAAGTCCTTTCTCTCCCAAACATGCAATGAAACAACTTAGAGCCACCATGCACCCGGTGAGTTTTTTAACTTCTTTCTTATTGGTCCGAAGGGCGCATCTGTATGATGGTCTTGATCTTTTCAGAATTTGCCTCGATACCTCTTGCCAAAACAAGGAATCCGAGCAATTTTCTCGAAGAAACTCCGAACACACGCTTCTCGGGATTGAGTTTCAACCAATACTTTCTGAGTTTGTCGAATATCTCCTGCAGATATAAAATGTGATTAAGTCATTTGATGCTCTTGTCGACTAGATCATCAATATAGGCTTCCAAGTTTCGGCCCACTTGATGTATGAAAGTCAATTGCATCAAACGTTCAAAAGTCAGACTAGCATTTTTCAAGCCAAATGGTATTTTTGATATAGCAAAATACTCCAAATGGCATAATAAATACGGTCTTCTCTTCATCTTCTGAAGACATACTAATCTGGTGATAACCAGAGTATGCATTTAGCAAACTTAACATTTCACAACCAGTAGTAGAGTCAACCAATTGATCAATACGAGAAAGTGGGAAATCATCTTTTGGATAAGGTTTATTTAAATCAGTATAGTCTATACATATACGCCACATACTACTAGACTTCTTAACCATTACAGGGTTAGCCAACCACTATGAGTAATTAACTTCTCTTATAAAGCCTACTTTGAGTATTTTGTTCAATTCTGACTTGATAGCTTCTCGTTGATCTGGTGCAAATCTCCGTAATTTTTGTTTTACGGGCTTCTTGTCAGGCTGTAAAGCTAGCCTGTGGTCGATCACCTCCCTGGGGACCCTAGGCATGTCGGATGGCTGCCACACGGACACATCTACATTTGCCCCGAGGAAAGTGATGAGGGCGTCTTCCTATGCGGGGTCGAAAGTAACCCGATGCGAACAGTCTTCGAAGGTTCCGCTAGGTTCAGAGCAACCTCCTTGACATCTTTGTTTGGCTTTGGCGCGCCTTTAGGCTTAGAGTGTTTAGTTGAAGACTGCGTCTTGGTATCTTCTCGAGTCGATAACTGGCCGACCATCTCGAGGGACTTGCGGTCACATGTTAGCGCCATTTTCTTACTGTGATGAGTCCCTTGGGACCTAGCAACTTAAGACATTGATACATATAGTGAGCGACTATCAGAAAATGTGCTAGAGTTGGTCGTCTGAGTATGATGTTATACGCCGTGTCAAAATCAACCATGTCAAAGGAGATTGTATGTCCTGAAGTTGCCCGAAGACCCGAACGTGATAGGTAGAGAAACTTGGCCAATGGGTTTGGGCGAAGATCATAATACGATTCCATGAAATGAATATCGTATAGGTTTTATTCTGGTACGACAAACTTGCATCTCATCTAGAGCACTTACAAATAAAATATTTAAAGAACTGTCACCATCAATCAACACACGATTCACTCGATAGTTATGGATGGTGGGCTTGACCACGATCAAAAACCGACCGGGTCGAGTTGAAGGGATTGGACAATCACTCTTCTCAAAAGAGATTGTGACTTCCAACCACTTAGGAAGATTATTGATGAGGGAAGGGTCAATAGAGTTTACCTCTTGTTCGACAGCCTTATACTGTCGCTTCAACTTGTACACAGACGAACCTCCATAGATGTGCTCAATAGTGTGCTTTGGATCCTAGAAAGGCGTGTCCTTGTCCTCATTCGAGTGCTTTCGACCACTCAACTGCCCTACCTCACCGAGCGTGGGAAGTAGTCTCTTATCATAATAGTAATTCTTGAGTTTTTATTAGAAAACTCGGCAGTTGCGAAGGTCGTATCCCTCCTTCTTGTGAAGTGGACACCACTTAGGCTTGTTGTCCTTCTGCATGGGTGCTTTGCCTTTGGCCCGGTCAGAGTATTGCCTGGGGTTCCATGGCTCTTTATCGCCTATAGCCAAAACTTCCTTCGAATTGTCGGCTTTAGGCTTTTGACTTTTGGTCTTGTTTTTGGATTTCTTGGCCTTATCCTTCCTCCCAGTGCCTTCACATTCCCCTTTGGAACTTCGGTTAAACTAATCGATTGTTTTAGTCCACTTGACCACTTCAACAGCAGTCACATAATGGTCAGCCATCTCAAAGAGCTTGGCAACAGTGGTCGGTGGATCAAGGTGATGTCCTCCATGAACCTCCTATTGCAGACACCCTCCTTGGATGCCCTTATGATAGAAGCATTAGAGACATCTGGATTTGAATTACAAACCCCGCTAAAGCACTTGATGAATTGACATAGAGTCTCATTGTTGTTCTACCGCATTTGATGTAGGTTATCCTCTTTTCCTAGGGCTATTGCACGTGCCCTGGAAGTTGGGCAATAGAATATTGCAGAGGTGTTGCAATGAATAGATCGACTCGAATAGTTGGTTGAGCAACCATGATTGAGCAAACCCTTCGAGCACCGTTGGAAGATAGTTTGCCATGACGTGCTCATCTCCTCCTGCCACCTGAACTGCAGTCATGTAAATTTGAAGGAACTCGATGGGATTTTGAGACCCATCGAATTTCTTCATGTTTACTAGGCAAAACCGCGGTGGCCAATGCATTGCTTAGAGTTCAGGAATGAACTCCCGACATCCGATAACGAGTTCATGATGACTCCTTTGTAGGAATGGGTAATTAGCGTCACCAAGTGATCGTACTCAACGATGCCTCGTTGTGGATGGACCTGACCTGTAGTAGCCCTCGTCCATCCGAGGGTCCTTGTACTCTATCTACTGATGCATATTCCTTGCTTGAAGGGGTGATCGATCACCTCCTCGGTAGATTCGCCGATCTAAAGTCGTTCGAGGAACTCTCCATCAGCTAGAGTTGTGGTTAGGAGATCATCGCGACTTGTCATCATATCTAACCTCACGAGGTGAGTTCTATGAATGACTAGAAGTGTTCGTACCTATTCGACTCACGGAGTTATGCTAGTGAGACTCCTTAAATTTGGCTATGACGCTGCGGGGTGTTTGCATGATACCTTCGGCGAAGTGGTCGTAACCTAGTACTCGAGCAAGCCCTAGACGTATCTTCGATGTCCACCCCCGTAGAAGCCGTCGGCACAGAGGCCCGATGCCTGACAGTGGCGGACTTCGTCCCTCGACCGGAGGCACTGCGGCTTTGCAAGGGGCTGCAGACTACGTGGATGCTGGCTTAGACCGGTGAACGCTATCGTCATGTGGACTAGAGCTCCTGGAGAGCGCTCTGGAAGCCGCGGAGATAAAGGTACCGGCACCCACTCTTCGATTGCATTTGTCTTTGTAGGGATGTCGCTAACTATCATGTTGTACAAATCCTTCACACTGCATGCGCCTCAAAGGATGAGCGCATCTGCTTCCTGGAGATCGCTGAAGGCGATCGCTGACGCGCAGGCGCTGGTGGAGCAGACTCAGCGCATGGCCTCCAAAGAGCGTGAGGCCCTGCTACAGCAGATCGTCATGCTAGAAGAGGAAAAGGCGCGACTAACTGTGGTGATTGGGGAGAAGGACCGGGTGCTGGGCGATGCCTCGGTGGCGGCATGGAGCTCGATGGAAGCTTTGGAGAGTGCACTCTTCGGACCCGAGGATTTGTCGAGCACCCTCCAGAGTATCGGAGAGGCTTCGACCCTCGCACTAAGTGTCGTGTGCTCCTTTGGCAACCATTGTTCGCTGGTGACGACCCGCATCGTACTCGGCCTTCTCCACCATCGGGGCTGCGTGCACGTCGGCGAACTGACTACCCCGCAGCTGGAGCTGCCTACCGAAGGGTCCGCAGAGGCTTCCCTCGGTGTGCCTTATTTATACTCCGAAGAGTACACGCGAAGGCTCGCCTCGTCGTATCTTATTTATACTCCGAAGAGTGCATGCGAAGGCGTCTCTACGTGTCTTATTTATACTCCGAAGAGTGCACGTGGAGGCTCGCCCCCGCGTGTCTTATTTACACTCCAAAGAATGCACAAGGAGACTCGTCTCCGTGTGTCTTATTTATACTCGGAAGACGAACTTAACACGGTAGCAGGAAGAAGACTAGACCAGCCGCCACTCGATCCACTACTCTAGTGACACCGGGTTCACTTCACGGTCCGCCTCATTCTTCGTCCTCTTCATGTGCCACTTCTCTCCGCTATGTACCCCCGCCTCTTCGCCATCAAGACCGACGCGGCTCTCCCTCGCATCGCGGCGGAGGGCGTGCGTGCAGCTCGGCTTCGCAGAGGACCAGTGCGCTGGCGTCTGCGGGCAGCCTCAACACGTCGGACGCGTGCGGCCTTGGATAGCTTCGACGAGACCACCGCGCCTCTCACCGCCCGCACCTCATCGCCGCCGCCGCTCCTCGAGCACTCGACTCCTCGTTGGGGTTTCCTGCGCGCCTTCGGGATGCGTTGCGACTCCGATAGGACAACGCGCGGTACGTCATCATTCATCAAAACGTAGTAACATAAAAGAGGCTATCTTTGGCAGAGGCAAAAGGTTGGGCCGCAATTAATGAGCCGGATCAGGAATCACGGGCCCAAATCGGCAACGAGACCAAGCCCAACGTAATTTTACCGATGTACCCATGACATCTGTCCATTTTCAAGCCAAGCCCGAAAAGCCGATCCCCAACCACATGGACGTTGAGGGCGAGGTCCCGGCGGCCGCCGTGGAGAACGGCCTGGGCGGCGGGGAGACCTCCCCGGGGCCGGTTTCTGCCGAGCAGCTGGACGTGGAGGCGTACGCGGCGCAGTACTCGGGGCGGACGCGCCTGGCGTGCCTCCTGTTCATCGCGGAGAGGTGCGGGGTGGAGTCGATGGAGCTCGAGGCGCTCCGGATGGCGTACGACGAGTTCAAGAAGGGCGAGGACTTGGGCTGGGCTCGTAGTGGCCTTTTGTTTGAGTGGTTTTGAGCTAGCAAGTATCGGGAAGTATTGACGGAGTATCGCGATTAATTTTATTTATTTTGGGAATTACATTCTGCCGATACTTCCCGATACCATATTGTGTCGTATCAGAGCCGTATCGGTATCTGATACCTATCGCAATACGTGTACGGCGCCTCTCCGGAATATCAGGCTATTGCAGGTTTTCTTTGCTCAAACTTGTGCCTTTTCCTGAAGTTTGTCGAGACAGGACCTGAACTTGGAAGCAGCTATTCTGAAGTCATAGCTCCGCAAGATGTGGCTGTCTATGGTGCCCTTTGTGCACTTGCTGCTTTCGATCGATCGGACCTGAAGGTTCACCTTTTTCTTTCTTTTTCCTGTGGGGTGTTCTTTTTTTTTTGTACCATTGTACTTAAATTATGATTGATTATACATTTGTTACAGAGCAAAGTTATTGACAACATTAACTTCCGTAACTTTCTGGAGCTGGTGCCTGAAGTAAGGGAGCTGGTTAATGGTTTTTATTCAAGGTATGATTCTATTATAACAGCTTCTTATGTTCTATTGTTCATTTCCATCTTTTCAGGGTGATGGTTCTCACACTTAGTGATCTTGTAGCATATACGGTTAGAATATATATAGGATTTGCAAAATGTATTTTACATTTTTTCTCTCTATATTCTTGCAGTATGAGGAAAATATACATTTTGCTATGGGATCCTTTTCCACTTATGGAAACCCTGTGACAAGAAGTAATAGGATTTCTTCCCATAAACCACAAGTATTTTTTGTAGTGCATGATAAAAAAGAATAAATTTGACTTCTTTTTTATTTTTCTTGTTCTATGTCAAATCAAACCAAATAATGAAAAGGAAATGTATTCTGTTAGTTCCATAAGAGAAAAAGGGACCGACACTTGGTTTAATTTCTCAAGTGAAACACATTATGTTACTATCATCCTTTCTAACAGGCCTCGGAATAGATATCATCATACAGACAGCCTTTCCTTAACAATATGTTTATTCCCTAGGTTAAATTCATTAGCCTACATAAATAGGACTCTTTTAAGAATAATTAGTCTACATAAATTTAAGATCTTTGTTGTATCACATTCTGTTGGTTGTGCGGTATAAATTTTTGGTATTGATGTAGCATATGGATGATTGTTTCCCTTAAATTCATACCTTATTTTGCACCACATGGTGTAGATTAGTGTGGCTTTTGGGCCTTTGTCTCAAATACCATCGAAGTCTGATTGTTTACTAAAATGAGGCATAGTACGTCCTTGGCTAAACCACTCATGCTCAAGCTATGGATAATACATTTTTTCATTCCAGAGTTGCGTTTCCAGCTTTTTCAAAATACACATTTGTTCATACACTCTGGTAGATTGCAGTTATTTTTTTTCAACTGATGTGTGTTATATATGCTAACCATGAAAATTCTCAATCCAGTCGCTATGGATCATGCTTGGAGCATCTTGAGAAGCTAAAGCCGAACCTCCTACTGGATATTCATCTGGACTTGCATGTACAGACTCTGTACATGGATATTCGCCACAAAGCTATCACACAGTACACACTTCCATTTATTTCTGTTGATCTTAACACAATGGCTGCTGCCTTTAAGACGTCTGTGTCCATGTTGGAGAAAGAGCTGGCTGCACTGATCACCGAGAACAAAATACAGGTACTTTTAAGATCTCATGTTACATACCAAGATATTTCTGCTTGTTTTTTTGAGTTGCTTCTATCTGAAATTTTTGCAGGCTCGGATAGACTCCCACAACAAGATTCTTTATGCAAGGCATGCTGACCAAAGAAATGCAACTTTCCAACGTGCCCTCCAAACCGGCAATGAATTCGAGACAGAGGTTAAGTCTATGCTTCTGAGAGCTAACCTCATCAAACATGATTACAACCGAAGGACTGGGCAAAGGAAGATGTGAACTTCTGGGCCTGGCTGTTGTGGAAAAATGGCTGTCTGCTTCTCCTTTTGGAAATATTTGTTGAGAGATGTTTCAATGCTTTTCTTAAAATGATTTGCACAACTTTTAAAGCAGAATTGAATGGTGGATTGTAATTACTTGCCCCTTTATGTGCTTTGAGATTAGTACTATTCTTGTTAAAGTGGAAAGCATTGAAGCACTGCTCATTTGTTTTGGACCTTGCATGGCCCATGGAGAGGTTTTGGTGATGAACCATACTGATGGCCGAGCAGTCAAGTTTGTTTAAATGTACAGTCTATGTTTCTTCTTAGATATGTTGCTGGTGTAAACGGTTAGAAATATTTAAGCATCTTGAGATATGATATACCGATCTGTCATGCATTTTGAGGCCAAGCTATGATTTAAAAATTAAAACCTTAAATGCTTAGAGGCTATGATGCACGGACACGGATACGTCGACGCGATACGACATCGACACGGGAATTCTCCGTTTTTCCAAAAATACCGATACGGCGACACGGCTATATATATTTAAATAATAAATAAATTATATATATATGTATTATTTTCTATGTTTCCACATGCTTATTAAACTGAAATAATGTAAATTGTAAACTTGTAATTTGTAAAGTGTAATTTCCTCTCTAGCACTAGAATTAGCGGCTTTCATTTTTCTAGAATGATGAAACAAGCAATTAAGCATAACTGCACAAGTTTGCTAAATGCGTAAATATATATTGCTGGCTAACTGCAGTCTGCATCTCAACCCTAAATGCTAAAACAAAGAAGCGGGCAGATGATATCTCGGTGGCGCGGGGACACCGGCGGCGCACGGGAGAAAGTCGGCAGCGCATGGGAGAAAACCGATGGGCGGTGGTGCGTGGGAGAAAACCGATGGGCCGCGGCGAGGTGCAGGAGCCGGCGGGAGCAGGCGGCGGCGAGGTGCGGGAGCGGGCAGCGGGAGAAAGCCGACGGGCGGCGGTGAGGTGCAGGAGCCGGTGGGCGGCGGCAAGGTGCGGGAGCGAGCGGTGGTGAGGTGCGGGAGCGGGCGGCGGCGAGATGCGGGAGCCGGCGGGAGCGGGCAGCAGCGCGAGCGGCCGATGCGGAGAAGCGCGAGCATGCGAGCGCGATGGGAATGAGATGCTCGGTATCCGGGGCAGGAGGTTAGGGTTAGGGCAACGCCCGTGCGTGTGTTATGGGTCGGCCGTGTCCTAGGCCATTCCTGGGCCGGCTGTGTCCAGGCCGTGTCCGATTCGTATATTTAGTGTGTCCAACACGTGTCGAGAATTTTAATAATTAAAATTAATTCTGAAATCAGCCGATACGTCGCCGACATGTGTCCAAGACGTGTCTGTGTCGTATCCGTGTCCGACACGGTGTCGAACACGGATACGGCGGTTTTGGGGCGTGTCCGTGCTACATAGCTTAGAGGCGGTACATAAAAGATTTTCTACATTTCAACTTATTTTGTGTTTCTACGCACACTTGTTCTGCCGCAGTCCTGCATCCACGGATGACGGCCGGAATGTGAACGTCGTGCGTGTGTGGTGGTTTGCATGTTGATTGCATTCTTACATGCAATTTTGTTGCCTTATTTGATGACCTAACTCATTTGAATTTATTAATCTGGATCTGCGACAGAGCATCGCACACTATATGACCATCCAGTTGGCCATATGGAATCTCCCACGTGCTAATCAAGGCTGACGAGTCCAGACTAGCGGTGTGAGGAAGAAAAGAGGTAGCCCATTGCTTAGTCCACAGGTTCAAAGACATACGATTTGGAAGCAATCATGGAGGAACAGATCAGAGATTCCAAACCTCAATAATTGCAATACAAAGAATGAATCAAATGAACGAGAGAGAGAAAGAGGAGACCCCAATGAGTCTGTCTACAGTGCGATCGATCGAGGGTCCTTTGTTTAATTCTATCTACAGATAAACGGGACATGTATGAAGCATCAAACTGGATGTACGAAATCGACAGGGAAAATTTGCTCATGTTCGTCTTGCTCAGTTGGCACAGGTCCATCTGGAGGTAGGAACGCAGCTGAGGTAGTGGCACCAGTGGCAGCTGTCGTTGGCGTTCGCACCGCGGAAGAGCATCGTCATACCAACCGCGAATCTGCAAAGGTTAACACAAACAGAGCACGGAAAGAATGAGTTCGCTCCTGCCATGCTTCTGCCAACTTCACCGACAGAAACTCAACTTCAGCGCGTAGTGGTTGAGATATATAGAAAAATGGCATATATACATCGTGGCTGTCAACAAGGTGCATGTTAGCTGGTAAGGTTGGCGGAGAAAAAAGCGACCCAATAGAAGAAAAAAAAAGATGGCCAGCTAGGCACTATATTCTGACGATGATCTAATTAATATGTAAGAAAAGAGAGAGGCCGTGTTCTGTTCTGTCTTTGCATTGTGCTACTCTGGCTCCAGTCATTTCACATGGGAGACTCGAATCCGGGTGCAAGAACAGCGCTGCTGCCCACCGTATCAGGCGCATCAAATCATCGACGCATGTGGACTTGTGGAGCACCAAAGTACCTAACCCATCTAGAGCTTCTCATTTATTCTAGCTTTTAACTTATTTAAGCAGAAGTTATTTAGAATACATCGAATTTTAATTTTAGCTTATCTTAGCTTTTGGGGTTTTTGTTTTGGCTTTTTTCTTCTTCCCCCTCTTATTCCTTTGTATTGCCTATGACAATATAATGGTTTTTTTATTTTTCAAAAAAAATTAACATCAATTATAGTGCAATTTCAACTAGAAACTTAAGTCGTAAGCCAGCTGGAGCAGAGCCAACAACTCTAGTGTTTGTGTCCTTGAAGTGGTACTAATATTTATTGGAATAGGTAATATACGCTCAAGTACTAGTAGTAGCATTACATGCACGCACATGGTGAATTGATGATGGTGAGCTAGAATATATGACTCATATACGGTGAACGACTGAACGTGTTCTTGGCGAAGTACTGGTTTAAACTTGAAGCAGCATGCATGGTAACTGAAATTGGCAATGCTTACCCGACAATGGCTAGGGCCAACGCGATGGCCAGCAAGACCCACTGATAGACGAGGTACTTCCTGGAGCTGCACGGGGTGCCCGCCGGCAGGCTGTAGCGCTCCATCCAGCCGAAGTGCGGGCGCATCAGCAGCACAAATCCGAGCAGGAAACCAGTCAGGAACCCGCCAATGTGCGCAAAGTTGTTGACGTGTGGGAGAATGCCGAGCGCCAGGTTCACCGCAATGACGAACAGGAGGGTCATCACGGCCGCGGCCTACGATATAGACAGAATTGTCGAATCTGAGATGCCTGAACTTCTCTTGTATTACTGCCTAATCGATCAGTGGATGCAGAGGGGTATTACGAAGTGTGTACCTTGTTTGTGTAAATGGTCCAGTTAGTGAGGAGCTCCGAGAGCATCGCTCCAAGGAGTCCGAAGAGCGCGCCGGAGGCACCAACGGAGATGTGATTTCTGATGAACAGAGAGGAGAGGACACTGCCACCGAGCCCGGACAGGAGGTAGATTGCTCCAATTCTCACTGCAGCAGTCCAGGAAACAGCAATTCAGATTGTAATCAAATCAGGGGATCAACATGGCAATCCATGAGTCACAACGTTCCGATCCATCTGCAATCAAATGGGTGCAATGGACTTACTGTATCCGAACTGCTGCTCTAGGCGCATGCCAATGAAGACGAGGCTGAGCATGTTGGCCACCAGGTGCAGAACACCGGCATGCAACCAGATGCACGTAATGAGGCGCCATCCCTGGTGCTCATGCACGACCTTGTCCCACACAAGGGCTCCCATCTTCTGTAGTCTGGAAAAACAAGAGCAAGTGTCAGGCCAGGCCCCATCTGAGTATCTGATCTCATCTCATCAAGAACCCATGCATACATGGAACTGCGGTACTGTCCCAATTAATACAAACAAATCCAGCGCAGTTCGTCCCACACTGTATATAAATAGTATGATTAAAGTGGTGTCCTACTTATTTTCCGAAGTAATCCTGACTCATCTGTTGTATGAATAATTTCGGTTCTAGATCTGAACTTGGCGAATTCAATTTAGTTCAGATTAATAATGTTCTGGAGGGGACAGCGTGAGACTATCACTTTCTCACATAAGAAAACAAAAAAGATTATACTGCAAAAAAAAAAAGGAAAACAAGTTGTGCGTAGAATGGTACAGTCTGCCTTCTGCAATGATTCATCCGAACAAACATCTAGTACTACAAAGTATGACTAAATCGAGATATCAACTAACTTTGCAGACAAGCAAAGCTAGCAACTAGTAAAATTTTCGGGAACAGATCCATATGTATCAGTATCACCGATGATTACTCCCAGATGAGCAAATCAAATGCAGAACCTGATCGAGCAAATTAAGGCCGGGAAAACTGATCGGTCATTAGGCGCCCAATTCAAGCATTTACTTTTTAAATCGAAGCATAACGTCGTTATGTATCCATCCCTTGTAATGCATCGCACCCTTCACCCCATTCTATACATGAAGAAACTAAGCACGACAAGTAAACAGAGAGAGAAAAGAAAGGTAGGTAAGCTAGCTTGTTGCACTAGACTCACGTGGCGGAGGAGGGGCCGAGGAGTGGGTTCTGTCGCAGCGGCTGGAAGGAGAAGCGGTGGAGGAAGCGCGCGACGCACTTGCCGTCGCGGGGTGGGGTGTGGGCGGGGCAGTTGTTGGAGTACATGACGATGACGAAGACGGTGATGTTGGCGACGAGGAAGACGGGCACGATCCACGGCACCCACTCCCGCTCCCCCTCGTGCTGCGGGTACAGCGGCGACGGCACCTTACCGGCCTCCTTCCTCGCCGTCGAGCCCTTCTCCACGTCCGCGCGCGTCGCCATTAGCTAACTGCGAACAACGACGCCGATTCGATCGATCAACTTGCCCTTGCCAAGCTAACAGATTGTAACCTGGGTTCCCCTCGACCTCGTGTGGCACGCGTAGTGGCCGGGGAGAATAAAAGAGAGAGAGAGAGAGGCAGAAGCGTGGGTGGGCTTTGCAGGTGGCGGAGTGAGGATGCCGAGAGGCGCGCGAGGGAGGGAATAAATAAGCCGGCGGGCGGGACGGCTCACGGCGCGGTGCGTTTAATTTCTTGGAAGCATGGCTGACCTGGATGGTGGTGCAAGGCCCCGTTTTTCTTATGTGACTGATCACTTTTGACTATTTTTTTTGATACAGTGATAAACGATGGATGAAGATGTTGATATTGATAACACATAAATTAGTGGGTTTGAAAAGCCTTTTAGAAAAAGCATCTTCAAAAGGCCACTTGAAAAAACCATCCCATTTGTTTCAGTTCTCAAAGAAGTTAAAACCAAAAACCGCTCCAAAAGCTAAAAAAACTAGGCCTACACTCAGGGGCGGAGATATAGGGGGACGATATGGACAATAAGTAGAGTAGAACCAATGAATCATGCTGGACTTACCGATCCAATAGTCACATATCAGAGTAATATGTTTCGCAAATTACAATGCAAAGAAAATTACATCTCTATTAACTTAAACTTAGCTCTACGACTAAAACAGGGTCTAAGCCGATTAAAACAGGGTCTCTAGATGTGATGTGAGAGCAACTACTGAAGTGTGTACTTATGGTTTTTGTTTACATTTTTTGATACCACAGTGAACGGTAAAGATATTGACGTGGACGGCTCATATATTTTTAGACTCGAGAAGTCATTTAAAAAAACTGCTTTAAAAACACTCTATTTATTTTGATTTTCGAAGAAATCAAAAAACAAATCCACGAGAACATGTCCATTGTATTGCCGTAGAAATTCGGCCAAAATATTTTCTTGGCTTTTAATTAAAGGTTCCTAACGTTATGTACTCCACCAGCTAGTAGTGCTTGAGTGATCTTCAATCACACCTATGACTAGCTACAACAGCTTCTAGTCAACTCACCAGCCTGCATTAATCATCCTAAGATTAAGAACACAAACATGCATATCCTACAGATCACGGTACGCACCACCTTGTAACCCGAATTTACAAAGATCAGTAGATACAAAGCTAAAACAAGAAACAAAACAAAGAGGATTTGGGCTGCATATGACTGGGCTTTAAACATACTTTACATTTGGGCTAAATTGGGAGGGACCAAACCACCAATTAAACACATGTAATTAACTACATAATGGAGGATTAGTAAAAAGTTGGGGGTGCCGGGCCCCCTCCAGCCCCCCTTGTCTCCGCCACTGCCTACACTGTGTGGAATGTGCAGGTGGCTTTGCAGTAAATTACTCTCACCCGTTCAAAATATAAATATATCGTTTTAGACGTTAACATGGTATGTAAAATACAAGTTTGATCAATAATTTTCATTGTGATATATTTTATAAAATCTAATAAAATTATAATATTATGAAAATACTTTTAGAGACGAATCTACATATATATTTTTTTAGTATTCAATCTAAATACTTAAAAATATACCGTTAATATAAGTTTTAAAAGTTTAAATGTATGTATCTCAAAACAAAGTATGTTTGTGAATCGTAGGGAGTAAGTATGTTGATTTGGGAAAACCTCTACTCCCGAGGCCATCTACTTCCAGATCGGTCTTGCTTATTGCACCATGCGTGTTCGATTAGAAGTTACAAATCAAGGGCCGAGATCGAACCTAATACTAGTAACAATTCAAAATCATATCGCTTGTGAAATTTTTCCTAAATTGCTTGGCCTTTATCAAGTGACCTATAAACCAGAGTTTATAGCTTATGAGCATTATAGCTACTGTTGACTTATTTCACATAATTAAATATAAAAAATAAAGAAAAAGATGAAAAAAAATTATATCAGTATAGATGATGCATATAAATAAAGGGGAAAGACAAAAATTAAAAAAGATAAAAAAAAATTATAAATTAGAAGTTGAAACCATTTAAAGTGGACGATAGGATTAGCTGTGTGCTGTCACGTTGACTGACTGCGCAAATGTTCTCTTACAATGGGGCACTATTGTGTCGAATGGCTACTGTTGACTTTAGCGGTAGGTGCATGCATCCCAATCAATCATGGAAGCTACTAGTTAGTGGGAATATTCTATTTGTTTGTGTAATGGTTAGTATCACGATAGATCTCAGAGCAGTGATCGATGGTACACTCCTACACGAATTCTTTTGGAAATTTCCAGTGAGGAGGAGTACTTGCTCCACTTGTGTAATGATTAAAGTAATTAGAGCCACTCGGTTTCTTTAGCTTTTGCTGCGATACCAATACTGGAGTTTGGTTGGCACCGACAGACAGGGCGTACGCAATTTTCTCCATGCAATGCACGTTAAGCTTCCTTACAGGAAAAGCAAGACAATCTTGTCTGGTTATGGCATGGTCATGGGCTCATGAAACTTGTGGGAAAACGGCCTACATGTATATATCTCGATTCTCGCAAAAGAGGGACCGAACGGAAAGAGACGTGCGGTTTCTTGCCGCAGGGCCACGGAAGGTTCGAAAGCGACCTAAACCACCGATGGGCTCTTCATCCGACGCCAGTTGATCTTTTGAACTTTTGGATTTTAATTTCTCATTTATCCAAAAATCAAAATAAATAGAACGATTTTTTTAAAACAGATCCTCCAAATAGCTTTTTAAAATTAAAACCGTGTACATCGACAGTAGACACCACCTACAACCGTCTCGAAAAATATAACCAAAACTCGTTACCTGCAGCCAAAAAGCAACTACCGCCTAACTAAAAAAAACATGTCCGAGCGCTTTCGTTCAGACCTGACCACGTCCTTGCTTGGAAGGCAGCAACGCCCAACCAATTTCACAGGCGATTGCGGCTTGCTTGATTCCTTTCCTGCTCGTCCAGTGACGCATGTGTAGCGCAGAAAGAGGCCGAAACGGTCGTGCTGGTTCGGCATCTCGCGTTGGCTGGACACATGCGTGCGCGCGGTGCGGCACCGGCGGGCGGGCGGGCGTGAGTTGGCAGCTGCGGCCGCGCTGCCATTTGGGATGGTATGCGACTAGTAGTAGCTGGGCGCGGAGTGCCAGATTTTTGTCGGTACGGAACGGACGGTGGGGTGTTAACAGAACGGATCCAAACGAATATTGTTTATTCCATATCCTTTTTCATATTTTTTTTTATCGAAGTCGAAGTCGGATATGGTCAAAAAAATATTCGCTCTATTTACACCCGGGGTTCATCGATTCTCGCATCCACGGCTGGGCTTGCTCGCTCGCCGTGATTGGAATTGGAACGATCTGCCTATGCTCTGCTGGTTGCGCTGGGCGACTGGCATCATCTGGTTTCTCTCTCGTGTTAAGTGGTGGTGCGTGATGCTACTAATTGTCTAATTATATATGCAGAGCGAGCTTAAGCAAAAGTTCTCTGTGATGATGCTATGGCGCCATACTAGCTAGCTGCATCATGCAGTACTTCAAAATGACGAGATGCTGCCTGCCTGGTGCTACATGATTGAAGCCTCTGTCGACGGGTAGAGGACATCTATTTTGTTTCCGATTCTTTACAATTATTGTCCAGTGGGCACCAACTAGGCTCGGCTCGTTAGGTTAATATGTGTGCGTCGCGGGCCCTTGCTCCTGTAAACAACATGCAAGAAATGTGCACGCCGTCGTTTTATCCCACACGGCCCAGCTACACCATTGTCCTTTCTTTTGGCTTTTCACTTTTTTTAACTGTCTTTTGGTTTTGACTTTTAACTGTCTTTTGGTTTTGCACCATTCACTTTTTCTTCTAAAAACCATTTTTTTAACCACTATTATTTATTTTTAGTTAAAAGTTATAACTAAAAGCTATTGGTAAAAACTAATGCGAACGCCCCTTAGATCTCACGACATGCTATTACATGGCGCAAATTGCAAACAAAAGACGGAAAATCAATCGAAAAGCTGTGAAACGCTAGCATTGTTGGGCCCACATGACGGCCTAAACTGGCTTGCGGCCTTGAACTGGGGACTCGCGAATGCCCAAATTTGACCGCAAATCAGCAAACGCATGTTCCTCCAAGGGGAAAAAAAATCAGCAAAGGCAAATCCATGGCTACAAACTTACACATCTCTCTCTAAAAAAATTATTACAGATCTCAAATTCTTGGGTCGGGCTCCAATCGATGTGTAGAAAATTGGCAGAACCCATGTAGGAAGGTCAATGCCCCGTGCGCTATAATGCCTTGTTCGTAACACAAGCATCTCGTAGGAATTCTACACTGACTAATGGGGCCTTTAATTTTTTTTAAAAAAAGTGTTCATAAATTCTACGCTCTGATAACTACAGAGCTATAAAAATTTTAGAATACAAATCCATCACAAAAATCAGAAAATCAAAAAACTAAAAAATCCGAGAAATAAACATTAAAGTTAGCAGTACCGCAATAGTAAACCAGGATTACCACTACAGTAAAACAGCCCGATGAATAGTAAGAAAAAACTATTTCAAAACTAAAAAACTATGTAACATTTGACCCACAGATCAAAATGACTTGAAACTAGGTATACATATTCTCTAGAATGTCACAAACCTATTCCAATAAAAAATCGAGAGAATCTTTATCAAAGTTATGATATTTTTTATTTGAAAAAATATTGCTTGAGCATGTCCACTGGATCATTCCTGAATATACGGGGAAGCAATAAGATGGAGTGGCTGCACGTGCCGTTTTACGTTAGTATAAGCTATTTATCGTAGAAAAATTAAAAAATAATTTTTAAAAGCTGAAAGGAAAACCCGTTGATTCTTCGGCTCAAAGCTTCAGAGTAGATACCATCTTGAAGATAAGCCTACCCCTGCATATTATAATGAGTATGTGATACGCACCTTGCGCACTACCATTTATTAGAATGTGTACCAGTGTACTTACTAGCATGTTGTATTGTCAGGTTCATGCTGAGTTTGCAGGTATTGTTGACAACTTGACACCCATTTCTTCAACGAGTTTGTAAAAAAAATCCGGAGTTCTTGCCACGCTAGCAGGAACCTGGAACATGTCAATTTTGATCGATACACGTCTGCTCCTTTCATTTGGTTTTCTTCTGTGGCCTTGTCTGGAAATGTGATAGCCATGCCGCCATGTTTCAGGTTGCCAACGTGCCATACTGCCATGTCTGCCGCGTGCTTGTACGCACGCCGATCAGCGTGCTGCGGCCGGCGTAGCGAATTGGCCTATGGACACCTAAAGTGTGTGTTCTTCTGGGCTGTGGACAAACCATAAGTAGAAAAAAAAAGACACTTTTTTCAGAGAGGCGGCTTATGGACAATCTATTGCACTGCACCATGTGCTGCTGCTGGTTTTTGTATGGACAGAGATGTCTTCAATCGATAAGCACTTGGGCAGGCCCCTAGATCTTAAGACAAACATAAGGTGCAAAAGAAAGAAATGAACATGGTATGCTGGTATTGTTAGGATGATCTCAGGCATTTGGTCCGACGGTCAGTACCCCACTCCCTCTTCTCTTCCCTCTCAGATCTAGAAACCCCAGGTGCGGAAAAGAAGTTCTACATTGGTATCAGAGCCTTACCGGTTGCGCCGCCCGGCCGCCGCCGCGCTCCGGTCGCCGCTGCTGCGCCTCCCATGCCGCAGCCCCCGCTCGGGGCCGCCGTTGTTGCTGCGTGCCGTCCGGGCAGCCGCGCCGCTTCGGGTCGCCGCCCCGCTGCTCCGCGCCCACCGTCGAGCGGGCGCCGCGTGCCGCCGCTGCCGCTCCCGCGACGCGCCGCCGTCGCCCGATGGGGGCCGCCGCTGCCGCGCCTCGCCGCAGCCCCGCCCGCCGTCGCCTTGTGCGCCCTTGCGCCGCCGCTCTCCTTTTTTTCGGGTGGAGAGGAGCCGAATAAGGGCTAGGGTTAGGTTTTGGGGGTGTTATCCCCTCCGCGCTCACTCCGAGCCGTTGATCAGACGATGGGCGGCCGAGATCGCTCGAGGCCAGATGGGCCGCGGGGAATGCTGAGCGCGCCAGATGGGCCGCGAGGGAGTGCTGAGCGTGGGCCGCGTCTTTTGGGCCGCGGCCGAAAGAATGGGCCAAAAATTGGCCTTTTGCACAGAGATTTTGATTTAATTGTTTTTCAGAAGTATATATGAGTGAATTTGATTGAAATTTGATCCAAAATCTCTGTAAATTTTTGCACCAACGTGTTATTTTTTCAGAGATTAAAAGTGTACAGTAAAATGCTTCTGTATAATGAATTATTTTAGAATAATTACAGTTTCCGCTGCAAAAGTTAATGTTGATTGATTTTCATTATTAAATTCGAATCAACGGGAGAATTTAATTTTAGAAAAATAGAGATAAATCCCAGATAATTATGATATTGTTATTTTCTGACCAACGTTGATAATAACAATATTATAATTTTTAATTGATGATTTTTATGCATTATTTCTATTTCTGCCCAACGGTGATGTAGATTTAATGTATAGATAAAATTGATTTAAATTGTATGTCGTATTTTTGACCAACGTTGGAAATAAGGCATATAATTTTCCTGTTATGTTCTCACTTTATTTGAAATATTTTTCAGGAGGATACAACTTGATGAGTTGTATCAGAGAGATCCCCACTCTCAAAGGTGATAATTATGGAGAGTGGAAGAAAAAGATAGACTTAGCGTTTATCTTGGCTGAGGTGGACTGGGTCCTCACTACAGCACGTCCCATTGAGCCTATGGCACCAGTGAGGGAACTAAATGAGGATGATACTGCTTGGCAGAAAAGACAGAGGGATCATGCTCCCTTACAGATGTCTTATGATTTTGATCATAAGAAATGGACCACAGCCAACAAGAAATGTATGGCTGTGATAAAGAACACGATTGAGCTTGTTATTGTGGGCTCAATCGCAGAGTGTGACACTGTCACAGAGTACCTTGAGAGAATAAAGAGTCAGTTTACTGGCTCTTCAAAGACTTATGCTACACAGCTGATTAAACAGCTTGTGACAGAAAGGTACTCTGGTGGTGGCAGTGGCATAAGAGAGCACATACTGAGGATGAGCAACTTGGCATCCAAGCTTAAACCAATGGATTTGGCTCTCAAGAATGAGTTCCTTATTCATTTGGTTTTTGCTTCCTTGCCTAAAGAGTTTGACACTTTTGTTGTCAACTATAACATGCAGCCCGAGAAATGGGACTTGGAAAAGTGCATAGCTATGTGTGTGCAAGAGGAGGAAAGAATTAAATCCTCACATGGTGGATCCATCAACTATGTGAAGGATAACAAGAAAAAGATCTTCAACAGTACCTCCTTCTCAAAGAACAAGGGAAAAGCCTCTGTCCATCAGCCTCAACAGAATAAATTTGCTGTAGACAAAGATCAGTGTCTTCACTGCAAGAAGACGGGACACTACAAGAAGAACTGTCCTGATTACTTAAAGATGATAATGGCAAAGAAAGGTGAGAACATTAGTACCTTTATAAATGAATGCCTGTATGTGCAATATTCGAAATCCACTTGGTGGATTGACTCAGGAGCAACTGTTTCATGTTGCTAATTCCTTACAGGGATTCCGTTCGACGAGGACTACACAAAGAAACGAAAGATGCATTAAAGTTGCAAATGGAGTTCAAGCTGAAGTTGAAGCCGTTGGCGATCTTTCATTAGAGTTAGCTAATGGCTCCAATCTTTTACTTAGAGATGTCCTTTATGTTCCCTCTTTACAGAGGAATTTGATTAGTGTTTCAAATTTGGACAAAGATGGTTATGATTGTAATTTTGGAAATGGCAAGTGTGAAATAATGTTTAATAAAGAATGTGTTGGTCTTGCTATCTTACAGAATGAGCTTTATTTGTTATCATTATGTGATGATGTGAATGTCGTATGCGATAATGGGAACGTCGCGTGCGAGAAAGTGATTGAATCCTTGTCTACGAATGTAAATAGAAAACGAAAGAGAACTCTAGATAAGTCGTCGAAATTATGGCACTGTCGTTTAGGCCATATTTCGAGGGGGAGAATAGAAAGACTAGTTAAGAATGATATTCTTCCTCCATTAGAGTTCTTAGACTTAGAACAATGCAGAGAATGCATTAAAGGAAATATGTAAAGAAAATTAAAAAAGACGCTAAAAGAAGCACAGGAGTTCTACAAATTATTCACACAGATATTTGTGGTCCTTTTCCTGTGAAAAGTGTGGATGGATATGACTCGTTTATAACATTCACGGATGATTACTCCCGTTATGGATATATTTATCCAATCAAAGAAAGAAATGAAGCCTTGGATAAATTTAAGATATTTAAGGCTGAAATTGAAAACCAACACGATTTAAAGATTAAGATAGTCCGATCTGATCGTGGGGGGGAGTACTACGGTCGACATACCCCATATGGACAAGTTCCTAGACCTTTTGCAAGGTTTTTACAGGAAAATGGAATAGTGGCCCAGTATTCTACACCGGGCGAACCTCAGCAAAATGGAGTAGCTGAAAGACGCAACCGTACCCTGATGGATATGGTGCGAAGCATGATGAGCTACTCCACACTGCCATTGAGTTTATGGATGGAGGCGTTGAAAACCGCCATTCATATTCTCAACAGAGTGCCTAGTAAGTCGGTGCCCAAAACACCGTACGAGATGTGGACAAAAAGAGTTCCCTCACTAAACCACTTACGTGTGTGGGGGAGTCCTGCTAAGGCTAAAGTATTTAACCCAAACCTTGGGAAGCTTGATCCCAAAACAGTAAGTTGTCATTTCATTAGCTACCCTGAAAAGTCAAAAGGGTTTCGTTTCTACTGTCCAGATAGATATACAAAGTTTGTAGAAACGAGACACGCTGTCTTCTTAGAGGATGAAATGATGAGAGGAAGTATGGTAGTTCGTGAGATTGATCTTGAAGAGAAGCGGGTGTATGCGCCCACTCCGATGATTCAAGAGCCATTCTTCACACTACCTGCTGTCGCTGCACCGACGGTGCAAGACACTGTGGTGCCAACACCTGTTATTGTTCCTCCTGTGGCAACAATGAATGATAATGAGGAACTTGTTCTTCAGGATCCTATAGAACCTATTGCCACAGATGAGGGGGAGCAACAGCAGCCTCAAACAGAAGATGTACTAAATGAGGAGGCCCCAAGGAGGTCTCAAAGAGTAAGAAGATCAGCTATTTCTGATGATTATCAGATTTATCATACAGAGGAATTTCAAATGGAGGATGATCCCACCTCATTTGAAGAAGCCATGAGAAGCGAAAATTCCTCAAAATGGCTTAAGGCCATGGAAGAGGAGATGAGGTCCATGAAGACTAATAAAGTCTGGGACTTGGAAATTATTCCTAAAGGAGCCAAAACAGTAGGCTGTAAATGGGTCTAAAAGACAAAGCATGACTCCCAAGGGAATGTAGAAAGATACAAAGCGCGACTTGTGGCAAAAGGATTTACGCAAAGAGAAGGGATTGATTACAATGAGACCTTTTCTCTAGTCTCATGTAAAGATTCCTTCAGAATCATAATGGCATTAGTAGCACATTATGATTTAGAGTTACATCAGATGGATGTAAAGACGGCATTTCTTAATAGGGATTTGGAGGAAAATGTTTACATGGCACAACCGAAAGGTTTTGTCGTGGAAGAAAATGAAAGAATGAGATGCCGCCTAATGAAATCGACTTATGGGTTAAAGCAAGCTTCAAGACAGTGGTACTTGAAGTTTGACAGTACAATAAGAAAATTTGGGTTTAAAGAGAATGTAGAGGACAACTGTGTTTATGCAAAGTTTAAAGATGGGAAGTTTATCTTCCTAATCCTGTATGTGGATGATATCCTACTGGCTAGTAGTGATGTCAGTCTGCTACTGGAGACAAAGAAGTTTTTGTCCTCAAATTTTGATATGAAAGATCTTGGTGAAGCTTCGTTCGTTCTAGGGATCGAAATTCACCGGGATAGAAACAAGGGGATATTGGGACTGTCACAAAAGGCATACATAGAGAAAGTCTTAAAGAAATTTGGTATGCATAAAAGTAGTCCTTCACCTGCACCTATAGTCAAGGGCGACAGATATGGGGATTTTCAATGCCCCAGGAACCAGTATGAGATCGATCAAATGAAAACGGTTCCATATGCTTCAGCTGTCGGAAGCTTACAGTATGCTCAAGTGTGCACACGCCCTGACTTAGCATTTGTTACCGGGTTACTTGGCAGATTCCAGAGCAATCCTGGAATAGAACATTGGAAATTGATAAAGAAAGTCTTGCGTTATTTGCAAGGAACAAAAGGCCTCATGATGACATACAGAAGATCAGATTTACTCCATATAGTGGGGTATACAGATTCTGATTTTACGGGAGATGATAGAAAGTCTACATCCGGATATGTATTCACTCTCGCAGGAGGAGCTATATCGTGGAAAAGCTCAAAGCAAACCGTCACTACATCGTCCACAATGTATGCCGAGTTTGTAGCATGTTATGAGGCTACGGGGCAGGTGAACTGGCTAAAGAAGTTCATACCCGGTTTAAAAGTGGTTGACGACATCAATAGACCACTTAAGTTGTACTGCGATAATGAACCCGCAGTAACGTATGCCCACAACAATAAGTCAAGTGGTGCTGCCAAACACATTAACATAAAGTACTATGTTGTGAAAGATAAAGTTCGGGATCAAATTATAAGTCTTGAGCATATAAGTACCGCAAAGATGCCAGCGGATCCGCTTACTAAAGGCTTACCACCCAACGTATTCAGAGAACATGTAGCCGGCATGGGTTTAAGGAAAAGCCTATGATTCCTGGACTAAAAGATGGCTCAAAAGATTAAAGTAACTATTTCAGAACAGAGAGGTGTATTGTAGTTGTTGAATCTATCGGCGATTGACCGTGACGATGAGACATGTTCTATGCACTAATCTGTGATGGAATGTGTAAAGTCAAAAGTAATTAAAGATAAAGTATAGATTGAGATCAAGGGGGAGAATGTTAGGATGATCTCAGGCATTTGGCCCAACGGCCAAATGCCAACCCCTTGACCGCGCCCTGATCGGGGGCGCCCAGCCCAATAGGCTGGTGGGCCCCTGTCGCCAGCGCCATATAAACAGAGGTGGGGGCCGGGTGGCTCGTATCACGAGGTTGACCGTGCCGCCGTCACCCCACCGACAAACCCTAGATCCGATCTGTTGAGGGGGCGCTCCAGCGACGGGAAGCCACCACCGGCCAGGGAGATCGTCGCCACCGCGAGACGCCACCGCCAGTCTCTTCCCCGACCGCTTCACCGACGATGGCTAGCTCCTCCTCCAACACGTCCGACGGTCAGTACCTCACTCCCTCTTCTCTTCCCTCTCAGATCTAGAAACCCCAGGTGCGGAAAAGAAGTTCTACAGGTATCACTTTCTCGTTCGGGAGGTCGAAGCACATTTTTGCGCGGGCATCCCGGCCGCGCGATATCATGACAAAAACAGTCCGTCTTACACTGCCTTGCATCTATATTTTCATCGCTAATCAGCGAATAACGAACGGCCTTAGAATCAATTAATGTACCGGAACACTACTGTACTTGAGCACCATATGTTCTGAACTGCTGCTGCTTCTGAGTGCTATGTATGCTCAACCGAAAAGGGTCCTAAGAACGGTGTCTCCTAGCCCGGGAACGGCAGACAGGAAGTGCCCGGTTCCGGGGAGCTCGTGGTAGTTCACCCAGCTGAGCCGGCTGGCGAGGTATCTCTGCAGCACCACCGGCACCAGCCCGTCCTCGTCGCCCTGCCAGAGATGGACCGGGCACGGCGGCTTCGGCAGGCTCGTCGGATCAAACTCCCACTTGCCGAACATGACCATCATGTCGCGGTAGTACGACTCGTGGATGCCTTGCTGCGTCGCCGAGTCCCTCTTCTGCAAACGTTAAGCGAAAAACGTTCAGACTCCATGGATCAGAAGCGACGGCTGTGCATCGTAGTAATTAATATGGTAATGCTGGAAGGAACGGAGGCTGACCTGCTGGAACGTGCCGTCGGCCTTCATGTTGCTGCGGATCTCGGCGTCGCGCTTGTTGGGGAGCGGGGTGGTGCCGGCCACGACGGTGGAGGTGGGCAGCCAGCTCTGCTCCATCCACCAGTGGAGGATACCGGGCGCGTGGTGCGACACGCGCAGCGCCCACTGGTCGCCCACCTCCTGCTTGTTGTACACCTCGGCGGCCAGATCGGCGGGGAACCCCGGCCACCAGTAGTTCACCACCGGCGCCATCATCGCCGCCCCAGCAATCCTGTTCGTACAGAGTGATTCCCATTCGTCAAACACTCTTCTCCACACAAACCAACCAACTGCTTGGCTTGTCATAGGCTGGTACGGGACCTAAGTTGCTCACCTTTCGGGGATGTACTTGAGGGCGCCCCAGACGGCATGGCAGCCGAGGGAGATGCCGATCACGTAGAATTTAGGGCCTAATCCTAGTGCGTCCGCGAGCTCCTCCACGTCAAGCGCGGCGCTCTTCACGGAGCGGTTGGGGTTCGGGTCGCTCTCCCCATATCCCGCGCGATCAAAGCCCACCATGTACACGCCTAGCTCTTCAGCCACTTCCTGAAAACCGCATTAGGCTCACGCGTTACTATCTGACACAGTGCAAAGTGAATAGGCAATCGGGGTCTGGAAACTAAACATAACAGTGTTATTGTACTCATTGCCGTAATTGGGACTCTGCAGGGAAAAAAAATCGCATCGACAAATCAAGAGAAAATGTTCGGTGGAACCGTTCATCATATGACATGGTCAAGTAAAAAATTCGGCGCTAAAACAATTGAACAACCTGTAGATGGCATGCATGCGGGTAAAGGTTAGTCATCACACCAACTAATCGGAATTAAAACGAAGCTGGTGGACGCTCGCCTGGATTTATAATTCTCTCAAATTAAACCGTTCTCTTGAAAAGGTCTGCCTTTGCTATAATGGAAAATCACTTACACCGACAGAATTCATAGCGACTTTCCAGCTGCAAACTACAGGCAGAATTGGATGTCACAGGACAGAATATGATTAGATCAACACATGTTGCACATTTCAGAGACCCCCATAGGCTGGCCATAGAACAGTAGCCAAGTTACTATGTATGCTGGTGGTTTTCTTTCATTTTATTTGTTTTCCTTTTTGCATTCCAGCTTGTCACTTTTAGTGATTGCACTGTGCCTCTTTTTCAAAAGCAACCTTTTTTAAGAGAATAAAAAACTAAAGAATATGTTGGAATGAGTTGCCAGCCGTTGAGAAATGGGAACAAGAATTGAGCAGGCAAAATTAATCAAGCATGAAGTTCTGGTATTGCAAATTTGCAATCCAATCCAAACGCATGCATTCTTGCTTTGAATCGTCTGATTCGCTGATCAGACAAATTGCACATTCATGCAGTGTACTCCTGAAGAGTAACAGAACAAGATTCAGAACATCCAGAAAAAAAGCTAAAATCTTTTCAATGGATATTCCCCATTGCGTCCACTGAAAAATTGATTCCGTCGTAAGGCTATACATTCTCACAGCATCCAGCAACAGCTGAAACTGAAGTCGTTTACTCAGGAAGTAAAGGGCGACAGCCCAAAAGTGGCCAGAAGTTGCAGAGAAAGACCCGAAAAGTGTGGACTAACCGGCGAGGCGCGGAGGGTGTCAAGGCGGGAGCCGGTGAACCCGTGGGAGAAGACAACCTTGTAGCGCGCGTCCTCCTTGCGCGCCCCGGACTCGGCGTACGCCAGGTGCCGCCCGTCCCTCAGCCGGACCCTCGGCGCCGTCACGGGCGGGCCGCCCGGCGTACCGCAGATCCGCGGCGGCGGCACGGCGCGGTGGATCCAGCTGCCCAGCGCGCCCACCAGCGGGCCCATGGGGGACCCGGCGCCTCCCCCTCCCCTCTTGGCGCCGCAGCTCAGTATGGGCGCCTTGGACAGCAGCTCCATTATCCCGAGCCTCCGAGCGAGCCAGGAGAGGCGGTGGAGCATGCGCTTGGGCTTCTCGCTGGTTGTTAATTGGGTAGGAATGGAAGCGGTTCTCTTTCCGCCTTAAAAACGTGACGTGTGATCCAGCCTCGGTCGCCGTGCCCCGGAGGATTTGATGCTCTAGAAGAGCTGCCTGGGCGCGTTGAGATGGCAAGGCTGGGGACGAACGAGTGGGTAGGTGGGAAGCACGTACGCACGCACGCACGCGTCTTCCGCTGTACTTGGGACGTGGTGATGCTCGGTTTTCTTGTGCGGCGGCGTACTCTCTCCTCCCTCCCGGAAGTGTTTGCTACTCGTCAATTCGCACACGCTCGTGACTGAGCCCGCTTTTGGGAATTGTTTGAAATAAATTTTATCTCTGTGTATAATTTAGGTTAAAATTGTATCTAACTTAAAGTCCGAATGCATATACTAGTAGGAGATTATTAGTCTATATATTGAGGATGCTTGTAACTAGTTTTGTAAGAGTAAGAAAAGAAAAAGAAAAAGTGGAGCAAATAAGATAATAGAGAAATTTAAAAATTCTTCAGTTTATTTATAATGTATGTATTTTCTCCGGATCAAAAGTTTTAATAAGAATCAAACAGAGCCAAAGCAAAAAGATCAGCCGGAAGAGGATGTGAAGGTGTCTGTCGCTTCAAGGCTTGGTGATCACTAACTCCCAACTGTTGCGTGTGGCCTGGATATTTGGATCATTGGAGTAGCAAACTTTACTATTCACTTACTCAGCGTTCCTCCGTGTTACCAGTGCCTTTTTCTTTCTTTCTTTGTTTCTTTTGGCAGGAATTTCTTTCTCCTCCTCCTCCTCCTTTCCCTCTTCTTCAGAAGAAGAGGAATATCATTTTTCCTTGTAGGTTTATTAGTTATGGTGTCCATAGGTTGGCCTGAGCGTCTTGACTATGCACAGAAGAGAATAGATGAGTGCCACACCGACTCTTTCTGAAAAATTACTAGTAGCTCAACATCACCATCAGTCCGCTATTTAATATTTATTTCAGCCATTAAGAGCAAGTCTTATAATACAGACTTCAGCTGGCTGTATGAATACTTAGGGCATGTACAATGGTATGAGCTAGTTACTAGCTCTAAGATAACTTCTCCAATGGTATTAACTTTTAGCACATAGCTCATAATATGAATAGTCACACATGACATCCTCATATAATCTTGGAATGTGTGTATGAGACTAGCTCTTGATCAAGAGCTAGCTTTTCTCTCTCTTCTATTAAAATATGAAATAATATGTTTAGAGCTAACTCATAAATCACCATTGGACATGCCCTTACAGCTCACTTATCAGCCTACTCATATAGTAGTTACAGCCAGCTGAAGGCTGTATGATCTACCCCTTCCTCTCACAAAGTTTCTTGGTTCTTGTGCTTCAGCTGGCTGTAAGCTACTAAGCTTACAACCCACCTCTCTTCTCTCTCCTCCTCTCTCTCCTCCACCTCAGCATACAGCCAGTTTACAGCCTCTTATAATACTTGCTCTAAGTATGAGCCCTGATCTGACACGAGCAGGTTCCCACATGAACGTGGAGTGGAGTACCATTTTATTTTTCCTTTAAAAGAAAAGAAAACAAGTGGCTATGAAATCTATTTTGTTCGCTGTTTTTTCTTTTATTCTAAAGATATGCAGAACGAGTGCATTATGAAATGTTCATTGTCTAGCTTTGCATACATCGCTACTTAATTGGTTATCGATGAATTTACTCTACCATAGAGAAAATATTATGGAAGTTTAGAGCACTCGTTTATATATATATATATATATATATATATATATATATATATATATATATATATATATATATATATATATATGCCATTTTATTTTTCCTTTAAAAGAAAATAAAACAAGTGGCTATGTTTGAATACCTAACCTTGACTGTCTTGAACGCAATAGTAGCAACATAGAAGATTCCGGTGAATCCGGCTAAACTTTTAGGCCAAGACAAAGCTAACTACATGACACTTTAGGCAATTCAGCGGATTAGGCTCTGCCATTTGTCCGTTGCTCCAGATAGCAACGTCTACGGACACGGACCGTAAAATACTATGCGTGAAGAAGACGCACGGATACGCATCTTCATGTGCTGGAAGGATATCTCTAGCTAGCCTGCGAAAGCAAAAGCTCCATGGCTTGCTCGCTTGACAAGAATCCTATGATTAGGGATGCCAAAGCACGTCAACTGATAATTAGAAAGTAGCAAATATATCTCCTCCTGGTCGTACGGAATGACTTATCGTTGTTTTTTTAATTTTGAACTGCTAATGACTTATCTTTGCTAATGGTGAGATTATTCGTAGCTTGGTGGTACATTCCATCTGTTCCAACTGGCTGCAACTGCGACCTACTACCAACCATATAGCAGCGACCTTTCCCAAGACTTCGACACAAGAAAGGGCGCGCTGATTTGGCTGCTCAAATTAAGAAAACGCTACTTCACCAAACAACGGTTTCCTTGCAAGTCTTAGCCGCCACCAAACGCATCAGCTCATACCCAACTTTTCCTTCCGTTCAGCTGTACGCACTTACAATCTGGATCTTCTATCGCCCGAGAATTGATCTCAGCTAAGCTAGTGTGCTAATCATGGGTAAGCGATACTTGATGCACTTAACCAACGAACTTTTCCTTGTAAATAATGTATTTCATAGTTTGATTTGACCTTAATTTACGCTGTGATATTTACCGAGTTAAGTTTCACACGCCGACTGTCTCAGAAAAGCTTAAACGGGACGAAATTAAGCGCAAAAATTTCTGCGCGTATTCGTAGCAAATTACTTGACAAAAAAATTGCTGGAAAGAAGCGGGCACAGTAAGATGCACCGGCGTAGACAGGGGAGGAGACGTACTTGTGATGCGCGGACGCTGTCCTCGCGCGAGCCGGTGAATCCGTGCGAGAAGACGGCCTTGAAGCGCGCCTTGTCCTTGGGCACGCCGCTCTCGCAGTAGGCGAGGTGCCGGCCGTCGCGCAGCCTGAGCCTGGGCGCCGTGACGGGCGGGCCGCCCTCCGTGCCGCACACCCTCGGCGCGGGCGGCTCCACGGCGCGGGACAGCCAGCCCGCCAGCGACCCCAGCAGCGCCGTGCCCGGCGCCGGCGTCACCATGCCGCCGCCCTTCCGGCTCCCCTCCTCGTCCCACACCTGCGGCATCGACGTCACCCACATGCTCAAACCTTTCCTTTTCTTTTCCTGCGCGCGCGCGCCGGTGGTGAAGCGGCCGGATCGAAATGGCGATGGATTGAAGATTATTTGTACGCGACGTACGACGAGAGGCGCGGTGTAGTGCTGCCCTCTCTGGCTAAGCCTTCACAGGTGTGACACTTTATAAGCATGCTAGCAAGGATGAGATGGGAGTTGGTGATTGATTCGGCCCCACTCTAATTGGCTTAAGTTTTTAGCAGTGATTTTTAGTTTATTGTAGCACCCTGAAAAATAACAAAAGCTGCAGCGTTAAAAAAAACATCTCTATCTCTACATCTCTCTCCAATAGGTATTTCAATATATTGTCTCTCTCTCTCTCCCTTCCATCCGAATGAATGAATCTACTCTTCTTTTCTCTCTCCCCCCTTCCAATCTCTCTCTCGTTTTGCTCTTTGGGTGGCGCACGGCCGTGGCAGCTGAGCGGTGTCGGGCGGTGCGGCCGAAGGTGGTGCACAGCCATGGCAGACGAGCGACGTCGAGTAGCGCGCGAGCAGCCGGAGGCGGTGCGGCCGACCGAGGAATGGCGCACGAGTGGCGCGATTGGAGGCGGCGCATGGCCGCGGTAGCCAAGCAGCATCGGGCGACGCGGGGCCGAGCGGCCGGAGGCAGCGTGGCCAACCGAGGAACGGCGCACGGGCGATGCGGCCGAAGGCGGTGCACGACCATGGCAGATGAGCCACGTTGAGCGGCCAGAGGCGACGCGGCTGACCGTGGAATGGTGCACGAGCGGCGTGATTGGAGGCGACGCACGGCCGTGGCAGCCGAGCGGCGCGCAAGGGCAGCACGGGGCCGGTGGCGGCGCACAGACCCAGGGCGCCGGAGAGGAGAGACGGCGACGGCGGCCGATCCAAGGCGATTGGTGTGGCCGTGGTAGTGGCCGAACTTAGATTCACGTGGAGGTTTTGTTAACTTTTGCAGCGGGTCATTTTAGCGTGGCCGAACAGTGATTCGCACGGCGAATCTTACCGAACGCGATCTTTTCTGGCCGAACCATCTCCTACAGCCCTTTCCACAATTGTATCTTCTCCCTCATCTGATTCACTTCTGGTTCATCGTGTAGATTCGCACGCAGTTGATGATGGAGCATTCGGGCAATTGCGCATTCCGGATCTTTGTACAGCGGTTCTGCCGAGCGTGCTCAAGGCAAGTACCTCGCGGCCGTGACCTTCCCGTTTGCATCCCTATTTATTAGTTATTCTTTACTTTGTCGATGACGTTACATAGTAGTATCTCATATTGGTATGTGGGGTATTATATTTAGATTGAAATTATATTATATCGTCTGCTATTTTTTAAATATATATATAACCGTTATATCGTCACGGAAATAAGTTAAAATTAAAAATCATCATGTTTTAAATGACTTCTAACTTAAATAAATTAAAAACTGAAACCACTTATAGCCGAGCACTTAAGGGACGGCCGTGAATCCGGGTTGTTGATTGGTTCCTCGTTTTTTTTAAAAAAAAAAATTGAGACGAAGGGAGCTTTCCATTAACTTGAAGCAGGACTACAGTCGGAATGCAAAATATCTTGCAGAAAGGACGGTGCCACATTCGACCACGTGCACGTCCTCACGCTACAAGATACAACAATGCCTTTTAACAAAACATAAACGAAAGGACTGTAATGACCTACAGAGTCTAAGCTCCCTTGTTTCCTTCAAGACCGGCGAGATGTCCGCCCATGGCCATCTTCTTTTTTCCCAGCGATCCACTAGCACTTGGCTGTCGGTGTCCACCACACATTTGTACGCGCAGCTAATTTGAGACCGTCACGGCAAAAGCCTCCATCGCCAGGGCATTCATAGCATGAGGACCAGCCGAGCTACAGTAGCAGCTCGCTAGACCAGCCCTGGCGCGGTAGGTCACGAGCCTATCAGTGCGTATGCTTTAATTAACGCTAATTATATTTCATTAGTTCTACTTGTATATAATTAGTACTAATTATATATTTTTTAATTAGCGTTAATGATGAGATTTAATTAGCGCTAGTCCTGCTGAGGTGCTACCTGTTCCGAGCTCTCCTAGTTTGGCAGAAAACAAACCGAGCTAAGTATATTTAAGAAAGAGATTAGATTTATAAAAATAGATATTTAAGAGCTAAATTTTTTTAAAAATTGTTATATACCATTTATATGCACAGTTCGATTGTTTCCCAGTCAGCACCACAAACCTGACAGTTAGCCATCCGTTGAATGTGTCTCCAGTGTAAAATCTGTCGAGCTGGAAGGTATCCATGAATTACTCTCCGCCAGAACTCTTCAAACTTTCGGCGGAACCTGAAGCTTCCATATTGTCTTCCATACTCCTTCCGATGAGCCACCAGGAACATTATTGTCCATTCCAAACGTCTCCGGTCCTCTACCAACAGCTTATACGACGACTTAAGAGTACAAGCCATGATGTTCATGAGCTTTCGAGTTAGTGTGGGTGCTAGATGAATTCTATTAAGATTAAGACTTCTACTTCTATTTAAATTAAGACTTCTATTTTAAATTAAAGAAGAGTTAGGATGGACGGTTTAAATTGAGAGGTGACCATAGAAAGCAATTATATCTATTCATCCAAAGCAGAAAAGGCGCACAAGAGGATTAGAGGCTAGGATATTCTTTAGCACTAGATTCTTGTGTAGAGTACGGATCCAAAAGTTCTAAAAGATTCGAGAGGGTTATGAGCGAGTGACAATCACTTATACTCTTTTGAGGTTGTGCTTTGCGATCGGTTTTACCAAATCTTTTCTCTCGTATCGTGCTTGCTTCAACGTTATTATTTTGGTTCTCTCTATGAGATTAATCTTTCTCGTTCTTGTTACCATGCATGCTCATGTCTTATCTCATGAACTCTGATCTGATCCAGGGGCCGTTGCACACAAAATGGGGTATTAGAATGTAACAAGTGGGATCAAAGCCAAGGCCGGATTAATCTGATTTGTGAGAATGTCGATAAATCGTTAGGAGGTACATAATCAAGATCGATGTCGACGATATGGAATTAAGTAGAGAAATTTGACGGCGAAGAAAATTTCAGCATGTAACAATGTGTGGTGAAAGATATCCTTGTCCAGCAGGGGCTAATCAATACTCTTGAATGGGACAAATAGGAAAAGACATCCGATGAAGACTGGAACGTGATAGAGCGAAAAGCTATCAATACAATTCATCTATATTTCTTCGATGAGGTAAAGTACTCGGTAATCCATGAGAATTTAGAAGGATTTAGAATAATTATATGTGGCAAAGTCGCTAACAAACTTGTGGATGATGAAGTGACAACTGTACAGATTGCGCATAGAGGAAGGTATATGGTTCGTTGACCATCTTAATGTCTGTAATAAGCTCATCACACAGCTGACTAGTGCGGATGAGAAAATTGAGGAGAACGAAAAGGTTGTCATGCTGACATCATCCCTACCACCATCATATGGTGAAGAATATTCTTGTTAAAAAACCATTCTCTATTTTAATGTGGTGAGAAAATTGAGCAGGTTAGCTTGAACACGCACATTGCGGTGATGTGTGTGAGCCCTTGTGGCAGGAGGGAAAACAAAAAAAAAGTAGAGCTGACTTTTAAAAAGTTCTTGGAGGAGCACAATAATTTCAACGGAAAGAGTCAATGTGGAGATTGTTGAGTTACGTTAGCTCAGATATAGTCTATTAGGATTTGAAATGTATGCTATAAAGAGTCATAAATGAATCTTATTTGGATTAAAACCTCTATTCTTATTTGGATTAGAATTCCTGCTCTGAATTGGAGAAGAATTAGGAGAGACTATATAAACCATAAGAGTGACCACAGAAAGCAACCAATCAATCAAGTCTACTATTCAATGTAGAGGGTGCATGAGAGGATTAGAAACTAAGATATTCTCTAATATTAAATTCTTGTATAGAGCAAAGAACTGAGAGTCCTAAAAGATTCGAGAAAATATGAGTGAGCGGTAATCCCGTACCTTTTTGAGGTTGTGCTTAAAGAATTACGGTCAGCTCAGCAAAATCTTTTATCTCTTGTCGTGGTTATTTTAACGTTGTTATTTTAATTTCTCTATAAGATTTATTTTTCTTGGTTTTATATGGGTGGGAGACTCGTGGAACCACCAACAATCGACTCGAGTGCTTTAATCTGCGTCTGGAAATCATGGATAGATCGCACTACGAACCGTGCGTGCGTAACGGGTGAAGGAACGGCGTGAACATCGTGTCCAACTACAGTAATTTGTTTGAGACAGACATGTACTAATTCAATGCTGGAGAGTTGCTGGTGAGCAATAACAGGTGGTGATCGGTTCGGCTGAAAAGCTCATGGCTGAAAATACTGTAGCTGGCTGAAAAAAGCACTGTAGCTGACAGAGGCTTATTTAGCATAATTAAATTTAAAAAAATTTAAAAATATAAAAAATATATTATCCCATTACTTATAATACAAACAAATACGGGAAAAAAGAACCGACAAAAAAGCTCAACAAAAAGCCAAAAGTTCAGAAAAAGACGAAACTTATGAATAGTGAAAAATAAGCCAGAAGTCAGAAGTCAAAGCCGAGTTGACCAGGGCCTGGGAGCGGCCGGGTGGTGGACAATGCGTATCATGTAGTCATCGAAGTGATCAATTCTCATGGAAAATAAAATATGATCAATTCTCATGGAAAATAAAATAGTACCAGCACGTATGATTAATACCCCGTTCAATCCAGCTTATTATAGCGGCTACTGATTTCTGACCGTTAGCTTTTGACTAAAATTATACTGTAACGACGATTAACTTCTTCTGAGTTATTTAATTAAAATAATTGTAAAAAAATATCGTTATATCTTCAGGATCAATACGAGAAAAAAAATAAATAAACTGAAAAATCTAAAAAAAATCTAAAATTAAGAAACCAATACATTCATTCTAATTTTTTAAAGACCAAAAACTAAACCCGAAAAGATCAAAACGTACGATGAATCTAAGTATCCAGCTATATATATATATATATATATATATATATCTGTCTTTCTCTGTCCATGCCAAGCCGTCTCCCACTCCCACGCATCGATCACGCCCTACTGGTGCTTTCAATTCATTACTAGATGATCCTGGACCGGATCACATCCACATCACGTACGAATACAATAATTCACAAGTAGGGTCCGGCTGCTCTCCTCGTCTCTTTCTGCATAAATACACACGCTGTTGTGCTTCTCTGGCCTTTCTCTTCCAAGCAAATTCTGAGCCTACTAGCCAGCTTGCTGTCTGAGAGATGAGAACGGTATATGTACAAAGCGCGACTCACAAGCAAGGCCTCTCATCTTGAACCAGTATTCCGAATGGGGCCTACATGAGCCATACACGGCTTACTTTACCCCGATGATTGAATTCGGAGATAAACAAATAAAAATGAGTTGAACCGAAGCAATACATTCATATGCCGAACTTTTTAGGCAGTCACAAAACATTTGGTAAAAAGGAGCAGAGCGAGCATGTGTGACTGACCGCTTAGACTTTCGCTAACAGTTGAATGAAAGAGTGGACTATGCTCACCACAAATTGTATCAATTCCTTTTATTTACTTGATCAGCAAAAAAACATACAAGTCAGCTGAATTTTGGTCCTCGCTTTTCTCTCCTGTCTGTGTATATGAAAGCATTTCGATCACATCTCGAGTAGGTGAATGCAGTTTTCATGCCATAGACTTATCAGAGATGAACCGAAGAAAAGGAACGAACTAAGAAAAACGCAGCCACAAAGAAACAATAGGGTCGCTGTTAGTGATATGCCCTAGAGACAATTATAAAATAATTATATCACTTCTATATTTATGATCTTTTAAATAAATAATATATATTCCTTGAATAGTTTATCATTTATAAAGATTAGTAAGTATGTAACTTGTTGATGAAAGTCTTTATTTATTACATAATATCATTTTAAAAGGATCTTTAGTTGGATATCACTGGTCGGAACAACAATGACTTATAGACAATCACATGTATTAATTGATGATCATGTTTCACCGATCATATATATATATCAAATCAATAATGTAGACACATATTAGAGAACATGGTGTTAGATTGACCCACCTTGAGACACTATTGAGATTGTTATGTTTTATGTGTTATCAATCGGTTTCAAGCAATGATGATATATAATCATTGTACCTGATATCAGTATAGTTTTTTTACATGTGCAATAGTGCACTTAGGTGCTAAGGACTGCTTCTGACCAAGGATCGAAAATATGTTTTCGAGTTACAACCAAGTATACATGAACCTATAGAGTCACACACTTAACAGGTTGGAATAATAAGAGTCCAGATGATAGACTCCGAATAAAACACAATCTCAACTCTTATTGGATAAAGATTCGATCAAAGGCTTTCCGAGTAAGATACGATCTCTACTCGTATTGGTTATGGACCTGACCAGAATCTCTATATAAAATGGTGCATGGGATGAGAGTTGCGTGTGAGAGATTAACACACCCACCAAAACCCTAGCCGTCACCTCTCATATGCCCTATTGTGCGCACTGCTAGCATACTAACGTACGATATTCCATCCTCAGACATGTGGTTATCAATAGAGGCTCCGCTACGATTACGATGCTGATCGGGATGTTCACGAGGTGGAGACGGTTGGCTCGAGAAAGATCGACTACTTACACTATATCAGTATGCGCTACGTTGAACTGACTGCTTTAACTCTACTTCCGTTGCACTGTGCGTCTAGTGATAACGATCCATGATCTCTTATTTGGATGACTTTCTAATTCATATGATAGAAAATTTTTATTTTACGCTAGTGTAGTTTACCCGTTTTCCAGCAGTCAGCGTCATCTGCCGGAGACAATTGCTTTCCTGGTTTAATTGCGTACATATACTGTACTCGTTTAAGCACAATCACATAAAACAAGCTAGGATAAGGAACATTTCTCCCGCATAAACGGATAACTTACAGATCTCCCTCGCAAAAGAAAAACAAGAGAAAAGGATATCTTACAGATCTAACGTGATTGCAATGAACAATTAGCCTGTCTGTCTGAAAGTGTTACAGAGACCTCGTCGGTCCATGCCTCTAAAAACTTCAGCGATGATATCCATGGATAGTACACATTCGTAGGTACCACAAATACACAACAAATAATTAAGCTAACCTAACACATATGATTAATCAAGGCAATATTGCACTATATACTAATCGAAAGGATCCATTATGAGCGAGCTAACTTGGCTAATGTTAAGATTAACTTAACTCTCCCAGCTCTTTAAATGGGCAAAAACCAACTTTTTTTTTAGAGGAAGGCAAAACCCAACTAGTACACCTTAGCAGAAGCGGAAGCAGCAGTTGCAGCCTTGTTCGGCTTAGTGGAAGGAGGATAGGCAAGGGGGCCGTCCCCGTTAGTTGGGCTTCCAACGCCAACGCGCATATAGAGGCCCACAAAAATCAAAACAAAACAAGCCCCTCCTACCACCTCACACGAAACCCCACGCCTCTTTCGTGCCATCCACCCCCAACCTCTCCTTCTCCCCCTCTGGTCGCACCATCATAGCGGTCCGACATGGCCACGCCTCCTTCTCGAAACCCTAACCCATACCAGTGAATCGAGGAACGATCAGGAGGTAGCCGGACGAGCAGCGTCAACACGGGCGGTGCATCCTCCGTGGTGTCCTCCTCAGTCCATCATTTATGATTTGGTCTCTCTCGAACCCTAAATGTTGTGTTTTTGTAGCTCTGATTCTGGGAACGGAATTTCTCGGGACACGTGGTTTACGCTGCCGCCACCGTTTTCACATTAGGGTTTGATGGGTTCGTGATCTGGATAGGATACAATGCTAACCGTTGCTACTAGAGATGGCAACGAGCACAAACCCGCTGGGTTTTGCTATCCCAAACCCGTGCCCATGAAAGTTAGACGTGCCCGCTAAAAAACCCATACCCGTGACGGGTGCAGATTTTTGCCCAGACCCATGCCCACTGGGTTAACGGGTACCCACGGGTCGCCCGTGGGGTCAGTAATGCGAGCTGCAACAATGGTTAATGGAGAGGAGGAAGAAGTTCACCGGCCATCTTCGTTGAAGCTGGAGGGCAGCGCCATGGCCAAGGGCCTACTGCTGCGATGCGCGTTGGTTGTGGCGTGGGGGCGGCGGGCTGTCGCCGTGGGGGTGGCGGGCTGAACTGGAAAGCGAGGCAACGGCGAGGGCGTGCGGGAGGACGAGCGTGCGGCGAGAGTGGCGGGAGCTGCGGGATGGGAGGGCAAGCGTGAAGACTACCGAAGACCGAGCGCGGAGCACCAGATGCGCCGCCGCTGCGGCGGCTGTTGAATCGGGGTGGGGACTGGGGAGGAGTGAGTAATGACCGTGACCGAGTGCTAGCTAGGGTTAGCCGTATGGGTAATGGGGCATTGTCGCATTGGATTTGGGGGCTTAGGGCTAAATGGCTAATGGACTATGGGCTGGGCTGGTTTGCCTAGAAGGCTGGGAGCCTGGGTTTATAACTCATATGGATCGGGTTTATATTACCCATGGGTTTACGGGTTTGGGTACTATAGAAACGTACCTGAACCCGGCAGACCCGATGGGTTGGGCTTTTTGCCCATTAAGAGACCCATGGGTTAGGAAATTGACTCAAACCCATGCCCTAATAGAGTAAAAACCCACCGGGTATCGGGTTTCGGGTACCCATTGCCATCTCTAGTTGCTACCTTGTTTCTCTCCTTTCTCCTCCACGGCCTAGGAACTAGGGATACAATTGGATCGAATTCAGACGGATATGTTCATACCGTATCCTAACTCATATTCCCCCCCACCCCCCCAGATTCGGAGTCGGATACGAATATAAATTTGGATTATTTAGAGTTTCGGATATGGTACTATCGGGACAGATACATGAAGGTTTCGAATCAGAAATGGATAATATGTGCATACATAAAATAATATACATTAAACCATACCACTACCACTTCAAACCTTCAACTAGCAATAAATTCATCTATATTACTTAAGTATGATAGCCGACACAACACAAGTTCAAAAACTGATAAATTCATATATTAGTTCGAAAACCGATACATTCATATGCAAGTTTAATATAAGCGGGGGGATTGATGGCGACTGGCTAGAGTGATTGGACTTTGGAGTTAGATTAGGACTTGGATAAAATCTAGGCCGGTTGGGGTACTAACTTGGTTGTCGGATGTCCGGTCAGACAATATCCAATTTACCATTTACCAAAGCTATTCACTTGGATTTTAGCTCTTCCGTTTTTGCTATCGTATCCAGCAACAATTATCCGGTACCAATCGGATTTGGTACTGGATCGGTTGGGATTAACCCATACCATTTGCACCCCTACTAGGAAACCCAACAATGTGAGGGTTTCTAGTTAAATTTAGGTGCATGTTAGAAATAATCTCGACTCGATTCCAAGATGTAATAGAGTCTATCTCTGTGTGTAATTCAAGTTGAAGTTGAGTCTAACTTGAAATCCGAATGTGTATGCTAGTAGGAGATTATTAGCCTATATATATTGAGGAGGCTTGTAGCCAGCTTTGTAAGAAAAAGAAGAAAAGTAAGGAAAAATGGGAGCAAATAAGAGAATAGAGAAATTAAAAAATTCTCCAGTGTTCTCTCAGTTTATTTGCGATGTGTGCATTTTCTCCCGGAATAAAGTTAACAAGTGGTATCAGAGTCTAGGCGAGAACCAAGTGGCTGAAAAAATCGTCTCGATGATTCCGTTTCAGCGCGTCTCACGCAGCGCTCCTAAGGCGCACGTCACTCGTCTTCGCGCAGCTCTCCTGGGTAAAAGACGCGCGTGGCACGTCCTTCTGTCCCCTCGATCCAAGAGCCACTTCAAAGTAGCCCGAGATCTTGATCCGTGCTTAAGATCATGTTGCGTTCTCCAGGAAGTGGTGCCATCGGTGACGAGGTATCATCCAATATGATGGCGAAAAAGAGTTATGTTATCTCACTGCATTATCCGATGCTCACAACAAGCAATTATGCAGTCTGTGCAATCAAAATGAAGAAAATGTTTCTTGCTAAAGCACTCAATGATGATGAATCAACAGTACTCTGATGATGAAGGTTGGAGTCAGGGACGTCGAGAAGATGTGTCGCCGTCCAAACTCAAATAAGGTGAAAAGAAATTAGAACGTTGAGGAGGTGTGTCACTGTTGTGTGTCAAGAAGAAAAGTAAAGAAAAGGGGGCAAATAAGAGAATAGAGAAATTCATAAATTCTCCTGTGTTCTCTTAATTTATTTACGATGTATGCGTTTTCTCCTAGATCAAAGTTATAACAAGCGCAGTTATTTTGTCAGATCCGAGTCGGGTCTGCCTCTTATGTTTCTGCTGCTGTGCCCTTCTGACTTTCTGAGGTCGTCTCGTCTCGTTTTGTGTCTATGTGACCACATAGGACGAATGATTTGTTTGGTTTATGTGTGGTGTGGTGCGAATTCTTATGTGGGATGTCAAATTTCGCGATTTAGGATGATAGTTGGACATATCTTACGGTTTTGTTATCTATGTCCAATTCGCTTTGGAATGTGAAACATAGTTGTGCTGTAATGCAGTGTTCAATCTATTTGCCTCAAATTAAAATTGGTAGTGGCTAGATGCGTATGACTTTTTCCTGGGCAAAACCAACTGTTGCTTAGAGATGTGTCATTTAGTGGAGGTAACAGTGCTCTAGATCTGGGATAAATCCGTTAGAGCAACTCCAACAGATTGTGTAAAACTAAATAGCTAAATTGCTTATTTTAGCCATTGTGTAAAATGGAAAAGTGCTAAAAAAAGAGGAGTCTACAACAGCCTAGCTATTTTGCCTCTTGTATATTTGAAACATGCCATGTCAATGTACCTGCCATCCAAATCCCAACCGATCCTAGCCGCGGACTAGTTCTCCCACGAGAGAATAAGTCGTACTCCCGCGGCCTGAAATAGATCGCACTCGCGCGGCAGTGTCAGCTAGCCATGCAGGCACTGGCTCCGGTATGAAAACCTTAAGGTAGCACTGACGACCGCACAGCCAATTCAGCCGAAGTGAAGTGATGAAAGATCCCCAGTGTCGTGTGAACTTTTGATTTGTTGCTATCAGATGTCTTCGGGCTTGAACAGGCTTCCAGACACTAAAAAATTCAGATAAGTTGATGGGTGCGTGCCCTGGTGTTATTGCCTCTTTTTTTTTGTTCTCATCAATTGGGACTTGCACGTGTATTTGATAAAGTTTTTCGGTCATTGTAACACCTGGATCTATAGATTCTGCCAAGCAAACATATTCCTCTTTCTGCAAATAGCGGTTATTGCTGTGTGTTCACAAACATCCATCGTCGCGGCCTGAAATAGATCGCACTCGCGCGGCGGCGCCCTGGCGGCCTCACGTTGATAGGATCGCACTCCTGTGGCGTCCCTGGCGGCGACGGAAACTTCGCATGCGTCTGGCTCCCTCCGGCGTCGCACTCACTCACCGAACAAGGTGCTTGCTTTCTCTACTCTGTAATTCCCAGTCTCCCACCACATCGTGCTTCATTGTTTTGCCTATGCCGACCTGTGGATACTGCACGCCTATACTGTAGTCAGATGCAATCATTCTGTGAAGGAGCATCAGTGCCTTCAACTAGGTCACCGACTCATGTTGATTTATATTTCAGTTATGCAGTCATCTACATTGTGTATTAGTCCCTCTAGTTTCAGGTAATGCATGAGAAATAATTAGTAGGCATCTTATTTCAATCCTCGTGCAGGAGTCTGAATAAATTCCTCGGACCCTCGTAATCAAAGGTCTATAATGGATGTTGAAGATGTATTGGATGAACTAATGGATTCATCTTCGTCGTCATCATCTTCGGATGATGACGATGAACTCTATGTTGTGGCAGCACACATAGCAGTGCCAAACATTGTGAATTCAGCAGCCCATCGTGGTTCTGTAGAGGGGCATCGCGTTCTGAATCGTGATAGGCAGTTGGGGCACATCAGACTGTATGAAGATTATTTCTCAGAAAATCCTACATATGGGCCGAGCTATTTTAGGCGCAGGTTAATTTTCTCATATTTTGTTGAGTTATGTTTATTTCATGCATTCAATTGTGGCTAATTTTGTATCGGGTGGCATAGGTTTCGAATGCGGCGTCATGTGTTTGTACGCATAATGAAGGCCGTTGAGGAGTATGATGACTATTTCGTGCAAAAGAGGAATGCAGCTGGAACCCTAGGACTATCTTGTTTGCAGAAGGTGGCGGCGGCATTCCGGATGTTAGCTTATGGAGTAGCAGCTGATGCTATGGATGAGTACATCCGTATTGGGGAGAGTACTGCTCTAGAAAGTCTTAGAAAGTTTGTCAGAGCTGTTGTTCAGGTATTTGGACATGAATACTTGAGGTTGCCCAATGAGGATGATACCGTCAGATTACTTGCGATTGGTGAGAGTAGAGGTTTTCCTGGCATGCTTGGTTCCATTGATTGTATGCACTGGACCTGGAAGAATTGTCCTTATGCATGGCAAGGTATGTATAGGGGACATAAAAAGGAGCCTACAATTATTCTAGAAGCTGTTGCTTCTAAAGATCTTTGGATTTGGCATGCTTTCTTTGGGATGCCAGGTTCACACAATGATATAAATGTTCTTCAAAGATCTCCTATATTTGCAAGGCTTGCTGAAGGTCAAGGGCCACAAGTAAATTATAGCATCCATGGGAATGATTATACTATGGGTTACTATCTAGCAGATGGTATATATCCATCTTGGGCCACATTCGTGAAGACCATACCCGAGCCACGGGGTAATAAGAACAAATATTTTGCAAAAGCACAAGAAGCTTGTAGGAAGGATGTCGAACGAGCATTTGGGGTTCTACAAGCTCGCTTTGCCATTGTTCGAGCGCTGGCACGTGTGTGGGATGAGGATACAATTCAACTTGTCATGACGGCTTGTATCATTATGCACAATATGATTGTTGAAGACGAGGGAGTTGACGAAAAAGATTTCAGATATGATGATGTGGGAGAAAAGGTGACTGTATCACATGATGCTACACCTGAGTTCGATGCATTTATGCAGAATTACAAGAAGATCAAGGACAAGGAGACACACACACAGCTTCAAGCCGACCTTATCGAGCACTTATGGCATAATTTTCCAGATTTATATACAAATATTACTGTTGAATAATTTCATTTACTATCACAACATCAAGGCATTATGTAATAGTTTCCAGACCTATCTTCTTTGTTTGATTTATTTGATACTGTAATAGTTCAAGGCATTGACACAATGGATGGCATTGATACTACCCCTAACAGTATGTATGTACAGATACATATTTTTTTTGTGACAGGCTTGCCTTTCATTTATATTGAAGAGAACTGAGTCTCATACAAAACCAAGTCACGCACACATGTCGGTGTTTCATGCCACATCTCCGACTGCTGTGTGTTCGTAACTTGTTTCACTAATACATGAGCTACTTTATTACAAGACCGATTAACATATTTAAAAGCAAACTAAAATGTTTCAGAAAATTAAACATGTCTCACACTATGCCCAAATCTAAAAATTGAAGATCATGGTACTACTAATTTCCAAGCCGTCTTGCAAGTATTTTCTTCTGTTGATCATCATAGAACTGTTGCTGTCTGGTTGACATGGTGCTCATATCAATATTTATAATTCTTTCTTCTTCTCGATCCCGATCGAAATCAAATTTTTCTTTGTCAAGTTTTATCCTTTCTTCCTGCAAGGCAAGGGCTTTTTGGCACATCTCTTGTTTCTTCAACTCCCTCTCCTCTTTCTTCAACTCCCTCTCCTTTTTCTTCAACTCCTTCTCAGCATCCACCTCTTTCTTCTTTGCCAATAAATAATCCAAAGCTTCAATGCTCGAACGCTGCTTTAATTTCAGCTTTTCCTTCTTAGTCCCTATAGGCCTCTCCACTGTGGTTATTGTGGTTTCAATCTCAGCTACAGTACCAGTGACAGGGTCTGGTGCATCAGTAGTAGGAGTTGAATCAGCAGTGGTCTTTTGCTTTTTGCTGAATGGTTTCTGAAGTCCAGTTGGCATGCGCCTATTCGTCCACTTCGAATGGTCTTTGAGTATTTTCCAGCAATGTATGTATTGGAAAGTCCTGTGGAATGGGTCGTCATTCTTATACATAGTTAGTGCGTTTGCTTGCTGCAATGGGAAACAAAGATGACACATGAGATTCAGCAAAAACATATAGGAAATTAGCATGTGAAGGTAGGTCATCTAACCTTGTCATCAACAGATGCACCACTCTGATTTCGGGCCTCTACCTTGGAAACACAACTAGCAAACATGTTGCAGTCATGCAGTATACTAGACCACCGACTCATTAGAGAGCTTTGTGTGCGATCAGATTCAAAATCCTTTTTTGAATGAAAGTAATCATGTATTCTTTTCCAATAGGTATCTTTTGATTGATTGACTCCTCTGACAGGATCCAAACTCACATTTAGCCATGCTGACACCAACATCTCGTCCTCTTTAACAGTGAAATTTTTGGACCTTCTTTTATTTCCTTTGACCGCAGCAGGGACCTCATCGCGTGCTTCTATTTCATTATGAGGTGAGATATTGTTAGACACTCCACCTGGAGTGAAATCTTCCATAATCATGTCGGTCAAAGGTCTCCCTGAATCCATTTGGGCTGTAAAAACAAAACACAAGGAACATATTAGATGATGAAATGAACAAGGAACAAAACACAAGGTGCATTGTCCAGATGTAGTACAAATTATAGCCTAATAATTTTCTGCAGACTAAGAAGGTGTGCTTGCCTAGATGTACTACGATACAAGCAACTAAAATGTTTGATCTTAGTTGGTTGGCTTGCTGCTTTCAACTGAACTAACCTTTTCTACATCCATTTGTGTACATCTTTTACAGTGAAGTTCAGAAAATGGACTGCCCATGACTGAACTTTGTCAAGTCACCTCACTGCAATTTAATTGCAATAACCTGCAATCCTCTAACACACACACACACAAAACTCTGCAATCCTGTACCACTCAAAAAACCCTGCATATCACCAATCATATGGGGCTGCTGATGAGCTCCCTGCCAACTATAAACTATTGAGACTGTAAACACTAAACCATCAAGCATGGACCCCGTACAGTTCCTAAACGACAGTGAGAGATACGTACTGAATTAGACTCACCGGAGCACACGTAGAGGAATGGGTTCGACGAAGCAGCAGCAGAACTGTTCGGTGCAAGGACTCGTCGTCGCTGGCCTCCTTGCGCCGCATTCTCCAACCAAGGGAGCACCACTGAGTCCTGCTGCTCCCATCCGCCGCCTGCCGGGATCGACGAAGACGAGTTGTAATCTCCCCGGCGCAGTTGGGATCTCCCATCCGCCTGCTGCTCCCATCCCAACAGCTGCCCATCCGCCTGATGTTGCACCCATCCGCCTGCTGCTCCCATCTGCGTGATGTTGGGATAATAGGGCGGAGCAGTTGGGATCTCCCCGGCGCTCGACGGAGCCTGTCCATGACGAAGCTGATCCGGCGGTGCGGCGGTGTAGCGATTCGGAGGAAGCGGCCTGTCCATGAGGAAGCGGCTCACGGCGAAGAGGAAAAGGGCAATTCGGAGCGGGCCACGATTAGCAGCTCCGGCTGTGCGGCGGCGGCGGCAGGAGCGGGTGAGAGGAGAAGGCGATGGACGGGATGGGGAATTGAGGAATCCAGCGGGTCGAGCTGGATCCCCACGATGGGAAACTTCAGCGCGCGGGAAAGTCTTCTCTGCGCGCGGGAAGGATGGCGCGCGCGGGCGCGGGCAAGCAGACGTGGCGAGCGATTTCGGGGATGGCGAGCAGCGCAGGCTTGCTTTCTATGCCGAGCGAAGTTTCAGGGATACCCAACTTGCTAATTTAGCAAACCAGATAGCATACCTGTTGGAGCTCATTTTTTCCTGAAAAATTCCAAGTTTACCATACACAATAAAGATAGCATATCTGTTGGAGGTGCTCTTACACATTGGATGTAGATATATTATCCAGTCTACAGAGGCCACTCTGCGTATATTTGTCTCATCTGATGCTAACATCTATGTAGCATATATGAACAGGATATTTTTGCGGTAATCTTTTCAGTTTTCACAATGTGCACACTCTACGTGCTGGTACATTTAGATTATTTTGCCATTGTAAGTAAAACTTGAGCAATCAGTTATTTAGCTTGATATACATCCAATGACTTAAGCAATCTAAAGATCTGTTTCTAAGAAAGACACCAAACCAACTTAAGAGTGTACTATATGCTGCTATCAGCAGTGATATTTATTTAGGACACAGTGATGTTTATTTAGGACTGAACTGACAGTGTAATAATTCAAGAATCCTTTTGCAAGTTTGTACTGCTTGTAACACCCGGCTCAACCTCTGACCCTGGAATATTACCACTACACACTAACAATCTTAGATTGGTGCTGCTATGAAAAATTTCTGCAGCACCTCTCTTATTTATATGACTATAGACAGAGACAATCAACAAATATTGATCAAACTATAATAAACACAACTGATTCCATAACAGTAATAAGTCCACCATAGTAAAAATACTCTAAGGTTCGACATTACGTTCTGTAGAACATGTACTAAGTTTCAACCAGAAAGGATTAGTTTGCCAAACTAGATATAGCACAATCAAAAGTGATTGTCTAGGAAATAGAGATTTGCATTAGCAGTCACATATTCTGAAGGAGGTAACAGTGCTCTACGGTAATTAGTTTCAGAAGGATGAAACATTCTCATATTCTGGGAGTGAGATTCAAAATGGAGATATGAATGCCTCGATGTTAGATGATGGTGGATCTTCATGCTTTATTTTTCTGCATTACATTCCTACTTAACTTTGCTGAGCTCACAAGTTCTGTTTCTTTTTTTTGTCTCTAGATCAAATTTATCGTGCCAATAGAAACCATATATGTTCCTTTTGTGTTAGTAAAATAAATGAACACCAGCTGAAATTGATTAATTTTGGCCATATTTTGATCTAGAAATATATGTTGCATATCATACTTATGCGTTCCAGCTGTATTGCTAGAATATGTTTTGTCAAACTGTCGTTGTCTCATTTATAATGAAAGCCTCAATGGATCTTACTATGTATTTCTGTCAGCTCAGATCAGATAGAGGATTGCCAGTCTGAGGTCCATATTAATTAGAGAGCTATTTTCCTCAAATGTATTTGCAGCCACTGTTTTGTTAGTCTCCCTGTTGTTATTACGCTCCATATTAGAGAGCTATTTTCCTCCCTGCTCCCTGCTCAATATTAGAGAGTTATTTTGCTTCTTATTTTTAGTGCCTCTCCGCTTGATGTTAGCCTCCTGTAAAATTACTTTTAAGTAGTGGATATCTTATCCTATGAAAACATGTGGTTTCATTGGCCTCTGTAATGCAATTCAAATAATTACAACCACTATTAGGACTGGACATATCGATGAAGGCTTACATTCTTTAAGACCACCTGCCCAGGATATTCATAGACGCCTAGATTTTTTAGATTCACAAGAAAATATCAGTGTACCATGTCGTATCTCACCTACTCTATTAGTATCCTTAAGTTTCATAAGCTGCCTGTTTAGCATCTCCAGCCACTGTATCATCACCTTGCATACTACGTTGTTTGGTCTTTTTATTTGGTTATATGATTTGATACTTTAGAACGCTGTAGAAGCATCTGGATCATATATTTGCCATTCCATCCAAGGATACCCCTACCTGATTGTGATATACTGAGCTTAATGATCTTGAATTTATCGACGCAAGATATAATATTGGAGGATATGAAACAACCATCTGAGATAGGCTGGCAAGTGATGGCAGAACACAGGACCTATATGTCTTCTGAGAACTTCTATGTACAAATTCTTGCTTCTACAGCCCATGAACCACAGCTTATGCGTAACAATGCGCTGTAAGCTTTTGCCTTGTGGAAGTTTTATCTAGAAAATAATGGCCTGCTTCGCACTGAAATTGTCACGATTGGTAGTGATATGAACACCTTACAGCTGCGTTTTTTTTTCTTTTGTCCATAAAAAATACACATAATAAACTCATATGATATTGTTGACTCATATTTCTTTTCCAACTTGCGTTATCTAGGCCCGCAGCAACAGGCGGGGTTTGCACTAGTTGATAATAATGTAGTTCTCAAATTCACTCATCCCCACTTGAGCTTGCTTTACCTCCATTAGCATGCTTAAACTTCAAACCAACCAAAACATAGGCACTTGTCCACTTAAGCAGTGAAGATCGCATCCAAGCTAACATCGTGACACGACACATCTAGCCGGTGGTGCATTGGCTGTCGTAGTGCATTCTACGTTTGTAAGGTTGATGTCAGACCACAACACTGTTCGCGAGAAATTAGGCAGAAATGATACTATAAGAGCAAGTCCAATAATAGAGCCAAGTGTTTGGCTATAAGTCAAGTTATAAGAGCCAAGTTATACAATAATTTGTCTTCTATTTGTCTACAAAAGGTTTTTTATTATTATGTGGTACCATGTCTCACATTCTCTTTCCTATTCCTCCTCACATACATTTATTATCTGAGTCCACCACTGCATAGACTCCCGTGCCCAGCTTGTTGCTTGCATGAGAGCCAAGCTCTCATCTCTCTCCTTTCTTCTCTCCTCCACATCAGCAAAAATGCTGACTAGCTTGGCTAGGCATCTCCAATGGTTATAGCTAGCAATTAATTATAAGACTTCCACATCATTTATATAGTACACACTAAAGCTAGCATTCTAAAGAACTATCTAGAAGGATAGCTATTTGATGCTTACATGCACACACAGAAAAAGACTATCATTTATAGAGCCTACCTCGTTTTGCGTTATAGACTAGTGCTTAAGGAAGAGCTGGCTCGGTTTTTTTTTGCATACTCTCTTTCCTCCACATAGGATATATGCTGATGTGTAGATGCATATAGCTAGCTGACTCAGACCATTGGAGATGCCCTAAGACCATTATTGGACTTGCTCTAACCATTGCTTCACCACTCTCAAGGTTCAAACTTGGGTGCGCATGTTCTTTCATGTTACAGTTTATGGACAAGTTTTTAATTTTGGTTTATGGTTTTTGACTGGTCACGAAAGAGAGTACGGAAAGAAAGATTCATGTATGATTTTCACTGATATAAATAAAGTCTCTATAGTATCTACTGCAATTGACTTGTAGACTCCGTCTTAAAAGGACACTCCATTTAAAAGCTAATTACTGTGGAAAAACTAATTACCGTAGAAAAGTGGCTTATAAAAACTGAAAAGAAGAGTCTATAACTTTTGATGGTGGTTTATTAGCCTAATAAATAGTAACATGTCTTTTCTTTTCAGTTTTTAAATGCTGATTTTTTACTTTTCTACAATAAATAGTTTTTAAACGGGGTATCTTTTTAAGGCGGATCTATAAGTTGATTATAATATACACTGTAACGACTTCACTTATATCGGCCAAACCTACAAGCGAGTTTTTGTTACTCCATAACACAAAAAAAAACAGAGCATGATAAATTTTTACCTCTCATAAAATACCTCACCAATAAATAGAAGGTCCATACAGTAAAGCATTAGACAGACAGTAGTTTGTGTTCATTACATTTAACTTCACCGTGGCCTTCATCTGGTTCAGCAGCACGGGGGATCGTCACTGTCCGGATCAACACTGCCGTCAGCGCAATACAAGCCCACCTACACTTCGCCCATGCGGGAAAATGCAATTTGTTTGCAGGTTATGCGAACAAACCTGAAACCCTAACGCTGCCTCAACGAGGCTTACCAGTTGAGCCCAGTGGTTGGGTAGGGGGCGGGGGCGGAGGATGAGGGGCTCTCGGAGTGGTCATGGTGGGAGGGGAGGAGGTGGGAGAAGGCGAGCTGGAGGCAGCGGGTGAGGTGGTGGCTGCGGCAAGCGGCGGTGTAGGTGGGTTTTTTGTAACGGTGGCGGTAGGCAGCAAGGTGACAAGGGGAGAAGAGAGGGTTAGCTAGAAGACGAATATTCTTCCCAGTATGCTGTGACACCTGGCCCCCTTGACTCTAGTTCTGTATTATTTCGAGTTTTTATCTATAGTGCTTTTCTATCTGCTGGGTGTTGGCTACTACACGCCTACACGAGGATCTGTTTTTTTAATGGCGGGTGTGGCTGATAAATAGTAATAAATAATAAAAAGGTCGTGAGAGATAGTATGGAGTAAGAGAAACTTGCATGTAGTTTTATCTGATATAGATAAAGTCGTTACAATATCTATTACAATCAACTTGCAAACTTTATCTTTAAAAATATTATATTTGAAAAATAGTTATTGTAAAAAAATTATTGTATCGTAGAGAAACCAAAAACTGGAACAAAAAAGAAAAAGGGCCAGTATACCCCCACAAGGTGCCACAGAATATAGATGGGCCGCCCAATCTTGATTAACTATAAGGGCCTCCATGACTGCTCACCACTGATGGGCCATATACACACCCCTTCGGCCCTTCCCATTTCCCTTTTTTTTTGTTGCTGCAATTGCCTCCAGTAGAACAGCTCTCTCTCTCTCTCTCTCTCTCTCTCTCTCTCTCTCTCTCTCTCTTTTTGCGAAGTAGAAGAAAACAGCTATGCATTGATTGCCTTTTCTCTAATAACTTAAGCTTTGTTAGGTTAAAACTGAGAGTATATTCTACGTTGTAATACCTAAATTGACACGAGTTGCGCAAGACAGTAAGTGCAATCTTGTGTTACTTTGCATCAGCCCACCGGTAATGGATGTGACTAGTTTGGTCAGGAGGTCGGGTGCATTTCAATGCCAAAGCAGGTACGATTATGAACGTACGATCCACTGGGGCCGTGCGGTTTTCTGGCCTTGTGCGTTTTCTGGCACTGTTTCGAGCCCTTTCCCCCTGATGCCGGCCACAGCAGCAGGCAGCTTGGGCCGGGGTGAGGCTGTAGCAGCATTTCGCAGCACCAATTCTCTGTCCCTTCTTTCCATCTCTCTCGCTCACCGAAACTTGTTAACAAGACAGGCAGATTCTTATACTGAAAGATTTCGACTTGTCCATCTCAGGTACATTGCACTGAGATATCTGGGGGCTCTATAGGCCGTTCTAAAATCCCGAATTGATACTGTAGTGGTGGCTGATGGTTTTTTGAGTTATTTAATTAAAAAAAATAGAGAAAAGTAGACAAATGAAAAATTACAGTTATATCTTCAAAGATAATGTAAAGAAAAAGAAAGGAAAGCTATGGTTGTTTGGAACGAGCCACAGTATCTATGCAACATCGAATGCTTGCACGTCTGCTATCAGAAAGTCCTTTGCTTGCTTTCTTTATATGGTTATACTCTTGAACAGTAACTTGGTCAACAGAATTCGGAAACTACTCTCTTGTTCTGTCATGCCTTTGCTGCCTTGTGCGAAAGTCCTTTGCTTACTTACACAGTTACACGTACCCTTGTGCAGGAACTTACAGTCTACAAATTGTCTGGTATAGTAATATTGCATGCCTTCTTGAATTCACTGTGCATGTCTTCTGTATATCACTCTATCCTTGTCCCCTGGACAGAACTACTGAAACTTCAAAGAATGTACATGTCGGCTTTGGGTGACGAGCCTTTAATAGTCAAACCAGCAAAACTTGTATTGTAATCAGTAGCCGGGCAGGAGGAGGTTGGACTTGTGAAGGCACTAAACTTCATGGAATAGTATTATGATTCTCAGATAGGAGTTAATTAAATGGCATGTGATAAAAAAAAATGATCTCTCATCATCCCCCACCTAAACCACAAGACAACGAAGCACAGGGTGCTCCCCTTCTCCTACATTGATCTGAATTCAAACAGAGTAGTGTAATCAACAAGATTGACCCTTAGTTACACAATGCGATTTGTTTTTCACCCCTAGCTAGAGCATGATCTGCCAAATAGGCCAAGAAACTTGACGTTTATATATGTTGACTAAATGGCCGATTTGCTGGTACAAGCGATGCGCGAATCTTGCAACTCTGTCATACATGGCCAATAGCCTTTTGAGAATTATTAGCAGACCACTGTCTGACTAAACCTATTTTATCGTACAGGATGTAACTGGGCCACTAAAATAGAGCTAAAAAACTGTTTCATCAATCAAGGTTTTTAACATATAAAGATATACTACTAGTGTTAGACCATCTTACCGCATCAAATGCAAAATCCATGTTCCTTTTTGGTTTCTCATAGTGCAGAGGCGACGAAGATTTAGTCAGCTGAGATCAGGAATAGGCGCCGGAGAGAGATGATTCCCAGAAGTAGTACCAACGTGGAGGATTATTTTTCAAGTTAGATGTGTCAAACCACTAAGCAATCAGTCAAGGGCAGAAATAAACAACCAGCCGGGTCACATGATGGTTGCAAACTTGCAAGAGCATGATATGGGATTTGGTGGTGAATAAACTGAACATATATAGAACTCGCAGTAACCAATAATCCAAACTTAAAACAGGAACAATATCTTCTAATCATAAGCTTTGACCCTCCCCAAGTGACAGTGACACACAACTAACATGTGTGATCGATTTGAGAACTGCAAGAACTCGCAGGTTAGGATTTGCCACGTCAACTTATTGATGCGGTAGCACAACCAACATGTGTGCTGGTTGTAACACAAGTACACAGCCAAGAATTAGATATAGTGAAGTACTTGCCTATCAACTACTGGACGTCGACTACCAAATGCACCCTTGATATGTACAATGATACTAGTACCAACTAACAAGTGATCAAGCAATTAATGGTTAAACAATTGGTATTGAAGGTATAATTTGGCGCTATGCTTTCGAACACACCAAAGATTTTTTTTTTCTAATCGATCGTGTTGATGAGTTGAATGTGGTCGAAATTTTGAGTTGGTGGAGAAACCAACCTGACGAGCTGGCTAGATCAGTTGTTGGAATAAAGAACACACCGGACACACGGAGCAGACGAGGGATCAAAAAAAAAAACACACACACACACACACCCCCAAAGATTAGAGCGGGCGATGGTTGTGATCTTTTGACATCTTGAGAAAAAGACAAGGTTACCGAACCAAAGAGAAAAAACCTTCATCATAAGTAGACTGTTCCCCTGATTCCCTCGCCCTGTTTATCTATCTTTTGCGCCAGTGGCATAAGATTGCTTCAAATGCTTTGAGATCGATTGCTATATCTGTGGATTAATTATTTTTATTTTTATAGGATCGGATAAGTAACAGAGGGTGGATAAATAGTGCTTTAAAATTTTTTCCCTAAATATATAAAACACTCGGGTGGTCGACGAACAGTGAGAGTCTAAAAACCGAGTGATTGTAACATGACTTGTATGGTCGACGCCAATGAATGGTTGAAAACCAACAGGGTCAATAACCAAAGCGTGGTCGACAACCAGAGAGTGATTGAAAACTAACGTAGTCGATGACCAAGGAGTGGTCGAAAAACCAATGTAGTCAAAGATTAATGAGTGGTCTAAAACCAATATGGTTAATAACCTGAGTGTGGTCGTAAACCCGAATGTTTGAAGCAAGTTGAAACCCGACCGGTGTGATCAACGACCACCGATCACAAAGTCTACGACTACCGATGGCAAAGTCTACAACTACCGATCACCGAGCAACGACCAGGTACTAAAGTTGCGACCATCCGAGGTCGTTCTACCGTGCTCGACCTGCCTTGATCAACCTGCCGATCGGACCGCCCAACACAAGGCCATTCAAACCACCCATCACAAAGCCGGTCGGACTGCCCAACACAGGGCCAATCATAGTCCACACTTGTAACTACCTTCTGTGGTCAAAGCAAATAGCCCAGACAAACTGCAATTTTTGCAAAAACACTTAACAACACCATTAAACTTGCAATGATTTATTCGACGACTGACCCTAAACGGTCAGACACAAGTACTCGAGATACTTCAAATGGTACAAGAATTGAAGTGCTTGAAGCCTACGAATGCTGACCGTGAGGCCTTCGGCAACTGATCGTAAAATCTACGACTACGACAATGGATCGTGAAGGCTACGACTATCGATCGCAAATTTTACGACTACTAATTGCAAAGCCTACGACTATCGATCGGAAAGTCTACAACCACCAATTGCAAAGTCTACAACTATCGATCACCGAGCAATGACCAGGTACTAAAGCTACGACCATCCAAGGTCGTTTTGCCGTGCTCAACCTGCCGTGGTCGATGTGCCAATCGGACTGCCTATCACAAGACCGATCGTATCGCCTAACACAAGGCCGATCGGATCGCCCAACACAGGGTCGATCGTAGTCCATGCCTCCGACTACCTTCTGTGGTCGAAGCAAACAACCTAGACAAACTGCAATCTTTGCAAAAACACTTAATCACTAACAAAACTTATAATGGTTCATCACAATATTAAACAAGACCTTCTCACATGGTCCTTCAATTTTGTTTTTACGGCCATGTGTGTTCTTCTAAAATCACTGTATGTCACCAGAATTTTGCCCATTTATCTTTGGTTCTTCGCCAAATTCCATACCGTTACAGACTCGAAATTCCTTTCATTTTGTTCAAAATTTTGGACAAAAAAATCAATTTTTTTTATGAAATTTAACCAAATTTTGGACAAAATTTAAATGGAGTTAATTTTGATCAAAATTTGACCGAACCATTCTTCTTTCAGGGGTAATGAAATGGACGAAATTTTGTTCAAAATTTCAGATGAAAAATTCAAAATCTTGACAAATTTTAACTAAATTTAGACAAAATTCAAATAGGAATAAATTCAGCCAAAATTGACCGAACTATTCTTCTTCCAGGGGTAACGAAATGGACTAATTTTCCGCCGAAATTTCAGCGAAATTGAGAACCCTGTTACAGTGCGGAATTCAGGTGACTTAATGCATGTCTCGATCGAGTGTCTGTACTCTACGGGCATAGAACAAAGAGATCCATGTTTGCAGAATCCAAAGGCGGCCCGCCGGCCCCTACTCTCAAGTCTCCAGAGCGTGTCAAGGTTTCGCATCGCTTGGCTTTGACCCTTGGAAGAATGTGGCAGCAATAATTGTCATGACGGTTCAGGAAGGAGGTTGCAAACAGCAGAACAGCATTTGAGCAGCGACCAGCTAGAGAAAGTTATGGTTCTGGGCGCCATGCATGGCCGGCTAGACAAGCACTGCATGTGACGCTGCAATGCGATTGGCTTGTCCATTGCTGATGCTAATATCTAGAGGGACAGGGATATCCATCTCACTGTTGATCTGAATATGGTCTTGAGATATGCATGTGATTTAATTTACAGCCACTCTATGAGCTACTGTATACCGTATGAACTCTAAAAGAGTTTTTTAATGCTTTATTTGGAACGTAGAAATTTCTTAGCAAACAATTCAATCCTGGGTTTGGATGTTCAAACTTATCGGACAATCTTCGAGAGGCTCCCAAGAAAGATGTGCGCTGTTTCAGCATCTTCCATAAGATTCTGAAATAAAAGAGAGAGAGAGACTTCTTCCTACAAGCTCAAGAGCCCTAGGTGCCTCGCTTGGTTAGGCTGAAAAATAGTGGCTTATGGTTCAAATTGTATTGTAACTGGCTAAAATTATACTGTAGATGAAGGTGGTTTATTTGGCGTAAAAAATTAAAAATAGAAAAATATGTTAGCTCATCACGGACGACGCAAACGAATATGGGAAAAAAGAACAGGCAAAATAGCTTTAAAAAGCCAAAAAATCAGAAAAAAAAATAAAATTTATGAATAATGAAAAATAAGCTAGAAACTCAAGCCGAAATGAGTGAGGCATAACATTAGCTTATACTTGTACTGTCTACAGCAATTAACTTTTAAACAGTATGTATTAAGATAGGATTAATAAAAAAATTGTAGTAAAAAATATATTAAATTCAGCTATGCTGACTAAAATTATATACAATTATTTTTGTCTGTATACCACTTCCTATAAATAACTAGTATTCAAATATTTAAACCATTAACCATGAGCACACCCAAGTCTTGCACCTTTCGAACTGTACATTGTCCATGTGTAATGAAACCACTCATCCTAGCCTTCTAGGTAATACTTCCTCTGAAGATGGGCATTATAATAAAGCGCTCAAGTGCAATCTTTGATTGAAAGGCCCAAGATCTTTGCTTCTTTGTCTCAAGGCTTGCTTCTTTGACCAACATGACGAATGGAACAATGGATGGTATACTCGATAGTTGTCTCTACTAATCACAAACACATGACCAGTTGTGTAACTATGGGTCTGTTTGGTTGCCTGTATGAGCTAATGCAGCTGCATAAGCGTGGCCAGGCTGAGTAGAGAAGGTCCTCAGACGCGTTTCTCCTCAGCCTGTCTCCAGTTGATTTTTTGCATCCGCTCGTGCAGGCTCTCACCCCGATACAGGCAACCAAACACCATCTCCCTGCATGCGCTGATACGAACCACCCCGATGCAGGCAACCAAACAGCCCTATATCACCAATGGAACTAGCTAGACAGTTTTGAGCCCAACCAAAGACGGCAAGTGCATGGAGACCACCGCTTTTGACAAGTGCGTGCGTGAGCATGTGCTAGCTCCACTCGATCGTCAGAAACCATGCACGCACGCACCGTGCTCCTTGTCTTAAGGACGAGTGGGTCATGCATATGTCACTCGACTCGTGGGTGCCTAAATAATCCTACGCTAACATATCTGTCTCTATTAGGACTAGTACGAGTAGTGATTAATTTGCTCCTTAATCCAAAGTTAGCTATCTCGATCGGTGACCTCTTTCCCCATCTTTGACAAAAGGGCAGCACACGTGAATTCACATTGATCGGTGTAGTAGCCCTGGAATTCAGATACATCACGCGGATTCATTACAGGCTTCTTTTTTTTTTTTGGTTAGGAGTGTATTTTTGTTTTTGTAGCTGCTAGAATCCTGGGTGACTAAAGAAATGAACTGGAAGCATCGATGCCTGCTTATTTGGCCTGAAAAATATGGCTTATGGCTAAAGTTACATCATAGCTGGCTGAATTTATACTGTAGTTGATGGTGGCTTATTTGGTATAATTAAATTTAAAAAATTAAAAAAACAGATTAACCCATTATAGACAATGCAAACGAATACGAGAAAAAAGAAACAGCAAAAAAGCTAAAAAAATCAGGAAAAGATGAAATTTATGAATAGGAAAAAAATAAACCGAAATGGACGGGACCTACCTAGCACTGCTACTAGAGTAGTACTAGCAAAGTGACTGTTGGGTGTGCAGCACGAGTCATCGACGAGGGGGGGGGGGGGCACGCACAGCACAACCAGGATCGTTCAGCGCTCCATAATGCAGCGCTAGTACAAGCAGCAAGCTACCTCCGATCCTAGAAATCGGTCGAATTATGGAGGCTAACTGCTAGCTAGCTTTCACTCGTCTCCAAAAGCGCAAAAGGTTAATCGCGAAGAAAAGCGCGGTCAAAAAGGCGGAAGCAACTATCAACAGCAATGGCCTATCCTATTCCTATCCACCGAGCTCAATCAGGTAGCTGCTATGCTAGGCTAGGCCACTACCATTGCATTCGCACGGGTGATGGGTGGGTGGTGCACGCACGAGTGGAGGTGACACATCTCCTCGCGATCCGTGATTGAAACCCCATCGTCATCGCCAACGGGTACTTGGTGGTGCGCTCGATCGATGCATGCGTGCATGGGCCGGCTGGCTGCTTGTACTGTGTAACAACAGCAAGCAAACGCAATGGCACGGCAAGTTGGCGGCAACCCACCCGGCTAAAGGGAGGTGAAGGAGGGACTCATTGTGTAGCTAAGGTGGGATGGATGGAACCTTTCCAACGGTGGAGCCCACGTCTTTACTCTCTCTCTCTCTCTCTCTCTCTCCCCAAGACGGCACGACTATCGAAGCATGCTGTGTAGATTGAGCTGCTAGCTTGGCTGATGTCACCAAACTGCAAGTGAGTGTTACTGTTTGCCATACGTACCCTGTCCAGACTATGGTTCGGTGATTTGTGATTTTTCTAAAAGTACAAATAATCAATTTTGATTTTTTAATGTGAATTATTCGATAGCTTTTCAAATTTAAAATCGTATGTCTCATCCGTATGGACGTAACCACGTAGTTACTAAGATCAATCTGGAATTCACATTACCAAGTAGTAGTAGCTGCATGACACATACGTCTCCTAGCTAGCACGCTGCTGCATGTCCATCTACCGTAGGGGCCATCTGTACTGTAAGAAGCAATAGCATTGTGGTGTGTTCCGTCCGAAACGGCCATGGAGCCCCAACGCTCCAGCTTGGCACACTCACGTGTTGTGTTGCTCTGCTCTTTGACCAAAAAGTTCGCTTATCCGAGTACTCAGTGTCCTTCTATCGATCTCGCTCTCTTCATAGTCCATGCGTCCTTTCTGCCCTGCATCACTTTCTTGATTTCTGTCCTAGCTAGGCCCAGGTGATCAATTAATTAATCTTCCCAGTTGCATTGGCATTAGCTCAGCATAACAAAGCACAAATCCATTTTCTAATCACCACTTTGGTATGGTCATCAGGTCAAGGGGCCTACCTATGCTATGCCTTTCTGTTATCGAGCACCGCAAGCAAGGATTAATTTGCATTGAGCCGACGCGAGTAATGGCAGCGCATTCGGGAGGTGTACTGAATAAGCCGATAGGATCCTGTGTCTGCAGCTACATTACTGCGCTAGCTAGGTACTTGACCTGCTCGGCTTGATCAGTGCTGCTTTGCATTGCCGTCCCTCCTCCCTCTCGATTGTCGTTCTCCCCTTCAATCCCATGCTTGCCCGTGCCAAAAGCTGTCTCTGTCTTTTCTTAACACGCATTGATTAATCTACTGCCACAAGACCCTGCTTGTTTATGTCAGCATAACATCAGGGAATAATTTTTTTCCTGCTCTGATCACCTCCTTATCTCAAGGGAGTGTGCTGCTGCTACCCAGAAATGTGACCAGTGAATGCATGATGCGGGTTGCTTGGTAAACCTGATCGGTACCTATCGCCTTTGATCATTCTGCAGACGTGCTGTTTGCCCGCTTTGGAATTCAGAACTTTCAGCCTGAGGCAGAACGCGTGGAACCAAGAATTTTACTCGTATCCTGTAGATGTGCACAGCACTGTCGAGAAATTAAGTTGGAGTTGTACTACTGCCAGCTGATACTAGTAGAGTACGTAGTGGTCTGAACTCGGAAGCATAGGATGGTCACGATGTACGAGGGTGCAATAGGTTTTTAACTGCGGAGAAGGATAGGCGACTAGTGTGCAGGTAAACAGTAAGGAGGCAGAGCTTCTCTTCTCTTCTCTTCTATCTGTATCAGTAAACGAGACATCGGATGGGAAGGTCAAGCTCGAGCAGGGCGTGTGGGCCTTGTGCCCTTGTCCCCAGAGGGTTGCTAGCTAGAGGAGAATAGTAGCATCTGCACTTGGCGATGCTCTCTGAAAAGAAGGCAGCGTAAATGTGACGGATCGACCCATCAGAGCGAGGGTACACGCACATGGAACTGTTGCTAAGCTTTACTCGCTAGCCTGACATGTTTGTCGCATCGCATCCAAAGATAGCCGTACTACTAGTACGAGTAGAGATATGCTCACTGCTTTGCCTGGGCTACGGAGTAGTAGTATGTAAGAACGAATTCCACCGGATGTCTTTGGCCCGTCCGGTTGGGCTAAAAATACACCATAGTTAGTTGTAATTATATTATAACTGAAAGTGACTTATTTAATGTAATTAAATTAAAAACAAAAATAGAAAAAATATGTTAGCTCATCACGGATAACACAAACGAATACGAGAAAAAATCGGCAAAAAGCTCAAAAAAGCCAAAAGTTCAGAAAAAAATGAATTTTATGAATAGTGAAAAATAACACCGAAACTAAAAAGCTCAAGCCGAAATGAGCGGTGCGTTTGTCTCGCCCCATGGTATGGATGATGATATAGATCAAACTCACATAGTTTTATAGTGGAAGCGTGATTTATCTCTTAGAATCATTAGGTTAAAATAGGATTATAATCCTAACAATAAACTATATTAGTATGAAAGTTTTGATATTTTATATTGTTAGTTTAATTTTTTATTTTTTGTTGTTTATATGTTGTTCTAAGGTAAAAAAAAGTATTATCTATGATATATTGGATTTTTAGATTATTAGTTTATTAAAAAATAAATAAGTTTCAAAAATCACCTTTAATTCAATCGCGGCGCGGGTCACTCCAACTAGAGCGGCGACCAGTTTAAGAGACCAAATCGTCAGACAACGCGATAGCTTCCGAGCGTAGAGCAGAAGGAGATAGAGAGGCTTATCGGAAGAGCGGTCGCTGGGGGGGGGGGGGTGTCCTCCGATCCGATTCGTAGCACGTAGAACATCCTGGCTGGCTGGGATCAAGATCCTCACAACACTGGCATGTACGCGGAATCTGGGAGCGGCCGGGTGATACGCGAGGCAGTGGCCGCGGCCCACGCGACGCGCGCGGTGACGCTGTGCGGCATCCGTCCTTGCTGCACCCCCGTACGCGTGCATTCCTACGTGTCGACGGCCCTCCACGAATCACGAGGCGAAGAGAGTACTCCTGCGTTGCGTGCCAAATAGTGGGACCCGCCTGTCCAACCAAGCGACCACCAGCCGACCAGAGAGCGAGTACTTACTACGTACGTAGGTGATGTCCATGCGGACGACGCGACGCCCCCTCTCCTCGATCCGTTGGCCTGCGCAGTGCTAGCTAGTATCTGCATGCCTATACTGTACTGTGCCTGTGTACACACCACACCCCGGCCTCTGCCGTCTCGTTGCAGCATGCAGTCGTGTATTGATCGCCCGCTAGCTACCTACTAGAGCAGCCCTACACAGTTACGGCGCAGGTTGACCTCCGTGGATCGATCGATCCATTTTAATGGCGCAGGTTTGCATGCATGCATGCGCCACTGCATGCGATGCAGCACGCGCAGCGCAAGTGCGCAGCAGGATATGCCTAACCCTATCCCTATGGGAAAGCCATGGCCTACCGGCTGTGCCACCGTCCATCCGGTCTTCTGCCACAAGCTTTCTGCCTGCCCACTTTGCTCCATGGTAAAATCGACGGTTGTTTTTCTTGACAAATTACAGAGTACAATGATACAAGTTAATTATATATAATTATTACAATTCTTGCAGTCGCATAACATATATGTATATATATTTTTTGTCAAGCTCAGTAGGGTTGTATATATAGCAAATAGTACAGCATGGTGTAGTCTAGTATGACCTAGAACTGTGGCCCCAACCGATCGTGTGAATTTAGGTGAGGCATCAGGTGGACCTAACGATTTCCACGTGCGCAACCATAGTATGTGGCGCTAGTTGACCTGCCTTTATTCCTCCTGGGGCCGGACGCGACATGCAAGTATGTAGCAATCGATCGTCCGGTACGGTACACATGCAAAGGGCGTACTCCTGTGTAACTGTACTTGTAGCGGCCCAAACTACCGCGTGAGAAAGCGAAACCAACAGCGCATCGTCCGTGCAGGCACGGTGCCAACGAGTTGGCAAAGTCACTGCTCATACAAAATGCTTTCACAGTGGACTGATATATCATGAAGATACTGCATGATCTCCCGCCAAGAGGGTCTCACTGTTATGCACGGAGTAACTCTGTGCGCTTGGTTCTCCTCTCTGGGCAGGAGTACTTGCTTGCTTGACGAGTGGAGTGCACAGTAAGATCGAAGTGAGAAGACCAGTTCGATACCGCAAACCCCCTGCGTGCGCGTGGCCCTTCAGATTCCTCCGAGCGCATTGTCAGCAAGAACTGCTCTACGACTGTCAAAACCACCTCTCCTGCAGCCCTACTTGGCTATCAACATAATCGACACAAATAATGCGACGCAGGGTGCGGCAAATGCGTCAATGTATTACGAATTTCAGGCCTTTGTTTAGAAACACGTAAATTTCACATGAAGCGCAGCTTAATTTTTGTGCTGCCGGTTGAACCATAGCCATGGATGGATGCGCGGCGGCGGCGCGTTTCCCTCCTTGCGCTTGTGCCGCCGGCCCGTAACTCGGCGGAAGCGGCGTGCGGTGCGGTGCACCACCGGCGCTCTTGTTAATGCTGAACTCCGCGGAAGTGAGCTCCATCTCCTTGTTGGGAAAATAGTCCCATATGGATTGTGGCAAAGGAAAAATCACAACTGATAAGTGTGAAGGAGCCTCCACCCATTGGACTAGTCTTTTGGGGGGAGAAGGCCCAATACCACTTATAAGGTTGTTGCTCCGTTGCTCCGTGGGTTTAGTTGTGTTCAGCCCATTTAGACCTGTGGCCCAGGATGTAACAAGTGGTATCAGAGCCAGGCACCCAACATCTCCCAGAAGTGCGGTGTGCACAATCCATGTGTGAGGGGGAGATTGTTGGGAAAATAGTCCCACATGGATTGTGGCAAAGGAAAAAGCACAACTTATAAGTGTGAGGGAGCCTCCACCCATTAGACTAGTCTTTTGGGGGAGAATGCCCAATACCACTTATAAGGTTGTTGCTTAAAGGACTTGCTTGCGGGCAGCTCGTGGGCTCAGATGCGTGGGGTGCGCAGCCCATTTAAGACCTGGGGACCGGGGCACGGGCACGTGTGGGCCTGTAGCAGACACACGGCATGATATATGCGCCAGCACTGGACGTACGGACGTGTGCTGACACTCCTCGTGCAGTCAGTCAGTGTACTTGGGCTTTTTGCGACCGCCCCCTCCCTTTCCTCTTCATGCGAGGGCCCCGAGCTTTATATAAATGCTGGTCGGCGCCTTAATTTCCTCCTCCCCATCCATCACCACTTCCGGCTCGCGAGCAGCTACCCACGCGGTGAGCCAGTCGCATAGACGGACGCGCGAGCGCATTTTCTTGCTCGCCGGCGCGCGTGCGGTGGTGGAGTGGACATGCTGCAGGCGGTGAAGTACCTGCTGGGTTCCCCCGGCGATAGCGGCTTCGGCTCCAAGTCCACCGCCGAGGACGTCACCGCCGCATGCCCCGACCTCCGCTCCATCACAGCCATCATCACCGGTACGCTACGCTCGCACCGCGCGCGCCGTGCTGTTCGACGGGTATATATGACCGGTCTTGTATGTGACATGACCTGACCACCGAGTTTTTGGTTGTGTGGTACTGGTACGTACAACGCAGGTGCGACGTCGGGGATCGGGGCGGAGACGGCGCGGGTGCTGGCGAAGCGCGGCGCAAGGGTGGTCATCCCGGCGCGGAACGTCAAGGCCGCCGAGGACATGCGCGCTCGCATCCGCGCCGAGTGCCCCGGCGCCGACGTCCTCGTGCTGCCGCTCGACCTCAGCTCGCTCGCCTCCGTCCGCGCCTTCGCCGGACGGTTCCTCTCCCTCGGCCTCCCCCTCCACCTCCTCATGTACGTACGCGCTCATCCTCCTTCCACCCATCCATTCCATGGCCGATCGCTTAGCTCTCTTGCGTCGCTTTCGGTCGAGTACATACACATGCGCGCGGGTGCTAAATTCGTCGGGCTGATGGGTGCAGAAACAATGCCGGCAAGTTCTCGCACGGGCAGCTCGCGCTGTCGGTGGACGGCGTCGAGATGACGTTCGCTACCAACTATCTAGGTACGTACGTGGATGCCTACCAGTATTAATTCACGTACGTACGTACGTACGCTTGCGTCTGCGTAGACATCGACCGAACCGATGGACGGACGGATTGATGCGGTTGGTTTGGGTGCGAATTCGATCAGGGCATTTTCTGCTGACCGAGCTGCTGGTGGGGAGGATGGCGGCGACGGCGGCGGCGACGGGCGTGCAGGGGCGCATCGTGAACGTGTCATCCAGCGTGCACGGCTGGTTCGCCAGCGACTGGGCGGAGTACCTCCACCTCGTCACCCGCCGGAAGATGTGAGCATGCTCCTCCACCGAACTCGATCCACCCGACCGGACGTTTCATTAGGTTTTTGTTCCGTTGCTAACCGCATCACTAATCTGTTTAGCCGCTAACCTCGGCATGTGCGTGCAGACCTTACGACGCCACGCAAGCCTACGCGGTCTCCAAGCTCGCCAATGTGCTGCACACCAAGCAACTCGCCGTCCGGCTCCAGGTCCGTCCGTCTTGCCAATCTGCATGTGTGCCTCTCAGCCCCATTTTTTTCGCCGGCAGAACGAGTGATTCATGCGATGCGGCGTTGCTGAGCTCTCTCGGTTTTGGGCTTGTGCGGTTTGCTTCGACCAGGAAATGGGCGCGAATGTGACGGCGAACTGCGTCCACCCGGGCATCGTCAGGACCCGGCTCAACCGTGACCGCGATGGCTTCGTCACAGGTGCGTAATAATGCTTCGCTTGATTAGTGCTACTCGATTGCTAATCGAATCAAATGGTTCCGAAAATAAAAATCTGCGCTGCAGATCTGGTGTTCTTGCTGCTGTCCAAGTTGCTGAAAACCATCCCTCAGGTGATTAATTAACGCACCGCCCACCAAAGCTCTCTCTTGATTTAAGCCCTGCTCCATGTGTTGGGTCCCGTGCCATGTCTTGCTGCTCTCCGCCTGCCTGCCTGCACCGGAGGGAGGGAGGGAGGAGCTAGCAGCTAGCAGTAGTAATTTGCTTATAATTATTGGCTGCACCGCAATCTCATTACTAACCCTCGCAGGCTGCGGCCACCACGTGCTACGTCGCGGCCCACCCGAGGCTGGCCGGTGTGTCCGGCCGCTACTTCGCCGACTGCAACGAGACGCTGCCGTCGCCGGCCGCCACCAACCGCCACGAGGCCGCGCGGCTGTGGCAGATCTCCGAGGCCATGATCTGCACCAACCAGCACGACAGTATCACTACTCCAATTCCAATACTACCAGACAGGAACATCTGAGTACTACCACCAGTACAATTTATCTTTTCTTCTGTTCGTTCCACTTCATGCAAGATGTAACATGCAAATGCTATATATCTGTAACATTATTATAGTACTAGTATATATATATATACAGAGAGGGACGGCCTGTAAGAGCTGAGGTTGCCTGTGTGATGTGAATTACCACACTATAATAGTAGCAGAGTGACTGACTTGTGGGTCGGTGACACACACGCTTTGCACTTCGCCCTGGAGCACCGGCTTAGCCCGTTTCTATCGTCAGTGAGGTATGCATGCTTGCACGTACTCCATCGGGTCAGGCTTTAGCCTATCTGACATGTCGAGATGTGCATGGCACGCACGCTGCTTTGGAACCTCTCTCTCTCTCTCTCTCTCTCTCTCTCTCTAGTTGCGTGCAAGTACAAGGTGGTGGTGCATGGGTGAGTGAATGAATGGACTGTCCTGTTCGATTGGATCCATCGATCGGGCAGGCCGGCCATGCGTGTTGCTTGGGCTTGGGAATCGTCAAAAGCAAAAAAAGCTGGCGTGATCCCCGTCCAAATGATTGCGTCCGTCCGTGGCTGGCTGCTGTGGATGTGGATGCTGCAAAAGGAAGGTGTGGCCTTGGCCTCTTCGGCGTTGGAGAGAATTGGATGTTTCCTGGATACAGGCTTGGCGAGTCGCTTTGCGAGATGGTACTGACTGACTGCTGCCTTCGCATGGTTGGTGGCCACCCGAATTGTACCCTCTTTTCTGCTGGACAATAACCTGCTACCGTAAAAGGTTAATGCATTCTGTATGGGACAACAACTAGGTGTTGTATCAAATGGAGAGACTATGACATCAGTGTCCCTTTTGGGGGTATAATCACTTAATCGGATGCTTGCATGATAAAAAAAAAAGTTCACGTAATGATGTGGAAAACTCCTCTTCATCATGCTCCTCTTCTCTGTACATTCCATAAAAGTTCCATCTAAAAATTCCCGTCTTAACTTTTGTGCATAGAGCTAAAATGACAAAAGAAATTGGACATGAGGGAGTAGACACTAGTTTTAGGTGCAACTTAACAAGGATTTCTCTTTCCCTTGAAGCTAGTCAGTTTTTTTATTCATTTCCCCTACTTTCCTCCACATTTTATCAAGTGGTCATGCACTACTAAAAATAATCATGATGAGTGGAATCTATATGCACTACTAAAAACAAACAACTAAACATGACTATTAACTGTGAAAAATCAGCTCATCAATAGATAACCCTTGCATAATGCAACAAGAAAAGAGAGACTGTGACATGTAACCTTCCTTCTGGAGTGCCAACCAGTGGAGTGAGGTGACTAGTTGAGGATGTCTAGCTGTGCATGGCCCACAGCTTCCGGGCGTTTAGACCAAAGGCCCAGTAGTAGGAGATGGCCAATCAAAAGGGACTGTCTAAAGAATCCAGCACAAGCCCCTCCCAGCCTTTGAAACGGACCTCCCATGAACAGCTCTGAGGCCCGGCCCTGCGGTTGACCTCAAGCAGCCACTTTATACCCAGAAAAAAATATGTTCCTTGTGTGCGCTGCAAAGCGCAAGGATGAGTGATGTGTCATGAGACTTCAATATGGCACCACACCAGGACGAGTTGATGCCTGAGAGAGAGAGAGAGAGAATGCTGCTGATACTTTCAAGCCTTCAATGAAAAAGCTGCATACCCAAATTAACAGCAACCTTTGACCTCTGCTCTGTACAATGGAGTTGCGTTTGACTCACCCCGAAAGGAGCCGAATGTCACATGGAGTTCTAAGATGATTGGAAAATAAGTCCAAGGTGATTGCGGTCTGGTCTTAAAGGCAAAAGGAGAAACTGTTTGGATGAACCAATAATTCATTGCCAAGAAATGATGATATGTTCCAATATCCAGACTTGCATATCACCAACACAAAAACTCGCAGAGCAGAACATGTATAGAACAGTCTTCTCCTTTCGTTTTGCAATGAAGGAATGAGGTTGACACGTTTTCTCTTCTAGCAGAAGTTGAACTGCTCATAATCTGCAGCTGAGCTGAGCACCCACTGGCCACTGGAACTACAAGTTAAAGAGACTCATCGATCAATGTATTGGTTTCCACTATTAGAAAGAGCAAGCAAACCATGTGAGGTGCCTGTCTATCTTGGCTTTAGAGGGTGACGACAACCAACTTTTCAATGCCGCATTCATGGCCTCACCAGACCTGATCTCCAGCGCCTTGAGCTCTGCCCATCAATGTAAGTTGTAACGGTGGACGACAGGCTTCAGCGACTCTGCTGATTAAAGGGAGGCTGATAATTGGTGTCTCTGCTCAACCCCATAGCCGCCGCAGCAACAGCACAATGCATCTGATACTGAGACACTTGGCCAGGCTCAGGGAAGGCTGACAATGCCAAGCACATCAAGATCCAAGGGTCCTGGCCATGGAAGGAAGAGGAGTTCTCCGTCGACAATTAATGTCTAACCATAGAAAACGTTATGTGACACAGCAAATTGGAGTAGGCTAGACTTTTAGTAGACTTGCACAAGCCATGGTCTACCAATGGAGTAGAAGTCCTCCATATTGATTCAATCAAATATGTGCCACCATACCACATATATCTGGGACTTCGGAGATAAGAGATTATATTATCAATCTATGCTCTCCCTCCTACCTGATGAAGTTATCGTGCTTCTCTAGAAAATTTTCTTTGATCTTCTTTCAGCGCCCTACATTCTTTTTCAGAAGTGACCTTGAAAGACATGAACAAATCTCTATGGATTGTTAATACGGGGTTATCTGCTGATGCCGCATATAGCTGCAGCCAGCAATATCGTATAAATTTGCGGGTACAACACCTAGCATTTATTATTATTATTATTATTATTATTATTATTATTATTATTATTATTATTATTATTATTATTATTATTATTATTATTATTATTATTATTATTATTATTATTATTATTATTTAGGGGGTGGTGGTTTCCTATTCCACAATAAGCGACTTGCTAAGAAGTAAGCATCCTCAGACAATTGAATAAAACAAGCCCTTCACAGTAAACATTAAATAGCAATGTTCCATTCACCTTGTATGTTCAAGTACACTAAATTTTACAAATGATTGCGTTGGTTTGTATTAGGGTCCAATAAGAGTATTAGGGATCAATAAGAGTTCAGGTCTGTACTCTAATTAGAGTCCAGCTGTAATCTTTGACACTATAAATAAAGAGTGTGAGGATTATGTAAAACAACACACAATTATTTCCAAAATTATTCTACATAGTATCAGAGCTAATCCATCTCAAACCCTAACCTGAGCAAAACCCTCACCTCAGACCCGTCGCTGGCATTGGACATCCTATCGATCCCGCCATCGCCAAGCAGATCTCGTCGTCTTCACTCCTTAGTCAATCCGCCGGCCGCCGCCGTCCCATCACATGTGGTCCACCGTGGCCATGTCACACGGGAGTAGGCCACGGCTGGCCGGGTTACGTGGTGCTGCTGCCGCGTGTTGTGGGAGAAAGGGAGCCACTGCGCAGAAGAGGCTGCCTTGGGGGCTACAGGAGGACGAGAATTGTTGCTGCTTGGATGGCTGCTGCGGCTCCGAGGCTACAAGTCACTGCCACAAAGGGGAAGAAGTAGCGGTGTGTTGTGTGGCTTGGGAAAAGGAGGAAGGGCATGTTCTGCGTGGAAGAAAGAGAGAAATCAGAAAACTATCTGTTGGGCTGCTTGGCTAAGTGCACACGGAAGAGTACCGGAGGTTGTCAATTTGCTACTGCTTGCTGTTACTATGTGTGCTTACAGTGCGATGGTAATGTTGATGATTTTGGAGGTTGCAAAGCTGTGATTGATGCATGAGTTGATTGCCGTGATCGCGCATACACGCGGCAATAGTTGGCTGGTGATTGAAGGCTACTGGTTTGGGTCATGCTGCATTGCCGGCAATGGGATGCTTACATGGAAAGAGAACGGTCGGTATAACAGTATAGGAGGAGGGGTGCTGTTGGGTGCTCGTGCTGCTAGACGGATGAGAGAGAGGGAGAAGAGGGGAAGGTCTGGTGTGGTTTTTTGTTGGATGTATGTGAGAGGTGAAGCCAAAGTTTGTGGAGTCCATCGACACATGGAGGGTTGCTGTTATCAATGGACGCTTAGGTGGTGACGGTAGCACAGGTTATGGTGGAAGAAATGAAACTGTTGTTGGAGGTTCAGGGCAAGGCGGAGGCCCTAAAACAGAGGGAGAACGATGTTCAGTTGGTAGCTTTGGTAGCAGGAGTGCTGTTGATGGCAGGCTTGAAGGTGGTGGTGTTGTTGGTATGGGTAGCAGAGGTGCTTGCATTGGTAGGTTTGTTTGTGGTGGTGTTTTTGGTGCAGGAGGTGGTGAAGGTAATGTGTTGGAGGTGGTGAAGGCAGTGTGTTGGAGGTGCATCACAGGTGGTGGTGAGCTGGTAAGCTCCGTGGTGATGGTAGAGTAGTACCTGGTTGTTCCGGTGATTTATATGATGGAGGTTTTTGGTGTCGGATGCGCAGAGCACGTAGCGGCTTTGGTGGTTCGGTGGTGGTGGCATTGATGGTGGCTATGGAGAAGGTGTTGGTATGGGTGTTTGGAGAGGTGGTGGAAGCCGAGATGGTCAGGGACATGTTGGGAGAGGTGGTGGAGGCCAAGGTGACCAAGGACTAGAGGTGGAGATGGTGGAGGCCAAGGCTTAAAGCATGTGAAGAAAGGTGGAGGAGACCAAGACTAAGTGTGTGACGAAGAAGGCAAAGGACTTGATGTTAGTTGAGGTTGGGTTGGACGTGGTCAAGGTGATTATCACAGATGGATACTGTGGTCAATGGTGGTCTAGGTGACCGCACTCGGAAGTTGCGTCTGTATGGCGGTGTTGGACATGGCATAGGTGGTGTGAACGGCAAGGATGGCGGTCTTAGAGGTGGTGTCGATCATGGCATCGAAGGCAGCTTTGGTATATCTGGATGTCATGGTGGTAGTATTCACCATGGAGTTGGCGATAGGTTTAATAAAATGTTAGATTCTAATGAGGGTATTGCTTTATATAACAAGATGATCATAATTGTATCTCATACCCATCTTAAGAGGAAGTGTTGATGAGTTAGTATTAGGGTCCAATAATTGTATTATGGATTAATAAGAGTTCAGGTCCATAGTCTAATTCAAGTCCATGCTAGGGTCTGGTTGTAATCGTTAGCACTATAAATAAAGGGTGTGGAGGTCCTGTGGAACAACACAATTATTTTTCAAATTATTCTACAAATTGTAATTGAGATTGCATATCTCAAACTCTCAAATGTAATCCTAAATGGCTCGTGCCTAAATGTTCCAAAAGGATAGAGAAGATACTGAAGAACCAAGGTAGCTTACCACGAGAATTCCACAGATATGTTTGTAGTGGCAGTCAATACCGCTGCTATGGGCTATCTTTTTCGGCCATCCAATCTTTGGACCCGTCTCCATTCTGGCTTGTGAACATCAACCTCTGATTGCTTTTGAGGTTCACATAATCAACCTAAGTGTAATATAACAGTGAAGAGTATTAGATGATTGACCATAGACAATACTTACTCTATGAATCTGCAATTTTCTGAACATTTTACTTCTACAGAGTCTATTTCTTTTTTAAAAAGTACAAGTGATTAGAAAACATGAGCAACACCATCAAAGTTGAAAATTGAGATACCTAACCTTTTCCAGATCAAGAACCAGAAGGCAAAAGACATCCACTGGGCCAGCTGATGGATCAAGATGAGTGCTTAAAGAGATCATCATCTGCAACAGGAACACCTGGGCATGGTCCTAAGTACTGCGATCTCGACTTTACTGAGCTTGCATACCAAGCGTTCTCTCTCTGCTGTGTAAAGAAATGATAATTAATGTTTACAATGGATTAATGAAAGTGCACTACATTATATAAGCAACACAACACAGTAACACGGCGGTGCTGTTTCTGAGCATAACAAAAGCTTTGAATGGTGAGCTGTGGAAACATTGACATAAGGTTGAGCTGTGGTCTGCAGATAACATGAACAAAGCCCATGTGTGAACTAAAACCTATCCTAAACTGAACTACTAGAACAACTGACTAGTTTGCTCATAACCAAACCTGTGCATACAAGGCATGCTCTACTGTACTCAGATCTAACCTGGAGCTTGGTGGGGTCTGGGATCGAACCATCAATCACACCTATGCTTCCGCTGATACGGAATTGTTCCCAAGTGTCAGTGAAGTACCAGCATATCTGCAAATACAAGATCAGGTCTTTCTCTATAGACATTTGGCAATTGTAACGCTTAAACTGTACCTTCATATATCTCTTAATTAATGGTCTATGGATTACACAGTGATATATAACTGTGCCAGTGCTTTACATCATACCTCACTGAAGGGGCAATTCTTGATCTCACCAATCTGTTTAATCACAATTCACACATCGAAACATACAAGGCAATCAGTGAGCTGTGAGCAGCGATACATACGAAGTTTGCAAGCACAGGAATAGCAACACACCTTGTTGGTTCGTCCATCCGTATCGATCTGAATCTTATCACAGTGTTCTTGGAACCCCCTAGCAAAAAATTTAAATTCGGATCAAAACCGGTAAAAAGTGGAGGGGAAGGGCACAGAACTGCGCCTCGCGGCCACCTGAATACGACGGTGCGATTCGCCGGCCTGCCACTGCAGCCCACCGTGGCCTGAAACGATCGATCGATAAGATATTTCGATTTCCCCAAAAGGGGGAGGGAAATAGGCGACCGAAGCGTACGAGTTGGAAGAAGGTGGAGTGCTTGAGGTGGGCGTTGGCGTCCAACGCTCGCTGCAGCAGCGTTCTCCAGGGGCTCGAAAGCGCCGGCCATCTACTTATCGCCGCCGCCTCTCCTCTCACCTCCTCGCGGTTTCACTAACGCGGGGATGTTGCCTGCCGATGCTGGGGGAGACGGGTGCGGATTAACGAATCAGATTTGCCCCGATGATCTCCTGTGGGCCCCCTTGGTCAGTGACCGAGAATGGGCAAGGCACATTTTTCCTTGGAAAAAGTTGATACCCCATTTGAAAATGCATGAATTCAGCCCGATTTCCGTAGGAATAGAGAAAAATTCTTGTCTTCCAAATGGGATCTTGTTTTACGTAGGGGTGGGCACTTTAAACCCGAGAACCGAACACCGAACTGAACCGAATCCGGATAGACCGAATTGTCGGTCTATTCGGGTTTTGGGGTTCGGGTTCAGTCAATATTTTGATTTAGTTCGGTCTTCGGGTTCGGATTCGGTCTTTGGCCTTCAAAACCTGAATAGACCAAATAACCCGAATTCTGGTTTTATAGAAAAGGCCTCCGTCAAGGCGTCAAGCACTCAAGCATCGGCTCAAACCCGAAAAGCTCATTTGGTGTGTCTATCATCTATTTACTGGCTGGCTACTCATTGCTTTATGCATGAATATTATTTGTTTTGTTTAGCTCATTACAAAGGTTTCGCAAACAACACTGGATCTGGAAGCTCAGAGTTATTTCGGTCAATTCGGTGGACCGAATAGACCGAACAAAAAATTCGGTCTATTTGGGTTCAGTTCTTGTTTTTTTTTCTGAGAAATTTGGTCCTCATTTTTTAGAACCCGAATTTTTCAGAGACCGAATAGACTGAAAAGACCGAATGCCCAGCCCTAGTTTCACGATCTGAAATATGTTATGTTACCTAACTCGTAAACTACAAAATCTAATATCATATCCTAAACTTCTAAAACCAAATTTAATTCCATTTCCACATGAATAAGAAAAAGGTTCTCGTGTTCCAACAGGACCTCGGTTTACCGTCTGAACTTTGTGATGTAGCTACTTAACTCGTAAACTACAAAATCGGATGTCATATCAGCTTAGTTACTATAAATGACTAGTTGTGATTAAGTGTCGTATCAACTTAGTTACTATAAATGCCAATTATATTATACCATCATGCATGATACATGTGATCCGCTCGTCAAATCATTTCATGGTCGTGTGCAACCAGACGAGCATATGTGACAGTTTAATAGCTTCCCGCTTCAAACGAATTCGGCTTCTAACTTTCAACTTTTTAAGCCAAAAGCCACGTGGAGTGCGTCGGCTTTTAATTTCATTATTTTTGCTTTTTATTTTTATTGTCTGTAGAGATATAATGGTGCTTTCGTTTTTTCCTTATTTTTCTTTAATTAAATTATTTAAAAAAAGTTAACATCTGTTACGATACAATTTCAATTTTAAATCACAAGTGGCAGCCACAGCTGGTTGAAGCGCCCTATAGCCTGGTGATGATCCGACATGACCCGGCCTCTACTGTTGGAATCCTGCAGAAAGGGGAATGGCCATAGCAGAGCTGAACAGTCTTCTTTCACAAATTTCCTTACCGTACTGTTACAGATTTCTTACCTTTTACACAATGCTTGAGGTAAATTCTTTGCAAGAAAACGTCATACAGTAGTGATCTAACCAATTGAACACATATCTTGAAATCATTGACGAAACTTGGAAAATTCGACCTTTGTCACTTGTCAGGCAGCAGAAAAGACAGGTTTGTGGATAGTGACTAGGGAAATGGATGTCATGATAAAGTAGCAAATATCCAATCAAGCGTAGCATCAAGTACAGTCAAACACAGTGGCGGAGGACTCGATAGGGCAAGGTCTAGCGTGCGCCAGACCTTGATGCGGGCGGCGGGAGGCGGGCGGGCGGCGCGGGAGGCCGGAGGCGGGCGGCGGGAGGCAGGCGGCGCGGGAGGCCGGCGGGCGGGGCGGCGGCCGGCGGGGCGGCGGCCGGGCGGCGGGCAATCCGCCCCACCTCATTTTTCCCCGTCCTCCGCCACTGGTCAAACAGTACTATATATCAGCTTCATCCTTCAGCAGATGGGATCAGTTTTCAGAGGAAAAGAAGTAGCAACTCCAGCTGCATGATCACTAGTTGCAGTACAGGTTGTGCAGTTGTTGTAGCCACAATCTATGCAGTGTTGCATTTTCCAGAGTGAAATGCAGCAGCGCAGTGCGTCTTGCCACTTGGTGAAATTGCAACAGCATAGAATGGCATGAGGATAAACTCAACCTCCAGCCAGATCTGCATTCTACATGGCACCTCAAATCCTAACGAGGAATGCACAAGCACACAGCGGCAAAACCTGCACCTCGAGCCTCTCCTATCCTGGAAAGCACAAGCAAATTGAACTGACTCATCACCATCCAGCAAGAACACCGGCGGCGAGGCACTACACCAACTGTTCGATAAAATGAAGCAAGCAGCATCGAGATTGATGATGCTGATGCTGATTTCACTGAAGTGTGGTGCATGGGCATCGTCATCCTGTGGGCAATCCTGTCAGGATCTGAGTCATGGCAGAAACATTTTCGAACACTAGAGCCATTGATAGTAGATGATGACCAGACATAAATGGGATGAGTACTTCATGGCTGAGCCGCTGAGCATGTCCCACCTTGCAACACATGACCATGCTCTGAAGCCATTGTTTTTTGGAAAAATTGAATATATAGGATCAAGTTGAGGCTGCTTTAGCAAAACAGGACCAAGTTATTTACACTTGTAAATATAGGATTGAGTTGGGCACATTCTTGAAAATATGGTATTTTCTCCATTTTAATTCCATTTTCATTTTCCAGGCCTTTTTCTCTACGCGAAATGACTCTTTTGCCCTTCCTCCTTCCTTCTTCCTCCCTTGCCTGGCCCGCTGCAGGCCGCTCCCTCGCCGCGCCGCCCCGCGCCACGCCGCCGCTCCCTCGCCGCGCCGCCGCTCCCTCGCCCCGCCCCGCCGCTCCCTCGCCTGCCCCGCCCCGCGCCTCGCCTCGTGAGCTGTCGGCGAGGGAGCGGCGGCGCGGGGCGGCGCGGCGAGGGAGCGGCCGGCGGCCTGCAGCGGGCCAGGCAAGGGAGGAAGGAGGAAGGGCAAAAGAGTCATTTCACGTAGAGAAAAAGGGCTGAAAAATGAAAATGGAATTAAAATAGAGAAAATACCATATTTTCAAGAATGTGCCCAACTCGGTCCTATATTTACAAGTGCAAATAACTTGGTCCTGTTTTGCTAAAGCAGCCTCAACTTAGTCCTATATATTCAATTTTCCCCGTTTTTACTGCAGAGATCTTCAGAGCTCAGGGGCAACAAGCAAGAAAACAAAGCATTTGAAAAAAAAACCTGATGATTCGCGCAACTGCCCCCAAACTCTTGCATCGGAACTTGGGATGAGCCGAACTCATTTCTTTAAGCAAGCAAGGTCAAGAAGTTTTCCTCATTGTAAATCCCACAACAAAAGGTAACTTGTTATGACATTTTGACCTTCCTCAACAAAGTGGGAAATCTGAAAGAAAAGGGGCATGACAACGCAGGAGATAAAAGGCCAACATCTGATCATTTACCCAGCTTTAAACAAAGGTATTAAAACACCCATGAGTGATGGTTCCTGGAGTTAGAAAACCCATCAGAAGCAACTGCATCATCCCTATCCAGAGAGGCCTGCTCAGAGGTCCCCCACTGGCCACAGCCACCTGACCATGTCCACCACAAGCACAGAGTTTCCAATACATAGAAATGGAAGCATCAATATGCACAGTCCATCATAAAGGCAGGCTATGAATGATGAAATGAATCCAATATGTGCACTCCAAACTGAATTTTTCTATCAAACAATGAATTCTAGCTCCCCACTCGCCCCTGTCGACCATCCGATTAGGGCAAGGGAAGTTCAACTTGGCAAAAATATGTTTTGTCCTCTATATATATTTACGAAGGGCCCCAACAGGAACCAAAATGAAGAAAAGAAAGAATATCAAGGTATTGCTGCCCAAACCCCACATGCATTGCATAAGTCTGAAGCGATCCATCTTCCCCGGGCTTGCTACAATGTGTCGACGCTGTCGAGATCTTGGAGGCTCAGACTACTTTTGGTCCACAAGCAATTTAGCACAAGCACCAACCACGTGACACTTTGTACTGTAATAATAAATCTGGACGAGTTGACACTTCAACCAACCAGGCTTCTCAAGACACCAAAGCTTTTGCGATGGGACCTGTGAGGTGCCATTTCTAGGATATCCACTGATCAAGCAATGGTGAAAAGAAACATGTCTTGTACCATGTCAAACTTGCACTGGCAAGCCATAGTTCTGGAATGACCTGATGTGGCCATCCCAACCGGCAGTGACTATGACCTGGCCCCAAGCATGTGTAGCAGCATTCTGGCAAGAAGCCTTCAGGAACTTGTACTGGGATTTACGCAAGGTAGATGGTGTCATTGAATTGGATGGCAACTGCTCCTCTGGCCATGTTGCTGATCCCCTAGGAGCAGACTCCGCAAAGAATGCACTGCAAAGAGTGAAATTTGCAGATGGCAATTGACACAAGCTATCACCATCAAGGGAATCTTCAGCATGGCAGCATGATGTGCTGTCCTGTATGTTGCGAAAGTCGTCAGAGACTTCTTGCCGTGAAGGGACGTTGCAGGCTAGTGAAATAGAATTCCTTGATTGCGAGGCATTCCATGGTATTGCAATGGAAACATCGTTGCAAAAAAAGCGCTCATATGACCATACAGTCTTCACATGGTTTGTGACTGGGGCAATTTGGTTTGCATAGTTCCACATATAGATACTGGAATCATCACTAGCAGAGATAATGTGATCTCCATCTGGTGTGAATGATGCAGCAGCTTGACTTGAACTTCGCAATCCTGAGCATGGAAAACAGACCAAGGGTCAAGAATACTTTCGAAAGTAATCTTAGAAGAGGGTGTTAGTACCTTTGTAGTTGGAAATTACATGAACCCCATCAAGAATGCGAACTTGTGAGTCACCAGATGTTACCATCAATTTCTTTGGATCAGATGGGCAGTACTGTTATCGCAAGTGATGAAAAAGGATATATAAGATACACTTGTAACAATAAATAGATTCAGAATATGCGATGTAAGAAAATCTCTTATGCATAAGATGAATAGATTAAAAAAAGGTACCTGGAAACCAATAATTCTTTTAAGGGGAGACTTCTTTCTGCCATTCAATGAGACTTGAGATTCTAACTCTAGACGATTTTCTGATGAAAAAAATGAAAAATAAATTAGAAAATAGATACTAATATGCTTTCACAAGCATTATATACCACAGCATATTAAAAGAAATCAGATAAAGAAATTAAGATTCTTGTGTTACATAATAATAAAGCAGATTAACAGCTTATTGCACACAATGATGTCCTTTCTAGAGGCCTTCAAATAAAGATTACTATTTTTACAACATTGATCTTTTCAAGTATCCTAATCGCTGGCTTAGTAATATAATAATTTAAACACTGAAGATTAACTGTAGCACGAGGATGGCAAATATATGTGTTTTGTAAGATGTATAATCAGGACATGGTTATTACTGTTAAAGGAACCTCATAAATCCTGGAGGTACATTTTACCAAAGAATACTTCATCATACACACTGTTCACTCAATGGACAATACATTTATGTTTCTGTAACCAATACAGGAATAGCCACTTTCAAATAATAAAAACAATGAAGTAGAGTTTGCTATTTTGATCTTAGCTATTCTCATCCCACCAAAAACACAAGACATTGTTGCCTTCCATTAACATGCATGGCCTTTGATCCTATTAAATTATATAATATATCAATAGCACATGCTGCCCATTCATTATCAAAAAGTAGAAGAACCATTTTCACAGTTTCCCAGCAAATTTTCCAACTCATAGATCTAATATCCATTAATGACACAGTTTTGTTTATTCATCGGGGCAAGAGGAGCACAAGCACGGAAAGATCAAGCAGATAGTTAACAACGGCGGCAGCACAAGCTTTAAAAGAACTCCTAGTATAGAAACCAGCTAGTGACAAAATCTCATGTAGGGTGCTACTTAAGGAAATAAATGCAAGACTGGCACAAAGGAAAATCTGAAAATGCCTAAAGCAATTTTGTCTTTCCAGGATGTAGAGTACTGCAAAATGACTGCAGCACATAGACAATCCATATGCACAGACAGATCTGAGACAGCTTATGTAGAAATCAGAGGATAGCAGCAATACTTGTGCTGTCGCTATTCTCATATCAAGGACAAAACAAAGACATTTCTATCATTAGCTATTTGCATATACATCTAGGGCGTCCTGATGAAAGCAAACGATATTGACATATTAACAAACAAATGAGGATGTTGATTGAAGCTACTGTTTCTAGAATCATTAGCTTGCCAATAATCAGAAAGTGCATATACATAAAGCGAATCTCATGAGCTAAATAACTCATGATTACCTGATGCGTCATAGTAGCGACAATTTCCTGTTATGGTCCCAACCACTGCGCCCTGAATGGAACAAGCAGAAATATAAAGATTTGAGGGAATCAACAAATGGCCACTTGGTACTTTGGTAGAAACGTGGTTATTGCAATTTTGCAAGGGTAGCTGAAAGAACCTTTCCATCAGGGCGGTAACAAACTGCAGTGACTATCTCTTTGCTATCAGCCCAGTCCACTACTTGGCATCTAGGAACATCCCAAATACGAACCATCCCATCAATACAACCACTGATAAAACAATTATCACTAGTAGGCTGAAATTGAACACATGTCACTGCATAGTAGACAAGATTCAGAATGTCAGCATCAAACGCTATGCAGCACCAGGTAGTGAAATCCAGTGGTTTTTGGGGAAGGGTTTACCATAGTTGTTATGTGAGAAAACCTTCAGACAACTATTGCACCCAACCTGCCACAACCGAACAGTTTTATCCATAGATGCAGAAAGTAACTCCTGCATAAAAGCAAGTAAAGTTAGATGACCATAACAGCTATAGATCCTACAGGTACATGGAAGAGAAACACACTGTTGAACTGCAACTAACCCTGTTCTTTGACCATGAAAGATCCAAGACGACATCATCATGCCCATAGAATTCATGCACAGGCACTGGAGATAATGCAAAGGTCCGGTGAGGGATCACAACACAGGCAGGATCTGCAGCCCCCTTCGGACCCTTATTATGCTTGCTCTTACTCCCTTCACTGTAGTATAAGGGAACCAATTCAGAGTTTTCATTGACTCTGAAGAACACACACGAAGGATCATCCTCGACGAAGTCATCAGGCCTCTCACCTTCAACCACCCGCCACACACGGACCACCCCATCCTCACCTCCAGTAGCCAAATACTGGCCGTCAGAGCTAAACTTCATGGTCACAATTGCGCCTTCGTGGGCCTTGATGTCATGGCCCCTGTACACCGCTGACAATTCCTTTGACCGCTTCTTGTAAGGCCTCACCTTCACCCTACCAGCCTTTCCAGACTTCCCAGAGCAACTCCGACAAGAACTGGAGGATGTTGAATTCATCTCATCGTCCTCTTCCACATCAACAACACAAGCACCGATGCCCAGCCTCCGCAGCCACCCAAACCTCCTTCTCCTCCTCCCCCTCACCACAGCCTTCTCCGGAGTGGAGGGCTCATCAGAATCATCCACCCGCCTCATCAGTTCGCGGATGAATGGGGATGAACCGAAGGTCTGTTCAAATTCCGCGGCAGTAACAGTCCGATTGGACCGCCTCTCCCTAAGGCTCCGGAAGCTCCCATCCTTACCCATCTCGTCGATGACAAACACTGTGCCGTCGTCCAAGTTCTTGAAGACACACTCCACCCCCTCCCCCGTACCGGCGCCACCGCCGTCCGACACAGTCGACTCTTCGCCCCTATACGCAAAACTAGGGGCGGCCGAGAACAACTCGGCGCTGGGGCTGCCCGGGAGGATCTCTTCGGTAGCATTGGGCCTCGAGCACGGCTCGTCGTCAGGCCGAGCGCCGGAGGGGCTCGAATCCAAGAGGGCCAAGGACCTGATGAACCTCTGGCGGCGCTCATGGACGCTGCACGGGTCCCTGACCCAGACCTCAAGCAGGGGCTCGCCGTACAGCCACCCGTCGTGGCGCCCGGAGCTCGCCGGTGACGAGACGGACGCCGGCGACATGACCTCCCTCGAGTCAAAGAACTCCTCCTCCTCCTCCCTCGCCTCCCCCGCGCCCAAGAAGCGCGTCCGCGCCATGGACATGTGTGCTCTCACCGCGCACAAGATTCACCGCGCCGCTCCCCAAGAACCCAATAAGCTGAGGCCGCGGCCCAGTGGCATCAAGGAAGAAACCGGCGAATGGCTCCGACGACGGTGGCGAGCCAGGAAAGGGAACGGACGGATCTCACGGTTCTTGAATCTCGGGAAACTCGCGCCTGCTCCTTCCTTTATGGCGGGCACACTGCCGCTGGCTTGCTTCCCCCTCCCTCCCTCCTGTCAGGTTCTTGGCTCTTCCTTTCTCTCTCTTCTTTCTTGGTGATGGATGGATGGATGGATGGATGTATTACTGGCTGGTACTAGTATCTCCTCCTCCTAGTTGGGTTTTTGGGTCCTCAAGAATGGAAGGGAACCAAACCAACCAACAAAAGGCTAAAAAGCAGAGGAGAAGGTGGTGGGATGGGGGCGCCGATGGGGACCTCCATCTCTCATTCTCTTGGGACAGGATTTGGAGGCTCGCCCCGCTCGTTTGATTTCCACCTTAATTTCTTCCTTCTAACTTCTATTTCATACTTTTTTTTAGTTTTATCTTTTTCGATTTTTCAACTTTTTTTGCCTTTCTTGTTTCATTCGTTTGTATTATATATAATAGGTTAATATTTTTTCTATTTTTAATTTTTTAAAATTTAATTACGTAAAAAAGCCATCAATAGTTACATTACAAAATAAGCCAACTACAGTAAAAAAAAGCCATAAGCCAACTTATAAACTAAGCACCGTGGATGCTAGATGGATGGATCGGAGGTAAACCAGAGAGGGGAAAAAGAAGGAAAAACCGGAATGCGTTTTTTTGTTACGCTTATAGTTTATGGCTACGGTTTATAACTTTTGATTCTAATACGAACGAACCGAAAGCCGATTCTAAAAGTCTATTCCGATAATTACTTCAAAACGATAATAGAGAAACCATCCAATTTATTTGTTCAAAAGAAGTTATAAATTGCTAGCCTTTTTATTTGCCCATGGAGGCGCTGGTGGCATAGTATGCCTTTTCAGAGGGCACTAATCATTTTTTTAAAATGAATTTTGGTAACCAATTCGACAACTCTTGTGTGTAATAGTCTGGGATTTATGGTTTTTAGAATTAGGCATTCTGTATTTTGACTTTGTCGGACTTCGGAAGAGAGGTCTTCTAAAGTTTCTCTAGTTTTGGTGGGTTTAGTTTAATGTCATTTTCGTTGATCTCATACTATCCTTCCAATTGATATTCTAGTAATAATTTCTTTTACAAAATGACGTGGACCATTGAGAAATCAATAATAGCCTGAAAGCGTCCATCATGAATGTTCTCGAATCGCATCCATATATTTATTTTCTCTGTTATATTCTCCCTTCTATATCGGCTTGCCGATCTTCACGATGTCTTCTTCACGATATTTTCTATTCACTATTGGGTATGTTGTTTCAAATACTGCACGATGTCTTCTTAACCATCTAAAATAACATACACTTGTTCGCTCACATATTTGTATCTTTCCAAGAGCACGTAGGAATAGCACAATTAAAATATCTTTTTTTTTAATTGGAACAACATGATGTTTTTTCACTCGCTAAACTAAAAATCCCGAATCCCATAAACTCTGGAAACATGGTCCACCCAAAAATTGTAAGTTTCTCATATAATAAAAAGGAAAGCCACGAAAATTGGGATACAAAACCAACCAGGTTTCCAATATATTTTAAAGATCTCTCTTCTGAACCACAGAAATCCACAACAAAATAGTTTTGATTTGATTGGAGGCTTTGGAGCGGTCGTCTTGCTCACCTCTCACTCGTTTCGGCCAGGTCGCAATCGGTCAAGTCAATGGAGATGGCAATAGCTGGCAGTGGTATGTCCATTTTATAATTATAGGCTAGATTTTTTGAGATTAAAATTAACTTATATTTATACTATCTATAGTAACTAGGTTTTAAACGGTATATTTTTCAAGATAGAGTGAATAGAAAAATTATAGTAAAAAAGTGTACCGAGTTCAACTATACCGGCTAAAATCACATGTGACTATTTTCTTCTGCGTATTGCCTTCTATGAACAATCAGAAATCAAATATTGAAATCATAAACCATAAACCATCAGACTAAAAGAATTCACCCTATATTTTCCACGTCTAACCTCCATAGCAAAATGGCATATCATTTGGGTCCTCTGTGGCGTGGTACCTCATGCTGTACAGTTTTTAATAAATAGATTCCCTCTTCATTTTAGATCTCATCTAAACGCCCAAAACAGTTGGATCTACTTATTTCAGAAGTCCATTTTGGCCTTACATATTTTGACCTTGAAGAAGTATAGTAAGTAGATTTCTCTTCTAGATTAACGATGTTACATCATGCATGCCTGTAATTTTCATGCCATGAATTGCGTTGGTTATTGCCGTCCAATAAACAAAAGCTGCTGTCTGTTTCTATGTTGATACCTTCAGATTACTTAACAGTGCCAAACTTTGCTGTTAATTTCCTCCGACTGCACTGGCTACTGGTAATTTAACCAGAAGATGCATTTGCTAGTTCCTATACTGAATTGCTGATATGAAATCTTTTGTAGATAGCGTCTCGCTAGCGTGTCTTCGCTACTCGTGTTAGTTGGTAAGGAGCACTAATCAATTGCTCTTATTGGGGTTAGGTCACTGACACTAGCTAGTAGGGTTGAAGCCTTGATCGGTTCGGCTTGAGCTTCTGGCTTATTTTTCACTATTCATAAATTTCGTCTTTTTTGAACTTTTGGCTTTTTGTTGGGCTTTTTTCTGGTTCTTTTTTCCCGTATTCGTTTGTATTATACATATTGGGCTAACATATTTTTTTATATTTTTAAAATTTTTTAAATTTAATTATGATAAATAAGCCTCTGTCAGCTACAGTATTTTTTCAGCAAGCTACAGTGTTTTCAGTCATAAGCCATGAGCTTTTAAGCCCAACTGATCACCACCATGGCACTACTGAATTTTGACTAATTTATTGTAAATAAGCAATTAGGCATGACTTCGTATTTCCTGATTGGCATGGGCGATAATGGTCAAGAACACTAATCAAACAAGTAAGCTGACAAAAAAAATATGGATTTGTTGGTGATGAGAAATCAAATCCTACGCGGTTCGATCTCTGCCTAGCTTTTTGCTTAACCTAGCTTGTTGGTCAAGCGGGGATGTGCCACTACTTTTCCTTTAGCTGATATGGTCGCAAATAGGTGTAAGTTCTTTCTTTTCCGTCCTATGACTTATCAAATAGTAGATAGTACTAATCGAAACTGAAGCAAAAGAAACAAGAGTTTGCTAACGATTATGATCCCGCTTATTTCGGCTTGAATATCTAGGTTCTTGCTTATTTTTCACTATTTTTAAATTTCATATTTTTCTGGATTTTTAAGGTTTTTTGCTGGTTCTTTTTTTCTGTATTTGTTTGCATTGTCGATGATAAGCTAATTTACTTTTTTCTATTTTTATTTTTAAAATTTTAATTATGTCAAAATAAGTCACTATAATTTCAATCAGTTACAGTGTATTTTTTGGTTATAAGTCATTTTTTTAGCCTAAATGAGCTGGCTGTATAGCAGGTGGATTTCATAATCTGACCTGTTTTTTTTTTTTTACCATAGCGCTTGGTTCAGTGTTACGGTTCACAGAAGTAGCTGTCATGCATCTGAATCTGAATGAATCACGTATTGGAAAGCCCGATCGCATCCGGTCATATTTCACTGGGAAAACTCGACTAACATGTCATAATTGAGTTAGGCCGACCTTCAACTTAGTTGTCGGATATCAAATCTTCGGTTTATTCGCCTCTGTAGCCACAAAATCACCTAAATTTAGCTCCGTGTAGTCTGTCTGATCGAGATACGGGACGATTGGATTACGAATGCCATGACAAGGGAACGAAGGGCGAGAAAATTCGTCACAGGCAGGAGCAGGACATTTCCAACACGCGATGCTCTCTTGCGCCCGAAAACGTTGCAGAGGACGATGATGCAGAACCATCGCTGATGGTGTCTATGCTACGCGTCGGCTCGGCGTCAGCGCGTGGTGGAGTCACCTCCTGTTTGGTCAGCGCGCGCTCGTGCCTGCCTGCCTGCCTACGAGTTAGACAAAAGGTTAGGTCACCAATTATCTGAAGGTCTTTTGCTAGGTTGATATCTTTTCGACTGTTGATTTTTGTCTTCGTTTTTTTAAAATTAAAATTAACGTGATAACGGACAATAAAAACATCGATATAGATAGATGATACAAATTTAGATTCGAAAAGCTATTTAAAAATTTTAATTTATCTGCTTTAATAGTAGACTTCTAAAAGCACAACCAAAAAAAATTATCCATCCCAGTGCGCTCTCACCACTCCGCGCGTGCACTCCGGCCAAAAAGCCAACGATGGATAAAGCAGCGCCGACGCGACTCGCGCGGATCATTTCATGCCCGTGAAGCGCAAGCTTCACCTGTCACATCCCTTACGTGACCTTTTATAACTTTGTATATCTCGTTCTCATTCTTTCGCCGATGAATTAAATTCTTTCGTTTTCGTTCACAAGACTAGCTAGCTTGGACCGTCGACTAGGATCTGAATCAGAGGTTGTATCAGATAAATATGTACCAATGTCATGTGACGAGATATTTGCAACTAGTGTATGTATATGTAAGCGACTATACGCTGACAGACCGTAACTTTAGGGCTTTGCACGTGCTCACCCATCCATTGGTTCGATCACATTATATTGATCACGTTGATTCGATCACGTTGTGTCAACAATGTTGATTCGACCACGATTTGTCGACCGCATTGTGTCGACCCCGCTGGTCGATCACGTTATTTAAACCATGGTGTTTCGATTACGTTGGTTCGACCACGGTTTGTCTACCACGTATCTCTCTATACTTTGACACGCAACCTATAGTGCCCAACGACTAGCTGATATGTCTTCAAGCATTTGGATTCCCTCGAATCATCTCTACGTGCATTGGCCTCGTCACTTGGCGCACCATATGCACCAATTCACCTCTTCACGATTTTTGTCTTCTCTATGCTTCCACTTAATCCACGTAGCTTCACGCCCTCACTTAGACTTACATGATCACTTTGGACCTCAACACCCCTGCCTAGTCCTGGTCTATTGCCGTCGATCGTTATATCATCGAAGCCACCTGCACATCCAAAGACCAAGCAAATCATATTGAGCACATGTTCCATACACTTGACTCACATTAGTCAAAACTAAGCAAGATGCAATGCAACATAAACCCTCATGGCTCTTAAGCCATAAGCTGATCTTAATGGCCCATTCATATTGGCTTTTGGGTTTGGCTTATGAATAGTAATAGCTTGTAGAGAAGTTTATAGAGAGAGACATTTACGTGCAATTTTGGCCGATATAAATGAAGTCACTACAGTGTAGTACAATTGACTAGTAAACTCTGTCTTGAAAAGACACTCTGTTTAAAAACTAAGTATAGTAGAAAAGCTATTTGCTGTAGAAAATTAACTTTTAGAAGCCAATACGGATAGAGCCTAAAACAAGTCAGCTCAACTCACCCTGATCTTTGGCCTAGCCACCGGTCTGATCGCTCATCCCAATTTGGTCAGACCGTAAGCCACTGGCCAGTCTAACCGGCCACCCGATATGGCCGCATTTTCAATATCAATCACACCGGCCAACTCCCCCGGTTTGACCACATGAGGCTAATACCAAAAATATGCTATGTAAAAAAGCATCCGTCAACTAAAAATTAGTCATACCGATTCAGCGGTCTGACCGTCCCAAAATCTAATCACCGGGCCATCGGTTAGCCATTCACAAATTGGTCCGATCGACTCGTCCGACTGCTAGCTGAATTTTTAAAAACTATTATAAAATTAAAATTTAATTCAATCAAAACACTCATTATTCATCACGAACGTATTTTAGATCGAGTTCATAGTCTCTCAGCTATGATGCATGCTTCGACCATAAAACAAGTGCGCACTGATCGCACTTTGTAGTACTTTATACTTTCCCTTTTATATGAACGGAGGAGCATAATGTGGGGGGTTCTTCTTCTTCTTCTGTTCTCTTTTTGGGACGAACATACTGGAGAAAACTAGAACAAGACGAGTTAGGGGTCAAGTGACACTGTTAACGCTATATATAGGATCTATACACATGTTTGATTCGCCTACGACGATATCTTTCGCTTTAGCATCTCACTATTTACGCAAGTATACTGCATCTGCATGCCATGCCATCGTTTAACTGTATTGACAAGAACAGTGTTTCAATTAGGCAAAGTCGATCCACATAAAGCCAAAGTCGATCCATCATCGATCCATATATATAAAGCCAAAGTCGTCGCAGCGTGCGCGCGATCGATGGATGTGGTCGTTCGAAAGGCGTTTTGTTTATGGTGTGAAACCACACGACATGTCTGAAAGGCTAGCTAAACCAATCAGAGACTTTTGGATTGACCAACAAACAAACAGACAATTCGTTCTGCAATGCGATTTGAGCTGCGCTTACGCAAGCAGTAGCTTTGACCAGGTTATTCTTCAGCGATATGCGGACTGGATTTGACGTTGCGGCTGTTATGTTGACCGTCTGTTGTTTGGTCCGGCAACTAATTCAACAGAAGAGCCGCTATTTTGGGCTGAAAAATAATTATTTATGATTAAAATTACACTATAGTTAAAGATGACTTATTTAGTATAATTAAATTTAAAAATTTTAAAAATAGAAAAAATATGTTAGCACATCACAAATAATGTAAACGAATATGGAAACAAAATCGGCCTAAAGAACATGGCTAAAGATTTATATCTTAGTATCTATTTCTACGTACACACAAGTCCACAGTAAAAACTTTGTGAGCCTATGAATTTATCTCCTGTCTTCTATCTTTCTAGCCATATGGCAATAAAAGGACGCACTGGCGTCTGTATACGTGTGTCTTTCCTTGTACGGAAAAAATTTGAACTCATATGCACGTACTGCAACAACTAAAAAAAATTACCAAGTAGAACCTAATGCATTACTAGTAGCTTAGCACAGCTTCCACCAACCGTACTGCTACATCCTATAGTTCCATACTTGATGCATGTGCCATCATGCTCTAATGATTTAGTTAGTACTAGTAGTGGTAGTACACTTCTCTGGCTATGGCTCTATTACAAGGCAAATGCTATTGCCATCTCTCTCTCTCTCTCTTAAAAAAAATGCTACTGCTGTCCACTTCCACTTCCTAATGGCAAACAATTCTTTACCGTGCTTTAATCTTCGCGCATTCGCATATCATGCATTCATGCACGACAATACAACAGGAGAGGTAAAAACTAAAAACATACGGCCAACAAAAGCCTAATGTGATGGAACATGGCACCAAAATTATCACCGACAAGAACGTTTCTAATGAGGTGGTTTTATCCCACTTTGTCTTCAAAATTCCCCAAGTTAGCAATCATATTGTGCTACACAATTTTTTTAATCACTAGCGTCTTGCGCTCTAATCAAGGTACAACTGGATCAGTGCGGGGATTAATTAAACAAAAGCCTAATGTGATGGAACATGGCACCTTCCTAGGTGAAAATAAAAACCAAAGCAAATATTAAAAATTAGAAAGCCGTGCTTGGTGGGAACACAAGTACACCGTTGTCATCTGCGCTGCTGCTACCTTAACAAGTGTAAGTACCTTTCGGTTCCTCCTAAAAAAAATTAAGTTTGTTTAACTGGGCAGTGATCATGCGCACATGTGAGCAGCGAGGCTAATCACATGGCCTCAGCACTGTTAGGGCTGTTGTTTAGGCCCCGCTCGTTTCGGCTTTAGTTTCTGACTTATTTTTTATTATTTATAAATTTCATTTTTTCTGAACTTTTGGTTTTTTTAAGCTTTTTTGCCGGTTCTTTTTTCCCATATTCGTTTGCGTTGTCCGTGATGAGCTAGCATATTTTTTTCTATTTTTAAATTTAACTATGCCAAATAAGCCATCTTCAGCTAGTAAAATTTTAACTGCTATAGTGCAATTTCAGCCATAAATCAGCTTTTCAGCCCAATCGAGTGGGGCCGGAATTGCGCTAGCTTGCGATTTTACATTAAGATCAACGCGGAATCAAGAGATTAAGGATCTGTTTGGCGACAATTTTATGGCGTCGCGCCTAGTACGGCATTCGCGTGCATGCATGTGAGGTGTTGCGGGGTTAACGTGTCCTCTTGCTTGGGCCTTCAAAAACAATTGAGCTGTGGTAATATCATCCAAAGCTAGCTTGTGGTAGCTAGCTTCACTTAGCCCCAACTGTTGCTTGCAACTGTTCCACTGTTCATGTACTTGGATTGTCCAGCTCTTCCATGCATGCAAACATACCAGCTTACGCCCCTCCTAGTCCAGCAGTTATCAAGTATATCTAGTACTAGTAGTGTAGATGTCCGGGTTGTCAACTCAAGTTGCAGAGAGGAAAGTTTTATGGGTATTGACCCGTGCACACCATCTTCATTGCGGCAAACCGTGCAAAAAGTTCATGCATACATGTACTTTAAAGCTGATAATGTTAATACTGTTCTGTTGTCAAAGCTAACTACTACTTAGTAGCTTAGCCATCTAGATGTCTTTGTAGAACTAATGGTGGTGTTCAAGCCCTAGCTACTGACTATATGTCTGCATGCTGTCACTGATATGCAAAGCAACTGCAAGGTGGATGGTATCGATCAAAGTAGCATTACTTTTTAGATATGTCGCACACACGTACGATGGACCTTTGTTGTATGCCAGGTGTTAGCATAAAACTCTCTACTCTCAACTAGCAACCTCCCCTAAAAGAGAAACTATCATCAGGAGCAGCAGATAGCCAGCCAGCTAAACAGTAGCTAGGAAAGCATGTAGAGCAACCGCATATGATCATGCATGTCATAACCTTTTTTCAGGTGTCACGAAGGCTCAGGCTCAGGAAATGATTTTGATCAGGTATGTGTGGCCAAAGTTTTGGCACATGTACATGCAGAGATACTGTCCACTAGATACTAGCTACAACAAATCAATGAGGGAGGAGCGAGCTAGCGAGGGAACGTGCATGAACTAGTTGTATATTCTTCCTGCCAGTTATAAATTGATGTGAGGTGGATAGAGACTAGTGGTTGCCGCTATGCATGTCTACTTATATATACTTCCTCTACACAAATATAGATATCGTGGGTTTCATACGATCAAACTTTTCAAATATAGGCTATTAATATATGTTAAAATATATACATTGACTATATAAAAATAATACTATTGGATTTGTCTTGCAAATTTTTTTCATAATATATGTTTTTATTATTTTTTCTAGTATATTATTACAATAACTTATAGTTTAAGTTTTACATTGGAAACGTAAAAAATAAAAAACAACCTATTATTATAGACGGAGGGAGTACAAAATACAGTGAGATGCTTCTTTGTAATTGGTTTTGGAATCTCGTATTCTTTTTTTGAGAGTGCCGCCGCCAGACCCACCGACAAAACCCTAGACCCGATCTAAGAGGGGGCGCTCCAGCGACGGTCGGGGAAGAGGAGCGGCGTCTCCCTGGCGGCCGGCGTCTCCCGAGCGGCGGTGATCTCCTTGGCGGTGGGTCTTCCCGTCGCTGGAGCGCCCCTCTTAGATCGGGTCTAGGGTTTTGTCGGTGGGTCTGGCGGCGGCACGGTAAACCTTGGTGTTTGTGCCGCCCCGGCCCCCACCTCTGTTTTATATGGCGCTGGCGACAGGGGCCCACCAGCCTATTGGGCTGGGCGCCCCCGATCAGGGCGCGGTCAAGGGGAGAGGGGGGCATTTGGCCGTTGGGCCAAATGCCCTGAGATCATTCTAACATTCTCCCCCTTGATCTCAATCTATACTTTATCTTTAATTACTTTTGTCTTTACACAATCCATCACAGATTAGTGCATAGAACATGTCTCATCGTCACGTTCAATCGCCGATAGATTCAACAGCTACAATACACATCTCTGTTCTGAAATAGTTACTTTAATCTTTTGGGCCATCTTTTAGTCCAGGAATCATAGGCTTTCCCTTAAACCCATGCCGGCTACATGTTCTCTGAACATGTTGGGTGATAAGCCTTTAGTAAGCGAATCCGCTAACATCTTTGCGGTACTTATATGCTCAAGACTTATGATTTGATCCCGAACTTTATCTTTCACAACATAGTACTTTATGTCAATGTGTTTGGCAGCACCACTTGACTTATTGTTGTGGGCATACGTTACTGCGGGTTCATTATCGCAGTACAACTTAAGTGGTCTATTGATGTCGTCAACCACTTTTAAACCGGGTATGAACTTCTTTAGCCAGTTCACCTGCCCCGTGGCCTCATAACATGCTACAAACTCGGCATACATTGTGGACGATGTAGTGACGGTTTGCTTTGAACTTTTCCACGATATAGCTCCTCCTGCGAGAGTGAACACATATCCGGATGTAGACTTTCTATCATCTCCCGCAAAATCAGAATCTGTATACCCCACTATATGGAGTAAATCTGATCTTCTGTATGTCATCATGAGGCCTTTTGTTCCTTGCAAATAACGCAAGACTTTCTTTATCAATTTCCAATGTTCTATTCCAGGATTGCTCTGGAATCTGCCAAGTAACCCGGTAACAAATGCTAAGTCAGGGCGTGTGCACACTTGAGCATACTGTAAGCTTCCGACAGCTGAAGCATATGGAACCGATTTCATTTGATCGATCTCGTACTGGTTCCTGGGGCATTGAAAATCCCCATATCTGTCGCCCTTGACTATAGGTGCAGGTGAAGGACTACATTTATGCATACCAAATTTCTTTAAGATTTTCTCTATGTATGTCTTTTGCGATAGTCCCAATGTCCCTTTGTTTCTATCCCGGTGAATTTCGATCCCTAGAACGAACGAAGCTTCACCAAGATCTTTCATATCAAAGTTTGAGGACAAAAACTTCTTTGTCTCCAGTAGCAGACTGACATCACTACTAGCCAGTAGGATATCATCCACATACAGGATTAGGAAGATAAACTTCCCATCTTTAAACTTTGCATAAACACAGTTGTCCTTTACATTCTCTTTAAACCCAAATTTTCTTATCGTACTGTCAAACTTCAAGTACCACTGTCTTGAAGCTTGCTTTAACCCATAAATCGATTTCTTAAGGCGGCATCCCATTCTTTCATTTCCTTCCACGACAAAACCCTTCGGTTGTGCCATGTAAACACTTTCCTCCAAATCCCCATTAAGAAATGCTGTCTTTACATCCATCTGATGTAACTCTAAATCATAATGTGCTACTAATGCCATTATGATTCTGAAAGAATCTTTACATGAGACTGGAGAAAAGGTCTCATTGTAATCAATCCCTTCTCTTTGCGTAAAGCCTTTTGCCACAAGTCGCGCTTTGTATCTTTCTACATTCCCTTGGGAGTCAAGCTTTGTCTTGTAGACCCATTTACAGCCTACTGTTTTGGCTCCTTTAGGAATAATTTCCAAGTCCCAGACTTTATTAGCCTTCATGGACCTCATTTCCTCTTCCATGGCCTCAAGCCATTTTGAAGAATTTTCGCTTCTCATGGCTTCTTCAAATGAGGTGGGATCATCCTCTATTTGAAATTCCTCTGTATGATAAATCTGATAATCATCAGAAATAGCTGATCTTCTTACTCTTTGAGACCTTCTCGGGGCCTCCTCATTTGGTACATCTATTGTTTGACGCTGTTGTTGCTCCCCCTCATCTGTGGCAATAGGTTCTATAAGATCCTGAAGAACAGGTTCCTAATTCTCATTCATTGTTACCACAGGAGGAACAATAACAGGTGCTGGCACCACAGTGTCTTGCACCGTCGGTGCAGCGACAGCAGGTAGTGTGAAGAATGGCTCTTGAATCATCGGAGTGGGCGCATACACCCGCTTCTCTTCAAGGTATCTCTCGAGCTACCATGCTCCCCCTCATCATTTCATCCTCTAAGAAGACAGCGTGTCTTGTTTCTACAAACTTTGTATATCTGTCTGGACAGTAGAAACGAAACCCTTTTGACTTTTCAGGGTAGCCAATGAAATGGCAACTTAATGTTTTGGGATCAAGCTTCCCAAGGTTTGGGTTAAATACTTTAGCCTCAGCAGGACTCCCCCACACACGTAAGTGGTTTAGTGAGGGAACTCTTCCTGTCCACAGCTCGTACGGTGTTTTGGGCACCGACTTACTAGGTACTCTGTTGAGAATATGAATGGCGGTTTTCAACGCCTCCATCCATAAACTCAATGGCAGTGTGGAATAGCTCATCATGCTTCGCACCATATCCATCAGGGTACGGTTGCGTTTTTCAACTACTCCATTTTGCTGAGGTTCGCCCGGCATAGAATACTGGGCCACTATGCCATTTTCCTGTAAAAACCTTGCAAAAGGTCCAGGAACTTGTCCATATGGGGTATGTCGACCGTAGTACTCCCCCCACGATCAGATCGGACTATCTTAATCTTTAAATCGTGTTGGTTTTCAATTTCAGCCTTAAATATCTTGAATTTATCCAAGGCTTCATTTCTTTCTTTGATTGGATAAATATATCCATAACGGGAGTAATCATCCGTGAATGTTATGAACGAGTCATATCCATCCACACTTTTCACAGGAAAAGGACCACAAATATCTGTGTGAATAATTTGTAGAACTCCTGTGCTTCTTTTAGCGTCTTTTTTAATTTTCTTTACATATTTTCCTTTAATGCATTCTCTGCATTGTTCTAAGTCTGAGAACTCTAATGGAGGAAGAATATCATTCTTAACTAGTCTTTCTATTCCCCCCTCGAAATATGGCCTAAACGACAGTGCCATAATTTCGACGCCTCATTTAGAGTTCTCTTCCGTTTTCTGTTTACATTCGTAGACGAGGATTCAATCACTTTCTCGCACGCGACGTTCCCATTATCGCATACGACATTCACATCATCACATAATGATAACAAATAAAGCTCATTCTGTAAGATGGCAAGACCAACACATTCTTTATTAAACATTATTTCACACTTGCCATTTCCAAAATTACAATCATAACCATCTTTGTCCAAATTTGAAACACTAATCAAATTCCTCTGTAAAGAGGGAACAAAAAGGACATCTCTAAGTAAAAGATTGGAGCCATTAGCTAACTCTAATGAAAGATCGCCAACGGCTTCAACTTCAGCTTGGACTCTATTTGCAACTTTAATGCATCTTTCGTTTCTTTGCGTAGTCCTCGTCGAACGGAATCCCTGTAAGGAATTAGCAACATGAATAGTTGCTCCTGAGTCAATCCACCAAGTGGATTTCGAATATTGCACATACAGGCATTCATTTATAAAGGTAATAATGTTCTCACCTTTCTTTGCCATTATCATCTTTAAGTAATCAGGACAGTTCTTCTTGTAGTGTCCCGTCTTCTTGCAGTGAAGACACTGATCTTTGTCTACAGCAAATTTATTCTGTTGAGGCTGATTGACAGAGGTTTTTCCCTTGTTCTTTGAGAAGGAGTTGCTGTTGAAGTTCCTTCTCTTGTTATCCTTCACATAGTTGATAGAACTACCATGTGAGGATTTTATTCTTTCCTCCTCTTGCACACACATAGCTATGCACTTTTCCAAGTCCCATTTCTCGGGCTGCATATTGTAGTTGACAACAAAAGTGTCAAACTCTTTCGGCAAGGAAGCAAAAACCAAATGAATAAGGAACTCATCCTTGAGAGCCAAATCCATTGGTTTAAGCTTGGATGCCAAGTTGCTCATCCTTAGTATGTGCTCTCTTATGCCACTGCCACCACCAGAGTACCTTTCTGTCACAAGCTGTTTAATCAGCTGTGTAGCATAAGTCTTTGAAGAGCCAGTAAACTGACTCTTTATTCTCTCAAGGTACTCTGTGACAGTGTCACACTCTGCGATTGAGCCCACAATTGCAGGCTCAATCGTGTTCTTTATCACAGCCAAACACTTCTTGTTAGCAGTGACTCACCTTTTATGATTAAGATCATATGACATCTTTATGGGAGCATAGTCCCTCTGTCTGGTCTGCCAAGCAGCATCAGCCTCATTTTCATCTTTCACCGGTGCCACAGGCTCTGTGGGACACGGTGTAGTGACTACCCAGTCCACCTCAGCCAAGATGAAGGCCAGGTCAATCTTTTTCTTCTATTCATCGTAGTTGTCTCCTTTGAGAACCAGGATATCCCTGATGTAGCCCATCAAGGAGTATCCTCCTGAAATCACAATTCATATACAGTGAGAACATTTTAACATAATATCAACAACTGTATGCCTTGGTTTCAACGTTGGCTAAAATTAAAACATACAATTGTTTTACACATTAAATCTACATCACCGTTGGGCAGAAATAGAAATAATGCATAAAATCATCAATTAAAAATTATAATACTGTTATTATCAACGTTGGTCAGAAAATAACAATATCATAAAATCTCTGGAAATTATATCTATTTTTCCAAAAATTAAATTTTCCCGTTGGTTCGAATTTAATAATGAAAATTAATCAACATTAACTTTTGCAGCGGAAACTGTAATTATTCTAAAAAATAATTCAATATACAGAAGCATTATACTGTACACATTTAATCTCTGAAAAATTAACACGTTGGTGCAAAAAATTACAGAGATTTGGTTCAAATTTCATTGAAATTCTTCAAATTGCTTCTGAAAATCAATAAAACTCATTTTCGGGATTTACTGTGCAAATTGCCAAATTGGCCCACGGCGGCCCAACCGGCCACCGCGATCGCGACCTCTTTCTCCCACGCGGGCCCAAAATTCCCTGCAGGCCAACAGCCGGCCCAAAAGGCCCCGTCCGATCTCGGCCGCCCATCTGAATCAACGGCCAGGAGGAAACGGCCGAACAACAAAAAAAAAACCCCCTCCCCCAAAAAACCCTAACCCTAACCCATTTGATCCCGTTTTTTTCGGATCTGAGGGGGAGGGAGCGGCGGTGCATGGGCGCGCGACGGGGCGGCCTCGAGCGGGCGCGGCGGCCAGCGGCGGCACAGGGAGCGGCGACGCACGGAGGCGCGGCAGCGGCTCCTGCGCGCAAGGCATCGGCGCGGCCACTCGGGCGGGGCGGCCTCTCCATCGAAGGGGGCGGCGGCCCCGAGCGCGGAGCGGCAGTGCGCGGCGGCGCCATCGGGAGGAGGCGGCGGCCCCGAAGCGGCTCGACGTCGGCTCGGCGGCGGCGGCCGGCCCCGGCGGCGTGCGTGAGTCCCCCTTTTACTTTCCTTTCTTTTGCCGATTTCTCGGGTTGGGGATTCTCTTTCTTTTCTTTTTCCGCACTAGATCTACCTCAACCTGGCTCTGATACCATTGTGGTGTTTAGATCTCCTAGGGTTTAGATCTAGCGGGTTCTTTTCTTTAGGGTTCGGGTTTTTGAGTGATACACTGAGGGAGAGAGGGGTACTAACCATCCGGTGTAGAGGATGAAGAGCCGGCCATCGCTGGTACGCTCGGTGAAGCTCTGCGCACGGGCAGCGACGGTCGGGGAAGAGGAGCGGCGTCTCCCTGGCGGCCGGCGTCTCCCGAGCGGCGGTGATCTCCTTGGCGGTGGGTCTTCCCGTCGCTGGAGCGCCCCCTCTTAGATCGGGTCTAGGGTTTTGTCGGTGGGTCTGGTGGCGGCACGGTGAACCTTGGTGTTTGTGCCGCCCCGGCCCCCACCTCTGTTTTATATGGCGCTGGCGACAGGGGCCCACCAGCCTATTGGGTTGGGCGCCCCCGATCAGGGCGCGGTCAAGGGGAGAGGGGGGGGGCATTTAGCCGTTGGGCTAAATGCCCTGAGATCATTCTAACAATGGAATCTAGTATTCCCACTAGTATCCCCGTTCGGTTGGGCTGAAAAGCTGTGACTTATGGCTGAAATTGTATTGTAACAGCTGAAATTTCACTGTAACTGAAGGTTGCTTATTTGTCGTAATTAAATCTAAAAAAATTTAAAAATATAAAAATATGCTAGCTCAACACGGACAATGCAAACGAATATGGGAAAAAAAGAACCGGCAAAAAAGTTCAAAAAAAAAATGAAATTTATGAATAGTGAAAAATAAGCTAATTAAAGCCAGAAGTTGGAGCTAAAATGAGCGGAGATGTTGAGAAGTTGAAGTGATGAACTATATAGCTGTGTAGGTGCGTAGTGGCCGGTGACTTCAGTGAGAGCCATGCATCACATTCCACAGTGTCCATTATTTCTGTTCTCTGAAACCTCTCTGCTTTAATGTGCTGTGCCTGTGTACGTACAAGGATGATATACATTTTGAGTTGTGACTAGGATTAGGAATAGCGCGTAATGGTTTGCCTTACGTGTTACCATCTGTACCCGGAGAAAAAGGTCTATTAGTTTATTGAGGGATTGAGGAACCAGACTGTTTCTTAACTGTTCTGTTCATGGAAGTAGTAACAGCGAAACCAGACTGTTTCTTAACTGTTCTGTTCATGGAAGTAGTAACAGCGAAACCAGACTGTTTCTTAACTGTCCTGTTCATGGAACTAGTAACAGCGAAACCAGACTGTTTCTTAACTGTCCTGTTCATGGAACTAGTAACAGCGAAACAGCAAAGAGAGAGGGTATTTGGATAACGCAATGCGATCGATTTAACTAGCCACAGCCAAAGGACAGCCTTGTGTTGCATGTTAAAAGCCGAGGCCTGAAAAGGATGGACATTGGGCGGCTTCAATGAATCTCAGCTAATCAGCTAGCGAGCAGTACGTGACTACGTCGAAAGATGACGCTGCTCCAGAAGACAAGAGGATAGATGATGCTCGAGCCGAAAAGAACGCCGGTGCGGCGGTACCTTTGGTTTTACTAGTAGCTCCCACTGTGTAGGATACCGACGGCTTCTGTAAGCAGAAAATGGTTTCCGAGCGTCTTCACAGTCTGCGCTGCTGTTTTGAAAACACACGCAAAGGAAATTAGTCAAAGCCAACATCGGTGGTAATCCAAAAGGACATGATAATGGTTGCATGCATGCAGACGAGAGGCGAATCATTCTCGAAGAGACGATGCGTGATAATCGGTAGTGAATCCCGGTAACCACCTCCCCTCTCTACTCCTACCTATAGTATGTACTTGTCCGGTGCTCAGATTTAAAACAGGCACGAAATGCCGCTTCTTTCCTCGTCACCGAGGGTGAGTGACTTCTGAGCACTTGTTCTATACGCTCTGAATCAAATAGAAAAAAGGGATAAAAATGCCCTATTGAGACCTCGTGTAGCTCGCACATGTACCTTACTACCTCCTACGCATATCTTAGCGCAAGGCCTAATTGTTCAATGCGTGTGTTGCCATTGGGCATGTCGCACGCGTGTCAAATTCGTTTTGGTTCTTTATGCATCAGTCACTTCAGTATTGGTGGCAGGGAGAAGGATAATCCTAAAATTCCATGCTCACTTACTCCATCAATGTATTCGTTGTAGGCTATGCTTTTATATACTTTGAAGATGAGCATGATGCAGGGGACGCAATAAGGCGTCTTGACAATGTGGATTCTGGTTATAGTAGGCGCAGGCTCTCTGTAGAATGGTCAAGGGTATAGCCTCGTCTCTGTATCTTGATGAGATTTTTGGTCATTTCCATTTTCCGTACAAGTAGACAAAAGAAACTTTGCTAATTGCTACCATTCTTATGTGTGATTCCTTCAGCAAGTTGAACCAGTATCGAAGAACCGTGATAGGCCTACTGGGGATGTAAAGCCGACGAGAACCCTCTTTGTTATCAAACTTTGACCCCCTCCACACAAAAATTCGAGATATTGAGAGGCATTTTGAACCATATGGCAAGATCACAAACATTCGTATTCGAAGGAACTTTGCATTCGTACAGTGTGAGACGCAAGATGAAGCCAGTGCAGCTGTCAAGCATACCGATAAGAGGTATGCTTTGTTCTGTCTTAATTGAGCATCCTCTAGTCTGCACAACGCTGCAGAAGTTTGTATTGCACATAACTGATTAGTTTGTTGCTACCCAATTCCATGTCAAATGCATTTTCCTACATTCACTTTACTCTATAGCCCTGAACATAGCAGTGATGCTGTTGCTGCATTTAGCAAGGCATTAATTCTTCGTACTGGGTTGTCTTCCTTGTCGTTGGGGTATTTGGCTGGTGAGTTCATATGTCTAATTATCAGTTGCATTATGTTCTTATACCTTCATGGATTTCAATTGTAGTCTTTGAATCGCCCTGATTCTTATAATAATTAGACGTGTGTCGATATGGAAGTGATAATTGATAAGTACATTGCAGCCTTTTTATACCCTCCAGTATTGTCCTCATGCTTGCTCCTTTCAAACTTCTTCTAGTTCTGCTTCATACACTGTGACAAGTAGATCCGATAGCTAGTTTTTTTGAATTTTTTGTACGGATAATCCATTTTTTATTCGAAATTACAGAAATATACCCGCGGGAAATTTTTTTACAAAAATAGGCTCCAGTCGCCTAATGGTTGGGCGACTGAAGCCTTTCGCCCAACCATTGGGCGACTTTAATCCAGTTGCTCTATCCTCGGGCGACTGCATCCAGTCGCCCAACCATTGGGCGACTTTCATGCAGTCGCCCAATGGTTGGGCGACTGCACTCAGGACCCCGTGAATGTTTTAAATTTTGTCAATTTTATAGTTTTAAACTGGTAAAAAATCTGCTGAAGTTGTAATAAAAGTTTATGTTCATTATATGTTGTAGGTGTGTAAAAAATTTTGGGAAACTTTTTTTAGGAACAAATGACCATAAAACAATTGGTACATACGATGGTAAGTAATATTTTGATTTACTGAGAATTCGGAAAGTGCATCAAACCTTCGCTAAAAAAAGTGAAAATTGGTGGAGCTGTTCTTCATACATCCAACAGCCTTTAGAAAAAAATTTGAGCAATTTCGGCCACGGGATCAAAAGTTATAGCAGTTTCAGTCTGTTTCCGACACACCTTCAGTAAAACGGGCATAACTTTTGCATACGGTGTCCGTTTTCGACGTTCTTGTACTCGTTGGAAAGCTAACGACGAGCCCAATCCAATAAAAACGACCGCTTGCGCCCGTCGCCCTCCAAGACCCCGAAAATCGGTCATCTTTGGACCTAAACCCGCGTCGTAAGTTTTTGGTTTCTGTTTTTGCCCTTTTTCTTGGCCTTCCTTTCGGAATTTGGATTTTGCTTCAACTGAAAAGTTGTAGATCTCGTCGAAACCTTTTTAATGAGTATATATAAGCCATATACAACTTTGCTATTTTATCTTTTCAGACTAGTTGTTTATATTGCATCGATATATAAAACTTGTGATAGCGAGTATTACAGATGGTTTGTATGTAGAACCGTCTGTGATAATCTGACCGCTGGGCCCGTCGATCCTCCTCAACCCAATCCTAGCCCAGAGACACGAATTCTCAATAACATTAAAATATCACTTACCATCGTATGTACCGATCGTTCTACGGTCAATCGTTCCTAAAAAAAATTTCCCAAAATTTTTTACACACCTATAATATACAATGAACATAAACTTTTATTACAATTCCAGCATATTTTTTACCAGTTTAAAACTACAAAATTGAAAAAATTTAAAACATTCACGGGAGACTTGACTGCAGTCGCCCAACCATTGGGCGACTGCATTTAAGTCGCCCAATCGTTGGGCGATTGGATGCAGTCGCCCAACCATTGAGCGACTGGATTAAAGTCGCCCAATGGTTGGGCGAAAGGCTCCAGTCGCCCAATCATTAGGCGACTGAAGCATATTCTTGTAAAAAATTTTCCCGCAGGTATATTTCTGTAATTTTGAATAAAAAATGGATTATCCGTACAAAAAATTCTAGTTTTTTTCCTTCAAATTAATCCTTGTTTGTGGTTGCACTTTTTTGTTTTTGGTCTCAGGCAAGTTTCATGTAAAATTCCTCAGCTTTACTTTGATGAATTTTGCACATGCATTTCATATGCAATGTTCCCTTGTAAGCGAAATGAGTTTTTAGGGTCTAAAATCTTGTGAAGTTGGTTTGTTGATGAAGCTTTTCTTATTGTTTCTTCTGTTTCATGGCAGCCATAAGATACATGTAATAGACAAAGAGTGGTTTTTCGGGAGTTTAGCTTCTAAGTTGTTTTTATAATTAGGTTTGCTTAGTTCGCATGATGTAACTGCAATGAAGCGTTATTATCTTAACTTGTGTAAGGCCATAAATTCAGCGAATCAACTTTTTCACATCGCGTTTGTCATGACTGGGTGTTATTCCTTCCTGTTGCTGTGCAGCACGATATTGGACAGGGTAGTGACAGTTGAATATGCCTTCCGGGATGATGACAATGGTAGAGATGACAGATTTGGCAGTCCTAGACGAGGTGATGGCCATAGTCCTTACATGCGCTCCCCTAGCCCAAGGTACCGAAGGGATTACAGTCCTGATTATGATCGCCGAGCAGGTAATCCTGGATATGATCGTCGGGATGGAGCATTGTATGATAGGAGCAGAAGCCGCCCTGGTTATGGTACTAGGTAATATTACTGAACTTGAGGTTCTGCATATATCAGTTAGGGAGTGGTTTTCTTTTAATTTTATTGAGCTGACATGGTTAGCAAACATTTTTACCTTCCCCTGGCATAATTTCTAAGTGCTCATTTAATTTCTTGGTGGTGCATTTGGTCGTTCATTCCTTTTATTTGTTTTAGAGGAAGGTTCACTCCTTTTATCGCTCTGCATTGTGCTGCTGACCCATTCTTGAAAATCATTTGTAGGAGGAAGTGGCTGACAACCCCGTTTTACTCTGCTTGGTACAATCAGAGCTGTCTTTGGCGTGACAAAAGGCAACGGAGTGTAACGTGATGCTATAGTTCCCGATGTTCATAGGAACACTTTTTGTGCTCGAGAGGAATGAATGGTTACAACGATGGATGCTTGTTCATTGCGCCTGCTGATTTCGATGAGGGACTGGAGATAATGCAACGAGAGGAATGAATGGTTACAACGATGAATTCATGCACAGAGGAACACTTTTTGTGCTCGAGAGGAATGAATGGTTACAACGATGAATTCTTTTTGTGCATATATGTACCTTAAAGCTGATAATGTTAATGCTATTCTGCTGTCAGAGCTAAGTACTACTTAGTACGTAGCTTAGCCATCTAGATGTCTTTGTAGAATTAATGGTGGTGTTCAAGCCCTAGCTACTGACTATATGTCTGCATGCTGTCATTGATATGCAAAGCAGCTGCAAGGTGGATGGTATCGATCAAAGTAGCATTACTTTTTAGATATATCGCACACACGTACGATGGACCTTTGCTGTATGCCAGGTGTTAGCATAAAACTCTCTACCTATCATCAGGAGCAGCAGATAGCCAACCAGCTAAACAGTAGCTAGGAAAGCATGTAGAGCAACTGCATATATATGATCATGCATGTCGTAACCTTTTTCAGGTGTCACGAAGGCTCAGGAAATGATTTTGACCAGGTATGTGTGGCCAAAGTTTTTGGCACATGTACATGCAGATACTGTCCACTATATACTAGCTACAGCAAATCAATCAGGGAGGAGCGCGCGAGCGAGAGAACGTGCATGAACTTGTTGTATATTCTTCCTGCCAGTTATAAATTGATGTGAGGTGGATAGAGACTAGCGGTTGCGGCTATGCATGTCTACTTATATATACTTCCTCTACACAAATATAGATCATCATAGGTTTCTTACGATCAAACTTTTCAAACATTGATTATTAATATATGTTAAAATATATAGATTCACTATATAAAAATAATACTATTGGATTTATCTTGCAAAATTCTTTCATAATATATGTTTTTATTATTTTTTCTAGTATATTATTATAATAAAGGGATAATTGTGTTCTTACCCTTGTCTAGTAAGCCAATTGTGATTTTGCCCCTACTTTTTCAACTTTGTGTTTTTACCCCTGTTATTTTGAACTGAATGGTCCGTTTGCCCCTGCTTCTGATGTCTGTTAGATGGACATAGATTAAATGAATTAAAAAAATTCCAAATGGGAAAAACAAAGGCCAAATGACCATAGTGCCCCCTTATCCTTATCTCCATCTCCACATCGCTCAGAATGGGAGGGAGGGGAGGCCGCGGCTCTCTGGCTCGGGCGCATGTCGTCCTCACTCTAGGGTTCAGGGCGGGGAGCGGCTGCCTCCAGGGCGCGGTGCTGCCTCCCGGCCGCGGCTGCAGGGTGCGGGCGCGACCTTCCTCCAGGCGCGGGGAGGCCGCGGCGCCCGCCCGTGGGTCGGCCTACGCGCGCTGGGCGGCGGGGGCGCTCTGCCGCGGCTCACCGGCGGCGGCCGCCTGCAGGTCCGGGCGTCCGCCCGCAGGTCCCGGTGGTACCCAGCCGCGGGTCATCTTCTTCCTCTGCCTCTAGGCTGCGGGTCTTCTTCTCTTCTGGGCACTCGGCTGCGTGGCTGCGGGGCGCGCGCGGGGAGCCCCACGCCTTGCGGAGATCCTGCTCAGCACACAGTGCTCTGGACACCTCATGGACACCGGATCTCCCGAATCGATGAACATGGAAGAGGAAAGGTGATTTCAGCAAACCCTAACCCTTTTGTTCTGTTCTTTTGTTGCGAGATTGACTGCATTGTTGACGGCAGGGTATACGGTTTGAGTTGGATTAGCTAACTGCATACTACTTGCTGTGGTTTGTAGGCCAAATCACAGGGGTATACGGCTTGTTGTTAGAATTCGATCATTTTTCAGCTTGCCAGACAATGGTCCAAAGTCATGGCAGCAGCGTAAAACTTTGCCAACTAAAGTTGTTGATGACATACATAGCTTTGGGCTGCTGCAGTTGGTTGATTTCATAGCTGAGCATTGCATGTGGGGGTCTAAGCAATACATAACCTTATGGCGTGATCTGGAAAATGATTCATTTGAGATGAAAACTGATGAACATCTTTTAGAGTGGTTTGTACTCAATGTAGACAAGGGGGTAGCTTGCATCAATGCCCAGATAAATGATTTTGAAGGGCCACTGCAGTTTTCACCAACCAAACGTAGGTGTCATCCTAGTATGAGAAGTAGAGTACACCTAATTGATGGGGGCACAAATGAGGGAGCCACCACAAATGAGGGAGCCACCACAAAAGAGGGAGCCACCACAAATGAGGGAGCCACCACAAAAGAGGGAGCCACCAGAAAAGAGAGAGCCACTGATTTAGCAGATGATGATGAGGGGGTAGGAGATGATGATAGGGGCATGTTCTCTGACAGCAGCTATGACACTGATTTAGCTGCATCTTCCGACTCTGATGATGATTGCTCTGACTTAGAGTTTGATCCTGATGGGGAAATACTTGATGATGTTGATGAATATGATGCTCCCATGTTTTCATATGATCCTAATGACCCATGCATTGATGTAAATGTGGTATTCCCAGATGTGGATCAGTGCAAATCTGCTGTTACACATCATGCTATCTTGCATGACCATGCTTTTAAGATTGTCAAAAAAGATCAAGAAAGATTTAGAGCCATATGCAAGAGAGCTGATAAGGGTTGTAAGTGGACTTTTTTCGCATCTACAAGCAAGAAGTACCTTGGATGCAAGGTAATTTCATCCTCTGTCCATAATGTAGTGTATTAACTTGAGATGTAATTTGCTAACAAGATGTTGGACTATCATTATTGCCTTGTAGGTGAAGACAAGTGGACCAAAGCACACTTGTGGTTCTTTCAACAAGTGTGGTGAGTCCATGGCCTCAAATAAATGGGTTTGTGATAGAGTTGTGGACTTACTGCGGGATGACCCTGAAATGGGTCCTACAAAATTGCAAGATGAGTTAAAAAAGAAGTACTCAGTGGATGTTCCATATGATAGAGTCTATAGAGGAAAGATGAGAGCACTTGATATCATATATGGGAAGTGGGAAGATTGTTATGACTTGATTCCTACTTATCAAGCTGAGCTTCTAAGGTCAGTGCCTGGCAGTGTGGTCGAATTGGAGACTGAGGAGCATAATGGTCATGTATGTTTCATGAGATTCTTTGTTGCTCTAAAGCCATGCATTGATGGGTTTTTACAAGGATGCAGACCATATATTGCTATGGATGGAACACACTTGACAGGCAGGTCAAGAGGTGCGCTGGCAGCAGCTGTTGCAGTAGATGGTAACAACCGGTTATTTCCAGTGGCATATGGGGTGATTGAGACTGAGTGTAAGGAAAGTTGGACTTGGTTTGTCCAAAACTTGAAAAATCAATTGGTTCTCCTCCAGGTGAGTACAAATGACTACTATTTGCCTGTTTTCCTTCAAGTTAAAATTGTTGTTACCTAACATTGTCAATTATGTCACACAGGTTTGGTCATCAGTACAGATGCAGGCAAGGGAATTGAAGAAGCTGTTGAAGTTGTGTATCCAGGAGTTGAACATAGAGAGTGTATGAGGCACTTGTGGAAGAACATGAAGAAAACTTATAGTGGCCCTCTTTATGGGAAGAATATGTGGGCAGCTGCCAAGAGCTTCACAGCTGACAAGTTCAACTTCTTCATGAAGAATATAGAAGAGAAGGATCCCACGGCACTTGAATGGTTGGATGACAACCATCCATACATATGGAGTAGAAGCAAATTCTCAGAAGACTGCAAGGTAGATTATATCAACAATAACCTTTCTGAGAGTTTCAATAGTTGGGTGTCAAAAACAAAGCAACATCAAATTGTGGAAATGCATGACAAGATAAGACAAATGATCATTGAGAAATTTGTCTTGAGATCAAAGAATGCTAGAAAGATGACTGGAAAAATAATCCCGGATATCATCAAAGATCTGAATGCTCAATCCAAGACAATTAAGGACCATGATGTCTTAATTTGTGGGCCTGGTAAAGCAGAAGTGACAGTCAACAGATTTAGGCATGCAATTAACTTGGAATTGAAGACATGTACTTGTAGGGCTTGGCAAGTGACTGGAAAGCCTTGCAGCCATGCTCTTGCTTTCATTGCAAAGCTGAGTAGAGAGGTTCAAATGGATGAGTTTGTCCATGAATACTTCTCTGTTGAAAGGTTGAGAAAGGCATATGCAGGTACTTTCATTCCAATGACATCCAAAGACCTTTGGCAGCGTGTTGACATGGGCTACAAACTCCATAAGCCTAAATTGAGAAGGAAACCTGGGAGACCTAGAAAGTCTAGGTTCAAGGCATATGATGAGGTTAGCAGTAGCAAGAAAAGAAGATTATGTACTGAGTGCCATGAACCAGGGCATTTAGCCAAGACTTGCCAAGGAGGTCTCACTGCTAGTCAAAAGAAAAGACTCATTTCTTCACAACATGGATCACAGGAGGACAGCAACCCAAAGTAAGTCATGGTATACTATTTATTTCTGGATCTATAGCCATTGCTAATTTGTGCTTCATGTTTTTTCTTTTTTTAGTGCAAGTGCTACTGGGAGGGGAATGGGAAGAGGAAGGGGAAGGGGAAGAGGAAGAGAATCAGGAGAGGGCAGCAGTGACCCAATGTAAGTCATGGTTCTATTGGTGCTCACTTCTACTTATGCTAGTCTGATCATAGCAAATTTTGAAGTCATGTTTCCTCTCTTTTTAGTGCAAGTGCTACTGGGAGGGGAAGGGGAAGAGGAAGGGGAAGGGGAAGAGGAAGAGAATCAGGAGAGGGCAGCAGTGACCCAATGTAAGTCATGGTTCTATTGGTGCTCACTTCTACTTATGCCATAGTTTGATCATAGCAAATTTTGAAATCATGTTTCCTCTCTTTTTAGTGCAAGTGCTACTGGGAGGGGAAGGGGAAGGGGAAGAGGAAGGGGGAGGGGAAGAGGAAGAGAATCAGTAGAGGACAGCAGTGACCCAATGTAAGTCACGGTTCTATTGGTGTACTTATTTGATGATGTAATCACTACTAACTAACCTGTTCAATGATTTGCAGAGGGCGGGGAAGAGGAGGGCGAACAGGAGGAAGGCTAGCTAGTTTGTTAGGTCTCTAGGTGGTCCTTGAATGAGATGCTTGTAGCTTTTGTGCACATGTTGTTTCTTTTGTGGACATGTTGACATGGTGCAATTGCTTTTGTGGACATGCTGATATGCTGTAGACCTGTAACTTTTGTGGACATATTGACATGCTGTATGGGACATGTTGACATGCTGCAGTTGCTTTTGTGACATGATGATATGCTGTATGGGAGACTTTGAAGTTCTCCATGATTTTTTTCTCATGTGTTTTATATGTGCTATCCCCTGTAATCATGATGCTAGCAAAATACAGCAAAGGTGCTACCAAAATTTTGAAATTTTTTGAATATTAATTCTGAGCTGAATGAACTGCAAGTTGTGCAAAAGATATGTAACCAAATTTAATCAATTGTGTCAACATACAATAAAAAGTCTAATTCCAAATCAGGGGTAAAATCACAAATAAGAATAAGAAACAGGGGCAAAATCACATGGGCATTTCTGTCCTTTTGAACAAAATGTAACACCGTTATGAGAGGATGACGGAGTAGGGGCAAACTGGTGCTTCGTTTTGAAATCACAAGGGCAAATTCACAAAGTTAAAAAAATAGGGGTAAAATCACAATTTCGATACAAAACAGGGGTAAAAACGCGTTTGCCCCTAGTTAAAGTTTTACATTGGAAACTAAAAAATAAAAAACAACCTATTATTATAGACGGAGGGAGTACAAAATACAGTGAGATGCTTCTTTGTAATTGGTTTTGGAATCTCGTATTCTTTTTTTTGAGAGATGGAATCTAGTATTCCCACTAGTATCCCCGCTCTGTTGGGCTGAAAAGTTGTGGCTTATGGCTCAAATTATACTGTAGCTGAAGGTTGCTTATTTGGCGTAATTAAATCTAAAAAACATTCAAAAATATAAAAAATATGCTAGCTCAACACGGACAATGTAAATGAATATGGGAAAAAAGAACCGGCAAAAAAGTTCAAAAAAATGTCAAAAGTTCAGAAAAAGACGAAATTTATAAATAGTGAAAAATAAGCTAGAAGTCAGAAGCTGAAGCTAAAATGAGCGGGGATGTTGAGAAGTTGAAGTGATGAGCTATATAGCTGTGTAGGTGCGTAGTGGCCGGTGACTTCAGTGAGAGCCATGCATCACATTCCACAGTGTCCATTATTATTCTTTTCTCTGAAACCTCTCTGCTTTAATGTGCTGTGCCTGTGTACATACAAGGATGATATACCTTTTGAGTTGTGACAAGGATTAGGAATAGCGCGTAATAGTTTGCCTTACGTGTTACCATCATCTGTACCCGGAGAAAAAGGTCTATTAGAGCAACTCCAAGAGGTTAGCTAAAACTAAATGCTAAATCTCTTGATTTAGCCATCATGTAAAATAGAAAACTCCCCAAAAAGAAGAGTGCTACAACAGCCTAGCTAAAATTTTTTCTTGTCTATATTTAAATCGGCCACATCATCAAAACGGGAACATAGAGTGCCCCGTTTTGACTGATACATGATTACTATATGTAGACTGCAATTTGTTTCCAACCAAACACATTATTTAAAGCCTTTCACTGATAGTCCTCGCACTAAACATACTGGTGGCTCGGACTTCTCCTCATCAATTGCAACATAGACCGTCTTCATAAGATCCATATCGATTGGCTCCGGGGGATGACTGGCCCCAGAGAAAGAACTTCGGCAACCCTCATCTGAGGAATCCACGCTCTGGAAGCTCTCCTCGCCATCAGCTGGCAAATCATTCTCATCCTGCTGCTGGGAGCTCTCCTCGCCATCAGCTGGCAAATCATTCTCATCCTGCTGCTGGGAGCTCTTCCCTTTCCATGATGCCTTTATCGGTATTGGCGGCTCCAAGTTCTGCACCTTCCGTGCAGTGACCACCAACGGGTCTTTGGGCTCGGCAATCTTATCTACTATCTCCATTCAGTCTTAGCAGAAGTGCACAACCACTAACCAAGATTCGATCGCTTCTTCGCAATTCAACCGAATGAGGCAAATCTCCTAAGCAATTGTCTCCTACAGAAATGCCCCCAAGAACAGGATTCTTGGCACCAGGTAAGCAAATTTCAGCACAAAGAGCACTTCACCTGCAACGAGCCCAAAGATTAAGGAGCCGAAGAAGACCAAATTTTCTCTTCAATCCAACGGGTCCCAAGAATCCAACCTGCTTCCCGGCTAATTATTTGGCACCAAGCGACGCAACCTTCGGGAGTACAAAGAACACCAACCTGCAGAAACAGTAAAGTGCCGTTCAATCCACCAAATTAGACATTATTTCCTTAAGAAAACAACCATCCGCCAAATTGCACCTAAACTTCTTAACTTCCAAGATTCCTAACCCAAAGCAAAATCCCAAATCCCCCTGTTGTTTTATCACCTCAAAATGCACCCACCCACATTCAGATATTCCCCGCACACACAATCAGGCCAAACAGCAAAGAAGAGCAGAAACCAGCGGCCCAGCGCTTCCCCAAGAAAACAAGAACCAAACCAATATCCAGGGAAAAAAAAGAATCACCTCGAATGGGGGAAGTGAAGATCCCCAGAGAGGCCTGGGCCGCGGGTGCGCTTCGTGTTCTCGCTGTTCTCCGCTCTGCTTGCCTCGCCACCGCCCACTAGTACTACTTCTGCTAGTGCCCACTGCCCAGTCCCCGAGTAACTCGGCACTCACACGCACTCTCTCCCCTTGTGAGGCGGCACGATTCCGAAGACCTCGAAGGTATCCGCGTGGTGGGGAGAGGCAAAGCCCCCGCGCGGGAGTCGATTGCCGCCGCGGATAGCATGCAGAACTCGCTCGGGAAAGATGGGCAGCGAGAAGAACGGGATACCGAGCGGGGAAAAATAGAAAACCATATAGAGAGACTGTTGGACTGCTTTTTTTGGGCACAATAGCTATATTGGGTTTCACGGATACATTTAGCCAGCCTGTAGGAGTTGCTCTTAGTTTATTGAGGGATTGAGGAACCAGACTGTTTCTTAACTGTTCTGTTCATGGAACTAGTAACAGCGAAACAACAAAGAGAGAGGGTATTTGGATAACGCAATGCGATCGATTTAACTAGCCACTGCCAAAGGACAGCCTTGTGTTGCATGTTAAAAGCGGAGGCCTGAGAAGGATGGACATTGGGGCGGCTTCAATGAATCTCAGCTAATCAGCTAGCTTGCAGTACGTGACTACGTCGAAAGATGACGCTGCTCCAGAAGACAAGAAGATAGATGATGCTCGAGCCGAAAAGAACGCCGGTGATGCTTCTTTCCTCGTCACCGAGGGTGATTGACTTCTGAGCACTTGTTCTATACGCTCTGAATCAAATAGAAAAGAAACGGATAAAAATGCCCTATTGAGACCTTGTGTAGCTCGCGCATGTACCTCCTACGCATATCTTAGCGCAAGGCCTAATTGTTCAATGCGTGTGTTGCCATTGGGCATTGTTGGATTTTTGATCTCAGGCTAAAACGGTTGAAAGAGACGTGGGGTGATGCCCACATCTCCCTCTTCTCATGCGCCCTGATCGGGGGTGCGTAACTGACTTTTGGTTACGGTCTCCCGTTGCGCAGCGCGATATAAAAGAGGGCTCCGGCCTCTCATGTGGGCTCGCCGTTCGTTCTCGTGAGAGCCAAAAGCCCTGTACAAACCCTAAAGCGATCCGATCCACCGCGCGCTGCAAGCAACGGGAAGACCGTCGCCGCCGCCGCTACAGGACATCGCCGGCAACTACCCGGACACCGACGCCTTTGCGATCTTCACCGACTCTTCCTCATGCCTGCATCACGCAGGCACGGGTTTTCGCTCATGGCGTTCATCGGCGACCGTAAGTCTACCTGCCCCCCAAACCCTAGGTGTTCTAGTGTTAGGCTAGCAGATTATGTGACACGCATGATGTTTAAGGCTCCTAATATTTGGTATCAGAGCTCCTACTAGCTTCCTAGAACCCTAGCCCCTAATGTGCTCGATTAGGTTTCGGTTTTAATGTTTATGCGTCAGCTAAAGAAATTAGAAGGAGGGGATTCAAATCCTAATGCGAACCCTAATGCTTTCCTTCAAGCTTTGATGAATCCCGAACCCAAGAAACCCCAAATCCACAAATCAAGAACACAAAAAAAAGGGTCGGCAAAGGGAGGCCTTACGGGTGCCACCGCTGGCAAGGGGGGTCTTCCGGCCGCCGTCCGCCGCGCCGCCCTCGGGCCACGCCGTTTTGGGCCGCCGCCGCTCCGTGGGAGCCAGCCGGTCGCCGCCGCGCGCAGCCGCCTCCTCCCGATGGCGCTGCCGCGAGCACTGCCGACGTCGCGCGCCCGGCCGCCCCGCCTTGCGGTTGCTGCTGCCGCCGCCGCCTTGCTCCAGCAGGCGCCGCGCGCTCTCAAGGCGGCCGAGCGCCGCCGCTTAGGGCCGCTGCCGATCCAAGGGAGCAGGCCGCCGCGCCGCCCATCTCTGCGCGCGGGCCGTCGCCGTCAACCCCGCCGCTCCGCGCCGCGCTCTGCCCTGGCGCCGCCGAGAGCCGCCGCTCCGCTGGCGCCCTGTGCGCACGCCGTCCATGTTTTTCGGGAGGACACGGGCTGAATGGCCCTCAGGGTTAGGGTTTTGGGGGGGGCATTTTGTTCGGCCGTTTTTCCCTCCAAGCCGTCCGATCTAATAGACGGCCATGATGAAGGCGGGGCGGGGCTGCGGGCTGGGCCTTGTGGGATGTGGGCCGCGCGCGCTTTTTGGCCTGCACGCGTGAAGTTGGGCCGCATGCATTTTTATGTGGGCCACCCTGTGCGGGAGTTTATCTTTTGGCTGCGGGATTTTCTTTTGGGCCTTGAGCGCGTGATGTTTTTGGGCAGCCCATGCGGCATTTATTGGTGGGCTGTGAATGTTGGTCTAAATTTTATTTTTTGGCCCAGCATCACATAATCTTATGCATTCGAATGTATATTTCATGTGTATTTTCAGTATATACATGAAATTGTTTTATGGTATATGTATTTTTTTCAGACTGATGGATTTTTATTTTCAGTATATATTTCATGTATTTATGGTTTATCTCGAGTTTAATTAATGATTATTGATGTCTCTTATGAAATTATTAATGGATAATGTTGCTAAGCTGCTGAAAATTATTATGCCCTTTTCTGCTGCGTAATGTTCTGCCCCTAATTGAACGGAACCAACGGGAAATTCAATTGGAGGGCTGTTTTTAATTTTACATGCTATTACCTTTTGACCAACGTTAATTGTAATTGCATGTAATCAATTATGTTTATTTTTATGTTTATTTTTCGCCATGCTATTACTCTTTGGCCAACGTTAATTGTAATTGCATGCGATAAATTATGTTAAATTTTTCGTTTCTGCCCAACGGTGATGCGAAAAATTCTTATGA